>OY728130.1:1878865957-1880065957 GCA_963277665.1 Viscum album
ACCATATACTCATTTCCACTTTCTAATCCCCATATTATTCGCTTTCTTCTTTTTTAATGAGATTTTTCTCATGGATCCTTCACAATATGTAGACCTCTCATTCTTTTGTCTTTTTCATGGTGAATCCATGGGTATATTTTTTTGACCAAATATATGGTAGTCCTATTCCAAACACTTATATTCCAACCTCATCTCTATTAATATATATTTTCAATGTTTTTTATATATTTTAAATTGAGTTACACTAGGGAATGTTGGAATTCATCCAATGAAAAGGCACTTTTTCACCTCACGTTTTAAGAGGACTAGTATTTGGATATTATTATCAATTCATTGATTTTATATTAGATATAAAATAAGATATGATATCATAGAGGGTATTAATTTATTAGGATGAAATTAAAAGAATATTTTGAAGTATTTTTGTTGTATTATGTTTGTGATTTTATATTTTTTGGATAATTATAAGGGTTGAACATAGTAAATATCTTTTGTTTTATTTTTATAGTTTATCTATCAGAGAGATATTTTAATTGGGTACAATAGTCATGTATTTTATTCTTATGTAATTTATAGTTTACTAAAAAATTATTATAATTGATAAATCTCATTTATGATATTTTTTGGTTGTCTTAATTAACAATGTGATTATTAGGATATTGTAGTAAAATGACTGTTTTTTATATTCAATAGTTTTAATAAATCATATGTTTTATTTTTAGAAGTAAATAATTTATTTTTTTATAATGATATTTATCTATAATTAATAAATAATTTGTGGTGGGATTATTTATAAAATATAATCCCATTTATGAATAGATTATTATTTTTGAGTTTACCTTGAAAGGTGAGTCATGTATTTTTTTTATTTGTTTATATCATACATCCTTATTCAAAAAATTATTTGGACATTTACTAGATAAAAATATTGAAATTGGAAAGCATCACGTGTCATTGGATTCGAATATTTTAGATAACACATTATTTATTTCTAATGTTTCCATTACTAAGATATTTTTTTCAACTTTTTATAGATAATGTATATTTACTTTTTTTATTCCATTATGTTTTGTAATGAAATTTACCTAATATCACCTAATCTATAAGAAATAATATAATTTATTAAAAAAATTTTATCATTTTTATTAGATTTATTCTATTGAAATATGGTAAACAAGTTGATCTAGTGAGAGGTAGTGATTTCTCATGAAGAACATGATGGTTTTGTAATTAAGAAAATATATGTCCTTGAAAATCCAAATATTTAAATAGCAATTTTTATGGTATAATTACCTTTAAAAATTTATTATTGAAAATTATTTCATTTCAAATAGTCATTATTATATAAATTTCATTATTTTATTATCTATTCATTAAATTGTTTTAGGAAAACTTTTTTTGAAAGGAACTCACCATCTACCTTTTGAAACATGGTCAATTGAAAAAAATTCTGTTATACAAAGTGTTGAACATAAACCATATTGTGTGGGATAGGTTATAAATCTATACCATAAACATATATAGTTTAACAAATTTATCATTATAAACATACACCTCTAGTAATAGGATATCTCCAAATGGGTTACACCAATTGATTAAGCTAAAAATCTATAGTCATTGTGTAAATTGGAACATCCATTCAACGATTGGAATAGTTGACTATCGCCATATTATATTCTCTTTAGTATGTTCTTATTTTTTGAAATGTTACTCTTTGGGTTTCGTTTTTATGAACAATATAATTGTCTTACATCATAAATGTTATTTTATATTTTATGAAATATATATTTACCATAACTTGATTTCAATCCATGTTATTTTATTTTAACATTCTATAATCTTATAATTGTGCATAATGAAAATGGGTTTAACTCTATGATTTTTTAATATTATTGATTCTATATTGTATAAAATCACTTCATTTCTTATTTATTATTAGTATTTCTTATAGTGTATGAATCATTGTTATCAAGATCATGAATACTATTTTTATTCATATTGAGCATGTTTGGATGGGTTCATAGCTTTTTATTAATTATGAAGCATGATTTCAAGTTTGTAATGAGCATGTTCATTACTCTAACCTATATAACATAGAGGTACATTCATATTATACTACTATAATATATTTAATGAAGACTTATGACCATTGATATATTAGGTTTAATGGGACAGTTTTTGACATTGATCATTGTATACCCTTTTATCTGTTCCATGAGAACAATTTTCGATTCATTATGAATTAGTAAAAACCTTCCTCATCCAATGGGTTGGATCATCAGGACATGATATTGTATAAACATATATATTCACTCTATCCTTTAGAATATGACATTGGGGAATAAATTTAGATTCCATGATCATCTATATTTATCTATTACTAGTATAAACCCGCCCAATTTAGGTAATTATTAGATATAGTAGTCATGATTATAGGAGATGAATCAATTTTTATATATTACTTATTTTCTAAATTTATTTGGTTGTACACCTTAATTACTACCAATAAAATATTGTTTTAATTTTTTTTAAATTATTTAATATATATATGGATTGATCTATCCACCAATGTAGTTTTGAGACACCATTGGTAGTTTCCTATAGAGTATTTATATGCTTAAACATTGAATGGAAACATTTATAGGCTTGTTACATAATTTGCATCCTTATATACACCCACAAGTATGTTATTATCTTAAGAGATTTGTGTATAATTCATAATGATTTTACATGTTTTAGATACAATTATCTTGTGAATATCAATGATGTGGCAGTTGGAGGTCTTTTTGGGAACAACCTCCATTCTTATATTATTCTTCCCTACCATAGGCCCAGTTTTGATTTGACATAATTATTATTTTTTTATTACATTAAAAATTTTATTTTTAATTGAATTGTATGCATAAATTAGAGGGTATTTTATATTCGGATACATTTCATATTCTTATACATTAAATTGACTATTTTTGGAATTTATAACCTATGAATTAGACATAGTATATATTTTTTAAATTATGATCAAGATTTTTTATTTTAATCTCAGTATTCAAACTGTTCCCCAAGTTCAAATTGAGACCCAAACTGTCGGTATGAAACCCTATGGATTGCGGGTCACTATTTTGGTCAGTAACATTCTGAGTCATATTCTTTATGGGTATTCAAGTATGAGATTTTAAAAATGTTATTGGGAAAATTAAGGGATTAATATGTTATTTCTTATGATATATTAGATATAAGATAGTCCATACTTGAGAATTAACCCATGGAAAGGAATCATGAACCCCTTAATGGGGGATTATCATTTTACTATGGGATGTTTGGATACTCAATTGGAACCATAAGTTCTTATGAAGAATTCAATCACTTGCAGAACTATTATAGTGTATTGGGTAGACTCCCAATTCTGTAACTTCTATGGTCATGTTTCACTCAAATGATTATTATATTAGAAAAATTAACCGAATTGGTTTTAATCCATATTCTAGTATATATATGTAGGGTTTAGATTAGTGTGATATCCCTTAGATGGTGATGAGATTAATTAGTGATCCCATTTATTTTTAAAAAGAATTTCTTTTCAATTTAATAATTGTAGTTGGTTAAAGGGTTGATCCACTTTCCTTATTTCAGTCAATCTACCCATGAATGATATAGTAAATTAATACTATGAACATATTGATTCATAAGGTTCAATATCAATTTGATCATACTCCTTATCATAATAAATATTACAAACAACATATATTATCTCATGTATTAAGAAGTTATAATCACTAATACAATGAATCATAGTATTTAAACTCCACACTCTACAAAAGAATATCATTAGACTCCTTCACATATTGATACCAGAATCAATTGTAGACTTCACACTTTTGAGAAACAAAAGATGATCTTTTTACTATATCATAATGTATTACACATCTTTGAAGCTTAATACATTGCAGGATAGTCTCTTCCACCTTTTGGTTTACTCTATATCAATAGGTACTGATCTACCTTCATGAGAATTGTGGATCTAATGTTCACATAAACAACTATTAAATTATGACTTCATCTTTATGTTGTTTCTAAAATATTTCTTATCAATAATCTATGATCATTTTCCTTATTGAAAAAATTATCAGTCTTTAATTATTCTTTTATCGTCATAATGTTCTGGCCACACTCAAATAAAGGTAATTTATGCACATAATTTCTTTTTTAATATAAACCTTTCACAATATCATCTTATGATGTTCTATTCTATTCATAACAAGTTAACTCGCAATACACTTCATAAATGAATGATGTAATTTATGGGGTCAGTATCTAATCCTTAGAACATAATAGTTTATAATCCTTACTGTTTTATATGATACTCAATTATGTCTCACTTATATATTTTAGTTCTTATACATTTATTTACTTTATATAAATATTTATACACAATCTTCCATGATCTAACCCAAATTAGTGTAGATTTCACAGTTCATTTAAATGATTTTATATCATGCATGTTCATCATCATGAATAATAGTGGTCTTCGGGAATCTATATGTATATGAAGAAGAAATTATTCTCATCATCATGTTAGCTATAGAGAGTTATGAAAACTAGAAAGGGTTTATGAAACATCATGATCCATCAAAAAATATATTGTGTATCAGAGATCTATATTCTTCAGGTGATTGTGTAATAACCCAAGAATTATAATTTTTTAAATATAAATTTAGGTTATTAAATTATTTAAAAATCATCACATTATTAAAATATTACATTTTATATTCCAGGAAAAGTATTTTATTTTTCAAATAAAAATTTAATAATTTTGTAAAATATCTAAATTAAATATTCTAAAATTTATTTTCATTAAATAATTAATGATCTAGGATTATTTTATGTTAAATTTACATTATTATTTACAAAATTTATTAATAGTCTCTTTTGAAATTATTTCTAAAATTATTATCTCTTATTAATTAAAATATATTTAAAATGAAAAATAATTTTAATTATATAAAAATACATAATTTTGATAAGAAAAGTAATAGTTTTTGAAATATCATGTTTTAATAATTTTAATTTTCAATAACATCAAATTTTTAATAAAAATAAGATATGAACTGATGAATAATATTTATAAAACCTAGTTGAAATATTAATTTTTGGTATAAAATATTATCATTATTATTTGGTGATAATATTTTAAATTAACTCAGGTAATTTCCTATAAATTTAGTATAATATTTTTTTTATGTGGACTTTTTTCGAGATCATGAAATTTGACGGCACGCGATTCTGAGGCCCGGAGTGCCCAAAATGATCTGTTGAAGGTTTTTTGAGCTTTAATTAGCACCCGTAAGTAGTTTTCTAGAAAAAGTGGAATAAATCTTAAATGGTTACTCATATCCAAAATATGAGGGCACTATTGCGCTCAAGATGATGGGTTTACCCTAGGCAAAACTAAAGTTTAGTCGGTGCGAGCCTCCTCTGAGAAAACCCAAAAATGGAATACCTATAAATAAAATAATCAAATAAATTAATTTATTTTTAAACTGTTTATAACTCAAAAATGGTAGCTCTAATTAAAAATCTCAGACCACCGCTGAACTTGTGAAGGAATTCTCTATTTAAGAAGATAATAACATTGGCCGGCGCGGGCCACCAGTGAAAGTTAGTTTTTGTCCGTAAATAAAATAATTAATTTACAATTATTTTATTTTAGAATACATAACTTTTAAACGGTAACTCAGATTGAAAATCCAAGAGTACTGTTGGGTTCTTTGGGGCGTGTTTCACTTTTCAAGAGCCTAACCTCGATCGTCGTGGGTTGAGGGTGACTGTTAATAATTTTCCGAACATTTTTTCAGGTATGTTCAGTAAACCAGCAAGTGGTGTTTTGTATCTTTTGAACCGGTGCCCGGAAATGAAATCGGAGGACACTGTTGAACTTGTAGCGCCTGTATCTGCTTAAGGAGACTTTCACCTCGACCGTAGTTGGTCGAGGGTGAATGTTAGTTTTCTGTTTTTTCGTGGAAATAAAAATAAAATAAAGAACAACTGTTTTATTTTTTTTACCTCCCATTTGTGAATTCATGGTGGTGGGGACCACCCAAACCCCTATTTAATATGGGAAATTACCTTGGGAAACCTCTCATTTAATTCCACCAATGTAAATTAAATGAATTTACTTTCAAATACAAAGTAGCAAAATCGTTGGAATTTAGGAAGGTTCCTATTAAAGGAACCTTCATAAATTCCACGATCTTTACTTACCCTCCCCCTCTCAAATTTATATGGAGATTGTGGGAGAGGATTTGGATGGCTTCACCAAGCGATGAAGCTCTGGTAAAGTGCCACGAATCCTGACACTTAGAAGATGAAGCCGACCCAACGGGAGGTGATGGATGACATAACACCACCAATGGGTGACATGTGAGTGGCGTCTTTGGGAGCCGATCTCGGGAACCAAGAACATAGTCCACTGGAAAGCGTAGATGATTCTCCAATGTTAATGTTCAGGGATTATTTTCGTTTGAGCGTTTTTTATTTCCTCTTTCCCATTCTTGAGTTTATACGAAGAACGTGGGTCAACCGACTAATCGATTGTCCCGCGATTCTTTCGTCTTGTTGGATGTTTATGTGGGGAATATTGTAGGGTTTGTTGTTGATTTATACCCCCTTATATTGTTATTTACATCCTTATTTAATTAAGAACATCTATACCACTTGATACCTCTCTAACACGATGGGTGCGGGCCAAACGAATACGGCCCAACCATTATACAACCTTTATAGTTTTGATGTGTTCTTCGTGAAGGAGGAGGACGACGACTGGTTCTGACGATTGGCACCAGTGGGACACTAAAGTGGTGGTCGACACCATGGACGGCCACGAAGAAAGTGGCCACGCGACCGTGCCACTGGAGAAGGGTCACGACCCATCAGCCACGGTGGAGCAAGGGCGGCGACCGACCGAGTGAAGGGGCAGTAGCGCGCGTCCGCACCGCCCAGCATACAAGAGCTGTGACACGAGGTTGTGACAGCAAGAGAGGGCGCTCGGCTCGCTTTCGGCCACCAAAGATGGCACAACATGCGACCGCATCATGTGGAGGAGAGGCTGGCCATCTGGCTAGTCGGGGCTGTGTAGCGGATGCGCACCGCAGGTCGCCGCACCTCAGGCCACTGCGCTGCGGGCCATCTATCCTGCCATGGCGGCAGGCCGGGTCAGATCCCATGTGCTGGGTCCGAACCAGGGCTGGACCCTAGGTCGGGCTGGGTCAACCCAAACCGGATCGGGTTGGCCCATGCTTGGTCAGGCCGGGCCGGTCCGACTGGGTCGGACCGGACCCAGACCAACTTTGAACCTTTTCACTCTTCCAACCATATCTTGAGCTACGGGCGTCCATTTAACAAACCGTATATGGATAAAAAAACCTTGGATTGAGAAGTTTGTTTTGATATACTCCACATGAGTTTTGGATAAATTTGCAGTATGGCTAGGTTGGATAGAACCCCGAATCCAACCAGGCCCTTGGAAGAGAAACACTAATAACTTACAGACCGGGCATCCGATTGATGCACCGTCAGTTGCGTTGGGTACCATTTTACATGATGGACCTTTAGAATACTTCTTCGTTGTACTTCATGGATGTTGGAGTATCAAACTATGGTTTGATGAGTGGACCCTCCCGAAATCAATCAAGCGTAGTGCGGGAATCGTGTGGGTAGTCGCACGTGAAGAAAGAATATTGATCATGTGTGGGTCAGCGCATACCAATACTGGGTGGGTCAGCACTTAGAAATCCTTTGTTAGTCAGTGGGGGTTAGTTACCTATCGATCCTGTGTAGGTCAGAAGCAGTGCTACTTAATAGAATAAGATGATCTCTCCTTCGACTAATCTTCTGTACTTATGAACATAAGTTATACCTAGTGTGAGATGAGTTCTTACCTTCGTGGTGATACCCTTGGGGTATTCTTCTATGTATCATACCTGGGTGGTACTTTCCTTCATAGTGATACCTTAGTTTTATTCTTCTGTGTGGCGTAACTATGTGGTACTTTCCTTCTTGGTGATAACATTGTGGTATTCTTCTGTGTGTCGTACCTGTGTGGTACATACATTCTTGGTGATACCTTTGTAGTATTATTATATATATCATACTTGCATGGTACTTTACTTAATGGTATAACCTTGGTTGTATTCATCTATGTGTCATACCTATGTGGTACTTTCCTTCATGGTGATACCTTTTTGGTATTATTCTGTGTGGCGTACCTGTGTGGTACTAACCTTTATGGTAATTCCTTGTGATATTCTTCTATGTGGCATACCTATGTGGTAATTTTTATGTATGGAAAACCTGTGTGGTATTTTACTTGATGGTGATACCTCTGTGGTATTCTTCTGTGTGGCGTTACCTTTGTGGTACTTACCTTTGTGGTGTTACCTTCATGGTATTCATTATTTCATAGAATAGTTGAGATTTGAGCCAATGAGTTGGGCCTTGTTTTTCCTCATGAATTAGATGGTTATACTTGATAACATAGGTATATGTATGGTCATATACCTATGTAGGGTTGATAGTTGTTTTCATTCTTTTTGGTTTATCCTTTTTTGATTTAATGAGACCTCTGAGGGTCTCGGTGTCCCTACTGAGTATCGTTATACTCACCCCTACACGGGCTATGCCTGCACCTTATTGTATTTGGTACAGACAATAGAAAACACTAATTGAGGAAAAGAGTACCAGGACTGGAAGTAGCTCGGAGGTGGACCTTAGACGAGGTGTACCGCAGAGAGGACAGTTTGAGAGTTGTACCTACCATTTTGGTAGGATCCTTGGCGGGTGATCACAAGAGCAGTTTCAGTTCACTTGTACTTTCTAGTTTTCTTCCTCTTTCCACTTGGGCTTGTATTCTATCCCATTTTACATACTGTACACACTCTTTTTACTATTCTGTTTTCTTGTGTTCGTATCATGTTGTGTGCTAGGTGGTGTGTGTTTACAAGATATAAAGGCAGTGTCTTCCCAGTTTTTGGGGAATACACCTTTCGGTGCTAGTCGCCAGCCCCTGCCGTAAGGAAGGTGGGCTTGGGGTAGTAATGGCACCGACCCCAGTGGATAGGTAGTGACAATACATGTGGTATTAAAATGCTTGAATTGAAATTTTATTGAAGGATATACATTTTGGAAAAGATAAATAAATTTTTTTACTGAACACAATATTATTAGATTTTTAATGTCAAATATTTTGTTTGAAGTACATGAATGGAAACATTTATAGGGTTATTTTAAATTTATTATGTTGTTTAATATTTATTATATATATATATATATATATATTAAAAAATTGGGTTACTACAAAACAATCTAAGAACACTTAATCACCCATTTGGAGCAAGGATAACCGCATGGAGAGATATCCAGGTTTTCCTCATGGCCGCATAAGGTGTGAGAGCCTACCTAAGTAGGCCTGTGAGCACATAATGTTGGAATTTGGTGTGATCAGGTGAGCGTATGGAAATGGTCTTGTGTGTTTGGGCATGGCTTGTGTGACCAGTTTTCTGTGAAGAGTGTGTTTTGGGTGTCAATCAATTGTTTCCTTAGAATGAGATATTATGAGAGTGGTTGTAATGTATAAAATTGCACAACCAAACATTATTTTACATGGGATAGTTAAACATTAGTACTATTCACCCATCATAATAACATTTATTGATAACACAACTGCCAAATAAAATGAACCTCTACTATATCATTGGCTCAATACATCATCTTCTACCTCCCACATATCCCTAAAATATTTAAATAAGTTCCCCCATTATCAAAATAGTGATAACATTAGTTGTTATGTATTTTAAAACGATACTATGAGACTACATTTATGAAGAAGGACCGATCCAATATTTATTTATAAAAAATAACAATGATTTGAATAGTGTTAACATATTATCCCTATTTTCTCTTTTTTATATTCATTTTAACTTATAAGAAAAGAAATGTTTACATATTTTTAGTTATTCTATTTAAACTTTCAGAACCCTTAACAGTGAATGTATGATACCTAGAAAAGGTGTATACAATTTAAAATAATAGTTAAAAATCAACTGAAGACATATTCTTTCTCATCATGCATAATATCCAAGAAATATCGATGATTATATAGATATATTTAATTTAACTTCACATACAATTTTTTCAATAAATTTAAATGAGATTAATGGAAGAAGATATTGATATACACACAGAAGTTAGTTCTACTATATAATTGTATTCACCATGATCTGCCATATTGAATGGCTAGATTTTATCAATTATTCATATTTGGATATGTATATATTATTAAAAGAATTACTATTATTTAAAAACAATTGAAAGGAGAAAATATTTCTATATAAGGATATTACTTTAACCTATTTCAAATATTATTTCAAATCCCACCTATAACATCAGTTTGAAGTGTGTTAAAGTGATTGAGTCATAAAATAGAAGATTATAAAGGGATTATGCATTTGTTCATTCTATCATGTAAATGAAATAAACATTAAAACATATATTTTTATATTGAAAATTAATTTTATTTTAAAAAAATATGGCCTTCAACAACCTTCTGTAAAGATAATTTTTTTATTCAAATATTTTTTTTCTAAAAACCCTATCATGAAATAGAAATTAATTTATTAAAAACCTTTCCTCATTGTACCTCAAAACCTTGTTATAAGGGGTATTTATTTTTAATAAACTAAAATTTTATGGTTCGCAAAAACATAAATAAAGAAAATATTTTTATTATTTTCCAAAAAACATACTTAGGGAAAATAGTTATATTAATTTTTTTATCTTGTATCTTTTATGATTAATTAATAAATATTAATATTGCTTTTGAAATTTTAAAATTATAATTTAACTCATGAAATATTCTGTAAGATAATTTGATGTTGATTAGTATAAAAGGTACGACCATGGACTATCCATGTAATTAAAATTTAAATCATTTTTAGAAATGTTTCTATATCCATGAATTTTAATTTTTTGGAATATTTGATTTTTTATGGAAATGTGGATTTTATCCTTTAATTGAGGTAAATTTTACTAGATATGATTTTATTTTCATTATTTCAATGTAAATAAAATATATGATATTTTTTTAAAAAATATTTTGTAGGATTATAAATTAGAAAGAAATACTTTGAATTTTTATATTAAAATATGTAGTAGTTGGTGTTCAAATGTGATAATGAGTAATGGGGAAAAAACCCATGACTCAAAGGTTATGTTGTAATAAATATTATAATTTTAGTGGCATCATATATTTTTAATTGTTTTCCAAGTATCATTATACCCCAAAAGAAATTTATTATTATCTATGTAATATTTTAATGAATTCTGATATGTTATGGCTTTTCAAATTTTTTTGAATATTTAACAATTTTGAAAGAAAGCTCTTATATAAATTTGGAAACTCGGGATTTTTATTTTGGAAAACTATTTATTATATCTATCATTTTTATGTCATATAAAATAAATTATTTTCAAAAGAGTTTTAAATGTATCTAAATAATCTTTTCTATGGGTTGAAAACCCTTCGCTATGAAATTTTATGATAAACCTATGTTTTAAAATGATTTCATAAGATTTGGAAATGCCTCAATTTTTTTTGGATTTATTTGTGGTTCTAGTTTGAGTAAAGTAGGATAAATTTTTAAAACATTTTTTAAGGAAATATAATATATTGTGTTGTTTTTTAAGATATTAAAAATCCTATACTTAAAAATACTTTAGGTTAGTAAAGGGATGTTTATTGTTTAGTTACTTCTTATAAAAAATATTCAAGAAAAATTTTAACATCAAATTCTGGAGGGAAGGTCTCAGGATATCACATTGGGAATCAATGAAATGGTTTAGAAAAATTTGGAGATTATTAGGTTTTTTTGAGTATTGTTTAACATTTGGATGTTTTGTTTTTTAGGTTCTAAAAATATTAAACTCTAAATGACTCTTAAGAATAAATTGCAAGGGCACAATTCTTTTAGGGGGATTGGAATACAACCACACAATAACTCAAGAATACTATTATTTTTAATAAATGTTAATTTAATCATTTTTTCCTTATTAAAATAAACTAATGTATTATTTAATAGATAAATTATCTTATTTTCTATAATGAATGAAAATTTGGGTAATAAAATTAATTAAAAATAAAAACAAAATTCATTGACAATCATTTTTGGTTTATTGATAATAATTTTTGAAATAATTTAATTTATTATAATTTTTAAAAATAAAATTTCATTTCGATAAAATGATTATAAAATATTTAATTTTTTTTTACTTTGATATGGGAATTTATATTTTTCAAAACCCGAAGAAAGAATACTATTAATTTTGAATAATTTTTTTTAAAAAAAATTATAAGACAAGAACCAATCTATAATATTTATAATTCCTTATTAAAGTAGTAATTTTAGGCTTGTAATAACAATTATAATATTTTGTGATTATATTTTAAATTAATACACGTGGTATTAAAATGTTTGTATTAAAATTTTAGTGGACGATATTACTTTTTGAAATGTGGATTAGTAAATTTTAATGAAAGACATACTATTAAATCATTAAATATAAATATTTTGATAAAATAACATATATTGAAATTTTATATAGCTGTATTTGTTTTTTTGTATTTGAAATTTTACATAGAAAATATATTGGTAAATTCACTAAATTCCCAACCAGTTAGGCCAACTAAATCAACAATGTGGGATAAAACACTACCATTAGAGAGCTATCTATTTCAACCAGATTGTGGTACGATGTTATTGGGCCCACCTAATAATATAAACGAGTGAATTTTGGCCTCATGGTGCGCCCTCATGTGAGAAAATATGCATGGGAGAACACATGTTTGTGTATCCCACGTGCACAATGGTGTGTGAAGAGTGTCTTTTGGGTTTTTATCACCATATTACTCAAAACAATATATGATTGGATAAGTTATGATGTATAGAAGTAGTAAAAATAGTGTTTTTAATGTGGGATAGAGGGTCATTGGTACTATTCACTAATTTTAAAAGAATCCATTTATAACATAGTCATTCGATCAAAAAACCTCAACCATACATTTATATCAATGCATTTTCTAGCCCCATTATTGTAAACCCTACCATTTTCAAAAAAGTTCTTCATTTTTATCACGATTAAAATTATATAAATAGTTAAATATAGATAAATTGTTTCTATGAGAATATGGTTTGGAGAAAGTATTTATCCAATAATTCTTTATAAACTATAAAAATGACTTTATTATTTTTATCTTCATATCTATGTGGTCTGTTCCTAATTTTCATTTTACTATATAAAAATAGATATATATACACCTATTTTTGGTTATTCAATTTTAATGCATAGAATACTTCATAGCGAGTGTAGGATACAAGGAAGAGGTTTATAAAACAAAAAAATGTTAACAAAACAAAACAAGAGGGGATTCCATCTTCCTCCATATGCGTAATATTGTAGAAAAATCGAACATCAAGTATATATATAATTTTTCATCACATGACATTTTTATTGAAAAATAGAAATGAACTCAGTGGACCTTGAAATTGATATAAACACTTATTTCTATTTTACTCTATAAAATTCTTTTCTCTACCATATATGACAGCAAGGTCAGACCTTCTTAAAGAATGAAATTTAAATTGTTATATATTTTTTAAATGAATTAAAAATAAATCATTATTTTTAAATTATATTCTTTGATAACTTCATTGTAAAATTATTTCTAAATATATTTAGTTTACTTGGATGAGTTTATGTGAATACAAATTAATTTTTTTTAAAAATAAATGAATAATAAAAATATGGTTATATAAGGACCATTCCTTACTTCATATCAAATACACATTCAAAACCCTAATATAACATCCATTTTGTGTGTTTTAAAGTCAGAAGGTCTGAAAATGAAAATATATTAAAGGAATTGTGTGGTTCTTCATTTTTTAATAAAAGGAAATTATATTTTCAAAATTATATATTTTTTATTATATGGGAATTTTATTTTTTAAACTTTTGATATTAAACACCCTCATATAATGGTAAAAGTTCTTATTATATTAATGTTATCTGAAATCCATTATCAAGCATGTGAAATTAATTCCTTAAAATATTCTACACAATTTTCCCAAAAACATTATTTAAATGGACATTTTTTTATAAATATATTATTTTATGGATTATTGAAACCTAATTGAGGAAGACGTTTTTATTATTTTCAAAAGTCATAATTTATAGAAATGTTTTTTTATATTTTTGATATAGTTTATTTTATAGCTATTACAGGTAATTTAATAATGTTATTTAAAATGTTAACATTATCTTTTAATACGAATTGTTTTCATTAAAATGATAGTATTTTGATCATGATTATAAGTATGGTGATGAAGTAAATATGTCTTTAACATTCCATTCATATTTAAAAAATCTTCTATATAAAATAATTATAATGTGATGGAATATTGAATATTTTATGGAAATGTATTTTTCCTCCTTTAATAGAGGTAAATCATTGTTGTTATGTATTTACTTTATTTTTTGAATCTAAATTAAATATATATAAGGTTTTTGAAAAGTTTTTTTAGTCTAATATTAATTAGGGAAATAATCCTTTGAAAAAAAAGTTTATTAAAAAAATTAACTTTGTAATCAAATGTGATGATGATGAATGGATAGAAAACCCATGATAACAAGGTGACATTTTCCTAAATTGGACACTCTTAATGGCCTCCTATAAATCATATGGCATTTTATGAAATATTATATTCCCTGATAATATTATTATTTTCAATGTACTAATTTAATGTTTTTAGAAATGATATGAATTTGGAAAATTATATTTATTTTTCATGTGATTGATTGATAATTCCTCTGAATATTTTTAAACAAAAGATTATAATCATTGAGAATTATTTTTTATATCAAATGGTTTGTATTTGATATAATGTAAATATTTTTATAATAATTTTTAATGTATATAAATAAATTTTTAATTGGTTTTAATACTCCTTACTAAATAATTTTTTGTTTGAACATCATTTTAAAATGGTTTTCGTAGGGTTTTTTTGTTGTCTTAAAGGTGTTTGTTTTTATTTAAATGGATAGTTAAAGTGAATCTAGGTAAATGTTTATAATTTTTTTTTGAATATTGATATATTATAAGGTTTTTCATAATCCTGTAAAACCAAGATGAAAAATATCTTCAGGTGTGTATAGGACTCTATATTTTTTACAACATTTTATTAAAAATAAACAACACATTTATAACAATGAATATGTGATTGTGTGTTTTAGTGTGTCTCAAATTGTGTCAAGTATTGATCTTCTCTTATAGAAAATTAGTTTAAAAGTTTTCCATTTCCTAATAAAAAATTAGAGCCTTAAAACATGATAAAAACAATAACCAAAGGATCATCTCACCATCGGTATTTATTGGGATGGATCACTGCCACTCTTTATATAATTCACCAACATAAAATCCAAAAAAAGGTTGAATCAGTCAATTATTTAGAAATACTAATGTTTACATCATATCAAATACTCTCACATTTGTTTCATTATCCTTTGACACTAAAAAAGGCGGAATATCATAATTTTCATGAATTATAATACAAAAGTGATGAAAAATTCATTATCCGTAAAATCTAATACACATCTATGCATTAAAATTGGGAAAACAACCTCCTACAACATTGTTTTTTCATTTGTTGGAATATTATTCATTGAATATATTTGTCCATTAAATATGATGATAGAATCATTGAGATTTTTCAAATCATCACATCCAAATAAAAGACAATGAATCATAGAATGATTATGGTACTCATGAAATCATACCATTAGTGTTTGGGAGATCATAAGTGTAACTAATGGAGAATGTTGAATATGAATATATAAATTTCAGAGAATCATCTAGTCCATGTTTATTGAATGACAAGGGTTATATTTGTAAAATTATAAATCGAGTAAATATTTTCAATCTCGAACTATACAACATAATTTGTTTGACTTGGTATGACCTTACTTTATATGAACATCCAATACTTCAGTTAGACAACAACAAGTATGAGGATCTGCTCCAAAAACACTACTCGCACTGACCCATGTCAGCAACCACCCCTTTCACTCCAATACACAAGGAAGATCCTCTACTACTTTATATATTATTTGGGGGATTCTATGTATTTCTTACATCATCCTCATTCCATGACATATTGGAAGGATCACTCATCTTAGGCCACACTTCTCCATGTCCAATTCAGCTAACCTATTAACTATTTGGCAGCTCAACTTTTTATTTGATAAATTACAATAAAAAATACATTAAATAATTAGAGATATACAAATTATATAAATAATCCTATATGTCTCAACAAACCATTATGGAAATTTTTTTTCATCGTCTTTATATTTATTCAATAATAACAGAATTAGTTTTATTATCAAAATATTTATTAATGAAAAAAAAATATTTTCATGTTTTTCAATTCTTATTCATTTTGTTGTAATGACAGTTTCATCATTGAAAAAATACTTTCACATTAATGAACTGTAAATAAATCATTAAAATTAGTGATACTTAATAAAAATTAGAAATATGCATATTAATATCCATCTTCAATCCTTATGATATTACACCTTATTAAAAAAAATTAAACTCAAGATTAGTGGTCTCAACAATACCCCCTTTGAATTTCATATAAATATTACAAAATAGTTCATCATGCCAATTTTTGAATATACCTTTGTTTCTTCTCACCATTATCGAAAATAAATAAGAATGTGTATCTTGGGGATCTCAATACAACAAAAAATATAACCAATATAAAAATCTATATATTTTGATTTATCTCACCCAAAGGAATGACACCACTATTTTTAAAAAATAATTGATATTTTAGTAACTAATTAGTATACATGGAATATTCAATGAAGAAAATATTAGTGATGTCACTAAAGATTAAATTTATCTATAGAATATTCTATAATTTAATACAATTTTTTTAATCTCATTCCAATTTACTCATTTTATGGGCTATCATAAAATGTTTTTCAAGGTATATCCAACAAAAATAAGAAAAAACATCAAAATAATTCACGTTCATACAATATTACACCACAAGAATATAATATTTATTATTATTAATCATTACCCCTTTAAAAGTAGTATGAAATAATTAAGGATGATATTCATGTGTCAAGATCATGTAACGGATTTAGTGTTTCTCCCTCCTAAGAGAAACATTGCTTTAATCATGATGGAAATAGGTGTCTTCAATGATGAATCACTATTCTTCTTTAATTACTAATATTTTAGATCATATAAAATGATATAGTGAATATGTAATGACCTTAATTTTTCTTATAAGATATATTTTAACTGAAAGGATCCTCCCAATCTAGAATTCCTCAAGGTTTTTTTAATTTATCTTGGGATGTACCTTCTTCCTTATGATCACCATTTAATAATTGTACAATGTTTTTTTCTTAGGAGTTAAAATTTAATTACATTGTACTTCAAAAATCCTCTTAATGTTTTCCTAATGGGATTATATTATTTCAATTAAATGTTTTTTTTCTATGCCCAGATTTTACACACCTTTTACATTTTATTATATTATAGTAAACCATTTTAAATTAATTCTAATAGAATTTACCATATTTCAATATCAAAACTATATTTCTTATTTTCATTTGAGGAATATCATATTTCTTTATATTTTAGGACTTGGAATGTTATTTAAGATAGAAAATAGAACACTATATCTTAATGTTCAATGTTTAACTGAGCGTATCACATAATTCACATGAATATATAATATATAAGAATTTATAATTTATTATTTCCATTTAATTTTCAAGGAATCTGATTTTAAAATGAAATAATACACTTCTCAAATTTTAAACCCTATTGGGAATGTCTAACACATTTTCCAATTATCATTTATATTGGTTTTATGATTATAGATTAGACAATTGACTATCAATTGATTAAGTGAATTGATATTCTAGTTTACTTTTCCTTTTATTTCTACCCCTTGGTTAATGAATCATTGCACATAGTTAAATTCTGTCACCATGAATACAAATTATTCCAAAACACTCCACAACCACAACATTAACTTGTAGTATTTTATCCTCATAATAATAGTAATTTTTATATAACGATAGTGGACACTATATCTTCACTAACTATAGATGTTTACTCAAAGGGGAAATGTTTTTTATTAAATCATACAAAAAATTAATAACTTTGGAACATGATTTCTCATTTTTTTTTATTTTGGAAGAAATGGATTTTTTCTTCTCTTTTAGAAATTCAGTATTTTACATAATAGATATATGATTAGATTCATTAGATTTTGAATCATAATTTTTCTATGGACTATTATTACTAGTAGGTTGATAAGATTCACCCTTACGCTCAATTGATTTGGTGAAATATTCCTTTTTATTATTCAACTCACTTTGATATGTAATAGACATAGATTTTGAATCAGATAAATATTCCTATTTTCTAAAAAGAATTTAGTTAAGACCATTAGTCGTTATTTCATGTTCAAATAAATTTAACAAATTTTATTTGTTTTATGTAATTAATACGATTTTATTTTATTTAAGCACTTCTTTTGAAAAATTTTTCCGTCAAAATATAATTTTTTTAATTCCATCACATATACATTATAATTAAATGAAATTACCTCATTAATATGTGTTTCTTCATTCATAACACTATCTTAATTATCCTTTATCAGTTTTTATTTATTAATCTAGAGATTCATGTTCTCATCAATATTTGATTCTAAACTATTTTTTTCATAACTATTATATAGCAGTTCTCTCTATACCTTCTATATGTTTTACTTTTTTATTCATTATTTTTCCTTTATCAATTAAATACACTTTATATCTTGAAAATAAATCATCATATAACCCATTATTTGATTATTAATAATCCCCAAATTCCCGACACATCAAATTTTATCTTTTTTCATTCAATAATAACTTTTATTATCATAAACATCTTTTATATTTTTCTTACATCTTTTCCTAAAATTGTGTCCTACCACATCATTCTCAGTGAATTTACATTTCTTAATTGTATAACCATATGAAGAATTCCCAACTTTATTATAGTTGATATAATTTAGTGGCTTATTTAATTTTTATCTTATCCCATTTCAGGATGTCTTTGTAAATAGTTCATTATCTCACTAAAATCCTTGTTATATTCATTGTGTTTAGTGTCATGTGAATCTTTTTATTCTCTATCTCTGAAATTACCCATTATCATAGATTAATAATTCATCTCATATTTTTATTTATTCTTAAAGGCTTGTTCTTTTCTCATTTCTATGAAATGATAATACTTTTAATTTATCTAGTGATATATATTCTTATTTTTCCAATGCAGAAACCCTTGGATAAAATATATGTTGAATGTTTCTCGTTAGTTTCATCATAACGATTGAGATATCCAACATCATTAGAAAAGAACTTAAGATAATAAAAATATAATATTATCCTATAATATAGTCATCAATACTCTCATCATTTTCCATTTTTATATCATTAAATATACTTAATCACACTAGTAGTTTTTCCTCCTTAATGTTTATACTTCCCTCATTACATCTATTCAATTTTCCCCAATTCCTTCTAATAGTTTATTGGCCCATGAATTTATTATGTACATTATCATAAATTAACATCAAGATATCAATGGGAGAATTTAAATTATTGTAAAAAAATAATCATATCAACAAAATTAATAGGATTATTCTCATCATAGGGTGAAAATTTCAGCATTGTTGTACCACTAAATTATACACCATGTGGTAGATGACTAATATTCTTTTCTTCTATCATTGGTATTTCAAACTATGAAATTTTATAACCCCCAATGTTTTTTAGATTTTATTTTCTCAATTATCAGTATAATATTAGGTCTTTCAAAGGGTTCCTTTTATTTGATAAAAATCATCAAGATTAGATATTTATGAGAACATTGGGTGGTGGTGAATCATTGATCTCATTTATTTTTACAAATTATTACTATTTTATTCTTCCAATGTGGCCTATTAAAACTTTATCAGAAATTTTATTTTCTCTCATACTCACTCTAAATGATATGGTTAATGAATAATCTAAATACAATGATCAACAAGTTTCCTTCACAATGTTCGTCTACTACTTGCCCTTCCAATTAGCTGCCCAAAAAAATTGTATACTATATCATTCAATTATGATCACCAATAAATAATAACTTTATATTATAATTCAACTGTTCATATATGAGGTTCTCTAGATTAATTAAAATAGTGTTTCCATAGTCCACACTTTTTCAAACTCTTGTGTCACACAAGAGGATATTATAATTACATCACATAGTCATCTCCTTCTGAAAATATTGATCCACTACTCAATGATCTCCTCCACCCCTGATGATATTTTTTAGTCAGTATGACGAAATACTGGTGTTGTTTTAATGTGTTCAAGTGATGTATGAAATTTTATTAATATTATTTTGTACAAGATAAAACAGTGCAAATGACAACACTATGTTCTTTCTTGAATTCTAAACTAGTTAAATCACAATATGACTCATGAATGATGTTGTAATGTATGGTGTAATTATGTATTCCCTGACCCTTAAATATCAATTATCCATATTATTTTAATTGATACTCAGTTATGTATTGGTAATATTTTCAAGTGCTTATGCATTAACTTACTTCATGTAAGCATGATTTGACTATCATCAATGCACTAATATGAATTGGTTTGGACATCAAATTTCTTCTACATGCAAGTATATTTCACATGTTCTTCCCTATATGAAATAAGGTCCTCATGAATCTCTATGTATACAATGTATTTGTTCTTCTAATCTTTATGTTAGAATAGAAACCTAATTATAAGTAGAAATTATTTTTCAAACATCATGATCCTTCAAAAAATAGATCATATATCAAATATCAATATTCATTTTATGACTACAATAAGAATGGATCTTTTATTACTGAAACAATATTATCAATGTTATCTACTTAACTATAGAAAATGAGAGGATAAAAACCATTAATGTTAGAAAAAACCAATGGATCCTACAACCAAAAATATTTAAAGGTGAGTATGACTACCTATACTTAATTAATTTACCAACTCTGAATCATAGAAAATAGTTCATGTCAATCAATTTTTTTTGAATGGTTGATGATCCCATAATTTTAGATATTCTAACATGGGTTTCCATATCATGTGATTCCAAAGAAGGTTCAATATAAACTTTATGATGAAGCCTCATGTGTAAGTTATGACATAAAATGATCAATTATGTATAAAACCAGTCCATTCATTAAGGATATAGAAACAAAATCCTCAAACATCATTTTTCACTACAAAGAATACTATTCTTTGAATAGATTCATGCATGTAAGACAATGATTTCATGCATGAAGGTTCATATCCTCATAACCTCAAAATATTATCTATTAGATCCTATTTAATTGATTTATTTAATGACACCACACCATTAACATGAGAGAGATCATAATTGTAGCATATGAACATAGATTGAAGACAAAGACATGGAGGCTAGTGAATCTTTGGATAAAAATTCATTGAATGACAAAGGTTATATGAATATATATTTAAAATAGATTAATAGTACCCAAAATCCAACTTCCTCACATAATTTTAATGCTTAATCTAGAACCAATTTATAAGAAAACTCATTCTTTAATATTACCATAAGTGAATAATGTGGTCTTCCACTGACCTTTGTTGGGAAAAACAATATCAAAAACCCTCCATCACTATTTCACCCCACATAGTGGTCCCACTACTCTTCCAAATGTTTCATATAGGCACTATAAATTCCCTCCTAAAACATTATTATTTTCAATGTGGGTGGAATCTTTAATGTTTAAAATTTTTCTAATTAGTTTAGTAGAGATGGTATATTGGATATCTTTTTGTAAACTATATTTTTTAATGGCCAAAAAATGTACTTAGAATAAGTCTATGTAGATAATTTATAAAATAAAGCCATTATATATTAATTAATCATCATGTAAAATATTAGTTTTCATGATATTAATATTCTTCAAAATTTATTTGAATTTTTAATATTCTCAAAAAACTACTCATACAAATAAATATTTTAATTTTAATAACCTTTAATTTTATTAATAGAATATCAATTCTCAATATATTAATTTTCATATTTAGTAGTATAATATTTCAAAATTAAAACAAACAATAATATATAAATTTTTTTTATTATATTTATATAAACATTAAAATTATGGAATAAACATATATATATGAATTTGTTGTATTACAATGAGTTAAAAAATAGAGAATAAGATACAAATAGTAGGAAAATATAGATATGCTCAATCCTCTAGCATAATCACACTCACGAACAATCCTATAGAAATAAAGAAGAATGTTAGTATTTAAATATGAAATTTGAAAAGGAAAATATAATCATGAGATAAAATAAAATAAATTATATAATTAATTAAATTTTAGCTACGTATAGAATTTATGTATCCCAAATTACCATTAGAAATCAAAGCATTATAATAGTAATATGACAATTAGAATAGTAAGATGACCGTTAGAATAATAATATGATCAATAAAAATAATAACATAACCATAAAAATTGTGTAATAAAATTTGGAAGAGTAAAATTATATTTAGTTATATTAGAAAATTAAAATATGCTCTATTTATATCATGATAAAAAAACAAGTCATTTCAAAACTTCCAAATAAGTATTTCTGTTTTTATTGAAAATATTCATTTTATTTCCATTTTTTTAAAAAATATTTTTACTTAGAATAAATATTATTCTCATAAAATGGGTTTCTAAATTAATATAATTTTATATTTGAATTAAAATATTATTTTATGAAACGTTATGTAATTATCCAAAGGGTAAAAAAATATATCATAATAACAAAATTGTAGTGTTCAAATAAAATAAGATTTTATTTAAAAATTAAACTACATAAATAATTAAAAACGTTATAATTAAATGAAATTATTTTTTAGAAAATACACATTGAAAATTAGTTTGGTATATTTGTTTTTATTTTGAAAAAATTGCTTATTTTACCGTTAATAGTGAAATACATTAAAATACAATATTGAAAGACATAAAATAAATATATAATTTTTTTAGTGATGGATTTTATAAGAAAAAATTATTAAAAACTCACAAAACATTTAATATATATATTTATAAGAAGAAATATAATTCATATTATTGACCAAAAATAATAAACTAGTGAAAATAATATTAAAAAACACCCTTCCCTCTCCTTATAAATAACACCCCTCACAACCCATTCTCCTAAAAAATTATTATACTTAGAGCTTGAAATGATTTTCCCAATTAAAAAAGAAATGTCATTGCCCATTTCCTAGTTCATTTGGTCTCTAAAAAAAATTTAAGGTTATTTAAGAGGAATCTGATGAGGAGACATTCAAATTGTAATATAATTCTCTCAAGAGATTGTTTTAATATTTATTCCTCACCATATTCCAATATAGATTCAAAAAAACATGGAATATAAACTCAATTATCATATATATAATGTAGTTGAATTGTTTAATGGAATTTATAATATCAATTTTCTTCTCTTTCCCTCAATTGATTATAGATCAAAACGTTGTTTAAAATATGGCTGGTTCACTGCTTCCATTAGACACATATTTGTTTCTATCAATCACCATCAAGGATTTTTATAAATATAATGTTGTTAAAAAAGAAGATTATAATATATATTTAATTAATTATTTTTTTAATCTATTAATAATCATTTAATAAAATTAAAAAATTTAGTCCATGACAGTGGTTAAAATAGGCCAAATGAACTAACAACATAACAATAAAATTTATTACTATGATAATCATCCCATTTTCAAAAAATAAATTAAAATTTTAGGGAACTAATATTTTTATAATTTTATTAATACTTTTTTTATCTATCTTCTATAGTTTTATGACCATTTTTCATGAGCTCCTATAATTATCCACAAGTGATCCGACATTGGAACTATGAAACAAATGCCCCCAGAATAGCATACACAAACATTATATCTCAATGAAATGGTTACATATAAACAATATAAAATTGTATTAAATAATATATAGATGAGAAATGAGTATAAATTATGAAATTATTTAATCTCATATGATTATCTATTCACAAAGGGAAAATACAAAATTATTTTAGAACAAAAGTTAAGGGATTTCTACGAACCACCCAAATTTATTTAGGGGGAGGACTTCTCTATCTATTACTTTCCATTATCAAAAAAATATAAATATTAAATTATTATAATATATTTATATATTACAAATAATATATACCATATAAATTCACCTTTCCTTTATGGGGATACACATGTTTTAAATAGCCATAATTTTAATTTCATTAGAAAAGAAATATGGATTAAAGGAATGTTCTATGTTTATATCTAGATACATGTACCACTCCATAAAATCGTTAAAACAACTATTTTTTTTAAAATACCTCGTTTTAGAATAGAAACTAAATTTTTTTCATTTTCTTTTTTAGGGAAATCATTATTCCATTAACAACTTAAAAATATTTACCATTTTTCCTAAAGCCAGATTTATGTTGTACATTTCAAAAGGGAGTTCCCTATTCTTTTTGAGTCTTAAATTTTAATATAAAAAATTAATGTTGAACTATTCATAATATATTAAAATTAATTTTAGGTACCTTATTTCATGGATACCATTATAAAATTCCATCAATTATTTCTATGGTTCATGATAATGAAAACCGTGTATTTCAATAGCTAATCCTTATGTTTTTTTTCCTAAGTTTGGTTTCTATATGTGGAGAAAATATTTAGAAAATTATTTTGATTGGTTACACAATTTAGATAATTAATTAATTGGGTAATGTATTGGTCACGTGAAATTTTATTTAGGTGACTAAGGAGTAATCCTAATCCATAATGGGACATCGTCCCTCTTGTGATGTTTTCATAAGAGTTATCATTGGCTTATTCTCATCCCATATTTTATATTGTTAAATATTTTTTATGTTTCCATGATCTTATGATACCATATGAATTATATTATTCTCCAATTTAATTATTCATAAATATTATCCTTTATGATATCATGTTATTCCATTTTAATCACATGTCATGCTTCATTTTCAGGATTATTCACTTCCTATACCTTATATCCCACCCCATTGATATATATATTCCCTAGGTTATCCTATTAATTTGCAGGAGATCAATGTTATTTATGATATCATTATAGAATTTAAAATTAAGTTGTTTTATTTTAGTTATTTTTTATATATTATAAACCTTTTCTTCAAATGACACTAGGTTGTGTGACCATGGGGTTTTTATTAGATGTTTATGTTAAAAATGATGAACTAATATATATAAATTGATTGGGTAATTATATTTGGTAATAAATTATGGTATAATTATTTTATATCATGGCTATAATTATTTAATATGAACCATATTGATATGTATATGTATCTTAAAATTTTTAAAAACATTAATGAATTATTGAGCAAGTAGTTTGCAAGAAATTACATCCCTATTTAGACACTACAAGTGGAGGTGGATATAGAATATTTATACCTTGGGATAACAAAACTAAAAAGGTATCATTTTATATTAACTTAATAATATCCTAGTTCATGTCAAGGAGGCATAACTAGACACTATATTTTATATATTTTTTGGATATGTTTCATGAAACTCATAAACTCTTTGTGGATGATTATGAAGGATATGGATAAATTTTTTGGTTAGAAATATTAATAGTGATATTACCATTGATGACATAGATTGAAACCTAGAGTCTGAAAATTGATAATATACATATCATTTATATGTTATTACATATATGTTCATAGTTTCCCTTTTATATATTTATTAGTTTCGTATTATTCTCCCGATGTTTTTTTGGATATCATAATTGAGTGGAACCAAAATCAAATATGCAACGGTGAACTCATTATACCTTCATGGGATTTAAATATCATATATTATTATAGTTCACTACAGTCTTTAATATCATTAATTTATAGAAACACTTTTTAAACAACACCTCTTTTAATGGGGTATGAGCTACCATTGAGAATATAAAACAGGTACATTATTACAAACCACGTATATAACTCATCCCCAGTCAATGTTTATGGACTAATCGTACTAAAAAATAATATATTAATTTATTTAGTGAAGATTTATACTATATTGGATATATATTATCTATCTTCATATAAATCCCACGTAAACTTTTATGAGATGGTGATCACAGTTCACATCTATAGTCATGCTCAAATTTTTTATGATTATATTGAGTATGATTAATAAAATTTGAAAATTTATCTAAATACTGTATATTATTTCACTATGATCTATAATATCTTTTCCAAATTATTGATACAAATAAGATAATCATTATATAATAAATTCCCATTTTGATGGATTATACTGATATACTCCTTGAATAGTTTTCTGAAAATTGTTTAGGTTGAGGGGTTTTGTTCTTAATTAAAATTATACCTAAAACAATTTCCATATAAGAAATACATTAAACAAATTTCCACCAATGAGTTGGGAGAACTAAAGAACCAATTATAGGAGAATTTAGAAATGGTTTTCATATGATTGAGTGCCTCTCCTTGGTGAGTGTTTGTTCTATTTATCAAGAAGAAGGATAGGCGAACGCGCCTCTACATTCATCAATCGATACAACAAAAAATCATGATGAAGAAATATATCCCTTTACATGGATAGATGAGTTGTTCAAACTTATACATGGTCCCCAGTATTTCACTATGGTAGACCTTCACATGAGATATAAGGAATTAAACATGGAAAATGAATATATTCACAATAATAACATTCAAATAAGGTATAAATAATATGAGTTCTTGGAGATTCCCAAAAAACTAACTAATACCCCAAACCATTTATGAACATAATTAATATAGTATTTAGAGAATTAATAAAAAAAATTATGGTAGTCTATATAGATTATATTATGAAATAAGTAAAGAGTAAAGAGTATAATGATAAGAATTAGAATAATTTTTTAAGGACTTTGTGAATTCAGAATGAATACGCAAGTAAACTAAATGAGTGTTCTACATGGATAAAGTATCATTATTTAAGAATTTTATAAAGGAAAAAGTGATATTAGTGGAACCTTCCATGTAAGAGAATACTGAGGAGTGTCCTAGACCAATATCTATAATATTTTTCTATATTTTATTCGGACTAGCTAGGTATTACAAATGATTTTTTAGAAACATCTCTCAATTATAAAATTCTCTTTCCAAGATGACTTGAGAATAATGTTTTTCTAGACTAATTAATGTAAAGAGGGATTCATGGATTTGTCAAGGTGGCTTTTCAATACACTTTTATTTACTCTACTCATTGGTGGGGAACATATCATGGCTTACAATAATGCTTCAAAGAAGGGACTAGCATGTGTAATGGTGAAAAATGACAAATAAATTACATAAGGCTCATGGTAGTGTAAACTACACAATAAAAACTATCCAACACATAATCTAGAGTTTTCTTTTCCTTGAAAATATGGTGAAATTATCATTATTGGAATAATTTGGTATTATAAATGGATAATATGACCCTAAAATATATATTCACAAAGAAGGCGATTAATATGAATTTTCAAAAATAGTTTTGCTAACCATGGATTATGACTGATCAAACCAATATAATCCTTGGAATCCATGTAGAGTAGAAGGTAATCTATTTATAAAGGATATATAAACCATAACAATTATGGAAACATAACAATATCCAGTATTGATATAATTAATAATGATGGATATTAAGATCATAAAGGATGGAAAATCATCATTCGTTTATAAAATTATTTATTTTCCATCTATTTAAAAGAAGATAAAGGATATTAAGAGAAATGATGTAAAAATTCAAAAGAAGGTGATAGATATAAGAATAGATAAATCCTCAAAATTTTAAATTAATTAATAAGGAGTATTAATATTTTTTCCATGCCAATGTGTACCATCCAATCATGAGACATGTGATTTTTTGAATGATTCACATAGCTTGACTTTCTCAATCCACCCAAGGATTATGAAGATACATCAAGATATAAGAGAGCACTATTGTGGGGGAAAATATAAATAATAAGATAATAGAAACAATATAAAAGATCCTAGTATGTTAGTAAGTAATGGATAAAAGGAAAAATTATAATGGTGTAATGAGACCTTTAACCATATCTATATAAAAATTGGAAAACATCACCATGGACACTGTCACTGGTCATCCAATGAATTCTAGAAGAAATGATTATACGTGAGTTATAGTGGACCATATTATAAATACTTATAATTTAATTAATATTCAAGGGTAATTCTCACTCAACCAAATTGAAGGGACATACAACAGAGAATTCATGATGCTACATGGAACAATAGTATCTATTATTATTTTTAGAGATAAGATATTTAACTGTATGTTATAGAAGAGTCCCCAACATTCTATAAACACTAATTTGAACTTAATTATGTCATATCACCCCCAAAATAATGGCCAATACGATAGGACTATCTTTACATTAGAGAACATGTTTAGATAATTATTGATAGATACTAAAGTATAATGGTTTAAAAATTTTCCTCTAGTAAAGTTCTCATTCAATAATATTTTCCACTCATGTATCCAAATGCATTGATATGAGTCCCTTTATGGGAAGATACATATATCACCAATGTGATGGGATAATGTTGTAAAACAAAAGTTATTGGGATCTAAAATTTTCAAGGAAATCGATGAAAAGTTCATGACTATTTAGTATCACACCATGCATTCTCATAGATGAAAAAATTGTTATATTGACAATCATCAATGAGTCCTGGAGTTTGTGGTTATAGATAATGTGTTTTGAAACATATCTCTATGGAATGTATTCATAACATTTTGGTGGAAGTGAAAGCTATGTCCCATGTACATCATCCCCATTTAGTGTCATGATGCCATCAAAGCTATTCCCAAACAACTAGTACTCCAACCAAGACATTCTTCTGTACGTGATGTATTCCATATATCCCCCGAGAAGAAGTATGTACTAGATCTATCACATCTATTGAATTCATAGATGGAATAAATAAAAAATGATATTCCAAATTAGGAGTATCCTATGAAGATATTAGACCTCTAAGGGAATATTATATTCAACAATACAACTCACCTAGAAAATTAATATGAAGCAACCATATGTTTGAAGAGGAGCCATCAGAACTAGAGGAAGACATGAAACATAAGTTATATCACATGTATTCACCTTATTATGAAAAAT
Organism: Viscum album; assembly: GCA_963277665.1. Taxonomy (NCBI): domain Eukaryota; kingdom Viridiplantae; phylum Streptophyta; class Magnoliopsida; order Santalales; family Viscaceae; genus Viscum; species Viscum album. Next base: position 1,878,895,391 of record OY728130.1, read on the forward strand.
TTAATTTAGAGGATAAATTCCATATATGGGGACGAATTTAATGAACCATAATTTTATCAATATAATTCTACTTATCAATATACAATTTATCGGTATTAAGTAAAATAATATTATATATTCCACATTCACCACATAATATAAAAAAATATATTTTATAATATTAATTGATTCATTTCATTTAGTGAATAAATATTTATATATTAATTGAAATTATTAAAATGGTAAAAATAGATAATATGATAACAATAATAATGTTTTTTTGGATATTCCTGATCTCCTAGAATAATCACATGCATGAAAAACATTATAGAAATAATGGTAAATATTGGTAATCAAATATTCATTCTAGAAATGAAAATATAATATCAAGAGAAAATATAACAGTATAGAGAATGAATGAAATATGATATATTTATATAATTAAGGGATCCCATGTGATTGTTACAAAATTGACCATTAGAATAGTAATAAACCCAATGAAAGAGTAATATGAACATTAAAATGGAACTAAGATAGTTAGGAATAGTAACCTAACTATAAGAATAGTGCACTTAACTATGGAATTGTAAAATTATATTTTATTATATTATAAACTAAAAATAATTTAAATTTATATAATGATACAAGTAAATAAATAATTTTAAAGTGATAAAATTAGTGTTTGTATATTTAAAAAACATCTATGTTTTGTTTTAAATTTTATAAAAATTATAATATTTGAAAATAAAAAATATTTTAAGAAAATGGTTTTATAAATCAATATTATTATTCATTATAATGATAATATTATTTTTTGACCCTTTATAATATTTTAAAGGGTCAAAAAATCGATCCTCATATGAAATGTGTTCATAAAAATAACTTAGGATTTTATTAAAAATATTTATTTCAAATATTTAGCAATTTAGTTTCATAAAATGTAAATAATATTTAGAATATACAAATCAAAAAATTATTATTTCAATTTTTTTTATTTTTTTATAATGGTTGATTTTTTGGAAAATATTGAAATATAGTAAAAAAATAAACTAATAAATATTACATTTGAAAAACATCCCTCTCCTCTCATTTTAAATAAAATCCATCAGAACCCATTCTCCTCACAACATGTAAGCCTTGGAGATATATTTTTTTCTCAATTAATTTTACAACCGTCTCTTCCACATTCAAGTTCTTGTGGGGTCACCAAGAGAACCATTCAAAGGTTAATTTAGTGGAATCCTAGGAGGAGAGATCCAAAGAAGAATGTATTTTCATTAACCAATTATTTTAATTTTTCTTCCTCCTCATCATAAAAAACAAATTCCATAAAACCTGGAATAATAAATGAAGTATCTTATATATAATATAATATTATTTTTTGAAATATATTATTATTTATGTCTATTTCTCTTTATCAGAATTGATTCAAAATGAAAATGGTGTTTTGAATATGGTTGGTTCTACACCTCCTTGAACAAAACACTTAAAGTTTTTTTTACACCACCATCAAGGATGGTTATAAACATGTTATTATGGTTAAATATTTTTAAAATAAGTATGTTTTGAATAATGTAATTTTTCACTAATTTATTAATAATTATTTATTTATGGTCGGTAAAATCGCATTAAATAACTAACCAAATAATGATAATGTTTTTACTAAGTTAATTAACCATATGTCAGATGACATATAAGTATTTAGGAATATTTGGAATTTTTTTAATTATATGAATACCATTTAATTTCAGTTCTAGTGTTGTATTCCCACATGGAATAATCTTCAATAATTATCCACAAGTGATCTGATCATGGAACCATGGTATAATTGCCTGTGGAACAATGAAATTTAATATTATATCTTATTGAAAAGTATAAAAATAAACTAAATATAATAATACATAGTCAGATATAGATATAAATTTTATTAATAATTTAAATAATGAATATAATTTAATTATCTACAATATTAAGTGACGGTGGATGATGATCAGGAAACATAAGGCAGGGAATCTCTTTGAACCACTCTATTTTCATTGTGGTTTTGGTTTCCCTCTCAATTACCACAATTTATCAATATAATCATATTTTTTCTTCTAATATACTATATATATATTTCCTACAAAAATATAAATGTATTAACATAGCTTTCCTTTATTGGGATATTGACTTTTCAAAATGTTCCCATACCTATTTTTTATAACAAACAAAACCTATTGAAGATAACATCAACGTTTCTACCACAACACAAGTAACACCCCATAAAATATTTGAAACCAACCATTTTTTATAAAGTAAATAATTTTATCATAGAAATCCATCTTAGTTAATTTACATTTTATGGAAATTAGTATTTCCTTACCTTCTTTATGAACTAGTCACCCTTGTTAAAAAATTCCCATTTAAGAGGTTCACTTCAAAAGGTATTTATACCCTAATATTTTAAGTATTGAAATTTCATATAAATATTTTATCAAATAATATTTTTATTATGTCTAAAAACTCATGAATTTCTTCAAGTATAGAAAACATTATGATATTTCATCTGGTTATTCTCTATTCTATTGTTATTCAACCCAATTCATTCTATGCATAATCCTTATGTTATGTCATATGTATGACTTCCTTATGTGAATTAAATATTTATGGAAATGTTTTGATGGGTTCAAATATATAGTGATCTAATGAATTGGGTAATATTTGTTTCTCTTGATATATATTGTATTGATTATGGAGTAAACCAAAACCATTATGGGACTCTGTCCACCATGTGTTTTTTCTTCAAATATGGCCTTGACATATAATTATGACATGTTTTATAAATCTCCCAATTTTATATATTTCCAATATCATATTATACCATGTTATTTATTACATTATCCCCAATAATTATTCACAAGCCTTATCTTTTATGATATTGGTTTACATTATTCTAATCACATGTTATGAATCATTGTCAGGTTTATTCCTTAATTAGGATTTTTAGACCACCAATTTTGTTAATGTATTCCCCAAGATATGCTATATAGTTTCAAGATATTAAAATGATTTAGTATCTCCTTCTGTAAATTAAAATAAATATTTTTTAGATTAATTTATTTTTTATGGATTATGAATTTTTGTTTTCATTTATAGTAAGCCTCATGATCCTTGTGTTGTGTTTATTAGATATTTTTTTTGTTAAAGCTCAAGTAATAAAATGTGTAAGGATCTTGGATAACTATATGGATGGCCTTAAAGTTTTCATCATTTGGTTGTATATAATTTTTCTTCATTAGAAAAATTATTTTTACATTAATGAACAATTCATGAATCAATACTATTTGATTTACTTAATAATATTTAGAAATACACATACTGATATCCTTCTTCAATAACTAGGATGACATAGATTATTGAAAAAACATGCAATATAACATCATTGGTATCAAAAATATTATCGCATAAGATATTAATCATTACCAAATGCATTGTAGTGCAATAAAATTTTTATACCGCCCTCCACATCATCGTATCAATACATATATATTCTAAAAGATCATCAAATTATCCATCATTTCATCATTTCATAACCCATTTAATGGAAATGAGTTTCATTGAAATTTCATCATTTTAACATTTCATAAGCCATGTAAATGAAACATGTATCCTCAAAATATCTTCATAAATTAACTAACAAATGGGAATTAAATAGGATTTATATAATAATAATAATTAAATAATCATCATCACAAGCAATCAGAAGAATTAAATTGGATGGTATCATAAGATTATATCCCTAGATAATCATAACAATCCATAAAAGCTGGATTCCTAAATAAAATATACCTTTAAAATTATATTTAAATATATTTAAAAAATTTGAGAATATGCATTTCCATCTGTATCATTAATAACTAATAATTACCATAATATTGAAATAATGGTTCTTTTAAAATAAAAATGGGAATATATAAGTGAATCAAAAAATAAATGAATGGTTATAATTGTAGAAAGTGATATCTATGCAGTAAATGTTAAAAAATATTCCTTTCTCACTTATGGTAAAAATATCATAAGAGACTCATTCAAAAAATGAAAATAAATTTTTAAAAAATGTAAAATATTTTTGAAAATAACAATATATAAATATTTGATAATTTATAATAACATTATTGAAAACATTATAATGAACATTGACATAGAAGAAAAAGATTTTGACCAAAGATAAAATAGGAGAGTCTTTCTATAAAGTTACTTTATCAATCATTATATGTTCCAAATAGAGTAGAATGGAATGAAAATATGGAAAATTCAGAAAAGAATGTATTATAATAAAAGATATAGGGTTTGATGGATTGGAATAATTTTATTCCCCATAATGTAATTTTTTATAGAAAATATTAAAAGGTAAATAGATTTTGACATAGACCCTTACCTCATTTACCATCCTGATTCCCTTTCATTGAATTATTATTTTATATAATTATAGATGTATTATACATCTACTATTGAATAATATTTTTACCTAACTTAGTTTGTATCATTACTATTAAATTTCTAAATATCGTTTTTTAAAGGTGGCGCCTTAACCAAAGTTGCCGAGGATTCTATATTTTTTAAAAAAATTATAAACTTGAGTTGTATGAAATGTAATTTCATAAAAAATATCTCAAAAATATTAATAAAATAATAAAGATGATTATAAAACCATATTTGGTCATTATTGACCCAATTATTTGATTGACTAACCGCTAAAATGTTTGAAACCTAGTAAAAATGAGTGATAATGTTATTGGAGTAGGAAATAATGTCTAGAAACTCCTTCTATAGAGTTGTGAGTCTATATGAGAGATGAATTGTACTATTATGGAAAATGTCATAAATAGTGATAGATCTTATTTTAATCCAATTGTTTGATAAAAAAAATTATTCATAAAGGATATTATTGTGAAAACACAAACCATTTAAATTAAATGGGATAACATGTTCAATAGAAAGATCCATGAACATTACAATTATAATCATTAAATAAACCACTACAACTTGATGGGTTTTGATTTCCAATTGAAGTACCATCCACATTTTTTTGTTCTATTGAAGAATTTTGGGTTTCTACAAGACCTCATATGAATCAAATGTAAGTTACAATGTTTTGAAATCTGGATAATTATCAATAAAATAAATTCATAAATAGAATTATATTAGTGAGAACATCAGATTATTTTATCATATTTTACAAAAAAATATTTTTATAACATATTACTAATTGATAAATGGAGCTTGTTCATTGAAGAGGTCCTTTCATCCTTAAAAAACAACAAATAGGAGACTAGACAGATTCATATAGATATGATTACTGATATGGGGAGATATATTCATTATCATGAACCAAACCGGGTTGACCCTGAATAGGTCACTCGAGTCGGTCTGCGACATGGCCCGAGAGGCGTTCTCGATCCTCTCGGGCTGGCAAGAAGAACCAGGGAATCAAAAGAGTGAAAGAGGGAATGATTTCACCTGATAAAATAAATAAAGTAGCAAAAAGAAAATAGAACAACACAAAGTATCTAAACCCCACCAAAAAGAAAGAGCGACCAACAATCACCAACTAACCTGACCACGACCAAAACTCCTCTTGACCTCGAGAGTCACTCTCAAAACCTCAACCAAGTCTCACCCACGACGAACAAGCTCAAGTCAACCTGAAACAGAAACTAAAAATTGGAAAACACAATAGGCATGAGTATTAAAACTCATTAGGTAGGCCTGACTAATTCTATTCCAAATGCACATACCATTAAATAAATATTTTCGAAATTCCAGGTTTCCACTAAATTGTATAAAATATTGGGTTCCACGCACACTTTCATATCCAAATCAAGTAACAATACATTTCCCTTTTTAATTTAAAATAAAGTTTAATGTTGAAAGAAACAGGTGCATTGCATTTTATAACATTTTTCGAACAATTTAGAAATTCAAACATTAGTTGTTAGTCAAAAGGAAAATCACATACAACACACAACACACAGTAAGGGAAATGGAAAAAGTGGCACATAGGGGCCATCTAGTGAAATAGACCTCTCAAACATCCATCCCATAAAAATAAACACTAAAGAAAACATGGGTCGAACCTAGGAGATCGTGAACAATATAGAACATACCATACATGTGACTCATCCTGAAAGCATTCTCTAACTTGATGATGTCATAACACCCTAATTCTCAGTATACCCCTACATGGCCTTACCTAGGGGCCTAATCCCCATAGCAGCAATAACTCAGTATTCCCCTACTATGGGGCCACTAGCCTGTGCGTAATCTAAACTAGTGTGGTAATCGTTCTCAGAAGATTCACTCACTATGCTAGGTTGCCATGTCAACACATGCACTAAAAATGTGTGTGTCCATAATGTAAATTAATCATTCACGGTTCACAAACATCACATACAGCTCGCGCAATCAACCCACACCAAAGATCACCCCTGAGTGGGTTTTACAAAATAATTTATTTTTTTAAAGTTCCAAACGGGCCTTCACCAATTTTAAAGAAAAACCACATTTCCTGAGAAAACCCAAAACACTTGTTCAGAAGAAATCATTTATCTTTAAAACTAGAACTACATTTGAAATTCAGTGAATTATGTTTAAAGGACAAATGATAATTCTTTTAATATTGGGTGTCCGCTCGTCAATAAAATGTTTCAAGTGTTAGGTATAAAATAAACGGATCTTTTCACACCAAATAATCATTTAAAAATTAATTATCTTATATTATTTATCATTCATTAAAATTAATAAAACATCTAGAAATTAATAAATTATAAATTAAATGGTGAGTGAAGTGGGAGAACTACCTCGACTCGCTGTCCAAACACAAATGCGCGTCACACCTTGAACAGACGCACAAACATGCGCACGTCGACGGCCACCGTATCGTGAGGTTACCTCACAAACGCGCTGCAACAAACACACAACGACTAAAATTACAAAAACAAAGACTTAAAACAACCTAAACGAGCAAAAACGAAAGAACCACCTCGACAAATTTCCAAAACACCACTCGCACCATCGAAACTATTTACAAAACCAATTTAAAATTTATGAAATAATTTTGAAAAAGTATCTCATAGTCTTTCACACCCAAAAACCCCATTCAAAAACCACTTTTATGATCAACCACAAATCCTAAATATAACAAAATAGAAAACACATGACATGCATAGACTCCATGCCAACTAATGACACTAAAGATCATCTGCATATAATGGATAACAGAAACAAAAAATATGACAAACTAGACTACCTATTTGCCGTGCATTTCCAAGGTAATGTAGGCCTGCTGGAAAATCAGAAAATTTCAACTTTACTATTTCATATTACAATATATAAATGTTAAGACTTATGTATCCTCATTGTGTTAAGGTTGCGTCTGGGAAGGAGGTGTGAATTAAGAAACTTGCTGTATTTTTTTTATGCATAAATTTGATTTGTACTAAAGTCTGTTATTTAATTAATTTAATTATATTAATTTTGTCTACTTCCAACAGCCTTGATATATGATGTATCATAATATTTATAGTTCTGGGTTTCCTGGATTTCTTAATTAAATAACATTATAGATACATGAATATGAATTCTTTCAGCTATAATAAAACATTATAATGTGACATATCCATGCAAGTTTGGGGTTGCAAATCAGCATACTATGATCTTTTTGGATGTCAGCTGATGTTTTCTCATAGTAATATGTGTCTTTTACTCACAATAAGGTATAATTACCTGTTGCAGGGATCAATATAAATGTCTACCAACATGGTGAATTGCTTCTGCTCTGCGTCGACGGATCATGGCAGTACTGGGAGGCTATTTGATGTTGCTTATTCATATAACATAACTATGAACATAACTGTAGTTTTTCTCTATATCATTACTGATATATGTTTTTGAAAAGTTGATCATGTACTGTGTTTTAGTGGTTGATGTAGTTTTTATATTGACCAGTGGATAATTTTTTATCTTCATCATTAAATGCTTTATATGGGATGTCTTAATGGACATCGTATTGACTTCACTAAAGATGAAGTTCAATAGGAACTAAGATCAACACTCAATAGGAAGAAGATGTGGTGGTTTCTACTATAAAGACCACACCCGCTAATGGTATGGGTTTTACCTACTGGAACAGTATAGGTGTTAACATGTTATGATAATTTTAAGGATTGATCATTATAGGAAGAAATTTGAATCCTTTGTGGACTCAAAGATGGTGATTTAGGTAATTTAAATTTCCTTGAAAACACTAACAGTTGGCCTTTTGACCCTGTTTCAATATTACACCATCGTTGTAGATAAAAATCCACGCACAGAAACCCTTTCTGAAGGTTCAGATGAATGGGACAAGTGAACATGTACCACCTCCTCAGCCAAAGAGGAAAGTTGCCCATCCATGCCCCCAATAGGTAATTATAAAAATGGTTAGCATTGCATATTTTCCCAGATCAATGCTCCTAAATGACACATAAAATCTTATAAACTTTCACTCATCTTCCATGCAGGCTCTTATTTTTCATAAGGCATCGATTGTTTTCCTTCACCATCCACTACGCTGTAACCTAAACCTAAAATCTAAGCCCAAATTCAACTTAAGTGCTGGGGAACTGTTGTGCTGCATTACGAGATAGTACTTTGTGATTACAGGTTTGTACTGGAACTGTGGTGCTGCATTACTGGTTTGTACCGGAACCTAATGTTTCTATTATACAGGTTTTCATTACGGGTTTGTACTGGAACCTAATGTTTCTGTTATACAGGTTTCCATTACAGGTTTGTATTGGAACCTAATGTTTCTGTTATAAAGGTTCGTACCGGAACTGTTGTGCTGCATTACAGGTTTGCATTACGGGTTAGTACTGGAACTGTTGTGCTGCATTACGGGTATATACTAGAACCTAATGTTTCTGTTATATGTTTTCAGATTCTGAAGGTCCAACTGAGCCCCTGCATAATTATTGTGCCAACAGTCGAAGGAAAATATCAAAATATTTACCAGGTGGTGAAGCAAATGAATATGAGAATTCCGTTCAACCTTCAATATGTTAGTTTTCTGTTGTATATTAACTCTTCCCACATAAATTATTTGTATTTATCTTCTTTTGAGAATTCCCTTCAACCTCTAGATTATTAGATTCTTATTAATCTTTACATTATTTTTTTGTTAATTTCATTGTATTGTTATTCCCTAATGTACATTTTAGTACTTTCTAAATATCACATATCATGTTAATATTGATGACTTCTTTATGATTTTCCAGGACTTTTTTTTCAAACATTTCACCATAAATTTATTGTAGTGGAGACTATAAGGCAACAAATACAAACAGGTTTTCAGATATCTATTAATAATTATATGATTTTGTTTAGTAAATTACGATTCGTTCACTAAATTCTAAATGGTGATGTTTGTGATGCTGCTGCAGATAAAGGTATATAGGTTATATGAGTAGCAACATATAACATCATTTTTTATTGGTATATTAATGAATATATTACATATTTATAGAATGGAGACTCATGATGCTGCTATTTTTAATAGAGGAAATACCACCCACCTATTTTGAAACAAGGAATTAATGTGTAGCAGTACTGCTTCCAGGTGATGAAATTCCTAACATCCTTGAAGGAAAGGCAATTATGAACATATAAAATCCATTGTTTCTATCATGAAATTGTACATGATAAATATTATACGATATATGAGAACATATGTATTTTACTGGTCATGCATGTGATATTTTTTTCTTATTTAAACCTGTAAAATATTATTTTTTGATTAAGAAGAACATAATGTTGACCCCAATTCTTCAGGTACCAGTTGTCCGGAGATTTCAAAGGCTTATTGATGAATGTGACGAACACTGATTTATCATTTTGAGGTATCAGTGACTCATTTTATTGTATTATAATATAGTTATCATATTCTTTATTTGAATTTGATCACAATTTAGTTTATTATTTACTTGTACCAATAATATGGAATACATTTGAATACTATCTTATTTATACTTTATTCAAAAAGGGTAATTTTTTATAGGAGTGGTTCATTTTTCCTTGTAGGATTTTTCTTAGGTGGATATATTCAGTTATTGTTCATATCATTGCAGGTATGGAAGTTCCAACTATTGTATTGAGTTGACTTTGATTTTGTATTCACAGTTTTTGTTTGATTGTTTTGAAGGGACATTTCTCATTTCTAACTGTGAAATAGCATTGATTATTGTACTTTGATGAAAATGGTTTCATTGATAATATATGGGAAATTGACTACTGGGATCAAAACTATAGGATTGTTTCAATAAAGGACCTGGCCAGTTATAAATACATTGTAAAAAATAATTATTTTGGTTATTCATTGGAATAAAAATTCTGTTTTGGTTCCTTGTTTTCATTTTCCAATCTCATATTAAGTGAAACTCTTCATCTCTCTCCAGACACGTCAATATTATGGTTGTTTTTCTAATGTAATGCACATCACCCAAGCCACCTCAAGAGAAACTAAAACCAGAAATTGAGGTTATTACAGTATTTCCAATTTGATATGCTTCTATCTCTGTTCATTTCTGTTCCTTTTACAGGGTTCAGATCATCTATAATGTTCAGGAACCATGAGTACAATGAGCGGAATGCTGGGGTATTTTCACATAATGATAATGATGGGTGAAGTTTGAAGGTAACAATTATAGGTCTCGAAAAATATGGTTACTGCATCTGTTTTCATCCTGCAATTCACAACTTAAAACAACTCTTAATTATTTTAATAAACTCACTGCATATTCTGTATTATTATTCCTTAGTTTCAAACAATCTCTTTAATGTTGACAGTCACAATATCAATTATCAAATTTTAATATTCATGACTATATCTACATATTTTTAATGTAGTCTACTTCATGTATACTATTTCTTCATGATCAAAATATGTTTTCATTCATTTTCATATATCATTTTTGTTTTCTACTATAATTATGATGTCTTAGAAATATCCAAAAGCCTTACAGTATTATCTACAACTAACATGTAATTTGAAAAAAATTGTCATTATTTTTAATTTTTAACTTTTCAAAATATGTATAAATTTTGAAAAAAAAGTCAAAATTATTACTATGTTCTAATTTTTTATTATTCATTACCATTCCTATTATTTTCAAAAAAAGTCACCACATGTAACTGTAATATTCCTTTCAACCATTTTTTAGAAACTGTTTCTCCAAATCAGGTATATAATCTCTATCTTAATTGTCTATTATTTTCATTTGGTACATGTCGTAGACAATACTGGTTTCTTCATCTACCTCTACTACAAGTCTGAGAAAAAAATAATAGACAATTATTTATATGTATGTTCTTCTCTAAGTTATACATTGATATTTATGGATTTATTATTGAATTGTATCCCTATTGTGAGAAAAAGTAATTTTTACAGATATGTAATACATGTTTCTAGATTTGTTATTAAAGTGCTCAATTTTAACCACACATTGTATGTTTTCGTAAACATTAATGTATGTGAAGTTAAATATATTGGATGAATGTGTACATCCTCAGTTCCTAGATTATTACATGTTCTTTTACCACTATAACTCCTCACAATTAAAAAATTATGTACAATAACATATTTGTTATCTATAATTTTTTTTATTGGTCATCAAGCATTTAACATCCAAATTTTAATAGTTACATTTACATTTACTAAATCGGAATTGTCATGTTTTAGAGCAGTAAATAATTTTACACAATAGAATCTTCAATTTTTTTGATTAGTAGATCATGTATTACATTTCAGTAACGGATAATTTTTACAGTGGTGAAATAAATTTCAGCATGTGAATCATGCATATTTTTGGCACTGGATTACGTAATTTGTTCCATCAGTGGATCATGTGCTTTATTATATCAACTAATCATTTTAAGAGTAATAAATCAAGAATTTTATAGGAGTGTCTTTGTTAAGTAACCAACATAGAATTTTGTTTGTAATAAATATTTAAGGCTCAAGATGTGGTGAATATCCAAACCATCCATGAATAGTCTGATTAGTCACACTAATATCTTAACTGTATGCATTTTATTCTCATACTGTAGTAGTACAAAACTATTTAGTCACAAAATTTCTTCAATATATATTATAACAACATAATGCAAGCGATTTTATTTGTAAAAGCCTAAAATTCATTATGTGAGTGGTATTTTTAGGCAAAATATTCCATATGTATGAACATCCAATTAGACTATTTTTGTATTATTCTAGACATATAAACACACACACACACACACAGAGATATATATATATATATATATCTTTATATAATCTTAAAATTTCTTATGAAAGTAAATTAAGGGTGTTAAAATATTTTCATCATAATGTGTAATTTATTTATGATGATGATAGGTTAAAAATATGAATTCCCAACTATATTACCTTTCAAAGAAACTACATCGAACGAAATCAATATTCCTACTAATCATAACCTCAACATATTCTCAATCCCATCAACTCCTTTCAAAATCTAGAAAACATTAAACTCTCTCTAGGATGACTTTCACCATTTATCACAATCTCGCCTCTTACCTCAAACTTCACCTTCACCTCCACATTTTGTTTTATCTATGTGTTTCATCTCTTACTCTACCATACCATCATGTTACATCTTCATCACAATTATTCTTCACATCATTTCCTCTTGTCTTGGGGACCACATTACCTTTATTATCATCATTTTATTCTAAGCATTATATTGTGTACAACAACTTTGAAATTTTTTAAATGACATAGAACCAGATGATTTGAATGAAAATTGAATAGTCACGTGCATTTTCACAGGCGGAGTACTAGTTAATAAAACATCATGAAATTAATAAATTACAAATTTAAAGGTGAGCACAGTGGGGGACCTACCTTGGCTAACTGTCCAAACACAAAGGCGCGTCACACCTTGAACAGATGCACCAACATGTGGACGTCGACGACCACCGTATCGTGAGGTGACCTTGAAAATGAGCTACAACAAATGCACAATAACTAAAATTACACAAACACAGACTTAAAACAACCCAAACAAGGAAACACGAAAGAACCACCTCGACACATTTTCAAAACACCACTCGCACCATCGACACTATTTACAAAACCACTTTAAAATTTATGAAATAATTTTCAAAAAGCATCTAAAAAATTTTCACACCCAAAAACCCCATTCAAAAACCACTTTTATGATCAACCTAACATCCTCAACATACCAAAATAGAAAACACATGACATGAATAGTCGGAAAAACTAAATACACAATTTCATAAAAAGATACTAAACATCAAAAAACTAGTTTCCAACAAAACACACTTTATTTCACATAAACAAGACACAAAGTATCAAACACAACTCAATTATTTTAAAAAAAACTCATGTCACACCAATCTAATTAAAAAAACTCAATTATTTTAAATAAAAACTAATATCGCACCAATTTAATTAAACACAACACACATTAAACCAACTATCAAGTATTCAAGCAAGAAATAGAGCAAACCTCACCTTGATGGGGAGACACGCTCGGCCAGTATGGCCATGGGACAATGAAAACAATTAGCGTGGTGTTGCAGTGTGCATGAAAGGTCACCAACATCGTCAATGACAACCCGAAGACTAGAGTGGATGACGGTGGACCTGGTCGATGCAGCTGGGGGTTGTGATGCATCGTGCTATGATCAAGGGACGAAAAATGGGCCACATGACATTCAGAAAGCACAGACGCACATTTTCGGGGGCTGACCGGATAGAGGGGGCACACTAGATGGTGCAGATTCAAGGGGGAGTCGTCCGAATAGCTAGTGTGAGGTGGGGGTGCACCAGAGGGTGTGTCGCTGGTCAGCACGTTCCAGTGATGTGGTTTGCACAGGGTGAGGGAGACTACCTACTCAATTGCAGGACGAACAGAAAGGGAAGGGCACGAGAGGCACAGGAAATACAAGAGACTGATGTCATGGCTGGTGCAGGGCAGGGAAGCCAGAGGCACAATAGGTGTAGAAGGCAGAGCGACTGGAGGGCACCGGGGCGCACAGTGCAGGGTAGGCTGACGGGTGGTGCGGCGTTGTGTGGGTGAAGCTGTTGGAAGTATTAAACTCTTATTCCTCGGACAACACCTACTATCCACTGCTGGGATGGAGGCTTGAAGAATTCCACGAAGATGGCTTGATGTATTTGGATATGGAGGATTGGGCGAAACCTACCACAAACATCTTCAGACTTGTTTTATCCTCTGTTTTATTTTAGTTGTGTGATTGTAACCCTATAAAAAAAGAGTACCGTGTGTGTTGTAATAGAGATGAATTAGAAGAAGAGATAAAATAAAAGTCTATACTGCTGCTATAATTGTTCTTCTTGTGATCACTTCCTGTTATCCGCATTTTTGCTTCCGCTGCCAACAATCCTCCATCAGTGGTATCAGAGGACATAGATTCGTGGTTTGTGCTCCTGAAGTATCTGAGCGTCAGAGGTGAGCTGAGAGGACATAGATCTGTGGTTTGTGCTCCCGAAGTATATGATCATCGGAGGTGAGCTGAGAGGACATCGATCCGTGGGTTGTGCTCCCAATCCGTATGTTTTTAGCGACAAGAGGGTTCTGTGTTCCATGACTTACACCACCCGAAGAATATGATAAATAGTGTTTCTACACTATTGCAAATTTGGGCGTGAGTTTTTTTATTCCAATTCCACACCCCTTTTTCCATTATTCTAAAGTGATTTCTTTTATCAACTTTTACACCAACTATGCCCATTTATGTCCCCTATTAATTTTTTTCAAAGAAAAAAAAAATTAGAAAACCCTTTAGCCTTTTTCTTTTTTTGTCCCCTCTATGATTCTCTCTCCACTTTTGCTTTTCAACTTGTCTTGCCTCCCATAGTCTTCCACGCCTCCCTATTTTTGGTTCCTTTTTTTTACATCAAAGTCTCCATCCATCACCCAATGGAAAAAAAACTACATTCAATTGTGTTAATAGAAACAGAAGTGTCTTCACTTATGAAAAAAAATATATGGGTGATCAAAAAACCAAATTGTTGCAATCATCAATTCTCAAAAAAAATAAAATTTTTCGTCAGCAATTCTATAAAAAAAGAGGAAGTTTTCAATTAAAAAAACAATTAATATCCAAAAAATGATCCTACTGGATAGTGACTTCAATATCGTCGATTAATTCGACTTATTTTTAGATTTTGACGACGATGATGGGAGCCCTCCACCTTCGTCTTGTTACCCGAAGCTAAATCAATCGTCTGTAATTGAAGCCACTGAAGAGATGAAATTTATGTCCAATGAAGACAAATTTTCGAAATTCGAGACCTTGGTTAATGTTTTATGTTTTGATCCGTCTACCAATGCAGAAACCATCCCAAAAGGCACCGAAGAACATGTATTTCTATCGAATGAAGACACTTTCCCAAAAGTCAAGACTAACATAAAGGTTGTATCCAGAGAACCATCCACTGATTCAGAAATTTTAAAGCATAAAATCCCTGTTTCGATTCCTCTGGTGAAAAATAGCGACACCACCTTCCAATGTGTCCAAGTGCTGATGAAGCCCCGCAATAAGGTGGGACATTTCAAAGAATCCGAACCTGTGGTAGAAGATTCCGTGGACAAGAATCCAATTCAAGAGGAGTATGAGATGTAAGAATTCCATATCGAAGCAAC
Source organism: Viscum album (assembly GCA_963277665.1). Taxonomy (NCBI): domain Eukaryota; kingdom Viridiplantae; phylum Streptophyta; class Magnoliopsida; order Santalales; family Viscaceae; genus Viscum; species Viscum album. The sequence continues at coordinate 1,878,911,098 of OY728130.1, forward strand.
AAAATCCAGTTTGCTTCTTGGTGATGTGATTTTGATCCTGCGATCACCTCTAGTGATCTGCTTATTTGCTGCCCCATGTGCTATTGATTTTACTGCAGCTAATGACTATGATGATGTCATTATACCAATTGGTTACCCACCTGGACATAGTAAAAAATCATGGGTTGTGGGTAATATGAGTTTAAGGGGGATGTTGGAAGTATTAAACTCTTATTCCTTGGACGACACCTACCATCCACTACTGGGATGGAGGCTTGAAGAAGTCCACGAAGATGGCTTGACGTGTGCGGATCCGGAGGATTGGGCGACACCTACCACAACCATCTTCGGAATTGTTTTATCCGCTGTTTGATTTTACTTGTGTGATTGTAACCCTATAAAAAGGGAGTACCATGTGTGTTGTAATAGAGATGAATTAGAAGAAAAGAAGAACTAAAACTCAGTGCTGATGGTATAATTGTTCTTCTTGTGATCACCTCCAGTGATCTACATCCGTGCTTCCACTGCCCACGATCCTCCATCAGAAGCAGGGGGTGCGCTGACGGAGGGGGCTTGCTGGAGGCCGAAGTAGAGAAGAGGCATATGGGTCAGAGAATGTCGGTTGGAGGAGGCTGGAGGGTGTGCAGGACGGAGGGTGGACATCGGTGCACGATAGGCAGAGGGTGCACGGGAGGTGATGCGCCTTGATTATGTGAATTTCGGGAGGTGAGTGTTCAGCTGGCTGAGGGAGGTGCGACGATGTGGAAGCAATAATGGGGAGAGCTCGCCGAAGGTATGATTGTTTAGTGGGAAGAGGGGGGGGGGTGGATCACGCTACAACAAGGGGGAGGAGTAACAGAGGGCGGCCCGCATGGGGAGAAAGAGAGGATATAGAAAAAGAGTTGACGACTAGGGTTTGTAAAGAAGGAAAAACATAAAATAAAAAACAAGGAAAGCAAAAAAATGAATAATAAATAAAAAAATGAAACCTTAACAAAATAATAAATATAGGAATAATAATAATAATAATAATAATAATAATAATAATAAAATTTAATAATACTAGTTATTATAATGATCATAAAAATAAGGTTAACAGTTTTTAATTTTTTTACACTGAAAGCAACATTTATAATAACAATAATGGTAATAACTATTTACAAAAATTTCATTTTTTTAATTATAATTTTATTTTGATAACTCAACTGTGTGTTCTGCGCACGCCTCTAGCGACTAAGCGTGAACTGTGCATGAACTTTTTTCTGATCCAGTAGATGTCGCACCGGGTGTGGGTTGTCAGCATGGTCTCCGCTAAAGATGTTGTGCCTGTGCACAGGCCTAAAACCCATCCCCAATTTGGATATAACAAAACCATAATAATTAATAACATCTTTATTAATATCAATAATAATAATAATAATAATAATAATAAATTATTAAAAACCATAAAAAAAGTCAATCAAAACAATAAATCATAAACATCTCCCATTTTAAAATTTCCAAAGGCAGGCGGATCATGCCAATGTCTAAGCAGCGCCGCACGAGGCATCCAAAATGCACTCTACCTGGGTGCTCAGCAACGTCAACTCTAAACACGCTCTGCCCGGGCACTCAGCAATGTCAGCTGAAAAACACACACCTTTCGACTCAAATGTTTTTTGTTCGGCACTCAACCTGAACCCCAAAATAATTTTAAAAGTCATGGAAAATTATAAAATAAATTAAAAGATGGAGGAGGGTGTGAAAAATCTCCTCATTATAATGCTTTCCTACCTCAAAATGTAAAACAAGATCAAGACCCAAATTTGAAACTCCTTAAGCATCACTCACCCCCAAAACTTTAAGCACCTCTCGTTGATCGATCCAAAAAGAAACTGAAAACCCATGACACACAACTCATCCATAAAACAAGATCACCTTAATCGTCACCAAGATAAACTCAAACCATATGTTTTTAATAATGAACAAACGAACATAAAACACCTTCATGACATATCCCTATAATCTTGGTTCAGCAAAAGCATTGGGTATACTCCAATATCAACCATTACTCAAGAGAACAAACTCAAGATTAGGTGGTTCCGCATAAGACCACCTACCACCAAATGATACATGAATGAAACTATGATTCTGACACAAGGAGGCCTGAACAGACTCCCCACCATAAGTATTTGGCTAACTCTAAATTATTTCACGTGTAACTATGTGATACCCTCTGTGGGTCTACCCACCATAAGAACTAATGATATTAAACAAACTTAATAACTTTCCACACGGACCAGAAACCCCCACCATGAGGGGGGGGCAACTGATTGAGCATCAAAACTATTGTCATCTCCCCATAAACAACATCACACCCTCTTAAATACACAAACCATGTCACACTATGGACTGAGATTAAACCAAGGCCCTTCTTCACCACTGGGGTCCTCCTGAATACGCGCTAGCTTCACTCTGAGGCCTATGGCTGGAGCACCGATGATTGAAGCAACTCCTGCCTCACAATCAGGATTCAGAAATTCCCAAACATAACACATGAATCAAAATTTTACCAAGAACACTTCCTTTAAAAACAAAGGTTTCAAAGAGGTTCAACCACAACCATTCTTACCACAAAAAGAAAAGAAACACCGAAAAATGACACAAGAGACAACCACTAAATATAAGGAACACTATAAAGAGAGAACCTCAAACTGTTCTCCAAACATCACCCTACTCCTGCTGACGGGCTGCAGTGACCTTCGACGAGCCACGTCTAGCTTTAGCGCGCTTCTTGGAAACACCGCGGCAGAATCGCTGCAAGTGACCCTAATGCCCACAGGTGTGGTATGGTCTTGGAGAACTTAGAAAAGTCGGCCTCTTGTGACCCTACCTACCACACTGGTGAAAGATCCCGACATTGCACTGTAAAGAAGATGACAAAAGTTCTGAAGGTCACTTGATTACTCTACCAGCACCACTATCATTAGGTCGCTTCTCATTCATCTTATCACCATCCTCTGCACTGCTTCCCAAAGCTGGAGGATTCACCACTTCAAGTCATCCTACTAACCTGAATTTAGCCAAAAAGGATTTCCCCACAATATCCGAGAAGGTGATTAGGTTGAGCTCTTCCACTTTCGATCGCAGATTAGGTCGGAGTCCAGAATCAAATTGTCGAGCCTTTCCGGGACCATTCGCAACAAACTACTGATCATACAGAACTAGATTTACGAAACATCGATAGAATTCCAGTACTGATTCAATGCCCTACTGAAGACAACACAACTCCATCCTCTTCCTCATCTTCGTCAACTCAGAGAAGTGTTGTTGGATGAATGATGACTTGAAAAACTCCCATGTTAGATCTTCCCAAGGATTTTTCTGAGACACGAACTTCCACCATTTCCAAGTTGGGCCTTCAAGAATGAAGGTAGCCAACTTCACCTTTAACGACTCAGGAAACCCAATGAAACAGATATTCCTCTCAATCATCTAAAAGCACTCCACTACCTCAAGTGGATCTGCTTGTCCATAAAAGAGATCAGGGTTCAACTTCCAGAACTCCAGAACATAGTCAATGGGCTGGTCAATTGGAGGATTCCCTATGGCTGCACCACCCGAAGCTGCACCTTGGGAATCCATCAAACAGCCGTGGGGGTGAGCACTAAGGAACAAAGAAAAAAACAACACAATCAAAACATGGTCATTTCCATTTCAATTTAAACTTTTCAAAATTTCCAAAATAAAACATTACAAAGAAATTTTCAAAATGAAGGAAAACTCAAACGATTCACTAGGGGGAAACTAGTGATGATGGGTGACTCGGACATATGGTTGGTGGCCATATGCCAGTCATGCCACCATTATAAAGAGCAATCTAGGGTAATGTCTCTGGCTCCACATGGTTTTCTAGGCCCTGTGAGCTCACCGAGGGAACTTGCCCAGCTCCCATTTCATTTCCCAATACAAAACAAACCATACGAAAAACCAAAATACACAAATAACGTCCTTCTCATCCGTACAGATTGAGTCCCAACATTTATACTCCTTCTACCATGACAACCCCAAATAACAATGGGTGCTCTGAAAAGAAAGGTCTGCTCAGAATCCAACCTCCTCTGATACCATTTTGTCACAAATCAACCTCGGTCGACCCTGAACTGGTCACCCGAACCGGTCCACGACGTGGCCCGAGAGGCGTTCCCGATCCTCCTGGGATGGAGACAAGCACCAGGGCATCAAAAGAGAGCAAGAGGGAATGATTTCTCCCGATAAAATAAAAAAACAGTGGAAAGAAAATATAACAATGCAAAGTATCTAAACACCACGAAAAAGAAAGAGCGACCAACAACAACCAACTAACCTGACCATGACCAAAACTCCTCATGACCTCGAGAGTCACCCTCGAAACCCCAACCAAGTCTCACCAATGGAGAACAAGCTCAAGTCAACCTGAAACAGAAACTAAAAATAGGAAAACACTATAGGCGTGAGTATTAATACTCAGTAGGTAGGCCCGACTCATTCTATTCCCAATGAACATACCATTAAATAAAGATTTTATCAATTACAGGTTTGCACTAAATTATATAAAATATTGGTTTCTACACACACTTTCATTTCTGAAACAAGTAACAGTCAATTTACCTTTTAATTTAAAAACATGTTTAATGTTGAAAGAAACAAGTGCATTTGATTTTAAATCATTTTGTGAAAAATTTAGAAATTCAAACTTTAGTTGTTAGTCAAAAGGAAAATCACACACAACACACACTAAGGGCAATGCAAAAAGTGGCACACAAGGGCCAGCTACCGAACTAGACCTCTCAAACGTCCTCCATATAAAAATAATCAAAAAAGAATACATGGGTCGAACCGAGGAGATCATGAACAATCCAGAACATACCATAGATGTTACTCATCCTGAAATAATGATCTAACTCGATGACGTCATAATGCCCGAACGCTTGGTATAGACCTACATGGCCCAACCGAGGGGGCCAATCCCCATAGCACCAATAACTCAGTATTACCCTACTATGGAGACACTAGCCAGTGCATAATCTAAACAAGTGGGGCAATCGTTCTCAGAAGATTACCTCACTATGCCAGGTTCCCATGTCAACACATGCAATAAAAAGGGGTACGTCAACAATGTAAATCAATCATTCACAATTCACAAACATCACATACAGCTCACGTAATCAAAACACAACAAAGATCACCCCTGAGCGGGTTTTCCAAAATAATTTATTTTATTAAAGTGCCAAATGGGCCTTCACCAATTTTAATGAAAAACCTCATTTCCCGAGAAAACCCATGACACTTGTTCAGAATAAATAATTTATCTTTAAAACTAGAACTGCATTTGAAATTCCGTGAATTATGTTTAAAGTCCAAACAATCATTATTTCAATACTGGGTGTCCGCTCGTCAAGAAAATGTTTCAAGTGTTTGGTATAAAATAAACGGCTCTTTTCACAACAAATAATCATTTAAAAATTAATTATCTTATATTATTTATCATTCATTAAAATTAATAAAACATCAAAAATTAATAATTTCTAAATTTAAAGGTTATCACAGTGGGGGACCTATCTCGGCTCGCTGTCTAAACACAAAGGCGTGTAACGCCTCGCACAAACGCACAAACATGTACACATCGACGACCACAGTATGACGAGGTTACCTTGTAAACGTGCTGCAACAAACACACAATAACTAAAATTACACAAACATAGACTTAAAATAACCCAAACGAGAAAAAAACGAAAGAAACACCTCAACATGTTTTCAAAACCGCACTCGCACCATCGAAACTATTTACAAAACCACTTTAAAATTTATGAAATAATTTTCACAAAGTATCTCACAGCTTTTTACACCCAAAAACCCCATTAAAAAACCTATTTTATGATCAAACGAACATCCTCAACATACCAAAATAGAAAACTCATTACATGCATTGTCTGAAAAACTAAAAACACAATTTAATAAAAAGATACTAAACATCAAAAAACTAGTTTCCAAAAAAACACACATTATTTCACATAAACATGCCAAAAGTATCAAACACAACTCAATTATTTAAAAAAAACCCATGTCGCCCCAATCTAATTAACAAACTCAATTATTTTAAATAGAAACTAAACTCGCAGCAATTTAATTAAACAGAACACACATTAAACCAATTATCAACTATTCAATCAAGAAATAGCACAAACCTCACCTCGATGGGGAGACACGCTCGGACAGTGCGGTTGTGGGACAATGAAAATGACTAGAGTGGTGTTGTAGTGTGTAAGAAAGGTCACCACCATTGTCAACGACAACACCAAGACTGGCGTGGTTGATGGTGGACCTGGTCAAAGCAACTGGGAGTTGTGATGAATCATTCCATGATCGAGGGATGACAAAAAGGCCACACGATAGTCGGAAAACACCGACACGCATTTTCGGGGGCTGATTGGATAGTAGGGGCACACTAGAGGGTGCAGATTCAAGGGGGAGTCAACCAAACAGTGAGTGCGAGGTGGGGGTGCACCGGAGGGTGTGCCGCTAGTCAGCATGTGCGGGCGATGCAGTTCACGCATGGTGAGGGCGATGACCTTGTAGGTTGAAGGCCGAACAGAAAGGGAAGGGCGTGGGAGGCATGAGAAGTGTAAGAGACCGGTGTCAGGGCCGGTGCAGGGAAGGGAAGCCAGAGGCATGATAGGTGTATAAGGTTGAGCGACTGGAGGGCACCGGGGTGCGCGGTGCAGGGTAGGCCAAGGGGTGGTGCGGCGTTGTTCGGGTGAAGTAGTGGATGCGCTGACGGAGGGGGCTTGCTGGAGGCTGAAGCAGGGAAGAGGAACTGGGGTCGGAGCGTGCCGGTTGGAGGTGTCCAGAAGGTGTGCGGGAAGGAGGCCGAACATCGGTGTAGGACAGGAAAAGGGCGCACGAGAGGAAACGCTCCTTGCTCATGCGAATTGCTAGAGGCAAGTGTTCGGTTGGCTGAGGGAGGTGCGACGTGGTGGCAGCAGTAAGGGGGATAGATCGCCGCAGGTCTGATTGTTTAGTGGGAAGAGGGGGGGGGGGTTTGGATCGTACTGCAACAAGGGGGAGGAGTAACAGGGGACGGCCCGCTCAAGGAGAAAGAGAGGAGATAGAAAAAGAGTTAGCGACTAGGGTTTGTAAAGGAGGAAAAAAATAAAATAAAAAGAAGGGAAAGGGAAAAAATGAAAAAATGAAACCTTAACAAAATAATAAATATAGGAATAATAACAATAATAATAATAATAATAAAATTTAATTATACTACTAATCATAATGATCATAAAAATAAGGTTAACATTTTTTAATTTTTTTACACTAAAAGTGAGATTAATAATAACAATAATTGTAATAAATAATTACAAAAATTTCATTTTATTAATTATAATTTTATTTGGAAAATGGAACTGTGCGGTCTATGCGTGCCTCTAGTGACGGAGCACAAACCCTGTATGAATTTTTGTCTGATCCAGAAGCTGTCGCACCAGTGTCGGGATGTCTACATGGTCTCCGCTAAAGATGCAGTGCCTGCACACCGGCCTAAAACCCATCCCAACTTTCGAAAAAAAACCATAATAAATAATAACATAGTTATTAAGATCAATAATATTAATGATAATAATAATAAAAATAAATTTTTAACAACCATAAAAGAATTAAAACAACACAATAAATCACAAACATCACCCATTTTAAATTTTCCGAAGGCAGGTGGATCGTGTCGATGTCTAAGCGGCGCCGCACGAGGCATCCAAAATTTGCTCTGCCCGGTCACTCAACAACATCAACTCAAAAAATGCTCTGCCCGGGTGCTCAACGACGTCAGCTGAAAAACACGCACTTTTTAACATGACTTAAATTTTTTTCATCCGGGACTCAACCAGAACCCTAACAAAATTTTAAAAAGTCAAAGAAAATGATAAATTAAATTAAAAGATGGAGCAGGGTGTGACATTCATACTTATATAAGATATATTTTGAGTCGAATGGGATGTTGAAAACAATTTTGAGACTTTAAAAAGAGAAATAAAAAATTACATGAAGCTAAGGTAGTTGTACAATAGTGGAGGAGGTGATCAATATCATCTCAGTTTTAGCTACAATGGAGACACCTTAATTAAAGAAAAAATTCAATGAAATATTTGGAAATATTAGTGGAATGTCTTATGTGAGAAGTTATTTATGTGTGGGATAATATTGAGGTTTTGATCCAAGGATTATTGAGTCATTTAATAGAGGTAACTTACTGAATGGATTTTGGAATCGTGAATGATAATATAAATTAATATTCATAATACCAGTCTAAAATGGATTATAGGATAAAACATCACCTTGAGGAGAAAAAGAGTTATTATTGAGGACACTACTAATCACTTTTGAAAGATCTATTTGAGGTAGATAAATAAAATCATTAATTTAGTCCTGTAAATATGGAGTACTTTGATGTATAAGGATGATAACAGAGGGTTTCTAGTATATTTATCTATTTATAAATTGAGTAAATTTCCCCATTTATAAATACATCTAGAGCATAACAAAATTCTGAAAAATATTATTTTATGGCAAAATAGATCTATGAAACAATATAATGATGAAATCCCCTCTAAATTTTCCAAATAATATAGTGTGGATCGTTAATTTTACCTTTGATATTATCAAAGTTTTTCTAAATACTTCTTATTTAATGGTATTTTTTCTTAGAATAAATAAATGAAAAAATATGCAAACAGTTGGGATTCCAATCTCACATATTATCATTTTTTCATCAATACTAAAAGTATAAACATTTCCCACTAAAGAGTGTGAAAGGTCCTGAAATATTTCTATAATAGAGGGGTTATTTTTAATACTAATGAGACGATAACCCATATTTGCGAGAAAAAACATATCAGTTGAATAAATTTTCTTCAGTTATGAAACTCCAAAATTTTTTGTATTTTTTTATTCAATTTACATTTGTAAGAATTTGTCTATTTTAGGTTTTAGACCCCTATTCAATTCCAAAAATAAGATATCCAATAAGAACTAGTCTTTTATTTGTAGTTTCCTTTGTTTTTTTGTCTTCCCTCATACCTTTTTGGGAAAGATTTCATAGAACAATAATCCAACACGGTCAAGCGTATAATATTCATTTTATATTTGGATTCAAATTTAGTTCATTCCAAAATAATATTTAAAGAGATTATAGTAGAAATATCATCAATAATAGTGGTTTTTATTGAATTGGGGGAAGCTAAGGGAGTTCTCACCAAAGCTGCAGTAGTTTGAGACTCTTACTCCCCTACCATGAAAATAAAATTTTATATTGGGGATTTTAGAAGAGTGAATATAATTTTAGAAGAAGGATATTTACAGGCCTTAAGTTTCCCTACCTGAGAATGTTGTCCTTATACATACTTGGTGGGTAAAATTCCTAACTTTTTGGTACCATGTTCATGATAGTAGGATTTTTACATTAAAACTTATATAAATCATAAAAAATTGTTGGTTTGTAAATTAGATGTTGATGGGGTTATACCTATATATTTAGATAAACAAGTTTCGTGTTAGTGTTATTTTTATACATATATTCATAGAATTATTTAAAATTATGATGAAAATATTTGGTGGTTTCCTCCAAACCACTATCTTCTACTGCTAGTGTCTTCTTCAATGATGTTCTCAAAAAAATCACTATTACCTTGATGAGTTGTTGGTGTATATAAGTGGGGGGGGGGGGGGTTGGGAAATTTAAAAGATATTTCTCATTATTGGAATGATTATTACTAGAGTAATACCCTTTTTGAAAATTATTCACCCTATTAATTCATTCTTTTTCCCCTTTCCCTAGTTTGTATTCATGTTAGTGTATGGATTATTTTGTTTCCTTTGAAAATCACATTAATTGTATATATAGTGATAGCCAATTTTAAAACCTCACAGAAATTCTAAATGTGATTATATTCAATATTAAATTGAAAGTATTGATTATCGAGTATAATGTTGATCAAATTATGAAGCATGTAATCCTTATTTGGATTAACCAGGATATGATCATAGAAACCCAATTTTTCATCAAGAGTATATTGATTCATATTTATATGTGCACATAAAAAAGAGGTCAAATCACATATAGTTTTAGTATTAAAAAACACCCAGATGATTCCATGATGTCTAATTTATATCTGGGATGAGGATGTATTTTTGGTAAAATATCTAATTTCAATACCCCTTTATTACAGTCTAAAAACACCAGGTTTTACATGGATGTTTCTAACTATTAAGTATTAGTTAATATCACACTTACTGTGTGGAATTATATAAAGTAATCATATTCAAATAGAAATAAGATTTGATAAATGTATTTCTGAGCATAATACTAACATTTTCTTGAAGTCTGAGTTACTCTTGAAATTGTGCACTTTTTCATGCTTGATATTACCTAGAAAATATAATTTTCATATACCAACTCATTATTGGAGGGAACCTAGATTACCCACTGCTAAAAAGCTATTTTCATTTTACCAATTAATAGAATACAATTTGGAGGGATACTATATAGAAAAATAATAATCCCCCCAAATATATTTAGTAAAGGAGACATCCATTCTTCATAGTGTGAGAAAAACCTCCAATCCCATGCTTGGTGATGATTTACACTTTTCCTCAATCAGAAATTTCCCATGCCCATTGATAGGTATCAACATTTATGGATTGAATGAATCCTTATATAGATTAGGATATTGAGGGGATATTTAATTTTTTTTTGGTGGCTTTCTGTGTTTTAATATAGTGCTTCCACCCATCTTTCTCACTTTTACTTCCAATTTTTCCGTTATAAAAAATTTCTTAAATGGATATCTTGGTGAAAATTGGTTCTTTTTTCCTAGATGTTTTGATTTAATAGTTCTATTACTTGTACCTTGGGCATGTATTCATTATATATGAAATTTATATAATTAAATTAGTAAAATTATTTTTTATTACAAAAGTTTTTATAACCGTTCATATAAATTATTTATTGAATATGAATTAATCACTTCATGGTAGTGGTGTCAACAATACACACCACTGATTTTTCAATTTTTATTGGATTAAATGAAAGAAAAGTAAATAAAAATTATCCTTTATAGAATCATAATAATATTATAAATATATTATATATTAAAAAAACATATGGTTACGAACATACATGTATAGATTAAATGAAAAACAAGCCACACGAATTCATGAAGGTGATAGTCCACCCGTACGCATGAGTGACATTATCATTTTTTGACAGATAATAAGGTGATAGAAAAATTCTATAAAATCAACATAAAAACATATACATATATTTTTTATACTTATGATATAAATTAATGATGGTTATATAACATCTTAATGAGTTTAATGAATAAATAATCATGAAAATGATCTGTTAGAACATATTCATTTTCTTCAGGTAAGGTTTATTAAAAACCACCTAAAGGGTCATTAGATGGGTTTTTTGGGATAACATCACCTCAATGTAATCTATTTTTAGGTTGGGTGAGTATTTTTTATCTACATAAAGATAATGGTATCAATGGGTGTTGAGAAGATATGATATGTGGTTCTATATTTATAAGCATGGTTTGTGGGAAACTTGTACACACTTGGAATATTATTATATAAGATATTTGGTAATTAATTAAACTAGAACTAAAATGAAACATAATTGAAAGTATTAAGGTTACCATCAATAAATTAAATCTAATCAAGTTTTATGTGATATTTAAAACCTAATCTCTTAAGTTAACCCCTCATTTAACGCTTTTTAACGCTTTCCATGGTAACATGATTTTGTACATTGTAACAATTAATTATCATTAAAGATTAAGATAAACTTATTATTTTATATTAAATATTTATATTTAAAATATTTAATCTATTTTAAATTATTTTATTTCAATATGATTATGGAATTCATTTTAATATATGTTCTATTAATAAAATAAAAAAATCTTTTGAAAGATCGCATTTTAAACATGAAACTAAATTTATTTTTCTTCCATGACATATAAAAACTATTTTTGGATTGATAATGTATATGTAATTATTTTAATTTATTAATATCCATTAAATTAATCAATTATGTAAAAACAAATTCTGCATTTAAAAAACTTTTTTTAGAAAAACATATATTTTTTACTTTTAATGATTTTATTTTTATATATAATAAATTGATAATAAATTATATCATTTTGAAAATATCTAAACAATATTTTTATTAATTTATTTATCTGTATTCTTATTCTCCAATCCATAAACTAGGAAATAACTACCATATTAAATAATATTTCCATTGTATATCTAATTTCATTTAATCATGGTGTTTTATGTCAAGAAATATATCAATGAAGTTGAATTTATTTAAATATAAATATATCAGCCATTATCATGAAGTTAAAATTAGTGTATTAATTCCAAACCATTGAAAAATAATTTATGGTCTCATTTGAATTAAAAATTTAATCTAGGGATCATTTTTATTTTGAGTATTTATTGTTGCAATTTGGAATACAAGTCTAATTATTAGGGGGTTTTGGATGTGGTTTGATGAATATATAAAATTTCAAGGATTTTAGATTGGATTAAAATTCATACCACCTATAGTTTTAACTACAGTCGGAAATGGTTACCTGTTTTGTGGGCGTCAGGTAATCTATGATTCTTATAGATTCTAGATTGACCTAGGGGTGAGACTGAGAACATGGTGGTCTCAAGCACATTACCCAATTGGATTATCCCAAGATGTTTTATTATGAAGTATTTACAGTCATTTTCCATTACACTATTATTTCACCATATTTCTTTTCCATTAAAATTAAATTCATTCCAACTAATGGAAGGTTATATTATATTTACATTAATTTTTATGTCTTCCATACATCATAACTCCTATTACAAGACGAATCCATGTGTTTTTTTAATTCCTAAATATATGGTTACCCTCATTCCTCACATCCTCCTCAAATTTAAATTGAATTCCACCCATCTATGTTAAAATCCATCTAAAACCATGCAGTATTATCTCCTTTTACATTGAGGAGGCTGACAAGGGAGTTTTTTCACATGATAATCACTAATCTATTATAATGAAATTGATGTACAAATTCGGCTATTCATTTATTTATTAGAGTAAAATTAACATACTATTTTAATAGATTTATTTAGGTCTTTATATTGTTATATTATTGGGATAATTTCTTGAGTTAGTTATATTTGTCTTTCTTTAGATTCTATAAACATATATATTAGGGATATTTATCCATTAGGTTACATATCACAAATATTAGTTTAATTTAATTTAAATACAACTAAATGATAAGGTGAGTAGATATAGCTCACTTATATTATTGGTTAGTGATATTGAAATACTGAGTGATTCGTTGGATATACCTACAATATTGATTCATTATGATTTCAAAATATTTAGTAAATCTTGTATTACATTTTTATTAGTATAATTGAATGGATGATAAATGATTTTTTATGTGGAATTTTATGTTTATAAGTTAGTTCACTTGTTTATGTTGATCCCCTTTGAATCCCTGAGCTTTATTGTCGACATTCCATTGATAATAAATATGGATAACCCTTTCACAATTCAAGGCCCTAATTATTAATATCTCAATCTGTTGGAAAAAATTCTCAATAATTACCCTAGTGTGAAAGGGGAAACCTGGGTTTATTAATGATGTTAAATCACTAGGTTGAATCTTTTAGGCTTATAATATTTCCTTGGATAATAAATTATTGGGTAACCATTGTATAAAATATATATATTTCATATATATTTAATTGTATTATTTAATGGAGGTTACCTCGTCCGATCCAATCTTGAATGAAATTTTAATCAATGAACCACATGGAACATTTAGGTACATGAGTTATTAGGTGGATATGTGATGGATAATTTGATCCAATAAGAGAAATTTGATTTTCAAATAATAACAACATGGTTTATAATTAACCTAAAAAATCAATTGATAAATCCTAACATTTAAAAAGTGATTTGTTGTAGGATATTTTTGTGTATAAATATAATTTCTTTAAAATAAATTCTTAATTAAAATACATTGTTTCATTCTCTCATATTATAATTGTTTTACCAAAATATATTTTCAAAGTCACTCAAATTAAACCTTTTAAAACATATAAACTGGAATCAAATTATGTTATATTAATTATCATTATGAAATCATTTATTGTGGGATGAGTAATATAATTTGAAATTAAAATTATTAATTTGAGATAAATAGTTTATAACAAACATGTATAACAAGTTATATGGTATGTGTCGTGTATGTTACACTATAATATATGTCAAATATGAACTTATTATTTCCAAAAATGGAACATCTATCCCATAGTTAAAATGTTTGGACATGTATCAACAATCACCTTATTTTATATTCCCTTGGGTTTTATGAATGTTTAGAATTCTATAACCTTGGTTTTATTTGGAAGAAGATATGAATTATTTTTTTTACAAACAATTTTATATTTTGGGAAATTCTACATACAATTTAAATGCTTGAAATCCATGTTAGTACATTTTATTTTTTTTGATTTTATAGTTTATAATCCACATAATTAATATTTTTAATGTTATATTAATATTATTGATTAAATATTATATAAATTTTAAATTTATTTTTTATGTGTTGAAAATTTGTTAAAGTAGATAGATTCTTTACCATATTCAAGACTATAATTTTGATATATAGTGATCATGTTATATAGGATAAATATATTTTTTTGAATTATGAAGCACGATTAGTATTTATCATTGGGTATCATTATTTATTTTACTCGTATAACATGGGGATATTTTAATATTTTACTACTATAAACTATATCATTTTACCAATTGACCATTGATGTATATTGTTTAATTGAATCGTTGTAGACTCTGACTATTATATAACTACTAAAAATTTTCATTAGAAATTCTGGGGATTCACTCTCACTTAGTATACAACATCCCCTTCAAACATGTTGATTCATTGTTCTCTAACATAGTATAAAAAATACCGACTATCCCTTTTTTGCATGATATTGGGCGTGATCTCAGATCATGGTATTAGTCATAATTAGGTATTATATGTATAAAATATGACAACATATAAAGTAATCTTATATAGTTGTTATGATTATTGGTAATGGTTAATTATTGATATTTTTACCTCATTTTCTTATTTATTTGATGATACACCTTATTTTCACAGTTTAATTTTTTTATCTTTATATTTAAAGGATTGAGATCATATATGCATAAATATTAATATTAAAATTGTGTTAAGACACCAATTGTGGTTCCACACTAAGTTATTATATCATCACACCATTCAAAGAAACTTCAATATATATGAAACATACTTTCTAGTATTATAGGTACCAATATGTATGCTAGTAGTTGATGATCACTATGGAATTCTAGTCACAAATTTCGGGTTGTGGGTTAAATTTAGTGGTCATGATAGTGTTTATTGTGTGGTGGTTTGAGGTCTTGATTGTAACTTCACTTATTCCTCTTTTGGTCTTCTCTATCCTAGTTCCAATTTTTATTAGGAATAGTTATTATTTTTTAAAATTGTATTATATATGTTAATTTATTTTGTATTTAAAAATATACATAGAGTATATATATTGATACATTTTAATAATATTAAATTTCTTTCTTTGTAATTAGTTTTATTTATAGAACATTGTACCATTTGATGAATCATGAATATTGTTTAGTAGATCTCAATGATTTAATATTTTTGTAATCAATGTTGGTAAATAATTCAAGAGATACCCATAGAGGCCCATAGTTCTAGTTTCTAATCCTTATGGACTTGGGAGTGTAATTGAGGTCACTAGCATCTTGATTAATATATTATATGAGTCTATAGGTTTGTATTACTACACCATCACTACCAATCATCTAATCATTGATTAGAAAACCTCTATGGTCTCCACATAGATCATGATGGATGATACCTTGCATGGTGACATGGGAACAATGGTTTGTGTATAATTAAAATGACCATACTCTCTCATTTAAAGGGTATTCTTATGAATTCTTGACTAACATGTCCAGATAGAATATTTTTCACATTAATTTAATGGATGATCCATCATAAAGGGAGACATACACCCCATGTTTTTAGTGTGGCCATCTTAGATATCATTTGATTCATTTGTTTATATATACAAATTTCTCCCATGGTATTACAATTTGATCCAAAACATATACACAATCTTGTGATGACAGAAAATCCTTATCTACATTCAATTAGGGATTAGGTGGTCCTCATTAAATTGTTGAAGGATCACTACAATTACATTATTTGTTTTTAACCTCCACTATACGTGATGGTGGTTTAGAGAGTGAATGTCTTTTATGGATACCAAAATTTACGAAAAACATGACTTCAATCCATGTATTGTGGATATTGCCTCTATTTTTGAACACTAAACCATTTTTACCTAAAATATATGAGATAATATAGAATTTATATAAATTAATTTATATATTTTTTCTCAATAAAAAATTCAATGAATGTTATTATAATAAAAGTATTGTATATACTTTATAGGTTTAAGTTTATGTGATTCAGAATATGATTTATCTTGAAAGATATTTTATTGTAATATTTTTGTGAAAAAATTCCTCAAGGTAACATTTATTTATTTTGGGTTTATTGTGTATATTGACAAAACTTATTTCCACGGTCTGTTGTGGAGTTATAAGAATATTTTCTTTCATGGTATGATGATAAAATATGAATAAAAAATGAATTGATTCCCTGGATGAAATATGGAAATGTTTTTACACATTGTGACATCATTTAAATGTGTTTTTCAATTTTTGGGGGTCCAATATTTTGGGGATGGATCAAGAATCACAAAATATGAATTTCAATATAGGCCTCGCAAAAATATGTCAATGTCATGAGTTTCAGAAGTACTAGGCTTTGTGATGGTAATTTATTTATGGTATTCATAATGAAAATCGAGAATTGTGAATGTGTGGAGGTCTGATTGTAATCTGTTCGACTATGAGAAACTTAACAACTAGTAAATTTCCATACTGCTTCATAAAGACATGGATAATTGTGAACAAGATGTGAGAGCATTGAAAAATGGTGATAATGTGGATGGAAGCTTCTGGAATCAAAGGAAACACTTATAAATAGGCCTATACCCCCTACCCAAAATCAGCGAGAGTTAACAAATATTATAAGTCTATAGATTCGTGAAAGTGGCTTTTAAATTTATTTCTTGTACAAAAAAGCGAGAAGAAATTTTTTTTTGATAGCTGTAAAAAATGTCAAAAAATTATGAGCATCACAAAAGCATTGAATTTCATAAAAGATAGAAAACACCAATTTTGTTTGAGTTTCAAAAAGGCTATATGAGATTCACGAAATAGGTGATCTTTACGAAAGTTATGGGTTTAATGAAGGCTAATTGAGCTTTAAAAAATGAAGGAGATTCGTGAGTTTAGTGAACATAAAAAATTTGTTTTAAAGGATTTCACAGTAAACCTGTGGTAATGTTATATTGATAAACTAGATGAATGTTTTAATTCAATATAGTATATATCTATAACTGAGGATGTATTAATTATTGATAATTAGGGGACCTACATATCCTTAAATAGGGTGTGAATCTTTTCACGAGTAGTGATAAAAAAAGTGGAAAATGAAGTCCTTTTTTTATTAGAAGTGAGGAAGATAAAGATTGTTAGGGAGAGACCATTGGGAATCAGTGAGCTACCCCTAAACATTATAAAGGAAATTATCTTAGGTATAGATGTGATGTAGCATGAACATTGTATTTTTGCATCAAGCCTTAGTGGATTTGGTACATTTGATCATCTCCATTGTATGCTATTGGGACGTAGCCCAGTGAGGTTGAACCAATTAAAATTGACGTGTCTTGTGAATGATTTCATTTATATTCATACATTTATATGGGTGAGGGACAAGATAATTTTTTTTACAACAAAATATTATTCGAAGGGGTAGTTTTTTTATTATGTCAAACACTGATTCACCACCCTCTTAGGGTATTTATCATCTTTAGGCCCAAATAATATTATCCAAAAAATTCTAAACATATTTCTACACGAATCCTAAGAAAATATTTGAATCTAATTTAAATATTTTCAAATATATTAGATACACTTCAACTTATATAAAAAGTGTCTAAAAAGTATCCAACTAATTCACCCATTGGTGTTATTTAATTAAATGGATAAAATTAAAACCCATTAAATATACATTAATATATATAGTAATAATTATGCTAGATTTATGATATTATTAATCCATTATAATTTTATTAAATTGTAAGATTATCTATTTTTATTTTTTTTGACTTTATGTTTATGAAAAATATATATTGAGTGAATTTAATGGTAAAAAATTCCTTAATGGAAATGATTGAATCATATCACCATACCTTTCAATCATTTATTTTTCATTCACCAATAATCTCTCCCTCTTTTATGGTAGTTTCCATGTTATATAATTTTCCAAAACCCTTGAATCCTAAAAATTTACATAAAATATTAATATATATAGGTGGTTTAAAAAATTTAATATTTATTTTAGATATTATATAATTTTTAAGAATTAAAACTATTGACATAAATAAAATAAAATGCATAAAATAATTTTACAAAGTACTAAAATAAGGTAAACACCATATTATTTATATATTGTTGAACTCTTTTTTCCAAGAAGACATTCTATTAATGTGGAAAATATTGTTTTACCTTGTTAATAAAAAATATATATTTCCAATGAAATGATTATTCGAATTTCATTATGAAAATACCTAAATATTTATATTGAAAAAATATTCTAATAAATTCAATGAAATTTAAATTCCTATTAAGTTACCTGTACATTAAAAACATTTCTGAAGAAAAAACTCATATTATTATAGAAAAAAACTCTTTATTAATCACTAATGTTTCAATAATCATATATCTAAACTGATTCCAATAGTAAAATAATCAAATATTCAAAGAAAAATTATATATTCTTATATCCTTAATATGAATACTTAAATTTGACTAATTCAGATTTATCTGACAAATAAGACTAAAGATAACTGAAGGAAAAGCTCAAATCAAAATCAGAATACCCCTGATGGATCAATAATTCACTCTAATTATCCTTGAGGGATTATTTTGTAGTTACTTTTTGAGTTATGATGGTATTATCTTAGGGATACTCTTAATACCTCATCCTTATATACTTTCCCTATACACTTTTTAAAATAACCAAACCCAAACACATTGAATGTATCAATCTAGATAATATCATAGACATGTATGGAAACCAACTCCAATAAGATAGTGCCAATGTCATGAGACAATTTAACTAATGGGAAGGGATTTGACCCATTTGATTAAAAAATAATATATTAAAAATGAGTTGAAATTCATCTTGAAAAATTATGAAATAATAAAAATGTAAAAAAAATTCTATTAACTGAATGGTAATCATATACATCATATGTAACTCTTTTACATGGAAAATTAAACTGAATGAAATATATATTCATATGAAATTATAAATATACAACAGACAAAAAACAAATACAACAAACCAAACCAAAATCTTAACCCATATTAGATATTTTTTTTTTCAAAGAATGAAACACCACAATGGACCTAAATATGTTGTGTCCTAAGACACTTCCTAAAAAGATACCTCAAAAGAATCCTTACAGTGTATATAAACATGATGATTAATTTCTACTATAGAAATATAAGAATCATATATAACTTTTCAATTATCCTTTATGGGTAAATTAATTACCATTATGTATATCATGTAAATAAATGTTTATATTCATTATAGAGGAATACATAAAGGATTTGAGTACAAATTACCTATTAAGAGATAAACTCAAAACCCATATGAGACTATCCTAACACAATGTGTAAAATGTAGAATTATAATTTAATCTTGTATAAAAGTAATATTGTATAAAAGTAATCATGTAATACTATAATAAGTAATGTTTTGAGAAATGAAACAACTCATTCTATTTTATCATGATATTATACAACTAATGGAAATCCAACCAAGAAGATTCAAGAGATGATTTTAATTTGAGGTTTGGAACCTATCGAAAAGATAGAAACCATCTGACCTGGATACTAGTTAGGTCCCATACTATTTAAGAGAAAAAATCCACACACAAATAGATATATATATATATACATCCCTTTATGTAAGTGTTAATAATCACCCTTTTTAGGATTCTATTTTTTTACTTTTAGATAATAGAATAAAGTATATTTGTATGCATCCATCATCACATTGGAGGCCTCTCTCCTCATATGTAGGAAGATTTACATGCACACACACACAAAACGAGATATATATATATATATATATATCCTGTTGATATAAAAAACCCTCATTATATATGAGTCTTGTATCCCAATAATGAGGAACAATATAGTAAATACTTATATTATTTGTACATGATATACAAGTATTGGTCCATATTTGACATAGAAATTCTAGAAAATCATATATATCTAATATATAATAAAACCAATGGATAACATATAAAAAAATTATTATACCTCCTTAAAGAAAATAATAATTTAAATATAAATATATTGCATTGTGTATAAATTAGTTTCTATGGAAACATCATTACCAGTACCATCATAAAAGCATGTACAAGTAACTCATATATCAAATAATATGGTTTTATTCACTAATAAAATTCATAGTTTTACTATAATTTATGTTATACATTAAGAAAAAAAATTCATTATGCATGTTTTCCCACCTCGAACGTGGTCTAGTATCAAGACACATAAAAGGAAACCATAAACATGGAAAAATATCAAACATTTACAAAAAATAAAATGTAAATATGCCATTAATATTTTGGATATATATAATAATGTATTAATATTTTATTTAAAAATACACATATGTGAAAACTATAAACATGTATTTCATATCATAACATGATAATAAAATACTCCATTAATTATTTTTTCTTTTAAAATTCAATCATGGTGTAATATAAAACTATAAAATGTTTTTAACCCCACATATAGAATCCCATATACATGATATTTTCAAGTTAATTAGTATATTTTTCTCATATCCTGGATTGGGTATGACTCTCAGGCTTGGGTACAACCAAAAAAGATGATTGAAGAAATAATAGATAATGATTTAACATTTATACGTTTAAATTAATGTAGTTATTAATAGGTTACTTAATGGAATATTGTTTGGTTATATCTGAATCTTCTTGATAACATAGTAATAAGAAAAAATAAAATAAAGATTGAAAAGGAGGGGTCACCCATCACAAGCTATATCGAACTGATGTATGAATCTTCAAATAATATGATATTCTATAACCAATTAATTTAACACAATTAAATTTATAGATAAATATTGTTTTTTTACATTACTGCATAAAAATTATAAATCAACAAGGTAAAAATATAGCCGCATCTCTATGATACTTTGAACAATAACATATTATCCAATGAAATAGGAACAATCAAAATATTAATTTTAAATTCCAAATATAGGGTAAAATTATTTATATGGGTTTAGAATATTTCAAAATATTTTAAAAACAAAATATTTTTGGAATGAATTACCAAAGTTAAATCCATAATGTCCTCATATGATAGTATGTTGATCAATCCTATTAAAGATCACGATCATCGTTAAAGGAATGTGGAGTGAAATCATGTCAGAAGATCAAATTAGATTTATGAAATGGAAGTGAAAGCTTAATTATTGGAAAAGGGGGGTTCTATATTAAATGGATAAAATTAAAAAGAATATTTCTTCCATATTTATTAAAAAAGACAACACAAATCATCCTAAATGTTGGTGAATTATAATATGGATTTCAATGGTAATGAAATTACCCCCACACTTTCAGTTCTGTGACACTGGAATTTCAATTTCTTATCTACACCTTAGAAAAGAATCATTCCTCAATGCCCCATAATTACCCCCTTCCATTACAACTAACTCTTAAATTATAATTTTAATATTCAAATGATAAAAACTAATAATAATTCCCCCAAAATATTTTGTTCAAAATAAATTGTGAATCAATTTGACATTATATGTGGTCTTAATGATCGATATTATTTTTTAGTAATAAATATTTTTTATAACTCACAATACACATTAATATATTTGAAAAAGGATATACAATACTTCATTTATAAGAAACATGTTTGAATAAAAAAACATGATCAATTTGAAACCAATCATAATTTATGAACATTAATTATTAAAATGTAATTGTTCAAATAATTTAATGTTTATTTAATTATATGTATTCATTTATAATGTAATATTCATTTATTAGATGAAAAAGTTATATTAATTCATTTAGTATTTTTTATCATATTTCTAAATGATATATGAAATACTTGTAAGTAATAGTGATTTTTATAGTCTATTCCATATAAAAAAAAATTTTAAATAATATAGATTAACACCACTATATATAGTTTGATATATATAATTTTTCTTCACATCACATATGGTGTTTTATTACAGATATATTATATTATAAATTACATATCACATTTATCAGATCAATAGTAAATTATATAATCCCTCTATAATGAATATATAGTTATTTAATAAAAATATTATTAAATTTTTTATATTTGTTTCAATAGTTTATTCTAATAATGTATATTTGATGTTTGACAGTTAGGTGATGGTACCTCATAATGAATTGATAAATTGTAGTCATGTACTTCATAATTGGTGATCTCCAACATATTAATGATGAGGATAGACTTACAATTGAATCTTGACTTATATTTAATGTCATTAGATATTTCTAAATACATAAATCTATATTGGTTTTTAAGAATTTTATTATTATTAATGTATATCATGAATCACATAATTTTATAAATAATGAAATCTATGGAATACCTTCATATTGTGAATCATCCACCATTGGATGCATCATGAGTGTAAATTAATTAATTGATAAATATAAAAAAAATCCCCCCCAATGTGTTTTTAGAATAAATAACATGAAATTATTATGATATTATTTTCCTTAAAAAATTCAATGTCTATTGGGTCAATAGGTATCATTGCATATGTATGTCCTTGTGATACAGATGAACTCCTAAGGGGTAGTGACAAATTTATGCATCTTTCTTTATGAGATAATAGTATATAGAGGTAAGATATTAGATAGTTTAATTTAGTGTAATTTTATAATTTCTATGAAATATTTCATTCTACATGGGGACTAAAATGTATTTATAGTTAACAAGCTTATTCAATGGGATTGACATACAGAAATAGAGATAGGTACCCCTGGGTATCAAATATAGTGTATATAAAAACTAAATTGGCTAAATTATACTTATTTATTATAATAGAATAATAATATATTACTCCCCAATATATTTTTATTAGAATCAAATCATATTTTCTTATGACCAAAATATGTGATCCATATTCTATATTTTGTAGTATCTATAATTTATCAATTTTTATGGCTAAATAAATGTTATTTTGATAATAATAATTACTATATAGTGGATTGAAGATTGATAATTTATGGGGATAATGAAATAACCTTATCCCCTCGAGACCTTATCCATTTAAATGACAAGGGATTACAAACCTATATATGAACTCCTTTAATTGGACAGTGTCTATTGAATCACATTAAGAGGGGACACACACAAAGTGGGAGGCACTCACCTATGAGACCCACAATTAAAGTGCATAAATATTACAATAGAATGATATATATTTATATATTTCAATCCATAAGTAAATATGATTTCACGAGTCTATATATAAAATTTACTAGTCAATCATTTATTTATAAAAAATAAATTATATGTAATACTATGAATAATGAAATTAGTAAAACATTAAATAAACTGACCTCTAAAAAACACAATGAACAACTTTATAAGTAGTTGTAAACTCTATTTTTTTAAAACTCATATGATCAACACCTGATCTACTTATATAATCCTACATTACCTTCTCCCCAACACCACATACTTCAATATGTCTTTAACAAACTACAGATCCATACAGTGATCATTGTAAAAGTTCACATGTTGTGGTATGTATAATTAAAAAGTGAGACATCATAAGGATAGATAAACACTATTTTTGATCACATGAATGAATAATAATAAATATATAATAAATCCTAATATACAGTCATGATTTAA
This sequence comes from Viscum album, assembly GCA_963277665.1. NCBI lineage: Eukaryota > Viridiplantae > Streptophyta > Magnoliopsida > Santalales > Viscaceae > Viscum > Viscum album. The sequence goes on from OY728130.1 coordinate 1,878,935,339, forward strand.
GAGCTTAATACCATATAAGGGAAATCTTGGTTAATTATCAACTAGTAGACTACATCATATGTCATGAACCATATCTGGCCTATATCAACACTGACACTCGACCCCACCCATGGCATGAACCAATGGGCATTCCTCATCCCCATGGGTTGGCACAGGTGTCCGCATATCATAAAAAATGTTTTGGGAATTATTTTCCTGAGTTAGAATACATAACATAACCAATAATTAAGAACAAAACCAATCTAAAAATAAATTACAATAGAGACTTAATTAATATTCAGAATTGAATACAATTTCTTAAACAAGACTCAAGAGGTATAAAACTACAAAAAAGTAGTAGAAATGACATCTTAAGGATTTCCACACAATAAGGGGTCATCACCCATTAGCCGCCTTCACAACACCACACCATGGAAGCAACTAACAACACGAACCACCATCTCCAAAGGCCTTACCATTACCTATGTCGAACATAATCCAGCCTAATTACACTGAAATGTGTATGTAGGGTGTGAGACTAAGCCCAATATAATATAACCCAAACAACTTCCATGTGAAAAACATTATAATATAAAAATATTTTGAGTTTTTATAACATGAAATGGTATTAATGGGTTTTAAAGAATGTATCCTTTAAATGAAACTAGTTTCCAATGGGAAAAATTAAAGAATGAGAAATTTTAAATAAAACATGCAATATAATGATTTTTTCATCCAAACACAACATAGTCTAAAGAGGAATACCATGTATTTAATGAGCACTAAACACGAGAACACCCCTAGGAACTAGGTAGTTGTGATCCCCAGGTACCTCGTATCTCGATGTGAATGTAACGACATCAATATCTAATCTCATGCATGATCCACTATTAGGTAACATAATGATAAACTATTGGTCCAAAATCATAACCTTTATAGTTAGTTTAGTATTTTCAATGTCAAAATTACAAAGTGATACAAGGAACAAACCACTCCAGATCACAAACATAGTAGGACACGTCCGCCCACTAAGATACCCGAGTTTCCCTCTATGTTCTCAAACAAGTTACACATGATATCAAATTAAATTTTCACATAAAAAACTAGTTATAGTCATAATAACTCAAAATAAAAGATAAACATATTTTGAACGCTTTGTGAAATAAAAAACCCTTTAGAATTTTTATAAAACAATTTCAAGAAGTACAACCATGATTTTCACATAAAATCCATCTAAAACCCCCATTTTGAAACAAAATGCATACCAACATCATACCAAACCATAATTGGAATCCCTAAAACAATTTAATAATATCATTTCATTAACCATAAAACCATCCCAATTAATACAACATATGACACATAAGAAAAACCCTCATTTTGTCACAAAAATGACACTTTAGAATCAGCCAATTAACCAATGTTACCAAAAAAAGGGTTTCACACAAAAAAATCAATCAAATAAATAATGAATATATAAATGAAGAAAATATAAGTCATCTAGGGATGTTTACACATGGAATTACCTACTATATGTGAAAAACATCGATTAATTATGCGAAACATCAACCATTCCACCGCCTCACCACACGTGGGTGAAAAAAACCAAAAAAATCAATCTTGGAAAAATAAACTTCAAATAAAATCATAGGTACAAAAACCTAGTTTCTGGACATTTGGAAATTCCAAAATAAGGAGAGAAACCCTAGAGAAATGGAAGGAATAATAGAAAAATTCACTTACTTGAGAATATTTGAATAAATAACCCCAAATACATGAATATATGAATATCCAGGAATCAAAAATTTAATGGGAGGTTTGAATAAGGCTACGGAGGTCGAGTGGGGATTGAAATGGAAGAAAAAGAGAAAATATTAATGATTCATGAAAGAAACAAATTCACTTTGCAAATCTAGATGATTTGAGAAAACTTTAGGGAATTCAAACTAATCCACAATGAAGATGATAAAAAAATAAAAAAAATAAAATATAGTGGTGCGACTAGCATTTTTGTGCTTGAGTGGGAGGTGGAATGAAAGAAAAATGTTAAAAAATGAATGATATATAAAACAAATAAATTATATCCTTAAATTTGGAAACATGCACACGGGTTGGCCCAATTCCTAAATAAATATCCCAAATTCACCCTTATTATGAGTTCCTATAGGGTCAAAATTGATATGGTGGTTTTAATTGGCCTAGTAATGCCAAGTGGGAAGTTTAATGGGTAAAAAATGTAGAAAAACAATGTAGTTATAAAAGATACCAAATTTGTTTTTAAATCTAGATACGGTCTCACAGTTTGGACAAAATCATTATGAAACCAACCTTTTCTCCAATAATGCATGGGAAATATCAAAAAACAAAGAAATAATATAAATTAAATGAAAAATACCTTTAAAATAATTAATTAAAATGACAAATATCTTATCCAAAAAACATTCAGCCCACAGAAAGTCATCTTGAAACCCGATTAGATAAGAGAAATAGAAACTACTCTTCGACCTAAGAATTATACTCCCATATATCATGCTCATCAGTCCTATGCTGCCAAAGGAATTAAAGTATAGTAATAGTATTTCCACTAAGAACTTTTTCTAAACATTCCACAATACACACTGGGCACTCAACTATAGACATAATTAGTTTTAACTCCAACTCTTCCCAACTCAAAATGCGGGATGGGTCCAGATTATATTTGTTTAACTGAGACAGGTGGAATACATCATGGATCTATGAAATTAAGAGGGAAAAGCTAAATAGTATTCCAACATACCAATATAATAAATGAATTTAAAATTTCCTACATGACTTGGTGTTAGCTTCCCTTTCTCACTAATAAGGAGATGACCCAAGTGAGTTGCAACTTTCAAGAATACCCCGCCAGCAAAGGAAAACTCCAAAGCATGTTTCCTGTGATCAACATAAGACTTTTTTAGACTCTGGTCTGTTAAAAACCATTGTATAATAAATATAACTATGTACAAAGTCACCTGTACAATACATGAACCCAGTAGTGGGGTCTCACTCACCTCCGCCGAACATAAAGGAGATCAATATGGATGACCACAAAGCGCCTCAAATGGTTCCATATTGATTGAGGATGGGTAGCTATTTATATTGGTGATATCTACCAATAACAAATGAAAATACCATGAACCAATGAAATCCAAAACACATTCCCAAATCATTTCTCCCAAAATCTAATTAGCCAGCTTCGTCTGGCCATCTATTTGAGGGTGGTATACCGTAATCAACTTAAACTACGACCCCAATTCCTTCAGAATGAAAATCCTAAACTGAGAGGAAAAACATGGGTCCTATATGAGACAATGGATGATTGCACACCATAGAGCCTCACAACTTCCTACACATACAATTGGCCCAATTCCTCTACTTTGGTTGAATCTTTGATCAGAATAAAATGGTCCAATTTGGCAAGACTATCAATCACCAACAATATAGAATTATTTCCACAAGGTGTTTGTGGAATGATAAATATAAAATAAATGTAAACCTCTTCCCACTTACATATAGGAATATGTAACAACTAAAGAAAACTAGATGGCCTTTGATGCCCTGCCTTCACCTGCAGACAATTATAGCATATCGATACGAAGTCAGTTATGTACCGTCTCATGCATGGCCACCAAAACTCATTACAAACATCATAATACATATTTTTAGTTCCCATATGAAATGAACAATGCAAATTTTGGATATCATACATCACCACCTTCTGCATCAACAAAGGCACAAATATGTGGCCTATGAAGCACTAGATACCCACGAGGGACGAAGACCAATCCGAAGGCCTCTCACCACCTTTAAAAAACTTCCCCGACCAATGAAATATCTCATCACCAGGATACTCTTTCTGAATTATCTCCAAAATATAAGGGTTAAACTAAAAGATCACCATGAAGGAACCTCCTCTGTTCTCATTTGTCTCTATAGGAATATGAGAAAATATGGCCGTCAGAGTCCACTCATAACTATACTTCCTAAACGACTACACTAATACTATTTTACTTAAGGAATCAGCCACCACATTACCCTTATCAGGGGTGTGGATGATATCAATGTCGAACCCCTCCAAGTACATCATCCAACACTGCTGAATTAGGTTATGATTCTTCCATGAGAAGAAGTAGGCTAAGCTCTTATGATTGGAATAGACCAGAAACTTCTCCCCAAAGAGGTATTGATGCTAATTATTAAAAGCAAGCTTCACAACATCTAGCTCTATGTTGTGGGTTGTGTAATTCTTTTATTGTAGTAGGAGTTTCTAGGACCCACATTCCACCTCTTGATCATCTTCCATATGAATGCACCTGATACCATACTTGAAGTGTCACAATAAACCACATAGCCCATCCATATTCTAGAAATATCAACACAGGGGAGGAAGTAAACCACCACTTCAACTCCTCGAACGATGCATGCCATTATGGGCACCAATAACACTTAACCCCTTCTGGGTGAGCGTGGTCATGGGTGATGCAAGTTGAGAGAAATCCCGAAAAAAATGCATGTAGTATCTTTACAAGCTGAGGTAACTCCTTATCTCAAACATGTTATTTGGATAATCCATTGATATCATTGTACTGAACTTCCCGTGATCCACTAAAACTTCCTGCCCCAAGATCACATTCCCCAAAAACATCACCTCTATGATCCAGAAGGTGCACTTGTGAAAATTTTCATATTGGCGATGATCCGATAAAGTGCCCAACATGATCCGAAAATGTTGCTCATGTTCATCCTCAGATACAGAGTAAACCAGGATTTCATCTAGGAATACCATGAAAAAAGAGTTGTGATACATGTGTAATAGCCTATTCATGAGTTCCATAAAGACCAATATATAATTGGACAATCCAAAGGGCATGATCAAGTACTGAAAGTGGTTATACCTACTTCAGAAGGCTGCGTTCGGGATATCTGCATGTTTCACCCTATGTTTATGGAAACCCAAATGGCATTCTATTTTACAAAACCACTTTTCCCATTCAACTGATCAAATAAATAATCAACTCAAGGAAAATAATAATTTTTATTGATGGTTACCTTTTTCATCATTTTATAATCAATACAAAATTGTAGGGATATATCATCCTTCTTCCCAAATAGAATATGAGCGGCCCAAAGAGAGACACTTGAGGATATGAATCCTTTTGTATACAAAATAGACTTTTTTCTATCATTAATTCCATGCACTCTTTGGGGGATATATGATAAATGGGAAGAGATATCAGATTTTTTCTCAGCGCCAAATCAACCGAGAACTACACATTCTACTCTAATGTAAATCTTGAAAAATCATCATGAAATACCTCTAATAAATAATCCAATACATCATGTAACCTTCCCTTAAGAGAAAGAACATCATCCTCTGGCATGAGTGATGACAATTGGAAGAAAATATTTCCAAAAAATTGGGAGTGGATTTACCATACGACCCAACTGAGGATACCATTACCCATGAAAAACCTAAAAATTTACATCAGGTGTCATGAAACTCACCTATTGCCTATAGAAATAGATGTGAGCTTGAAGGTGTTCCATCCAATACATGCCAATAATTACGTCAAATAGATCCATATCTATGGCCATGGGGTAACACTCCATCTAAACCCCTGATACGGAAAGCGCATATGACGAGAATCTAAGACCCTATTACTTCTTCTTTCCCAAAGGAATCACCAACTCCATCATGAAAGAAAAATGCACGGTTGGTAAATTCATAATGATCAAAATATATGAAGAGATAAATGAAAGAGAAGAACTAGTAATAAAAATGGTAGTATCTTTATAAGATGAAATCAAATGGATACCTCAGACAGTCAATGGTCCAATATCCGATCCTGCTGGTGCTTGCTTTACGACATGAAGATACCTTATATCTTCCAGAGAAAGGTTGATCGCTTGTGGCTCTGCCCTGAGTTGGATTTGTTCAAAAGATGATCCGGACCTACCACCACAACCACCAATTTGAGATACCTCTGTCCCTGATGGCTCTGATAGAGATGGAACTCCCCTAGAAGCTACTGATGCTTCCCCACTTTGAAGTGGATTCCCCATCATCTAAAATCACTTCAGGTGTACCATACCTCAATAATAATAATAGAGATTTTAAGGATATTTTCATGGTAGTCAAATGTTCCCTCGATAGCCAAACTTGTGCCACATGATGTACCTTGCATCAGAATCCATAGATGTAAGATGATTGGATAAGTGGCCTTAACTACCAACTCCTTTCATCCCCTGCTCCCCTCAATTCCTTTTTTACAATGAAATACCACTTCCCACCACTAATAATTACACATAGAAACCATAATTTCCCTTGAGATAAATCTCTACCAAAAAATCCCATTCAACAACTTCCTATTAGGTTTTCATCTTGAATAAGAATAACTATGAATATTCTCTAGATTCAAACCCCTCTCAAATGTCTTGGCCTTAATATGCTCATTGGAGATTATTTCAGGTGCGTAATAGACTAGATCAGTGATGTAGACGACTTACTATAGCATTTCCTGGCCCCCCTTTACAAATTCCATAAAATCTCAGGACATTGAATAAGAAAATAATTAAGGACAGTACTAGTCGTTGAATGTGACATTGAAGTATTTCCTGCTTGTCTACTCAATCTTTCTATATTGAAGCACTGATCTGAACCACATGTTGTTGGGACCCTCTAACCTATTGGTGGTACATTTCACTCTAACCTCCTCAGGTCTATCAAGGAACTCGAAAAAGTTTTCAATCTTCTCAACCCATTCCTCTACTTCCTAGGGTTCCAGGGTACCTCAAAATATGGGAGGTCTGTTTTTTAGAAACTACTAGGATTTTTATCTTCCTCAGACTAGAATCATATTCTCTTGATATAGTAGTAGTAAGAGGCGATCCCTATCCCAGGGTCTGGAAATCTCAAACAAAAGCTTCTATGAACATTTGATCAAGCGGTGAGGGATAACTCTCCCCAAATTTCTCATGTGGCATGGGAGCTTTCATGGGAGGCATGTTGATAAAAAAATCAATAGTAACAAAATAGAACATTATTATTAAAATCCTAATAAATTTCAACAATAGTACAAAATATAAAAGAATCAAAATCATCCTAACAATAAAATAATCAACTACTTCAATCCCACCCAATTTCCACATATAGTCTGCACCCCACACGTCCCTCCTACATGAGAAGTCAAAACAACAATACTGATATCCCATGGTGACTCAAGGTCTGTCAAGAGATGTGCTATCCAAGAATCCTACATGAATATGGAACTCAGATTCCTCATGGTCATAACTCCTGTCTCACCAGACATATCCAAAAATAATAATATAACCTAAAAATATTAACATTCCTATGATAATATTTTGTCATGAACGAGATCTGGTATCCATCAAAATAAGAAACTGACCTGGACCATGGAAAGGCCTGAAGGTCATTCCATATCTTAATGGGATGGAATAAGATTCTGAGTATTAGAAACAATGGTTTTCAAACGATTTACCCTATTTAAGAAATATAAAATGACCAATAGTGAAGAATAATCCTAATCTGAAAGTTGTTTTCAAACAAGCCTTAATCAAACTGAATAACTGAATACAAGGATTTAAACAAGACAGAAGAGTTCCAAAACAACAAAAAGTATTTGAAAAAACATCCCAAGGACCACCACATGACATAGGGTCATGACCCACACACCATCTTCACACCACTACTGCACGAATGAAACTAAATACCTGAACTTCTATCTCCAAAGGCCTTACCCATACCAGTTCCAAACATAATAAACTCTACTTACACCCAAAGGTGTATATATGGAGTGAGACTAATTCCAATATGATACCACCCAAATAGATTCAATTTGATAAAAACCATAAGATAAAAACCATTCCAGATTTTATAACAAGAAATAGTAGCTACAATTTCTAAAAATGAAACCTTTAAATGAAAATAGTTTTCAAGGGGTATCATTATAGAATTAGAAATTTTAAATAAAATAGGCATGATACTAATTTTTTCCTACAAAATCACCATGGTAAAAAGGTATATACCGAGTAATAAATGGAAAATAAACATAGGATACCCATATGTACTGTTTAGTTGTGAGATAAAGGTTCCTCATATCTTGGTGTGAATGTAACCATATCAATATCTGTTATCATGTACGAGACACTTGTATGGAAAATACCCATAACCTTGTGTTCCCTAATCACCACCATTATTGTTTTTTAGTGTTTTCAACACCAAACTTTCTATGTGGTATATGAAAAAACCCACTCTAGATCACTAGCGTACTAGTACACATCTGCCCACCAAGATACCCAGGTTTCCTACTTTTCTCTCAAATAAGTCCAACATGTATCCAAATTCCATTTTCGCATAAAATAATAGTTCTAGTTATATAAACTCAAAATAATAGCTTAAAATTATTTTCACCATTTTTGTTATTCAATAAACCCTTTAGAATTTTCATAAATCAATTTCAATATGTACAACCATGATTTCAACATGAATTCCATCTAAAACCCATCTTTTGAATGCAAATAAAAACCAAAATCACATACAAAACAAGAATTGGGAGCCCTAAAACTTTTTAATATGATCATTTAATGAACTATAAAACAAACCCAATTGATCCAACATGTAACTAAAAAACACAAATTTTTTCCCAAAAATATAACTTTAAAATCAACCACTAAACCACTGACACAAATAACAGTTTTCACACAAAAAGTGAAGAGAAATATTCAAAAATTACCATTCAATAAAAGACAAATCATCAAGGTATTCTTACACATAGAATCACCATCCATAAAAGTAAAAAAACTCAAATCCTTGTGTGAAACATCAAATGCACCACCACCGCACCATAAGAGAGTGAAAAAAAACCTAACACCACAATAATAGATTAAGAAATTCAAAATAAAACCCTAGGTATGAATCCATAGTCACTAGAAATTTGGAACATCAATAAGAATAGGAGAAACCCTAAGGAAATAGAAGGAATAAGATATAAATTCACTTACTTTAGAAACACTGCGAAAATCACCCGAAATACCCCAAATTTTGAATATTCAAGCATCCAAAATTTCAAGGGTGGTTCGAATAAAATTTAGGATGTCTAGTGGGGATCAAAATAAGGGAAAAGGAGTAAAAAATGAATAATTTATGATGGAAAATAATTACCTTTTTAAATATGGATTATTTGAGAAACATTAAAAAAATTCTCCATAATCCATGACGAAGATTTTCTCTAAAGAGAGAAAATGGAACATGGGGGGGGGGGGGTGCATAGGGTTTTTTTCTTGAGTGGGTGGTAAAATTACTAAAAAGTGTTAAAAAATGAATTCTATATAATATAAATAAATTATTTCCTTAAATATGGAAATTGGCTCATGGGTTGGTTCAATGCCTGAATAAATCACCCCAATCCACAATGATTATGAATTCTTAAGGGGTCCAAATGGATATTGTGGTTTTAATAGGATAGGGTAGGCCATGTGGGAAGTATATTGGGTGATAATTTTTAAACCAAAAAAAAGTTATAAATAAAAAATATTTTGTTTTTAAATCTGGAAAGGGGCTCACGGTTTGGCACAAATCATAAAGAAACAACCATTTTCTCTAAAAATGCATTGGAAACCTCTGAAAACTATTCCAAAATAGAAATTACAATAAAAATACCTTTAAAATAAGTAATGGATGTGAAAACATACATAAATAATAATAACATACTAAATATGAGTGTAGATCATTAAAAATGATGTATTATTAACTTTTATAAATCTCCCTCGAGATATAATACACTTTAAATTCCCACCACAAGTAAATCACCCTAAAAATAGATTTGACTATAAGGATGAGCACACCAAAATAGGGGTAAAAAAACTAACCAAAAACTATTCTATAATGAATAATCAATCATCATGATTTAGTATTTAATCACTTTTTATCACTAAAAAAAGATAAAGAACTCCATGTAATGATCTAATCTAGTTCCACCTACCATATCACCTCGATCAGTCCATAACATGGCCTAAGGCACACTGTAAATTTCCATAGGATTAAGACTAGTCCCATGATATCAGATGTGTCTATGTTATAATGGTTTCCACTTAAAATTCATTAAAACAAAAAAACGATTATATATGAGAATCCACTATTACCCATCTTTGTAATGTACATATATATGATAAGAAAATCCGTTATACTGAGAAAAACCACACCATGTAAATTATAAGCAGTAACAACCGAATAATAAAGCATAAATATTATCTAATTGTCACTATATAAATAAAGGACATGAATTAAAAACTTAATCATGTGAGTCAATATATATCCCAATTTTTTTGGTAAATACTCATAAAAAAGCCCGAAAATACAAAAAAAAAATGAATCCCGTAATCCACGAGCACACAATATCCATATGGACTATGTCCACCACTAGACTCATACTACAAAAGGTGACATATAGACAAGATTTAATATAATTAGAATAAATCCCTTTACCTTTACACATGTAAAAAATAGTTTGAATGAGACGAATATCATATATAGTGCGTGAGACAAAGATTAATAGGACACTAATAAGAATCTACATACCAAATTTAACAAAGAAAAAAATATATTATGTTATGAAATAATTCTTCATAAAAAATTTCATTGAAATAAGTTTTCAAATCAATCACCTTTAGAAAGAAAAGTTGGAAAAAGTATGTAACATAAGAGTTACATCCACCAGAATATAAAATATGAGAAAACTAGGTAACCAACAAGACAATATATATATAATACATGGGAAAAACATAAAAGAAATTGAAAACAATATTAAAACAAATATAAAACATGAAGGATCTATGACCTATCATATATAGGTGTCTTGGATTCTCTCACTAAGCACTAGTCATCATATGTGAGCCAAAACAAGTAGTAAGAACCCGATCTTTAATGGAATCCCCATAAATGTTCCCCAGATTTCATTATGCCTAAAATATGGGAAGAATACATCCCAAAACATGACAACAATGGTCTCCCATGTTCACCCAAAATCACATTAATCATGAATTTGAATCCCAATATTATGTGATATGTATTCCAATAGAATTTATCATTCAAAATATTTTTACAATATCATTTGAAAATAGCTGGTTTATTAAAAGTGTTTTATCAAACATATAATAGGAATAAAAATAATTTTCAAATCCAATGACAAAATCAATCTATATTTTTCATACAAACTCCAATCCCAAAAATAATAAAAATTATAGTGGCCCTTAATAAATCAATTCTGGTGTAATATATTTATAAAACCAATAAAAAACTCTAAAATTAAGGTAAACTAAATGAAACGTATTTATATGTGGAGACACCTACCCCAAAATGATGAAACACTGGTTTCACAATAATATACCACTATAATGTGAGGTGGGGGTTCTAATTGAATTTTTTTTTTCAAAATAATCAAAAAAAATCCCAACCAATCCCCTACGTTTGGAGTTCCATAGTCATTATGGTTGGAGGGACTGGATTTAATGGATGAAAATGGAAGAGAAAAAGTGAAATTCAATAGAAACCATGATATTACAACACAAATTCAATTTATTAAAATACAAATATTCTAATTAGAAAGATGTAATAAGGGATCCAGAACTGGAGCTTGTAAAATTTTCATATTGGGGAAAAGAGGGGTTGGAGCCTCTAAATCCCAAAATGGGAACAATTGAAAATCCCATTTTTTCCAGGTGGACACTAGCCCATGGAAGTTGTCATGGATTATGATGGCTATATTCATCACTAATACCCTCTATGTCTTAACACAGTTCATTCACCAGGATACACCTCTACTGGGGAGATCAGGGGTTTTGGGACCCTAGGCCTCTATGGTATAGCCTCAATGGTACACCATTGGGTAACCCCATGAGACAGATCTAGGGGACCACCCGTAGTTCCTCCATATCATAGAACCCTAGGCTATCACAAAAAACTTACCTATATACCCTAACCATGGTGTGTCGTACAAGGATTAAATGTTGTGATAGGGTACAAATGATGATTTTCACCAAAACAAAATGAATAGTCCCATAGGGCATAAAACCAAAAAATCAAAGTTCTAACCAAAAATAAACAATTTAAGACATTCCATTGTCCCAGTGGGTATCAAAATTCTCCATACTAGGCCAATTTTTATCCCTATAAACTACTCATGTCTTAGAATCTGCAAAAAGAAGATTTCACTTAACTTTTATGAATAAATACCACTACCATGTGTTATGGATATCTAGGATATTCATCTAAAGTAAACTAACTGAAGGAATGGATTTTCCTCATTGATGATTTACCTAGTCATCCATAATGAAAACATGTTACTCAATGATAGATTTTTTTAGGTCCAAATTATAGACTCTTCTATTCCACCATGTAAGAATGGTCTAGATAATAATTCATCATGGAAGAAACATGGAATGCATCATGAATAATGGTCATTTAGGTAGGAAAGAGTAATCAATACGCCACCTTCGAAAGATTCTATAAAAACATTATTGACATGACATAATGATACATTATATTGAAATATTCGATAAAATATGTTTTACTAACCAAAAATGATTTTAGGAAACACTAAACCACCTACATCATATTCAATCAATAAATGTAGATGTTCATCATAATATTTCTTTCAAATTTGAGCCATATCAAAGCATTATTTAATAAGATAAAATTTTATCTGCATCTCATGTATGATTGTTGATCTAAAAATTTAATGCACACCCAACTCAGACCTACAATAAGGGTATCTATGCCACCATCCATATATGGAATTGAAGTGACCCATCTTTATCAATGATTGATAAAACTAATTATAAGAGAAATCATACAATGCTAAAATTTTCTCCCATAGTCCACTAATGTGATGGATGCCAGATCAAAGTATATCATTAATGATTTGTACAACCATATTTGTTCTTCCATAGATCTATGGGGGAATGGCCATACTCAATTTCAAAAGGAAACCTAAACCTATATAAACGTAATTTTAAAATATGAATGTGAAACATGGGTCCCAATTTGTAATTATTTCTGATGGATCATTAGAAATTTAAAAAACATCTTATTCATAAATCCATCCATGATACACTACTTTTGATTACTTTTTTATAGGAATTAAATGGGATTATTTTGTTAGTTGGTCGATAGATACCAAAATATAATCTTTCAATATAGGAAACCACAATAATCTAATAATTTAATCTAAATAAAATTTATACCATTTCCAATCTGGAAAAGATATTGGATGAATTAACCTAACTCTATTTTAGTGATTTAATTTTATTCTTTGATTGATGAGACCCTAAGATTCAAAATTGACAATAGATTATTTCATCCTTTTCCCCCTAATAAAAAGTTTCAAATTATAAAATATAATTTGGTATCTCTTTGGTGAACCTACCATCTGACTAATTCCCACCTCTATTCACTTTCTTCCGAAAGTATAACAGTTGAAATCATTCTCTCCCCATTTTATCTTCAACTATTTCCCTTTTATTAATTCCAACTCATGATTGACAAACTCAATCACCTATTTTTATCTCTAATTTCGTTAATGATAAGTGCAACATGATCTCCATAGTTTTCCTTAGCTCTTCTTGAGTTATAAAATTTATTTACCTTTTATTGTTTTAAATTATATCATACACCAACTTAGTTTGGTCTACAAAAAATCAGAAAAAAAATTTCATTGGTCATATTTCTTTGTTACATTCATGTGAATCGAGGATAAAATTTGAATCCATATTAAAAAAATCACATGAAATTGGATTCTGATGCAATATTAATGAATATGGGTATAAGTTAATGTAATTAACTCTTCCCACATCTCCAAAAACATTGAGAATATTCCAATGCACTCCAACAATGTATAATATAGTGAATAGGGGAAGAGTTGATCTATATACAATTCAAGAAAAACCAATCATCATACTCTTTCAATTTCATAAGATACTCATAAAACAATTGCATCAGATACAATTATTGTTCCAATTATTTTATAACTAGTGCTATAAATTTCATTCTCAACGAATCACCAACAATGGTACCCTTTACTTGAGTACAATCCTTGTCATAAATAAATAATTGGAGATAATCTACCCACCACATATTTTTATGATTTATATTTCATTGGTTAAAGAATAATTCAATCATTTGTGTTCAGAATAAACTATTAATATCTTCTTAATGAGGAAGTGGATCCATGTATTTAGAGAATGCATCACCACCACCAATTAAAGATCATGAGTGGTGTAGTTGTTTTTAAGAGGTTGTAATTAGCAGGTCTCATAATCTATGACATGATCTTAAAAAATCAATACACACTGAAACACTATTAAAGAATTCTCATAGTACAAGATATATCCCAAGATTAATTAATGTAAGATCCAAGAAGGAGTAGAAGAAAACCTCACATTTATCCCCACAAATTAGCATAGAACATCCCACTAAACTCAAATTTCACACCATTCATGGTTAGATATATTAAGGGTTATACTATAATGGGGAATCCTTATAGTAAATTCCTCATATATCCTTCAAATCCTAAGTAAAATTAAATATAAAAAAAATTCTTGTGTGTATCCCATGATTTCATAACCTGAATCTTATTATATCACACTAAAATAAATTTATTGGATACAATGAGACCCATAAATTTTAGTTTCTAGATCAAGAAGTGTCATTTGTAAATATTTTCATACATATGGATATCCCTCATGGTTTAAAAAACATCCAAGTGGACCTTATGTTTTAAATTCATCTTGGATTAAACAAAGAGGTCATCATTTAATACCACCCCAAAGTTGTAGAGATAATAATGAAAAATATCATACTCAAATCTCTAAATACATTATGAGAATTTGTGGCAGATAATGACATAAATCGGTATTGAAAATTCTAATATCAACTAAAAATGTTGTCTTTATAATTTTTTTTCTCCCTTATCTAAAATTGTTTGGAGTAAAACTACATGATGATAATAGAAAACCTTATCACCCACTGAACTAGTAAAAAAATAACTGATATAAGGAATCTGATACATATTCATTATCATAATAGAACATAATTTCTATTAATTAATGTATAGATGATGTCTTCTATATTAATTATCTTAAAAGAGAATTTTTGATGACTATATTGACATTATAGGGTGAGTGAACCATAATTATTATAGTAATCAAAGTAATTCATATAATCCTTTAATTCATTAGGGCATATTCAGTAAGATAGAAATGATATGACACCTATATTGTGAATAATTTACTTTTTGAACTATACCTCCCACTAAAGTGGTAACCTAGAAAAATCACAAGGAAGGAGTTTGGGTGAGAACCCTATTCCACAACATCACAGAGAAACTCAAAGAATAAACAAGAAATAGAACCCACCACAGGTTATATTAGGATAGATCTACCTAACCTTGAGTACAAATCATTATGTATTAATTGAGTATCCCAATAAGTAGAGAGAAACAAAACAATTATGTTTTAGTAGTTAATTCATTCATTATTTTTCACTAGACAATATACATTGATGATAATGTATGAGATATCATGATCTTAAACTAAGATGTCCCAATCAACCTTAACATAAGTAATGATCATATAATACTAAGACAACATAAATCCATGAAATCCATCCTTCCCCATTAGAGTTTAGAGATTCATTAAAATGGAATCAACTAAGATCTTAATCCCAATGAATCAATGATGTTCTAATAAGTGGATTAATTTTATGCACATATGACAAATAAAGCTAAATCCATAGATAAAGAAATGAACACCTTTACTCTGATTGTTTCTCGACCTTCCATAGAATCCTCTATATTTTTCTTCACCACATTCATGTATATATATTTGTTCCCAATCAACGGTCTCTCTGTTTAATGAGAGTCTACCTTCACAAGGGAATAAGATCCCACCCCATTGACCCATATGAATACACTTAGTATCCTTGATTTATATTCAACAACATTACTACTATGAGGAAAATACCCATAATATCTCTGAAAATTGATGTATAAATAGAAATATATGGAATGTATATATATATATTTTTAAATAATTCTTGGTATGCACAACTCTCCCACACTATGAAGAAAAAATTAGTTTTCATCATGAGGAAGCAACCAGAGAAGAGTAAGAGGGATGTTGTAAACTACCACTACTGTCCGGTTGCATCTCTTCATGCTTCCCATTTTCCCCTAAAGATAAAATCTGGATCCCACCCATGACCATTATGGTGTTGTTCATACCATCTAGACATGATATGTCTTTCTCAGCCAAATATTCCTTATCCAATAATTTTTCATATATGGTTTGACACAAATGTATAACAATAGACCCAATTTATATATTTAATCCAATCATGAAATGACATAAAACTATGTAGTAATTATTCATTATAATGAACTTAATACATACTTGATTAAAAAAGTGAGTTTCATGATCCTTCATGGATCAGTCACCCATCTCTATATTTCCAAAATCCCTATCATTCTCTACTCATCAAGTATCTAGGTAAAATTTTAAGTCAAAAAACATCTTAAACCTTTTACAATTATCATATTCATGAATAATACCAAACTCAATTGAGTCCCACCACCTTATACTAAAATACTCTGGATTATAGGTTATAAAACCCACTCGAAACATCTCCTTTTACTAGAGAAATTTAAAAATACATTCAATTTTTCAAATCATTCATCTATATCTTGAGGAATTAAGTCATATGAAAAAATTTGTAAAAAATGCATTATGATCTTATAGTCATGATAAATAGTTCATAATTTTCCTAATTCACTACCTTTATATGAATATTGAATTTTTATGATCACCGATTTAATGAAATTTGTGTACAAAAAAGGACTGTATACCTATGTGTTCTTTATGGAATCTTCCCCCTAATTACTAGAAGTATTTCTGTGAGGAATTTTATATTATAATAAAACATAGGAACCCAATAAATAGATAAATCATTTTTGAATTGTATCAATAAAAAAATAGGGAGTCATCCCAAATATGAAATAGAAATTGAACGTGTATGAATAAAACATTTCACTTATAACGAAAAACAAAAAATATAAAATTGGAACTACCCTATTAACAAGAGTTCCAACATAAATAATAACTTTTAAATCACTCCCATTCACCCTCACCAAATTATCTACGGTCAAACTATTTAACAAAATGTTTTTCCTAATAATAATAGGGGCTTCGATTCCATTTTGTAACAAAAAAACTCTGGTCAACTTGCCAAATTACATAAATGAGACCGCCATAAGGCCTAAGGCACATATTAATCCCCCAAAAATTAATAATAGTTTTCGAGTATCATAATATAATTTTGGGAATGATTTCACCCTTATAATTCATTAAAAACACCAAGGAATATTACCAATAGTCTAAAATGATATGTCTAGGGATATGATGTCCATGATATTAAACAAATATTTAAAATGAGAAAACCCCTATAAAATAGAGTATAACTAGAAAAAACAAAACAATAACCCATAAAAACCAACAATAATATAACTAATATATTAAATCCCATTCAATAAACAAATAAACATAAGAGTAAAATTATATCCTAGTCAGTATTGACTGGTAAACTATTAAAAACACCAAAATTAAAAAAAAAATCAGAGAATCTCACAAATGTATAGGTGTTATATCTCCATGTGGCCTATAAACACCACCATTATAATACCATATAATGTGAAATAACCTAAAAAATACCTACTATATTATTCAATACATTTACTATTACCTATTTGAGATGAAACCAAATTTTGATACACTAAGTGACATATGTAGGGTGTGAAGTGATTTTAATTATGATATGACCACAAATCTATATAGAAAATTTCACAATGAAAACTAGTATTTTAATTTTTAAAATAATGTTATGAAAACCATTTTATTATTATAATTTAATAATTCCTCTTGATTTAGAGATACATACCTTAAAATATGTAACACATGTGTTAGAATATCCATAATATAATAGAGGTTATCAAAAGTTATCCAACATTCCAATAGTTAAGTAACACATGGAAATAACATAAAATATATCTATAATAAGGTAGAACCAAATGTGTAGAACATGAGAGATCTAACATAATGGTTCTATTTTTGTGTGACTCCCTCATGGAACACTCTTCATTCAATGTGAACCTAATTAAGAAGTAGATCGTTGTCCTCTCAAGAAAACACCAAAAATGATCATTTTCTTACATAATGCTTAATTATAGTGAAGAAACCATCCAAAAACTATATAATAATAGAATCACATGTGTACCCATAATCATATTAACCACACAAATCATTACCATTATCAATAAATATGGTTTACAATAAAATTAACTTCTCAAAATCTCACTTGGATATAATTTTTTTTTCTGGAATCAATTTTATCACACATTAATTGAATAAATCTAATTTTTAAATGGAAAACCATATCAAATAACAATTTTTATATCAAAATCCATGAACAATAAGAAATAGAAATATATAATCCCTAAAAATCAATATAAGTGTAATATATCGATAAATTTAGATGAAAACTCACCAATAATTGTAAGACAAAGGAAATGTATGGATATGTAGAGGAAGATATCTCAAAATGATATAATATTGAAATCTCTATTAAAAAATTATAAGGGAATTATAAGGATTCTAAATGAATTAATGCTTAATTAATTCCATCCAAGCCCTAACCTGAACCAAATATTTGGACCATTATTGTCATTAGTGTTTGATGGATGAGAATGAAATTGAAAAACATGGATAAATAAGAAGGAATAAGGATTAAATCAAAGAGAATCATTGATATTACCTTATAATATCATTTTAATCCAATTAGAATGTACAATAAATAAATAAGGAATTAGGATCCACTAATGGGGCTTATACGATGTTTGAATGGCAAGAAATTAAGGATTAAATCCAAAAAGGGATCAATATTAATTCTAGATTTTTTCTAGGTGGGAAAAATCTCAAAGTGATTCATGTGACTTATGGTGTTGATAAGACACACTAGAAACCTCCATGGTGTATCCCATGTGTTTCTAAATGAACCATATATATGGGTAATGAACAAGGATTTTTGGAAGCAAGGCCTCCATGGAGAAACCTTGGTATTGCGTTATGGGCCACACCCAAGAGGCAGAGCTAGGGGCCCACCTCATAGGGCCTCCATGATATAGCACCCAAAGCTAAATTTTAACACACTCTACACCCATTCTATAATTTATTCTATATGGAATCATCCTTGTGACATGGGGAATGTCTAATGTTACTCAAAAGTACCTAAACACCAATTATGGCTCTAAAATACAAAAAATAACACGCTTAATTAAAATATATAATTTAGAAATGTAACTATCGTTCAACATGTTACACACCCATCTTAACTTAAGATATGTATCAGTTGAGGGGATATAATACATCACTAATAGGGGAACATGGTCTAATAATGGAATGCAATTGGATAATGAGTTTCCAAGCCCTATCTCTGCTACGGCTGATGAACATTGAATCAAAGACATTATTCATCATTTTGACTCCCAACACCATTTCTTATCCATGGGACCCATTTTATACCATTTATATTCTTATTGAATGGGATTGATAAAATTTTTCTTAATATCAATGGGAGATTCCCATACATTGAATGGATTGATCTGGGGTATTTATAGTCGCATCTGTCTCCCCTAGTCTCAACTCATGGCCGCCAATAAACCCTATATTTTTGTTCTCGTTACACTAATAAGAAATCTTTAGTTTGTAGTAAACTACACTGATATAACTAAAATAAAATGAAACCACCTATTATTTCACACCACCCAATTATCAATATTAAAACACCATGGGAAAACATATATCACCTTCTTTGACCATATTATACCTAAAGTGAAAAGTCACCATATTATCATAGTTCTTACTCATATCCAATATATATTTATCCAACTATCATTATCTCATAATCAATAACATATTGAAGTTTATCATTCCCTTAGTAATGTGTTTTAAAAAAATTTCACTTCATTACCTAAATCACTCTGTACGGTTACTAGTACAATTCACCATATGATATTAAATCAATATGAAAAACTATAGTAGACTAACACATAGATTTTTCATTGTTTCATAATACCATAAAAGTAATTCTACAAAAATATTCTAAAATTCAAATACATAGTTACTCAATCACTCCTAAACATTATTGTCATACTCCACATCACCAATAGTGATTACATTAGATTTTCCATTGTCTTTTCCCTTAATAGGTTACTAATGCAGATCATCATCGTTAACCCTTGGATTTGGCCACTGGTTAGAATAATAACCATTCTCTATACAATTGAAGCCTAGATTTGGTAGAGGTTAATACTTTTCATATCTCCATATATTCACATCATTGGCCAATTTATTCTTCCCATCAGTTTGGTAGTTATTGACATGATGACCTTTCCCTACACACTTAAAGAATTTATTCGAAACCATTAGTGAATTTAAATCGTGAATGTTTCCACAATTATATCAAAAAAGAATCATCATCTCTCAATATGGATGGTTTTTTGATTTTCTTTTGACCTCCATCATACATTTCTTTTTAAAACCATGATAGTGATATATAACTCCGACAACCATTTCAACTTTGATTTCACAATGCATATCCTATTCATTGCTACTAAGGTATATAATAGAAAAATACCATATGAGACATGGATTTAATTTGTTGAAGAACCTATCAATATTACTATTGGTTTAGATGATAATAGAAGAAGAATACCTTGCAAGTCTTGTGAAATTAGCCTCTTATGTACCAAAAATTCATCATTCATTTCCATCAACTCAAGTAACTCTTTTTTCAACTTCGTACGAAGGACACAAGGAATATACTTATGGAATAATATGTTATTGAACCCATCACAATCCATGGATTCAATTTCATCTTACTTCCTCATATTCTTGATTGGAGTCCACTACTTTTAAACTTCACCTTCTAACCGATAATCGTGCAGAATGACTTTCTCATTTTCTCAGCACCAGGGAAAAAAGAAAACCATTTTATTGGTACTAATTCAGTTTTTATCAAAATGTGAATTGGACGAAACTAATAAATTAGGTTGATATTTCCTCATGAAGGACTTAATAGAATATTTTTCCCTCCATTGATCATTTGGAATCTCATCTTGATTCATAGATTCAGAACGATAAATGAGTATATAAATGACGGATTGTATTTTAGCTCCCATAGCATCCATAAACTAAGGAGAATGATTGTTTCATTTTCAATGAAAATCACCATTAACATAGTTCATCCAGGTTCCACCCTTTGACTAAAAGCACATAGAATAGAGTACGAAACTATCATCATAGGGAGGAACCACATAATCATGAAAACCCAAATATATGTTGTCCAAATTATGACACCTTACACAATCTATGAATACATAGTTTAGTACTATGTTATTAATATCAATCATACATTAAAATAATTAAATATGGATCATAATAAGTTTTCAAATTACAATTAATATCCCCTGGTAGTGTAAAACTATGTATGTTGCAAGGCCCATTGTTATGTACATTGGTGCGCTCGATTCATGCCTGATTCACCTTGTTAGATTGGTTACCCCTATGTATATTTGTTCAAGATCTACATCCACTTGTAGTATCCAAAATGGCATGTAATGCTACAAAACCAGTCACTATATCACATAATAAAATTCCTAGACCTTTTTATAAACATTAACTATTATTTAGACTTCTCCTTAGAGAAACCATTAGATATATCCTTAGAAAATCCCCGGGGATATCACTATTTTTTTTCTCATCCTTGTCTCCAATGGTTGAATAAAACAATAATCTAATACCAAAAATAACAAAATAGTATTTATGTACATAGGCATTACATAATTTTTTAAATACTTAAAACAATACGAAAACAACCACCCAAAGACAGTATTTGACTAGTGCCTTTAGAAACATGAAAAAAGTGTCTAAACCACTGAAATATCATCAATATTTCCAAAAAATAACATACACCATATTAATTATAATTAAAAAATTTCATTCATAATTTAGGTATGAGAAATATAAGGAAATTTTGAGGTCAAAAGCTCATTAAGGGTTATTAATGGAAAATATTAATCTTATCATGAACATAAGCATATGAGAACATTATCTTGTTCATTAGAAGATCATACCCTTCATATCAAAGAGCATAAAATTGAATCATGTCAAAATGATTTCCATTACCTAAAACATTAACCATAAGGATTTCAAGAGTATTATCGATGAATGTATAACATGGGAATAAGATATGGAATCATGGAAAACTCATTAACATGAAATGTCATTACCAATAAGTCAAGAAACATTGATAGTGCATTTAATGAAACATAACACGGACTATAAAAAATGTGTGGGAAACAAAACCATCCCCTGTCACATTCCTTTCATTTTAAGGGACCATGTTTCACCATCTTCCTATGGTTCATGGGGTTTTCCCTTATTACCCTAGTGGAACGAGTGTCCCCATCTCCCCATAGTGGATAAATCATTTTGACTTAATTCACATTATTAGGTCGTGAGATATAAATATTTACTCAATGAATTTTATGGAGATATATGTCCCACCCACCACATAATGAAAACCATACATAGGTGTTCCACAAAAACATAAATCATTGATCATATCAAAACCCATGGAAGGAAATTTGATTCATATACATCATTCAATCATATCAAAACCCATGGAAAAGAATTGGGTTTCATAAATATCATTCCATTATAAAATTAAATCTTTTTTAGAAAGAATAATTAATATATCATTGAATAATATCCCAGTTAAAACCTAAGTAACATAAAATAATTTTATCTTAGATGTAAAATAATTTTGAGAGATCACTTGAAAACAATTCTTGAGGAAAATATCCCTTCTCATTGGAAAACATTTTATTTTTTTAAAATACCACACAATTTTAAATGAAAAAAATCTATTCGAAAATAAACTCTTAATATTTTAGCGTAATATTCACATCCTTAAGGCATTGTGATGATGAAAAATTCTTTTTAGGTAGTATAAGAAAAAAAACATTCATTTTATAATTATTCCTTGAAAAGTCAGGAAGTAACTCATTTGGAAAATAAGAAAAAATGGTTCCTTTTAAACTATATAATAAATATTTAGAAATTTGGTAAAATTTATATTTAAAAAATATATTAAAATAATATTTTATTTTTTTAGAAAACCTGTATGGAGGAAAAAACTTCTCTAACCAATATGTAAAACAATGCAATTCCCACTATTGATGTGATTTTGAAATAAATAGTTATTTATTTATAAATAGTTGAATCAAATTCACCATGAATTAATAAAAAATATATTCATATTAAAATATCAAAAACATATGGATAAAACTCATAAAATGAATTCATGGTAAGTATATACACTACCTAGAAAAAAAGCAGTGTATAAGTCATGTGTCACATAGAAATAAGAGACATAAATCCCTTACTACTTAAGTATCTTTAGATTCATAAATCCCATAAAATAATAACAATTATTATAGATTTTAATAAAATTAAATAAATTATATTAATTATATTACATTTTTTAGGTCATTATATACACCACACAAAAGAAGCAATTGGTGAATATGAAATGTATCTCACGGAAATAAAAAACGAGATCAAATTTCCTTAACTTATGTCTTGAATCTCATCATACTCCTTAAAAACTCTAGTAGAATAAATATATACATTATATACATCTAATAAAGAACCATATATAATTTTATAATATGATATATGATTTACATATGTACTTATATTATCCATTTATCACAAATTCCAATTTAATGTTACACATTAGGTAATAACTGCTTTGATTTTCGTTCATGTTTTGAATTGTTTTTCTTTGTCCTATTACATAGATATGACTTCATTATCACCAAAATGAAAACAATTATATATATATATATCATATACATCGTATATAATTTATATATATGAATTAAAGATGATTCACAGAAGTTTTATATTAAAAATAAAATACATTTTTCACAGAGACAGTAGGTTGTATGTATGCATGCACACTATTTTTATTTTCATGCCATATTAAAAGTACAGAAAATTATATGATATTTTATTATTATGGAATAATAATTATTTTATAACTCATATATATTCATTAAATTCATCATTATCACTATAAATGTGAAATATATATGATAAACTAATCAGAACATATCATGGAGATGGTAATCCATACTTACACAAGAGTCACATTATTATTTATGAAATGATTATTTGTTAAAATAGTAGATATGATAATATAATTCCAAAAGTTTAATTATGTTATATATATCATATAAAAAATATTTTTTAACTTAATTATCAACCAAGAGAGATAGTAAACAAAGAACTAACAACATCGATTCGTGAGGAGGTAGTTTTTTGTACACAAGAATGGTAAGTTCATTATCAATTAGATTGAAGTGTGTATGAGTGTAGGTTATAACATTAATATAAAAAAATCCAATTATATTTATGATACTAAGTTTATTATATAAAAATTAAATAAAAATAATTAATGGGATTAAGGAAGAAGGAAAATAGAAATGTTCATTGATGAGTGTTACCTCTTCATTGTGTATCTCTTTTTTATTTGCACAAAAGAACTATCTTGGTTGGATTTATGACCAAAATATGGATTCTAGGACTAAGGTAGAGAAGTTTTGAGGAGAATTGAAGATATTTTTTTATGAACCAAATATGTTATGAGTTTTGAGGAGAAGAAAAGGAGAGGATCCCTTTTATAAGAGAATGGAATGTCCCTTTTGGAATTTCAAAAAAAAATTAATTTATAATAAAATAAATCCAAATTCAAATACCTATAAAATTAAATTTATTCAAATATATGATAATATAATGTTTTAATATAATAAATCAATATATTTATACAAGTTTTTAACTTAATTTTAACCTAATATTTTTGATTATCTGTTAGGTTAACAATTTTAATTTTCACTATGGTAAAAATGTTTTTAATATTAAAAGGATTTAATTTTGAAATTTTAATTGAAAAATGATACATAAGTTGAAATTTATGATATTTTAGATTATATATCATCCCCTTGTTCTTATTTAATATTTTATTTATTTTTAAAAAAATTTATTAAATTATTATTTCTATAAAATATTATAAGTATCAATTTTGACACAATTAATAACATTATATTTATGAAAATACATATATCAATTTATCTTTAAAATAATTCTCCTAAAACACCTATAATATATAATATTTACCTAATAAATTCATTAATTAGATAAAATAATTCAAATTATATTTCATTGAATATCTATAATATCATTTAATTAATTGATTCATTAATTTCGATATTATGTATTATCATTTTGTAATTATTTTTGATAAATATTTCTTCAAAAAAAAAATTCAAAAAATTCCATGATATATATATAAAAATTTTATTTTATTAAAATTATATCTATCTGATCATATCATCTATTTATTACCAAACTAAAAATATTATACATAATAAAATTTAGATTGTTGATATTTGTCACTTCCTTGAGTTTAATAATATTTTAGTTATTTTTATGGTCTAGTGTCCATTAATGTATTCAATTAAAATTCTTATGTGTGAAGGTTTGAATTATATTCATCTAATATCTTTTGGAAAATCTTTAGGGTAATTTTCTAATATTTATTATATATATTTTACCCATAATTATATGATTTACCTTCAATTGTGGTATTAAAAATTATTAATGTTACTATTCATATTCTCAAAAAAAATAAAAGTCTCCTATTTAATAAATTTGGATATTTTGATTCCAAATGTTAAATAAATTTTTCATAACTAAAAAAATTAAATGTTCAAATATTTATTTAAAATTTATCCAAATGACGACACAGAAAAACATGTTTTTAACGTGAAAACATTCAAAATATTGACATGTATTTATATCCAAATTCAATGAAAAATTAATAAATGTTAAAATCTGATATATTGATACTCTAAAACTGATCTAATAAATACACACTATAAATTATTTAAATGGAAACTCTATTTTCAAATTTTTTTTTGTGTTTTTGACTATTATTCAAAAAATGTAACATATCAGAAAAATAAACAAATCATTAAAATTAAATTTTGGAATCCAAATTTCAAATAAGAAATTAAAATTTTCATATAAAATTTATAATGAATCCAAAAATTATATTTAAAATGGGTCCTCCATTAAAAGTATTCAAAATTACCATTTTGAAAAATAAAGGGGTTTATATATAAAAGTTGTTTTGTTCTAAACTAATGCCAATAAAATCTATTTGTTCAATATAAAAAATATTTTATTGAATATATAACATATATATTTCATTAATATCATTATCCAATTGTATCTAATTTAATTTATCAAGATAGAAAGATGTTCGGTGTTTAGAAATAAAACAATTTCAATTATAATCAATTGGTATATATTTTAAATTATAATTAATTGGAAACCAATGAATTCATATTATTATATTTTTTTAATACGTTAGTTAATAATATTTATAAATAATAATTTAATAGCTATATTATATATTATTATATTAAATAATAATATTTTATAAATATACTATTATTATATATAACTCAGTCTTACATGTAATGCAAGCTATTAAATGAATGTAGTTTTGTGTGCAACATAATCCATGTATAGTGTTGGGTATACCACAAGCTAATACAAGTGTTTCATATGGAAAATTATTGATGTGGTGTTGTGTATAATGAAATCCATACATAGGGATTTTTACATAAAAAATATAAATTTAGTATTGTTTGAGATGAAAAATACGTAAAAGATTGAATTAATTCGAAAAAAATCGTTCAAAAAATCTATGTTTATAACACAAATGAAACTATATTATTTTTTATGGTCTATATACTACCCATGGATTTATAAAAATATTATTATAAGTAACGTTTTGGGTATTTGTGTATCTATTTTATAAAAATTATTTCAAGTGTTTTATGTTTAAAATATTAACAAATTGGTAGAGTAATGTTTCTGTCTATATTTTCCTTCTTTGAGATACATGACATGTTATGCACCAAAATTTTTCAGTAAGATGTATTTA
The DNA here is from genome assembly GCA_963277665.1 of Viscum album. Classification (NCBI taxonomy): domain Eukaryota; kingdom Viridiplantae; phylum Streptophyta; class Magnoliopsida; order Santalales; family Viscaceae; genus Viscum; species Viscum album. The sequence continues at coordinate 1,878,962,541 of OY728130.1, forward strand.
CTAGCCCTTAGCCTTTTATATCATGAGTCTTCTTATTTTAATAAAATTTTATTCTTCATGTAATATTATTCTATCCCATGGATTGTGATTTGTAATTACCAAAGTGGTAATAGTTTATCACAACTATCTCATCATTTATTTGGATTTCTTACAATGATGATTCCATTGATGAAATAATATAATCCATATCTTAATAATTCTCAAGAAAATTTCTCATCCTCTTGTTACTAATTTTATATTCAAGTGATAGTAACATTAATACACTCTTTTTAAATTAATATAATTACAAATTATTTTTTATGAAAACATGAACTTGTTTATTCTTTTGTACAAAAATCGTTGTTCTTCATAAACCATGTTTTTAAAAAATTCTTTCATAAAATTTATCAACATTATTATATGATGTTTAAATGAAATTTTTTAGATGTTTTACATTTATATAAAATTATTATGAATTCATTATCATTTTATCATCAAATCAACACGCTTTTTATAAACCTTTTATGTTTCAAAATGAATGTTTGGCATATAATGAAATCCCCAAAAGCATGACCGTCATTTCCTTTAATATTATATTTTATATCTATAGTTTTATTTTTATTTAAAAATATTTTCCTAATGATAATGAAATGTTTTTATTTTAAATTGGTTTTCAATGATTTTTTTAAATTATTTTATGATTTAAAAGTGTTTTAAATGACTTTTAAAGCATCCATTATATGTTTTCAAAAGATTTTCTTCAAATAAAATGTTTTAAACGATCTACATATTATATTATATTTTTTAAAACTAATTTTCTAAAAAAGTGATTTAATTATAATTTGAATCATTTTTCTTTATTTTCAAAGTGTTTTCTATGAAAAATATTTTAAAAAATTATTTGAGATTTTTTTATGAGTTTCAGGGCATCTTCAAATAAAAAGGCTTTAAAAATATATTCAAGTCTCTTTTATATATTTTCAAAGTTTGTTTTAAAATATTTTTTTTTCAAAAACAATATATGTTTTAAAAGGTGTTTCTCCAAGTGGGAAAGATATTTCCTCCCAGAAATTATTTAAATGAAATTGAAATTATTTTTTTAAGAAAATTATTTTTCAAACGGTTTTGAAAAGGATTTTAAATTAAGGTTTTTTAATTCATAAATGTTCCATTTGATCATTCAAAATCTTTCTCCACCAAAGAAAATATAATTTTATAAAGTTTGTGTTTTATTAGGGATATTATCCAAGATTACAGTTCATTTTAATTCAGGAATGGATTATGTTTTTATGGAATTATGATAATGAAACTAGGCTCACCACCATGAGTTAAATTTTTTTCAAACATGCTTATTTTAGAAGGTAATTATTTTATAAAATTATTATGAAACATATATGCTTTCCATTGGTTATGATATGATGAAACATTAATTATACTCTTTTCATTTTATTATTTATGATCTGATAAATGTTTTTTATCTTATGGAATATTCGTGTATGATTTAATTATGTTACGGGTGGCACAAATATCGAACTCAAATGTAACGATAAATGTTTGTTGACCTAAAATAGTACATGAGAGGGAATCCAAAGCCAGCAAATAGAGGGAATCCTAATCTTAGAATAAGATGGTAAATGTGGGGGTACCCCAATACCAAAATAAGATGTAACAATGAAATACATCCAAATATGAACCAGTGGTTTCATGGGGGGAATCCCAAATCCGAAATAAGATGATACATAAGGGATAATCCCAAAAATAAAATAAGTGGGTACATAGGAAATAATCCCAATCCAAAATCAAGAGGGTACATGAGAGGGAATCTCATAAATAAAATAGGAGGGAACAAAAAAGGGAATCCCAAGACTGAAATATGAGGGTATTGAGGAGGGAATCCCATGACCGAAATAAGAGTGTACATGAGAGGGTGTACCAAGACCAAAATAAGAGGGTACATGAGAGTGAATCCCAAGAAAGAAATAAGTGGTTACACATGAGGGCTTCCAAAACCTAGAAAAATAGGTTCTATGGGAGAAAATATTAATCCAGAAACAAGAGGGTACATGGGAAGGGGACCCAATCCCAAAGTAAGAACACGTGTAGTTATCCCAAACCTAAGATGTTATGAAGTTATTATTAGATTTCCTTTATTTAGAATTTTATATGATTATTTTTATGAAAAAATTCCTTATCTTATTCCACTATTATACTCTCATTAATTATTCTCTTGAAACTCTTATGATTAATTTTCATGAAATTCAAATTTTTATTCCATTCGTCTTAAATAGGATATTTAATATGCATGATATGATCTTTTAATTCTATAATCATGTTATCATACCATTACGATCATGTTATTCTTTCTTATCTACCTTGTTTTCCCTTACTGAGAATCGGATCTCACCCCTTTCTTATGTTTCCTTTCCCCAGGTTATGAATAAGTGTTTTAAGTAGGAGTGATAATACGAGATAATCCTTAAGGGAGATATTTAAGATATGTTCCAAATTTATGTGATTTTAGTTCCGCATTTCTAAATACTATAAGATATTATATCAAATAGGCATGTAGATTTGTAATGTGATTAATATAAATCTAAAATAAGGTATTATACATCAATTTTAATTCTACATCTATATAGTTGGTATGAAAGTGAAGGCCTAGTTAACACTAGGAATCGAGGATGAGAAAATATTAGCGAGATTCATAGGATGATTTCTAAGGATAGGTCTTGGGATGTCTCTATGAATGGGACTATGGTGTCATATATTTAAAATTAGAAGTCATGATTAATAAATATAATAATTAAATTTTCATGATTATTTAGTTTTATGATATGATAAGTGTTTATCACCCTATTATATCGAGGCTTAGATAATAGAAAGAATTAGAAGAAACATACATAAAAATAAATGTTTCTGAATTTGATTGTTTGGGAATTATTAAAATCAATTTCCAAAGTGTAAATATCATAAGTTTAATAAAAAAAGTTGCACGAGTATTGGTTATAATTATAAAGATAAAGGGATCACAAACAAAATGTGAAATGTATGGGATGCTATAAGATCATTTTTTACAACAATCATAAGAATAATTCTAATATTGGGTTTGAATAACCTTAATAAATGATTCATATTTTATATTATTGGAATCTGGTATTATAGAATACGATGATGAAGTATGAGTAATGGTTTAAGAATAATGATAGATTATTTAAGTTTATATTATTCAGAATTTAAAGATTATATTATAAGAATCATAAATTATATTATTATTTTTAGGATAATGTTTTTCATTAAGAATTAAAAAAGATATTTCGAATGGTGAGGAAGAGTTAGAAATGAAATTTAATAGAAGGGAGATATTCATTAGAAACACATGATTAAGGGAAATAAAACCCTTAATATAATACTTATTATAAGATAATGATGTTTGGATAAATACATATTGGATATGAATATATAAATTGGATGGTACTGATTACCTTGAAAATAAATATGGATTTATTAAAAAATGGTTTATTCTATCATTGATGATGTTTTCAACATTTTGGGACTTAAATATTATATCCAATAAACATTGGAATAAGAAAAAATTAATGTTTTCAATATCAATTTATTGTAATTGAGGTTATTACCCAGTTTTAAGAGAATACATGATAAAGGTATTCACATGTTTAGAATATGACAAACAAGAGATACTATTTGTTATATGGTGGATAAATTTAAAAGGTGATTTAGTGAACACCATTGTAATTTTTTGGATGTTTACATTTCTTAAGTTTTATAGAAATAACCATTTATGGAATGGTTTATGTTAGACATCAGAAGATGTTTTATAAATTAAAGTATTATCACCAAATATAAGTATTTATGCATCTTGGATAATGTTTTATAAAAAATTTTATATGATGCTAACTATAAACTAAATGAATGAATTATCACTCTAATTAATTATTTGATGGTACACCAGGAATAAAAAATTTGACTTTATTTAATGGAATATATAATGAATTGTAATTTGATCAAGGAACATAAATGGGAAATATTTTGATGAAATATAATAAGAATATCTTCTCATGAGAATCATTCAAATTTAGAAAAAGTTACATGAGATAAAATTATATCATGTTATCATAAAGTTTTAGGATATCAATGAGATTTTTCTAGCATCTATGAGATATTTCATTATAATTTTTAACAATATCCAATCCATGATATCTATCAATTTCCATTAGATATCGATTGTTAAATTTCTCTTTAGTACCCATTATTTCAATTTCCACCTATATTCTCCTTTTTGGAAACCTATTTATGTGATACATTGAGAAACAATTAGTTTTTAAACATTTACACTTTAATGGATGTTAAATTATTCATTTACATGATGTGCATTTATATAAAATGAACTTTAAAATATAAATCCATTGATAACATAGATGAATTTTGATGGTGAAATTAATTTTAATGGGGGAGAATGTAATTTATGGAGATTTTTTGATTTTTTATTTCAAATTAATTTAAAATTTTACATATATTTCTTTCATTTCGCATGACACTGAATATACAATTTATTATAAGAAATCACTGTGTTTGGATTCCATTATAAACAACACCATGGTAATATTTCACTACACACAACACTTAGATTAAGATGTAGTACTAAAAACACTATGTTTGACCTATATTATTAAAAACTCATGTTCGTTCAATATATTACATTACATACAAGGCCAAGTTCAACTTAACTACAATATATTATTAATAATATTATAAAAATATTATTATAACTACTCCAAATTATTTAGAATGGATGTTACAAATAATATCAACAAAATTTGTGAAAATATGATTCACACAAGTATATAAAACAAATAATTGGGTTGTAAACAACTTATTATTTAATTAATAACTATTTGTAAATAAAGAAATAAAAATTGTAAGAAAACTATTTTTCTATGTATAATATTTTTATCTCAATAAATGAAACACTCAAATTTTGTTGAATGTTTTCAATAATATATATATATATATATATATTATTAAATATATATTTTTTATACTCATCCAATATATTGATTTTTTATAATATAAAATAAATAAAATTTTATGAAGAAAAGGTATATTTTTGTAAAATTAAATTTTACAACATTTTAAGGGGGAAGAATTTTAAATATTATTTTTGAAAAATTTATAATTTTTTTGAATTTTTTTTTTCAATGTAGAATAAAAATATTACTTTGTGATAATTTTTTGAGTATTTCTGAGATGTTTTATTTTTAAAGAATTATGAATATTCTCAATTTTAATTCAAAATTATACTTTCATGTCATTTAATTATATAGTTAAATTATATATTATTTTGGTTTTATAGTATAATTACATAAATTATAAAGCAATTAATCTAGTTTAGGTGATTGTGACTAATTTCACATTGAAATTGGATATAAAAACATTACAATCATTTAGACTTTTTCACTTTAAAAACATGCATTCTCATCAAATCTAAGAGATTAATTTTAAATTAATTTCTGAATATATCATGATTAGAATTTTGGAAAATATATTACATATTTTTAATCATCATAATTTATAATATATAACAATTTAAATTATTTTTATTACCAAAAAATATTAGTGGAAGCTCTTAAAATTCATTTCAACGATTAAAAGAAAAATTTACATAACAAAAGGCTAGACCTTAAAGATAAGGTCCAAAATGACTAATACGATTTTAAAAAATACATTTCATACTAAAAGTTAAACCCTATAGCACCTTTTATAGTGTTTGGAACAATTATTGGAGCCACTTCACATGGTAAAATCATTGGTGGAATTCCCTTTTAAATTTTTGACAAGAATGTCACTCCTCCTCCAATATAAAAAATAACTCACCCATCCCACTTATTAAAACATCTAAATACCTTTGTATTGAAATAAATATTTGAAAAAATCTTCCCAAAATCTTGTCTTTCATCCTCGAATCCTCCCTTCAGGAGTAAATCCAATCAAGGAAGCTCTTTGTACCCAACCAAAAGGAGTTTCCCAAATACGAGGTAATATTTTTCTGCAAGATATTTTGTATTATTTTAAATCTACAAAAATTAAATTATTCTAATTACATAATTATATAAGAAACACATTATAAAAATTATTCAGAGATTTTATAATAGGGTTAAATGTATACCTAAAGAAACTTCAATCTAATGGGTAAAGAACTAAGCTTTCTTGTGTATGGATGACCACTACCTCCCAAAACGATATTGTTAGTTTTTCCATTAACACCTATTATGGGTGGGAATTATAGTGGAAATTTTAATATATATATATATATATAAATATATTATTTCTTTAATATTTTTTTAATTTTTATTTAAACCATACCTTAATTAATTCTATTTTGTGTAAGTACGATATCTTGTTTTGGGGTGGTATGAGATACTGCCTCCTCAAAGTTATTTGAATAGTTCACACCTCACATTGAATATATTAATGTTTTTATTAGTGAAATTATATGACATATATTATATTATAATATAACTATAAATAAATTATATATGTATATATGTTTTCTTTTCTTTCCTTTCAACAAGATAAGAAAACAAAAACATCATTTATGAGTGAGTACAACCTACCATCTCCATGAACAATCTATTCAATTTATTATTTATAACATCAATAGATTGATATATATATATATATCAAATATATTTTATATTTAAATTTTTTATTCTCATCTTGAAATAAGAAAATCATGTTCTATGTTAGAGGATCCCAAAAAAATTCAAAACATATACAAAAAACAAAGAAGAGATTATTTGAACCACATCATTAACATGGGGTTTATAATAAATAGATAATTTAGAGTAATAACATCCCATATATGGTTATCATATAATAATATGGTTATATGGTATAATTATAATACACTAATATTTATTATACAGAAGATGTAATTTGTACTCTGAAATTCAAGACATAAGGTATGTGTTTTCTCAACTCACGTTTATTTATGCGCGAATTATGCCACCCCATTCTTCGGGGTTGTGTACATAATACCTAAAAATGTATTATATTAATCAAATAATAAAATTAATGGTATTTAAATATCTATTTTATAATATTGTTTCATGGATTTTATGTTTCAAATATTACCGAATCAGTAAAGTAATTTTGTCTCAATTTTCATTCGTTGAGATGCATGCCATTTTATGCACCAAAATATTTCAATAAGAGGTATATATTACTAGTTTACATGTTATATAATGAATAAATTTATTTTAAGGATAATTTATACCTTGCGTAATGTTACCAATTGATGTTTATTATGATTTAATGATACCAATATTGTAAGATTTTATTGCTGCAATCACATAATTTATTGGGAATATATAAAATTATGATTCCATTGATGAAATAATATAATAAATATGATAATAATTATCATGAATTTTTCTTAAAATATTTTTATCATGTTATATCCAATTATTAGTATAATTTTTCTTGTCTAATGAAATTAATTTTTGAAGAAAATGTTTTTATAAAAATCTGTCATTGTTTCTCATTTCAATCAGAAATCTATGTTCTTTAAAAATCACATTTTATAAAACAAATTCAAAAAATGAATTAATATTATCATAGGATGTTAAAAGGAAAAATTTTCCTATGTTTTTTTATTTTTTTAAATGGTTTAAAAGGAATGATCTTTTCATTTACTGATCAAGGCACATTTTTTAAACTTTTAGAGTTAAAAAGTAATGTTTGGAATGCATATGATTCCATGATGTATTGAAAATAATTTCCCGGATGATTAATTTTTATTTTTACAAGGTTATTTTTATAAAATGGGTTTTACTAATATTCTTTAAATGTTTTGTTATTAAATTTCATTCAAAGAAATGTTTTTAAAATTTTTTATGCGTAAATAGTTTTGAAATATATTTCAAAATATCCATTATATGTTTTCAAAATTTTTTATAAAATAAAATGATTTCAATAATTTTGATATATCTTTATTTTATTATATAAATTTTCTAGAATAAGGTTTAAAAGTGATCTCAAGACTTCTTTTTAGGACATAAAATTACTTTCAAGGAATATGGGTTTTAAAATGTTTTCATTATTTCATTATGTCTTTTTAAGGTATTTTCATAGAAAAAGGGTTTCAATATATTTTAATGTATAAATTATTAGTTTTAGAAATCAAATTTAAAATAAATAGTTTGTCAAAATGATATATGTTTTAAAAAGTGTTCTTCAAAGTAGAAAAATATTTTACTCAATATTTTTTAAAATGACATTGAAAATAATTATTTATAAGAAATTGTTTTTGAAATTTTTTTACGAAAAGGATTTTAGAAGTAATGATATTCTAAAAAGAAAGTGATTAATGTAATCATTGAAAAATATTTCTCCACATAAGATGATATCCTTTTTTTGTAGTTTATTATTTTATGGGGATATGATAATATAATTACATTCAAATTCATTCTTTAATAGTTTATGTTTCTATGGAATGATGTTTATGAAACCTATTTCTATTCGATGAGATATATTCTTTTAAAAAATGCTTCTTTTCATGAGTAATGATTTGATGAAATGATTATGAAAACTATATATTTTACAGAGGTTTTTTGTGATGAAATATTAATGATACCCATTTTATTTCATGGGCCATAATATGTTGAATGTTTTGTTATCTTTTTTCACATGAATGTTTTATTTCATTATGTGGAAGGTGAGACAAATATCTCCCTACAAGGCATTGGATAATGAAAAATGTTATGTGATCTTAAAGGATACAAGATAGGGAATATAAATCAATAAACAAGAGGGAATTATATGGTCAAAAGAATTGGGTACATGAGAGGGCATCCTAAGACTGAAATAAGAGTGTACATGAGTGGGCATCTCGGGACCAAAACATGTTGGTTCATAGGAGGGCAGCCCAATCCCAAAACAAGAGGGTACACGGGAGGGAATCCCAATCATGACAAAAGAGGGTACAAGAGAGGGAATCCAAAACATAAAATAAGAGGGTTTATTGGTGGTAATCCCAATCTATAAATAATAAGGGAAACATGAGGGAATACTAAAAATGCAAGAATATGGTAGATGAGAGAGAATGAAAAGCCTGAAAAAAAATGGGTACACAAAAGGGAATCTGAATCATGACAAATCCGTAAACATGGGAGGGAAACCGAATCCAAAAATAAAAGGGCACATAGGATGGAAATCTAGTCATGAAACAAGAGGGTAAAAAATAGGTAAACAAATACTTATAATGGTACGCATGTTATTATTCCAATCCTAACATGTTATTAATTTCTTGGTTAGTCTCCTTGATATATATGGTTTTATGAATATGTGTATGACACAATTCCTTATCATATTCCTTGATTATGATCTCATGTATTATTCTCTTTATTTACATATGATTCATGTATAATGAATTAAAAATTTTTATGATAGGACTAATGATTATGATATTTGAAATATAGGGTTTGATATTATAATGTTATGATCATATTCTCGTACCCTTATGTCAATTTCATGATTAAATATGTTCCTTTTTTACTCATACTGAGCATTTATTCTCACCCCTTATGTTTAAATTCCTCAGGTTATGAATAATAGTTTAATTATTGAGTTTTAAAAGAGAAATATTATTAAGGGATATGTTTATGATCTTACACCAAGTTATATTATTATGCTCCCAATTTTCTGATGAAAATAAACTATTATTTTCCTCAAGCATGTATTTTTTGTAATGTTATTAATATTCATATACAATGAGGCAATATCTTTATTTTTTAATCCAGGGTCACTGTAATGAGGATCCAAATTTTGATACCTTTTATGAATATAATTTTCAGGATTTCATTATAGTTTAAATGAATCTATGTCATCGTAGAAGTTTATATAGGTTCTACATGAACTGATGTTGGTTTCATCCAACTCTTATAACATCACATAGCTTCTTATCTTCGATCAGATATAATCTTGGATTGTTTTTTAGATTTACAAGAAAATAAAGATTGGAATATTACTATGATTGAGGCATTAGGTCGGGATATGTGGCCAGAATGCATGTCTACAGGTTAATAAAAAGCCTGTGATAATTAATAAGTGTTCGGAGGAGGACATGGCTATAGGTTTTCTTATATATTTTAGTGGATAAATTTGAAAACATTTAATGAGTTCGTGGGATACTCCATGAGTATAAAATAGTAGGGGACCAGGGATTCTTAGCCAAGCAGAGGTAAGAAATCGGATGAGGGAAGGTATTCTTCATCACTATCTATTGTATATGGAATTAACTATCGTTTTATCTATTGATAGAGATAGAACTAAATTTTTTTTCTAGGACCACTGATAAAGTGTCATATGTGTTGAAATAGGGGTTATATCATTAGTTTTCTTCGTGTTCATTACATTTAGGCTCTATCAAGGCTATGAGGCCTGCCGCAAAAAATGACTTGAGGACTTGGTAAGTGTACTCGAGATTATATTTGGACCACAAAAACATCAAGGAACCATATTATTTATTCACATCAGGGTAATTACATTGAAGATGGGTTTGGCAATGTTTATGGAGTGGAAAAGGTCCTAAAAATGGAAGAGATAGACTATCAGCTTTTCAAAGTATGGTATTTATCAAATCAATATTATCTCCATCCCTATTTGATATTATATATTCTAATTAAACTTTATGTTCTCATGTTGTTGTTGGGATAAAATTATAAATAAGCTATTTTCTAAGTTACTATCTCTTGACACACCATTGGGGTGGAATTTGGATCATCATTAGATATATCCATAATTTCATATATCAGTTTCATGATATGAAATTATGTGTAATTTCTTGATACTTTTATGATGACTAGTATTGATGAATTTTTGTGTGTGGTCTGGTTGAATAGTTACCGAAAACACATTTAAGGATACACAAGGTGGGTATAATTTATTATGTTTAGGTGAGGAGTTTTTTTATTAGTGAATGTGATGTTGGATATGGATGAAGTAGTATATAAATTAGTAATTTTTGATCTATAATGATGTAAGCAGTACGCATGGATATTATTGAAGATTATAATGTGGTTTCTAATTATTTTTTTACTAGTGGGTAACCATTACAAAAGTTTTTTTCTTGGTCATTTATTTGGGATCCCTAATGATGGAGAGATTATATTTGATGCCAAACTCATGCCCAGAGTTTAACCTATATTAATTACTCAATATCATATAAAACTGGCCATGTTGAATGATGTTAATTTTAAAATCAATAATTTTATGGGGAATGGTTTAATCATACTATACACATCTCCTTATGGTGCTCTAGTGTTTTTCATCAAGATGGAAGATGAAATACTTCATTTATGTGTAGAATATAAGAATCCAAACCAGAAAATCATTAGGATCAATGAGTTTATTGATCTATTATAGGGAATATGGTGGTTATCCAGGATTGAGCTATAATTAGAATACTACATGGTTTGGGCGAGAGAGGAGAAAATTACTATAGAAACATTATAGAGTAGATAGAGACTATATGTGTATCCTTTCATACCTTTGGGATGAAAAATGAACTATTGGTGTTAAATGATCACATGAACATGATCTTCTTTATATATCTTGAATCTTACATTGTGGTTTTTTGATGATATCATCACATACTCATGGAATTCATATATTCATTATCAACACAGGGATAGTGTGTTTAGTATACTCTTTGGAAATCAAGTATATTCCAATATCTCTAAGTCAAACATTGGGATATAGTTGTTATTTCTTCATGGAAATTATATTTTCAAGGGAATAATTTCTGGTCACATAAGCAATTAAGCTGTTGTGATGTCTTGGGTATGCCTAAGAAATGCATTCAATATCAATATATTATTTGGTTTAGTTTAGTATTATAATTTTTTCACATATACAATTAATTATTTCATAGCACTAATGACATTGATTATCAATATTGGGTTTATGTGTTAATGTAAATATAATTCAAAATATGCATTTACGGTGTTCAGGAAATGATAAATGAAAATTCTATCCCTAATATTCCCAAAGCCTAGGATTGGATATGGCATTTACTGTGATGCCATTGTATTTTGTTTAAGAGATCTAATGATACAATTTATTTAGGTAATAGAACATGAATCTCTCTATTTATGACTCAGTGGGAGGAACTTCCATATGTATGACTTGAATTTTGGTATTTTGGTCCATTCCTTGAATTGTTGATTATATTATCTATTTTATAATATATTTTTCATATATATGGTCAAAAATAGCATCTGTCACACATTCTCTCAGTGGGACATGAATTTGGATAGATTAATTGGGTTGAATATATATAAAAAATTTACTCTGATATGGATTATTATATATGGAAAGTTATTATTGTTAAAAAATATATTTGTAGACTAAATTTGAGATCATAGTGATGGAAATTAAGAGGGGGAATGATGACAGACGATCTTATATGAATGATTATTTTTGGATGAATCTATAGATATATGGTTAGTTAATTATTACCCCTTTATTAACATTATTTCTAGTGGATAGTTAAAAGAAATTTTGTATTTTTAATCCTAAATGCTTAGTGATTCAATAATATTTGATGGGAAGGGAACTAATTATTAAATGGTCCAGAGTTAGTGATGAAATGCTATTTGATCATGAGATAGTTTTGTTTTCTTATATCCGCGAGAGATGATTTTATGAGGGACTTCCATGAATCTCATTGGTATGATCACCTTGGATTGATGAAGAGGTATTGGTATTTGAAGAAATTATTTTGGTGAGCTTTAATAAAGATGTAAATCACATGCTTCATATTTCATTACATAGAATATCATAATACTGAGTTGGGGAATCTAAGACAATATGAAGAATTTAGAAACTTGAAACTATAATATAGATTTATTTTTAGGTGAAGATATACTTCATGATGGGGTTTCCCATGTACCAAAGAAATTGATGTTCTATTTGGGTGTTAGTTGACTTGACGAGGATAATGTCACACTTCTCGATGATCTGGGGCACTCAATCTATACATGATTTGGGAATGATTTATGTCCCATAGATTGAATAAAAATATAGAGTTACTTCTATTATTTTATTAGGCATGGATTCATGTTCTGCATTGTGTATTTATCTTGTATTACAAATGTATTTATGGACATAGTTAAAATTGAGTATGACATATCATCTATAGAATAAAATATAATTAGAGAGGATAATCCAAATCATATACGATATTTTTTTGAATCTATATTACACCTCAATAAATCATGGTATGATCTTCTAGAATTGGTGAAGTATTCATTCAATATCAGTTTATAGGATTAGATTTAGATGGATATTTTTTAAGATCTTTGTGGTTGGTTGTGTCACTCACCACTGTGTAAGTATGAGGTAGGTGAGAAAGCAAGTATTATGCCGAGTGTTTGGATAGGGACCTCTAAGAACGTTTAGTTGATCAAGAATCAGTTTCTTACCACCTGATTTTGACAATGATCATATTATTATTAGAGGATATGAACTTTAGATTTCACTTAGGGTAACATACTTATAGTTTTGACATCTGTTGGGAGGTCATAATTTTCAGAGATAATGTAAGCTAGTTTCATATTTTTTGGGAAAATTTGTGCTTATATGGTGTATCATAGTAGGATAATATTGATTCAACCTACATTTATGGTATAAAGGTATGTCTTGGAGGTTAAATATGTCTCTAATCTAGAGGTACAAGTCGGATCCTATTTATTTTTTCAACGATAGGCATGTTGAGTTGGAATGGGATGCATCATCCGTGGTGCGAATGATAAAAATTGTACATTGAAGTGAGAAGATGTTTTGAGGGAATAAAATTCATTTATTTCTATAATATGAAATCATGTATTGATCTAAGGGGATATTTTTTACAATTAATCAAATTTAAATTCTTAATGTGGTGAGTCATTTTGGTACGAACTGAAGTGATAATTCTCGAGGATAATGAGTCCTATGAGGGGATTTTTTATTTTCCTCGAACTTATGGTTTTTTCAAAAATTTATTTGAAAATATATTTTAGTTTTAGAAGTTATTATTTCATTAGGTTATGTCTCAAGTAACTTCTATATATATTAGAGGATATTGAGATTCTATAAAAGGGTTCATGGTTTGTTAATAAATAAGGAAAACTCTATGGTTTTCCTAGCAGACCATGCGGTTTTTCAGAGAGTGAAAGTGTTGGTTAATGGTTGTAGCATAGTAAGAGATATATGTGTAAAATTTTATATAAAAATTAATGAGAATAACTAGAAATAATATTTTTTTCATGGTTTTCCAAAATGAACAGAAAAATGCATTGGTTTTTAGAAGAGATTGTGAATGTCACAAAGTTCATTCATGGTTTTTAAACTGTGTGACCAATCTATTTATATGTTTATAGGTAATTTTAAAATTTATAATTAAACTTAAATCCCCTATAAAAATACTCATTCATCCTCACTCATGTATAGATCTTTATCCCATGGATGCAGTTCATGGAAGTTCTTCTCCATTGAAAGTACGTGGTCATCATTCTTCACGATTCTTGATATTTAAAGATCTTTACTCTTCATCTTGGGTTGAATAATTGGATTTGGATTATATGGATATGTCTATTGATTATAATTTTATATATTTAATAATTCATTTATTGTTGAAGGATTTAAGACTAAATAGTTTTAGGTTATCTTTATATCTCATTGAGAAATCTAGATCAACTATTGGTGCATATATTTTTGGGTATACCGAATATAATTATAGCCATTATCATGTTACTATTTTTAAATAATAATTGTTAATTCCATATTTTATGAATTCATATTAGTTTTTTAATTTTTTACTTATTGGTCTGATTTTGGTGATGAACATTATTGGTTCGAAATGATTTCTGTTAATGGATTTATGATAGGATGTTCCTTACAATTTTTTTTATTAGATTTCATATTGATTTTAATAACATGTTATTAGTAGTGTATCATGTAAGGCCCATGAATGGAAATGGTGAAATGTTTATATGTTTATGATTTATGAGACTCATTGTTTGATTTTCTTTTGGTATTCCTTTATGTACAAGGACTTATTTTGAGTGAATTTATGACTTTAGAGGTTTTTAAACTATTAGAAAATTATTAGTGGACTATTGTGGATTGGGTATTCATTATAGGGGAAGAATATGTTAGTCCATGACCTCTTGGTACATGAATTAAAATTAATTTCTTTAGAATTTGCTTCTTTTATCTCTTACATGTCTTATGCATGTTTACATTTGATAAAGAAACATTAGTGGTGTCCTTTTGGGTTTATACTTAAACCCTAATCAAGAATCATGATGAACATAAAAAGTTAATGATTAAATATTTGAGAAAGTTTATGGTCATAGAAATAGAGAGCTAATAATATAATGGTTGGTTCCATAGGTGGTAGCAGGGTAGATTCTAGAGTGATATTGTGGTGCCCTGTTTAATTTTATATTACATTATTATACTTTTGTTTGAATGACCACATTGGGGTAATTATTTTTTATAGTGTTTGAATCTAATTTAATTTGAATTACATGTCATATTGTTCTTATTATTATTTACTGGGTCCTATTGAGATATTACTCATTTCAGGAAACAAATATGTATGTCCTGTCATACTGGGAATATAGTATCCAAAAACACTATTAATTTCACAACTTCTAGTAAAAAACCTCTAGTTTATGGGGTGTTATGTAAAAATTTTATGTAAATCATTTTCCTAGTATGGGTGATTCAGGTCTGGGTACTACAAAGGTATACACATTGTGTTAGGGTATTATCATGGGGTTTTTGATATGTGGTTCTATTTAGGATTATAGAATGGGCGAGGGATAAAGAACCTAATATTTTCCTTTAATTAGTGAGATGGATATTCCCATGTTTTTTTCCTGGGAACACCTGGTTTAGTAGGTCTTGAATGCTATGTTTATCCTTTGAGGCTAGATTATACTAAATTCTTTTCAAGGGTTAGTCGTTTTAGGTATTTTTTGGGTATTATCCTCATATGGTATATTATGCTTTGAATTTTCTGTTGTATCGAGAGAAATATTATATATTCCACATTATGTTTGATGATTGGTTTAAGAACCTGAAATTCCATCAATGGATATTGGTTTCTATGGTGTTGTGATTTGGGTATTGTGAATGTTACTAGAACAAGAGATGATTCATGTTTCAAATGTGATGGTTATGCAGTATTGTTATTAAAACATACCATGATTGAGATGGAAGTGGTGATGATCTTGGTTGACGCCTACCTAGAGTAGTAATGATGAGGATATGGATTGGTATATTACCTCATCTATAGTGCATAAGTGGTAGTTTGAGGCATTGTATATGACATTGTATAAATCCTCACACAGAATAAGAGGATATTTTTATATGATATGGAATTTGAGATTTTGTGAGTCCAAACCCTGAGAGAGAGGGAAGAGGCATAATGCATGTAATGTTAAATTTTAATAAGGATCACCATAAGTGATGTATTGGTGGAATGTTTTGTTACATATGATGTGGTATAAGGCCCCACCAACAATATATTTGTAGTGGTTTTAGATAAACACTATAATGGGGTATGAGACTATACCCTAAGAGAGAGGGTAAACACATGATATATGATATTTTATTGTAAATAAATATGATATTTAATCATGAGTGAGCATGTATTAAGTATGATTTAGATTTAGGCACCTACCATAAGACCTTGAGTAAGAGGTGTGCTATAGTTCATGAAGATTTATTCTCCATAAATTGGTCGTGCTTTTTAGGGTTAGCTATCACAGTCTCATGGTCAAGACTGAATGAAATAATGCTCAAATTATGATATTAATTAATAAATTTTTAAATACATGTACATGATTATTTTTATTAGTGTTAATTTTTGAGACCCTAATAAAAAATTTTTCTGACACCGTACATTGGCAGTGAACATAATGGGATGTCCCTATTGTTGACTCTCATGTAATAAATTGTATATTTTGTTGGGATGGAATATATTTGAACTATTTATTGATGGGGTTGAGGTAAAGATTTCAATTATAATAAAATTATGATACTTATTTTATTCCACATTTTATTATATAAAAGTGATTCACCTCGTGCGTGATCTCACATGATGTATGACTACATAAAATCATTATATATTTGATATTGTGTGGTTATTGTTCTCTTTTTTATGGGTTCACATGGATTTAATTCCACATGTATGTACTCTAACTCATGTATTATGGTTCATGTATTCAAAATGCATTTTTATTAATTGATATGATATAAATCGAACAATATCTACAATATTGGATGTAGACCCTCTCCACAATTCGAATGCTTATATTAAATGTTTATGAACATATAAAACTATATTGAAAACATGTATATGGTTTTATTAGATTCTTATATATTAATAATTAAAAAATGATATCAAAGTGCCTATTTTTTTTTAAAACTATTTATATACTTTTATAATGAGATATATATTACTAAGAGAATTTGATGGACCTTGATATGGTGATTTATGTAACCATATCCAGTTAAAATTCTATTTTACTATGGATATAAGATTTTTGTTTTTAGTCTGACTTATTGAAGTTCTAATGTCACAACCCCCTCCCCACAAAGTGAACCCCTCCTGGGCCGGCAATGTGAGAAAGGAGATAATGACCCCCCTGAGTCCTGCATCAACGCAACATCGTTATATCTAAGTACAACCAGTAATCTTTTCGAGCACAGATCGAACTGAAGCCGATGTCGACCTCCTATAACCCGTCTCCCATGACTACATCTGAAACAGATACCTCGTACTTCTGCATACACTGGTTCTAAAACTCTCAGAGTGTCTTCCTCCAAGTGTTGTCGTCGTCAACCTCTACCTAGTG
This sequence comes from Viscum album, assembly GCA_963277665.1. Lineage (NCBI taxonomy): Eukaryota > Viridiplantae > Streptophyta > Magnoliopsida > Santalales > Viscaceae > Viscum > Viscum album. The sequence continues at coordinate 1,878,980,447 of OY728130.1, forward strand.
GTGATCTGCTGGAATAGCCTACTAGACATTTTCTATGCAAACCTGACGAGGACTTTGACCTGGAGCCATACCTGTAAAATAAAAAACCGTTAGAGCTCCTAAACCTGGAATATGGAAGACTCGACATTAATTAATTAATTATTTTTTTTATTCTTTTTAGGTTATCCTATCCCAAGGTCTACCCATTCAAACACAGGCAGAAAGAAGAATGATTCACGATCCTTTCCCAGGTCTCTACCCAGCATCTAATAGCACCTTGTTTAATAGACATTGTATGCTTAATGGTCTATACATCAGATCATAGGGGGCCCAAAACACATATGTCTCAGTCGGTCTCCAGTGCTTACCTCACTTTCTAAACATGAATTACATTGTTTCCCTATCAACCCATGTAACCACACCTGTGCCTTATTCCAAACTCCATCCTATCCCTCACCCAGACCTCTAATACCACTCTGTCACGACCCCCTCCCCACAAAGTGTACCCCTCCTAGGCCGGCAATGTGAGAAGGGAGATAATGAACCACGATTCCCACCTCTAGTAGGCCCCGGATTGGAAACTAGCACCGAGGGTATAATAAACATACAAATGGGAGGAATTAACCTCTAAGAGAACACATGTGGAAGAGAGAGATAAGATAGAAACCAACCAACTCCAACTCAGAAGTGAAATATAAAAGAAACCCATGTGCACATATGTAATGCCAAGCAAAAGTACTACAAATAAAAGGGGAAAAATGAATGTACCCAAAAGAAACTAAAAACTGCAGCAACCACAATCCCGAACATCTCCTGCAACTACAATCTAGTAAACACCAGCATGATCTCCAACCTTATCCAACTAACCTGAAAAAAAAATTATATATACAAAGAGTGAGTATAATAGTACACTCAGTAGGATCCTCCCCAAAGTCTCTCTTTCAAAAGTAAAGAGACCATGCTAAATCACAATGAACAACAAGTGAAACTAACTCGTTACCTAAGCAGGTATACTAAGTTCCCAACCTCACCATGGATAATATCACCAAGTAATGAATACATGAATATATCATACAGTAAAGAATATCAAGGGTACCCCGATACTACTTACCCACTGGTTTTCCACTTTTCCCCAATGTCGCACGTCCTAAGCATCTCTCTTAAAAAAGGCTGGCACGCAGACACCTGGGTGACGCACCAAAATATGCACCTCGTGCAACACAAAGTCTTGCCCGTAGACACCTGGCCGAAGCACCACACCATCCTCACAACCAAAAGTAACCAGGTAGGTTCTGGGATCCACAACAACTCGCATAACGTGTATCATACGTTAGGTATTATACCTCAATCCATTAAAGCCCATACACCGAGTAAGGATCCTCAAGCCATCATAGCCTATACACGTTACACCTATAGTAATCCATAGGAAACCATATCCAGAATATGTGTGTGTGAATATCCACAAGCCATTACAGCCCTCTACACACATATATGAGGAAAGCTAACCAATGTGAAAAACTGCACAACTAACTACCATGAGAATAGAGTGGGGCCAAAGTTGGTATTCAACCATCCATCCTCCCACAAGAATGTTTGGGAAAACACCACCCCAGGGCTCAAGAATTCCCGGGGTGTCAGTTTCCCTTACTGATAGGGTGGAGTAGCGTATAAAAACTCAAAAAGTACAAAATATACTATAACTCACAACCACACTGTCAGCATAAACTAGTCTTAGAAACAAATGTAGCTAATGTCTCTCAGACTCCGTGATGCTATTTCTAAGACTATATATCCTATAAGCACACCACAAAACAAGAGATTTATTAGATTACTTCATTCCATTTTTCATCAGTTCCACTGTACATTAATAAATTCTTTAAACATTAATTAACCATGAACCCTTCCACATTAGAATTCATTAGAATCACACCCAAAGTCCACAGTCCCTTTAATATTTCATCCTCATCATTATGTTCCAATGAACTCCAACCCCATGGGTTTAATATTTATTCAAATACTCATTACAGAAACACATTCCCATATTCTCCGGCAATCTAGAAAAGAAATATAGGCTACTAACACAAAGGAGCTCAACATGGTGAGTATATGTAATACTCGTTGAGTCTTTTCCACCTATGGTAAAAGCACAGACCCATTATCCCACGAGAAGATAAACACGTAAAGCACGTGGAATACCCCTCCTGTCAACGCCTCTTTCGGAAGAAGGGTAAGCAAGACCACCTGCTTTGAGCAGTGGGGATAAGTAAAGCAGATAACAACCAAAGAAACATCAAGCTTCCATCAATCACATCCATGCCCTTTCCATCATCCCTGGTGTCCTCCTCGATACCCACATGCATAGAACGATGCATCTCTCCACTATAGGCATCATCCGCTACCACAACCAAAAGGCCTCTAGGCCCCCACATATCACAACACCCATCCAGGGTCATGTCTCAACACAGTAGTAGGAAAAAATCACATCCATTGGGCTATTAACCCTTTAACAATCAAGAGGGTAACTAATAACCCTTCAAGGAATTATCAAACAATAAAATTCATTAATCCCTCTTGAATTAACAGAATTATAATCCGTTGGTTCCAACATTGGAAACCTAACCAGTAAGATATCATAAAGGATTAAACATGCCTACTGCACCAAATTGATTAAAATAAAATTACAACAAGAACCAGATTCATTTTCATGCCTCTTTATCTTTATCCAAACAATTATCAATAAATCCGGGTTTACGTTTTTTACCGATTTCCATCAATAACAAACAGCTAAGCAAAGAAAGCATAGATATCACACTATCTAGGAAAAACAAGAGGAAATAACATACGATCGATATCAATTTATTTATCTGGTTAAAAAATATTTATTATGTCAATTCCATTTCCATCCATTGGGATAAAACATGCTAACATTGTCGTTGCACATAAAAGAATGACAAGCAATGAATCCCCTACCTCAATGGTTTTTGACGAAAACCACAACAGTTGAAGAATGATCAAGAAAACCGGGCCGATTCACCAAGGATCCTCCTTAGATCACTTATCCTAACACAAAAAGACCAAATATCATCATATTTGGAATTCAAACACTTAGACTTACCCATAACGGGCGTAGATATATGAAACCGAGAGAAAGGGAGAGGTAGATCTAAGTAGATCAAAGAAAACGATCGATAACAAAGAAGAATTATCACATACCTCGAGGATAAGGCTTTGATTCGACAAGAGAAGCCTTCAAATCACCTCCAAAATTCTTGGGAGAGGTTCTACTACCCTAAAGGGAGAGTAATCCTGAGTTATGGCCGCTTATGAGCTTAAACGAGCAAGTTAGAGGCAAAACGGATGAGATCCACAAAATTTGGATCTAATATAACTTCATGCACGATTTTCTCACATGGTTAGACAAACTGTGCACTAACTGTGCGGTTTCTACTACCTCATCCAACACTCCTCACATGGTTAGGCCACATGGTTAGACAAACCATGCTCTAACCATGCGTTAGCCACTGCCTCTAAGATTACCTACGCACGGTCTGGCCACACGGTTTAGAAAACCATGCTCAGGCCGTGCGGAAGCTACTACCCTTTAGTTTTCCATAAAGATTCACCCAAACGCACCCCCAAGTAACTAATCCAAACTAAAATTAGTTAGAAACATCAAAAGTACCTGAAGACGTAACGTGATGTTACAGTTGACACCTGTCTACCATTGGAACTGTCCACCGGAAAGGATGATTTTGGCAAAGTGTTGAGGATAATTTACCTTGACCTCCAGGAATGCCTCTAACTACGCATTTTCACAAAGTAATTGACTAGAGAGGTCCGGGCCATTACATTAGATACCTTTCAAAACATTCTCATCCTTAAGAATCTAGAACCCACTTAATGAGACAATGAAACAGGGTATGAACAACCACCCATCGAGATACCTCTCAAAAGAGGGCAATCCACCAAAACAACAAAGGGAGCCATATTATAAACATGAAAGTTTCATAACCACATAAGTTACATCGATACATGAAAAGAGTTAAACATCCAACAAATCTGAGTAATGAGCATGTATATATGACTCATGTTCCCAAGTACTCTCCTCCAAGCCACTATGTCGCCATAAGACATGAAATAAAGGAATAGAACGCCCGCTCAACACCTTATCCTTATAGTCTTGGATCTCCACAGGCCGCTCCTCAAAGGTTGCATCATCATCAACGTCGATCTCTCCCCAATCGATGATGTGAGAGTCGTTATGAAGATAACGACGGAGCTGTGATACATGGAAAACATCATGTATCAGACTCATTTGTGGGGGAAGTGATACTTGATACGCCACAGCTCCAACACAAGATAACACCTCGAAAGGCGTAAAAAACTATGGAGAAAGCTTACATCCATGACCAAAACTTCGCTACCCAGGATGGAAATTCAACTTCAGAAACACATGATCCGCAACATTAAACTCTAAGGGTCTCCTTCTTTGACCGACATAAGATTTCTAACAATCTTAAGCTGTCTTCATCATCTGACGAATCACCTGAACCATCGCTGTTGTAGTATTCACTAGTTTCGGTCCGAGAATTACTGACTCTACGACCCCAGTCCAGCACAACGGAGAATGGAAAGGTCATCCATACAAGGCTTCAAACAGAACCATACCGATGGTGGAGAGAAAACTATTATTGTAATAGAACTCCACCAAGGGTAAGTGAATCATCCATGAACCTCCAAAATCAAGAACACAAGAGCGTAACATGTCTTCAAGAGTCTGGATGGTTGGATTTGTCTGAAAATACATTCGAGGATGAAAATTAGTGCCAAGGCATAGTTGAGAAGCAAAAGAATACTGGAGACCTCTCCACACCCTGAAGGTAAAATGAGGATCTCGATCATAAATGATCATCTTTGGGACTCTATGAAGTCTCACCACCTTATCTTGATACATCCTCGACCAAACATCCACTGAGCTTGGCTCCTTGATTGCTATAAAGTGGGATGATTTTGTTAAACAATCCACTACCACCCAAATCACTTCATGTCCTCCTAGGGATCAAGGTAAACCAGTAAAAATGTCCATTGAGATGTCCTCCCACTTCCAATAAGGAATCTCTAATGGCTAGAGAAGACCACCAGGAACACGATGTTCACCCTTCACCTTTTGGAAGACTATACATCGATACACAAACTCCGAAACCGCACGCATCGGCCCATGCCACCAAAACTGATTCCTCAAGGCTCGGTAGATCTTTTTCATGCCAGGATGCACTGATAAATGAGAACTATAGAACTCTCTGAGAACCGTTTCTCACATCATCATGGGAAAAAAAAATCCTTACATGATTTAACATTCAGTGTTGTTCATCCTCAGTACAACCATCAGGGGCTTCACCACAAACAACTCGGTCTCTCCATACCTCGACCTGAAGATCCCCCAAATGGGACTCTTCCACCTTCTACACCAGGGATGATTGTACCCTCATCTTAAAAAGGTAACCTCTACCCACAACTTCTCCCATATCAATATGCAATGCTGACAGTTCTTCCATTACTCTCCAGGAATCACCAGATTCACACACAGCATCATTACGTGACTTTTGGCCCAGCGCATCAGCAACAATATTCTCTTTTCTAGGTGTATACGATATTTAAAAGTCGTATTCCTACAAGAACATCATCAACCATTACTCTCATATGTTCATGTCACGCTGGGAGAAAACATACCTCAAACTCTTATGATTGGTGAAAACCAAAAAGCACTCACCAATGAGGTAATGTCTCCACAACTTCAGAGAAAACACTACGGATGAAAACTCAAGATCATGGGTGGCATAGTTGAGATCATGGGGATTTAACTGTCGAGACCCATAAGAAAAAACCGACATCTTTTGCATGAGAAACCAGCCTAACCCAAAATGTGAAGCATCGCAGAAAACATCAAACTAAACTCCCCCAGCTCAAAGACAAAGGACTGGAGCACTTACTGACTTCTCCTTTAGATACTCGAAAGCTTCCTAACATTGATCAGTGCATATAAATGCCTAATATTTCCTGGTCAAAGCTGTTAGGGGGGTCGAAACTTGTGAGAAATTGGCTACAAACCTCTTATAGTAGCCTGTGAGACCAAGGAAACTTCACACCTTTGACACTGTCTTGGGGGCTACCAAAGAGACAATTGCTTCAATATTCAATGGATCCACAGCTACACCCAGTTGGGACACAACATTCCCCAAGAAACGGACTTCTCATGCCCAAAACTCACACTTAGACAACTTCCCAAACATCTGATGTTGACGAAGGACTCCCAAAATATCTTGTAGATGCTCTGCATGCTCCTCCTCAGACATGAAGTACACAAGGATTTCATCGATGAAAACTTCCACAAACTTGTCCATGAACTATCAGAACACACCATTCATCAATCCCATGGATACATTTGGAGCATTCATTACTCTAAATGGCTTTACAACGAACTCATACTTCCCATGATGACAATGGAAAGCATTCTTTGGAATATCCTCATACTTCACATGCATATGATGATATCCTGACCATAAGTCAATATTTGAGAACCAACATTCATTATTCAGTTGATAGAATAAATCAACAATCCATGGAAGAGGATAGTAATTATTTATTATAACTTTTTTTAAGCGACGATAATCAACACACAATCCCAAACTACTGTCATCCTTTTTCACGAACAAAACTGGTGCACCCCATGGTGACACACTTGGCTGAACAAAACTACACATTAACAGAACATCAAGTTGTATACATAGCTATCGTAACTCATAAGGGGCCATCCAAGATAGAGACATAGAGATAGGAGATGCTCTTGGCTGTAGCTCAATCCCAAACTCGATCTCTCGTCTAGGGGGTAATACTAAAACCTCTTATGGAAATACATCAGGGTACTCCTCTACGACCCTAGGAAATGCCAATTAATGAACCTCTGAAGAACATAGCATCATCTCAGACACCCTGGACAACAAGGACGAAATATGCCTATGACCCATCTGAGGATCTCACTCAGCCACAAACACAACTTGCTCTCCATCCGCACCAAGGAAGACAACCTTCTTTCTGAAGCAATCCACGATAGCCTGCACTGAATACAACAAATCCATGCCAAGTATGACATCATATGGTTATATTCGTAAACATAGGAAATCTCTCCAAGGGCGGTGGTTCCCCAACAGTAGCTCACAATCTCTACATACTTCAAACAAGTTTTCTCAACCTCCAACTGGCATAGTCAATGCCAAGGGCACTGGAAGTCTCTCTACCTCAAGTCCCAAAGCATGAAAAAGGGTATGTGATATAAAGGAGGGTGTCACTCATGAATCAAACAAGGAATATAACAATGTAGAAAACATGCAAAGGGTACGTCGAACGACATCTGGATCACCTGGAGCTGTCAATGCTAGAGCATGAAGCTGACCACGACCGCCTCTACGGCCTCTCTGATCCTGATGACGACCACACCAATGGCCGCGCTCTACTCTATGAGGAAGGGGAGAATCATGGGGTTGTACTCTACCTACCCCATCTACCCTCTGGTGATCTAAAGTAGGTGCAACCTGCTGATATTGTTGCCATGGATAGAACTGCCTCAAAGGAGGAACCTGGAGCGTAGCGCCCAGTGCATCATGGCCGCTCTAAAAGGTCGGGCAGTCCAACTGCTGATGGTCATGAAAACCACAAGAAAAAAATCACCTGGTCCATTGGCATAGTCCTGAGGGTTGCTTCCTCTGGAGAAACAAGATGTGGGGGCTAGGGCCTACCCCCAGGTGAACGAAAACTCTTCTGCCCTAAAAACCAGGAACACCGAACCACATGACAACTTCATGAGGAATCAAGATGATCCCCCTCTCATGATGATCCGGTCCTGGACAAAGTCCTCTCAACATCCTCTGCCCTCCCCAACAGATCAAGATATGTCTTCAACATAAATGGGGTGACCTGGCGCTGGATCTCTGGACACAAAGCCTCCTTGAAATGGCTCGCCCTAGCCTCCTCATATGGTAACAAGTCCGAAGCATATTGTAAAGGATTCCTGAAACAGATTCTAAACACTCAAGACTGGAGCTCCCCTGTCGAATGGTAAGATGCTCTTGGCTACTAGATGCCTTCGTAGTCAAAGAAAGGTACTCAACTCTAAACTTTTCTCAGAACGCCTCCCATGATATTGATGACTCCTCACGATCCCCGAGGAACAAGAACCACCACTTCCTTACTGCTCCACACAGCATCATCAAAGATAAGGACACCCAGTGCTCCTTCCGAGCATGGATCAAACTGAATTCGATCTCGACCTCCTCTAACCAGTCTTCTATGACTGCATCTGAAATAGAGCCCTTGTACTTCTGCAGACTCTGGTGCTGAAACTCTTGAAGTTTCTTCCTCCAAGTGTCATGGTCAACAACCTCTACCCAGCGGCGATCTGCTGGAATAGACTGCTAGACATTTTCTGTATAAACCTGACGAGAACGTCGACCTGGATCCATACCTATAAAATTGAAAACTGTTAGAGCTACTAAACCTGGAATATAGAGGTCTCAACATTAAATAATTAATTATTTTCTTTCATTCATTTTAGGTTAACCTATCCCAAGTTCTACCCATTCAAACACAGGCACAAAGAAGAATGAAGCATGATCATTTCCTAGGTCTCTACCCTGCAACTAAGAGCACCTTTTTTTGTAGCCATTGTAAACTAAAAGGTCCATACATCAGATCATATGGGGCCCTAAACACCAATGTATCAACTGGTCTCCAGTATTTACCTCACTTTCTAAACATGAATGACATCGTTCCCTACCAACCCATGTAACCAAACCTGTGCCTAACTCCAAACTCCATCCTATCCCTCAACCAGACCTCTGATAACACTCTGTCATGACCCCCTCCCCACAAAGTGTACCCCTCTTAGTCCGGCTGTGTGAGAAGGGAGATAATTACCCCCGAGTCCCACCTCCAATAGGCCCCGGGTTGGAGAGTAGCACCGAGGGTATAGTAAACACACAAATGGGAGGCATTACCCTCTAAGAGAACACATGCAGAAGAGGGAGATAAGATAGAAACCAACCAAACCTAACTCAAAAATGAAATATAAAAGAAACCCAAGTGCACATTTGTAATGACATGAAAAATTACTACAACTGAAAGGGGAAAAACTGCAAGTACACAAAAGAAAGTAAAAACTGCAGCAACCACAAGCCAGAACAGCTCCTGCAACCACAAGCTAGTAAACACCAACCTGATCTCCAACCTTCTCCAAGTAACCTGGAAAATATTTTATATATACATAGGGTGTGTATAAAAGTATACTCATTAGGATCCTCCCCAAATCCTCTCGTGCAAAATTAAATAGATCATGGTAAAACATAGTGAACAACAAGTAAAACTGACTTGTTACCTAAGCAGGTATACTAAGTTCCCAACCTCACCATGGCTACTCTCAACAAGTAACACATACAAGAATATATCATATTGTAAAGAATATCAAGGATACCCCACTACTACTTCCCCAATAGTTTTCCAATTTTCCCCAACGTCGCACGTCCTAAGCATCTCTCTCCAAAAAGGCTAGCCTACAGATACCTAGGCGAATCCACCACAATATTCACCTTGGGCAACACAAAGTCTTCCCTGCAGACACCTGGGAAAAGCACCACACTATCCTCACAACCAAAAGTAACCAGGTAGGTTCCAGGAGCCACCACAACTCACATAACGTCTATCATACGTCGAGTATTATACCTCAAGCCATTACAGCCCATACACTGAGTAAGGATCCTCAGGCCATCATAGCCTATACACGTTACAACTATAGTAGTCTATAGGATACTACATTCAGAATATATGTGTGTGAATAACCACAAGCCATTATTGGCCTCTACACCCATATATGGGGAAAACTAACCATTATGCCAAACAACACAAATAACTACCAAGAGAAGAGGGTGAGGCCAATGGGGGTAGTCATCCATCCATCCTCCCACTGAAATGTTGGGGAAAACACCCCCCAAGGGCTCAGAATCCCTGGGGTGTCAGTTTCCCTTACTGATAGGGTGGAGTAGCGTATAGAAACCCAAAAAGTACAGAATATTCTATAACTCACAACCATACTATGGGAATAACCTAGTCTTAGACACAACTGCAACTAACATCTCTCAGATGACATGCTTCTATTTCCAAGACAAGGTATCCTATAAGCACACCACAAAACAAGAGATTTATTAGATTACTTCATTCTATTTTTCATCATTTCAATTTTATGTTAATTAATTGTTTAAACATTAATTAACCTTGAACCATTTCACATTAGACTTCATTAGCATCACACCCAAAGTCCACAGTACCATTAAAATTGCAACCTCATTATTATGTTCCAGTGAACTTCAACCCCATTGGTTTACCATTTAATCAAATATTCATTACAGAAACACTTTCCTATATTCCCAGGAATTCTATTAAAGCAATATATGCTACTAACACAAAGGGGCGCAACATGGTGAGTAGATTTTCTACTCGTAGATTCATTGATGCCTATAGAAAGAGCGTAGACCCATTATCCCATGAGAAGCTAATAACAGAAATCCCGTGGCATACCCCGCATGTCTTCGCCTCTTTTGGAAGATGGGTAAGCAAGACCAACTTCCTTGAGCAGTGGGGAAAAGTAAGGAAGATAAAAACCAAAGAAAGAGAAATCATCAATCAATCACATCCATACACTTTCCGTCATCCTTGTTGTCCAACCTGACACCCACATGCATAGGCTGATGCATCTTTCCACTCTAGGCGTCATTCGCTGGCACAACCAAAAGGCCTCTAGGCCCCCACATATGTCAACACCCATCCAGGGTCACGTCTCAACACAAGAAGAAGGAAAAAAATCATCACATCCATTAGGATATTGGCCCTTTAACAATATAGAGGGTAACTCAGAACCCTTCAAGAAATTATCAAACAATGAAATTATTTAATCCCTCTTGAATTAACAGATTTTTAATCCTTTGGTACCAACATTGGAAACCAAGCTTGTAAGCTATCACGAAGGATTAAATATGCTTACTATGCAAAATTGATTATCATTAAATTAAAACAAGAACTAGATTCGTCTTCATGCCTCTTTATCTTTAGCCAAACAATTATAAATTAATCCCGGTTTACGTTCTTTACCTATTTCCATCAAGAATAAACAGTTAAGAAAAGCATGCATAGATATCACACTATCGAGGCAAAACAAGAGGCAATAACATACGACCGATATCAATTTATTTATCCGGTTAAAAAATATTTATTATTTTAATTCCATTTCCATCCATGGGGATAAAACAAGCTAGAATTACAGTTGCACATAAAAGAAATAGAAGCAATTAATCCCCTACCTCAATGGTTTTTGATGAAAACCTCAACGGTCGAAAAAAGCTCAAGAAAACCGGGCCGATTCACCAAGGAGCCTCCTTAGATATTGTCTCCTAACACAACCAAGACCAAATAACATCATATTTGTCATACACACACTTAGACATACCCATATCAGGCATAGATCTAAGAATATGAGAGAATGGGTGAGGTATATCTATGTAGATCTATGAAACCGACCGAGAACGAAGAAGAACGATCACATACCTTGAGGATCTCGCTTTGATTCACCAAGAGAAGCCTTCAGATTGTCTCCAAAACACTTGGGAGAGGTTATCCTACCTTAAAGAGAGGGTAATCCCGAGTTATGGCTGCTTAGGAGCTTAAATGATCTAGTTTGAGGCAAAACAGTTGAGATCCACAAATTTAGGATCTAATTTAGGTGCTCGCACGATTTTATCGCATAGTTAGACAAACGGTGGGCTAACCGTGTGGTCGCTAAGGCCTCTTCAAACACTACTCACATGGTTAGGCTGCACGGTTAGAAAAATCGTGCACTAACCGTGCGTTAGCCACTGCCTCCAAGATTTCCTATGTACGGCCTGGCCGCACGGTTTAGAAAATCATGCACAGACCGTGCGAGGGCTACTTCCCTTTAGTTTTCCTTAAAGATTTGACCAAATGTACCCCCACATCACTAATCCAAACCAAAACCTGTTAGAAAAATCCAAAGTACCTGAAGACGTCACGTGATGTTACAGTTCACACTTGTCTACCATTGGAACTGTTCACCAAAAAAGGAATATTTGGCCAAAACATTGGGGATATGTTACCTTGACCTCTCGGAACGCCTCTAACACCACATTTTCACAATGTAATTGACTCAAGAGGTCCATTCCATTACATTTTATACGTATTTAAGTAATATTTAATGATTATAAATCATAATTTGTAATTTTACTATAGGCCTAGACTAAAAATAGGTTTACATACCTGAATCCTAATTGAAATGTATAATACATAAGGCATTAAAATATATTTGTTTGATTGAAAAGATGGTTACTGAAGAGCTTATAATTGTATAATGTGACAAAAATAAAATGTATTTTTTTTCCTATATAGCATATTATTGTAACACTATTCATCAATACCTTAGTTTTTGAATCCTGAAAAAAATAGTATTATCAGATTATAGGTTATGAGGATCGTATAATGGGATATTCTCAATTGATGGATATAATGTAAATTGGTGAAATAGATGTATTAAAACCATTTTCGGGTTATATTGGGTAGTTTTTTCGATAGATTTTGATTTTCATATTCGTGTTTTGTTCAATATCATGTTGGAATGAAATGTATATAGGTTATATGAGAATTTAATAAGACTATGAAAGCCCAAGTGGTGTAGTGAGGATGGTGTAGTGGCAATTTATCAGAGTTTATTATTTTTCAAATATTTTTCGTGGGATATTAGTGGGTTTTGGGCATGTGGACCAATCATGGCTAGGTTAACGATTGTGGTTGGTTGGATTTATATGCGACAGAAGGGACATGGTTTAATATAAATATAATTTATTCATTCAATGGTAAATTATCAATTATGTCATATTATTCAATGCATATAAAATATATGATAATTGATATGGGTAGAGGAATGATATTTGTTAATGATAATTGAATTGGTTAGTGTATGATATATCAACCAAGGTTCCAGGGATATGTGATTGATCATTGGATCATTTGTATTTCTATGGTATAAGGCATAATGATTTCATGGATTTAGGTAAGCTTCTTGATAGGTTTTATCTAGGAGATTATTACTGAATCTATAGGATAATGACAATGAAATGATATAGGGATCTATTTATAGTTTTTAATAGAAATTAATGTATGTATGTACATGTAAAAAATTGTAAATTGGAAGGAATGATTCTCGTTACATGTCAAATTTGGTGGATATAAATGGAAATATTCAGAGTAGTCTTCAAATGGTATATGACCAGTGTTTCATATTAGTTCTGAGGTATAGATGGGGTAGTTATTCTTAGTAATTATGTTCAATAATGAATGGGTGATTTGGATTAGTAAAGATGGTTTATTAATTCAATAAGTTTATGATATAGATACCCATATAGTAGGGACAATATTATCAGTATATTGGAGATGGTCCTTATATCAGAAGGATCATAGTTTCGTGGAAATAAATAAATATGTGTTCCTTGTATTTTGTAAGTTATCAGTGTGTTTGAAGGAAAATTACAATTAGTTCCTTAGTGAAAAAATTATTGCAATTTAGTTTTAGTGTTTATATAGAGTCAGTCGATAGAGAATATGATGCATGGTGGCATTCATAGTGATTTGAGGGTAATTTTGATCAAAGATACATTAGTGATCATAGAGAGAGTACGGTGGTGGATTGTGTGATGAACCAAACTTTTTGAATAGTATACTAATTTTCTCTTAACGATTTAATAGAGATGTTAATGGTTAATACAGAAAGAAGAGTCGATGGCTTCATCCATTAGACTCAAACCTTATGAATCCCACTTATTAGAGCTTGGTAAGGATGTGGCATCTTTGGGATTCTCTTTGGACCAAGCCCAAGCTGAACTCCATCGTGTCAAGCTTGAAAGGAAATGCCTGCGGGAGAAGTTCAAGCTAGTAGAGATTACTACTAGGGATATGTTATCCAAGCCTCCCTCAGATTCTCTCACCTTAGCACACCTTGCCCTTAGGTCTTACGCTGAGGTTATAAGCGGATATGTGACGAGACCGTAGCTGCTATGTGTAATCCTTTGAGATAAATGAAATTGTGATTTCTTCCTGTGGTGAAGTTTGTGTTTTTTTTCAGATATTCAAATAAATATAGGATGTATATTGATGTATTTTGAAAAAAAAAGGATATTTTAAAATATATATGTAAACCATAAATAATTAATGATGTGTAAGGATTTTCAAAAAATGGCATTCTACAAATGTGTTTAGTAAAGAAATTTAGAGTCAAATAAGGTCAAATTAATTTTTGATGAATTGTAAATTATGAATAGTTATTTTACGCTTAGGATTAGTAACATGACCAAATTGATAGGAATATCACTTAGAGAAAGTATTAATATAATTAAGGCACCTCGATTAAGTAATGTGATTAAATAAAATAGGTAAATAACTATTTCAAAAATTTGTAGTTAAGTATTAGTTTTTTTGGGTGAATAGTGTTGTTTATTTAGAAATTAAATTAAAAATATTTAGAAAATTATTTTTATAAAATGGATTTCATTTTTTAATTCATAGAATCGATATTATGTTAAGGTGAATTTTGGGGATTTTTTCTGAAAAAAATGAATTTTCAATGAATAGTAAAAATACAGTTTTAGGGTTTCAGTATGTTTAATGACAACATGACAGCATCATGATGATGTCATGAGATATTTTAAGGGATGGTAGACTAAAGGGGATGAATTATTTTATGAGGGTTCCCATGTGGCCTAGCACCTTGGGAAATACAATGGGAAAGCCCTTGGTTTTTCCAATACCACTAATGAGGGGTCCCTCGGCCATTAATGCCTTGTTCCCTCAATTCCCTTAAAAATACCAAGCCATTACCTCATCCTTTCGACTCCAAAAACATCCTCAACGAATTTATGGTCTCCTTACATCCCAAGGAGTCCTCATAAGGTTCCCCAAATCCCTCAAGGTCCCAACCTTTGAGTTTTAAGAGTTACATTTTAAGGTAAGGGATCCTACCTCTCTCTTTCTTTCCAAGTACTCTCTTTTATGTCATTTCATTTATTGTAAATGTTATTATGTTGGAGTGTGTTATTTTATATTCATCCTAATTTACTTTTCATGTTCATATGATGAGAGACCCCATATTTCTCTCAACAATTCATTTTAAGAATGTTTAAGTGGAGCCGTTGGGCTGCTGAATGTTTAAGGGATTCTTTTACCCTTTTAAATTTCAAGTTCTATTTCATGTCATGTATTTCAAGTTCCCTTTTGTTATGTTGGGGTATGATCTCTATATCTATCATACTGATATTTTATTTTCATTTTATGAGAGAACCTATTTGAACTCGTCAATTCATTTTTTAATGTTTTAAGTGACGCCGTTAGGCTGCCCAATTTTCATAAGAGAAATCTTATTTTTGTCTTCCTTCCATGTTTTTCATTTCATATGGAATGTATTTTAAATTTCATTAACATGTTCTTATATCCTTTATATTCTGTCCCTATACTTTTCTATAGGTCATTTATGAGTTAGTGACCCATGTCCTGTCTATTTTCAATATTTTTAAAACCTTGTAACATAACCGTTATGCTGCAGAATTTTCGTCTCAAAATGTCTCTCTCTTTTTTTATTAAATTATTTTATTTTATTAAGTGAATAATCAATGATATTTCTCCTATATGGGTATTCATATATATTTCAAAATGTTCTATTTTAATTCTGGGACTTACATACATGAAACCCGCTTTCCTTTTTCCGTGGGTTTAAAGTGACATAAAGATCATGCCTTTAATGTAGTTCTTAGAACATTATGATTATAAATTGAAACCCATTTATTTTATTCTATATGGGTTATTTAAGAAGTGTTTATGATGATATATGTGGCTCACATTATAATAAAGAAAATTTTAATGGTGTTTCCTAATAGAGCTCCAATGCATTGGGTAAAGACTTAATCTCTAGATATGACTATTTTTAACGATACCTTGGTGAATAACCATGGTAAATTTTATTGACACCTTGGGGATGGTCCTTGGTGAAACATAAATGATTGCCTAAGTTAAATGTTGTAGGCACATATATAAGTTATGAAATACGTTATTCTTAATTATGATATGCCTCATGATTTCTTTCTAATGCCTTAATGTTATTTTTCATGACTTTATTGATGTATCTCAAGCTCACATGTTAAATGATTCCCTTGTTTCCCTTACTGGGCCTTCTGCTCACCCTTTCTTTTGATTTATGTTCCCATGTTATGAGATGCAGTAATGAACCTAGGATGAACATAAAAAGAATCATTTCAAGTGTTTTAAAAGAATGTTGTATGGTTTCATGCATTATGTTCCTAGTTTCCAAGACACTAAACCGTAAAGATCCTTGGTTTTTTATTTTGTAATTAAAAGTTATATATTTGAAAGTTGGTATGCTATAATTTGTATGAAATGATGGTTTAATTATTCATGGATATTAGGCTATGAAATCATTAGGAATAACCCTTTAGAAAAGTTTTAATATAGGGAAAACTTCCTGGTATTTTGGTGAGTATTGAGTAAGTGGTTTATCAAACAAGTACATCCCTGTCTGGATACGAGCAGGTAGAGGCAGCTCTGGCACAAATTTACATAGAGGTAACACCCGAAAACACCGCTTTGAGCAAGACTCTAACAAGAACTGGTGCACGATAACATGCCTTGCTGCACTCTTTGTTACGACACTCCCGAGAGATATGTTTGGTTAATTGCAGGATTTTATGAATCATTATGATGGAATTATATGGAAATATAATTGTTTAAGAATGGAGTATTAAGACATAGAATTCATTACAATTAAAATATTCATAAATGATACAATTTTCTCACTAAGATTATATTATTTTAGAAAATGGAGTCCAATAAGAGGAACTGTGAAAATGGTGACCGCAATGGACCATGCACTGATGGCCCTCCGATGGAAGCTGGAATGGAAACATTCATGCGATTGATGAACCAAATGACTCAAGTTATGAGTAATAACTTGAATCAAGCCGAGAGGCCAATCTCACCATCAACGGAACAACATTCTGTTGAGTCCTTCATGTGTCAACAACCACCAACATTCAGTGGATCTACTGAACCATTGGTTGTGGAACAGTGAATATTCTCCATTGAAAAGATCTTTTCTGTACTTCATTGTTCAGAACAAGAAAAAGTCACCATTGCTGTTTACAGCCTAGAGGGAGAAGCTGATCAGTGGTGGTCAATGATCAAAAACATTAATACAAGATGAGATATGGAAGCTATGGAGTGGGAAGAGTTCTGGGGAATATTTTTCAATAATTATTTCCCTCATTCGATGAGATCGAGAATGGAGAAAGAAGTTCTAGAGCTGAAGCACAATAAGAATGAATCTATTGGAATCTATGAGATGAACTTCACACGGATTTCCAGTTATACCTCATGCTTTGTCATGGACCCTAATTGGACGGTTGATAGATTCTTTGGTGGACTACGACCTCATATGCGGAAGAATCTAGCCAAAAGGGACTATGATACATACGGAGAAATAGTTCAAAGTGCTATGAAAGTCGAACTAGGGTTTGGTGTGACCCAGTGCTCTCACAAATCTAATGATAAGAATAGAGCTCTAGAACCAATCCTGGTAAGAAGCTTTGATCAGGAAATATGTGGAAAGAAAATTCAACTTGCCACATGCAATAAATGTGGGAAGAAGCATTCAGGGGACTACTTGATCGGAAGTGGAAAGTACTACAAGTGGGGAAGAGAAGGCCATATTTCTCGGAATTTTCATAGTGGGGTGAAGCCTCAACTTCCCAACACTAACAATAGAGAAAATATGGTTCTGGATCTACCCGAAGTCAAATGATTTAAGTGTGGACAACTTAGGCACTTTGCTAATCACTGTCCAAATCCGAGGGTAGTGGAGGGGAATCACCATAAACCTCAGCAAAGGCCAAGGGATCAAGGCCATTATTTTTCTATCACAACAACTGAAGTTGAAGCTCCGAATTACATGGTAGCAGGTACACTTATTGTCCTCTCAAAACTAGAAAGTACTTTGTTTGATTCTGGTTCTACGGATTTCATTATTTCCTCCAAGTTTGCAAAGAATATATAATCAATCCCCGAACTTCTAGAGGTAGAGTTGTCATTCAAGATTCCAAGTGGAATTATCCATGCATCAATAGTGTTTAGAGACTCTAGTGCTTAATTTAGTGAGCACAATCTTATCCCAAATCTAGTAGTCATTCCCATGATGGAATTTGACGTTATTTTAGGGATGGACTAGCTCTCAAAGTATATTGCTAAGATCAAATGCAGAAGTATGGAAATCACAGTAGTATTGAATTAATGACCTACAATTATCTTCCAAATAGGGATATCCCAACCTGATCTTTGTCTAGAGGCACCTCATATAGCCTTCTTTATGGAGTTAATCGGTGAGGATGAAGAAGGAAAAGGGAGTATAAAACAGAACATGTTCTGATTGTTCAAGAATACATGGACGTATTTCTTTAGGAGTTACCTGGACCTCCCCCAGAAAGAGAGGTAGAGTTCTCCATTGAAGTCATACCTGGATGTCAACCGATATCAAAGACTCCATATAGAAGGGAAAATGTGGAGCTAGAGGAGTTAAAGAAACAACTCGAAGACTTGTTGGAGAAGGGGTTTATTCGACCGAGTGTGTCTCCTTGGGGAGCACCAGTTCTATTTGTGAATAAGAAGGATGGATCTATGTGGCTATGAATTGATTATAGAGAACTAAATGAGATCACAATGGAGAATAAATACCCACTTCCAGGAATTTGTGATTTATTTGACCATCTTCGTGGGGCTCAATTCTTCTCCAAGATTTATCTTCGATCTGGTTATCGTCAACTGAGTGTGAAGAAGGAAGATATTCCAAAGACTACCTTCTGATCAAGATATGGGCATTATGAGTTTACTGTTATGCCCTTAGGCTTGACTAATTCACCTGCTATTTTCATGTATTTGATGAATAGAGTCTTTAAGGGCTACCTTGATAACTTTGTGGTTGTTTTTATTGATGATATTTTGATATATTAAAAAATTCATGAGGAGCATGAAGATCATCTGAGGGTTATTTTGGAAACTCTGTGGAAGGAGAGGCTCTTTGTAAAGTTAAGAAAGTGTGAGTTTTGGTTACAACAGGTGGAATTCTTGGGGCACATCGTAACCAATGAAGGAATCTTGGTTGACCCTACAAAGACAATGGTTGTGGAGGAGTGGCCTCAACCCACAATAGTAACTGAGATTCGTAGTTTCCTTGTTTTAGCAGGATATTATTGGAGGTTTGTGAAAGACTTTTCACGGATTTCTAATGCACTAATAAAGTTGACTCGAAAAGGGGTTAAGTTCATCTGGACAAAGGAATGCGAGGAAAGTTTCCAAGAGTTGGAGAAGAGATTTGTTACTACACCTATGTTAACACTACCCTCTATCAGAGAAGGATTCGTTATTTTTAGTGATGCATCTCAGAAAGGGCTTGGGTGCGTCCTCATGCAAAATGAAAAGTTAATTGCTTATGCATCTCTTAAACAGAAGAAACATGAGAAAAATTATCCTATGAATGATCTAGAGCTGGCAACAATTGTTTTTTCTCTAAAGATATGGAGGCACTATATTTATGGGGAGAAATGTGATATATACATCGACCACCAAAGTTTAAAGTATATTTTCATGCAGAAAGAATTGAGCATGAGACAAAGGATATGTTTGGAGCTTATTAAAGACTATTATTGTTCAATTTATTATCACCCTGGAAGAGGAAACAAAGTCACATATGCGTTAAGCAGGAAAGACCATGTTATTCTGAAAACAATGAGGTTCCTTTGAGACCCCTTGATTAAGGATCTAGTAAAACTCATCATGGGAATTGTAATGGAAGGGACATCATCAACCCTATCCCAAATGATTTATCAACCTTTATTACTAGAGAAGATCAAGAAGGCTAAAAATATGATCTTATGTTGTAGGAGAAGTTTGAGGCTGTGAAGGATGGGAATTTTCTTGATTTCAATTTTTTTCAAGAAGGTGTATTGAAATTTCGTACAAGACTATGTGTTCCATCTATTCCAGAGATAAAGAATGAACTGATGGATGAATCTCAAAGCTCTAATTTCTCTATTCATCTGGTAAGCACTAAGATGTATAGAGACCTTCGTGATTATTATTGATGGGATAACATTAAGAGGTAGATTTCTGATTACACTACAAGGTGCCTGGTGTGTCAAAAAGTAAAGGAAGAATGGCAACTTCTTAAGGGGGTATTACAACCGCTACCCATACCAGCATGGAAGTGGGATAATATCACTATGGACTTTGTCACTGGTCTCTTGAAAACTTCCAAAGGGAACAATGGGATTTGGGTTATAGTGGACCGTCTCACCAAGACCGCCCATTTTATCTGTTTTTGTGAAGATTTCTCTCTAGATCAACTTGAAGAGATATACGTAAAGGAAGTGGTAAGGCTACATGGGATACCACTATCCATCGTATCTGACCGTGATCCAAGATTCACATCAAAATTCTAGAGAAGTCATCAACATGCTCTGAATCCTGAATTAAATTTTAGTACGTCCTATAATCCTCAAACTGATGTCCAATCTGAAAGAACTATTCAGACACTTGAGGAAATGCTGAGATTATTCTCAATGTAATTTAATGGGGGATGGGATCAACAACTACCATTTGTTGAGTTCTCATACAACAACAACTTCCATTCGAGTATTCAGATGGCACCCTATGAAGATCTGTGTGGAATGCGATGTAGAAATCCTACTTGTTGGGATGAAGCTGGTGAGAGAAATTTTCTTGGGCCTGATCTTGTGCAAGAGATGAAAAAAAGCTTCATTCCATCCAACAACACATAAAGGCTACTCAGAGTCGACAGAAGAGCTATGCTGGCATCCATCGAAGGGACATGGAGTTTGGTGTTGGCGACAAAGTCTTGCTTCGAATTTCTCCATGGTAGAGAGTCATGCGGTTTGGGAAGAAAGGGAAGCACAACCCTAGGTACATTGGGCCCTATGAAATCCTTGATCACATTAGAGTAGTGGCATATCATCTAGCACACCCACCGAACCTAGCTCAAGTTCACGATGTCTTCCATGTATCTCTGTTGAGGAAGTACATACCTGACCCTCTGCATGTACTGAACCCAGAGGTGGTACAACTGGAACATGACATCTCTTATGAGGAGTAGCTAGTGGAGATCTTAGACTAGAGAGACAAGGTTCTACGCAACAAGAATACCCACATTGTGAAAGTGTTGTGGAGGAATCATAATTATGAAGAAGCGAAGCGGGAGCCTGTGGAAACAATGAAGCAAAAGTACCCTCACCTTTCCGACTAGTCCTTTGGTTTAAAATTTCGGGGACAAAATTTCTTAAAGGTGGAAGAATGTAATGGACCAAACTTTTTGAATAGTATACTAATTTTCTCTTAACGATTTAATAGAGATGTTAATGGTTAATGCAGAAAAAAGAGTCGATGGATTCATCTAGTCGACTCAAACCTTATGAAGAACACTTATTAGAGCTTGGGAAAAGGGGGGCATCTTTGGGCTTCTCTTTGGACCAAGCCCAAGCCGAACTCCAGCATGTCAAGCTTGAATGGTAACACCTACGGGAGAAGTTCAAGTTAGTGGAGATTACTACTAAGGAAATGTTATCCAAGCCTCCCTCACATTCTCTCACCTTAGAACACCATACCCTTAGGTCCTATGCTGGGGTAATAAGGGGTTATGTGACGAGGCCGTAGCTGCTATGTGTAATAATTTGAGATAAATAAAATTGTGATTTATTCCTATGGTGATGTTTGTGTTTTCTTGATATTCGAAAAAATATAGGATGTATATTGATGAATTTTGAAAAAAAGGAAATTTTAAAATATTTATGTAAATTGAAAATAAATAATGATGTGTAAGGATTTTAAAAAAATGGTCTTCTGTAAATGTGTTCAGTAAGAAATTTAGAGTCTAATAATATCAACCTAATGGATTAGTAATCTCACTTAATGAAGGTTTTAATATAATTGAGGCACCTTGATTAAGTAATGTGATTCAATAAAATAGGTAATTAGCTGTTTCAGAAATTATTAGTTAAGTATTAGTTTTTTCGGGTGAATAATGTTTTTATTTAAAAATTAAATTAAAAATATTTAGAAAATTATTTTTATAAAATGGAGTTTATTTTTGAATTTAGAGCATCGATATTATGTTAAGGTGAATTTTGGGGATTTTTCGGAAAAAAACGAATTTTTAGTGAATAGTAAAAATACATTTTAGGGTTTCGGTATGTTTAATGACATCATGACTGCATCGTGATGATGTCATGAGATATTTTAAGGGATTTTCGACTAAAGGGGATGAATTATTGTATGAGGAGTTCCATGTGGCCTAAAAACTTGGGAAAAACCATGGGCAAGCCCATGGTTTTGCCAATACCACCAGTGAGGTGTCCCTTGGCCATTAATGCCTTGTCCCCTCACTTCCCCTATAAATACCAAGACATTATCTCATACTTTCGACTCCAAAATAATCCTCATCGAATTTATGGTCTCCTTACCTCCCAAGGAGTCCTCCAAAGGTTCCACAAATCCCTCAAGGGCCCAACCTTTGAGTTTTAAGAGTTACGTTTTAAGGTAAGGGATCCTACCTCTCTCTTTCTTTCCAAGTACTCTCTTTTATGTAATTTATTTAATGATCGATGTTATTATGTTTGAGTATGTTTTTTTATATTAATCCTAATGTGATTTTCATGTTCATATGATAAGATACCCCTTATTTCTCTCATCAATTCATTTTACGAATGTTTAAGTGGCATCGTTAGGCTGCCGAATTTTTAAGGAATTCTTTCACCCTTCTCATTTTCAAGTTCTATTTCATGTCAAGTCCTTCATGATCCTTTTTATTATGTTTGGGTATGATATATATATCTATCATACTTATATTTTATTTTTATATAATTAGAGACTCTATTTGATATCGTTAATTAATTTTTTGAAGTTTTAAGTGACGTCGTTCGGCTGCCGATTTTTTATAAGATAAATCTTATTGTTGTCTTCCTTCCATGTTTTTCATTTCATGAGGTATGTCTTTCAAATTTCATTACCATGTTCTAATATTCTTTTTATTATGTCCCTATACTTTTATATGGATCAATTAGGAGTGAGTGACCCATGTCCCTTCCCTTTTCAATATTTCTAAAACCATGTAACATAGCCGTTATGTTGCAAAATTTTCGTCTCAAAATGTCTCTCTCTTTTTTCTCAAAATTATTTTATTTTATTAAGTGAATACTCAAATATATTTATTCTATATCGGTATTCACATATATGTCAAAATTATCTATTTTAATTCTGGTACATACATTCATGAAACCTTCTTTCCTTTTTCTGTGGGTTTAAAGTGACAAAAAGATCATGTCTTTAAAGAAGTTTTTAAAACGTTATGATTATGAAATGAAACCCATTTCTTTTATGCTATATGAGTTATTTATAAAATTTTTATGATGATATATGTGGCTCACATTATAATAAATTCAAATTTAATGGTGCGCCCTGATAGCGCTCCAATGCATTGGGTAAAGACATAATCTCTAGAGATGACTATTTTTAACGATACCTTGGTGAATAACCTTGGTAATTTTTAATGACACCTTGGGGATGGACCAAGGTGAAACGGAAATTATTGTCAAAGTAAAATGTTGTATCCTCATTTTTATGTTATGAAATACTTTATTTTTAATTATGATATTCCTCATGATTTCATTCTCATGCCTTAAAGTTCTTTTTCATGACTTTATTGATGTATCTTAAGCTCACATGTTAAATGTTTCCCTTGTTTCCCTTACGGGTCCTTCAGCTCAACCTTTCTTTTGATGTATATTCCCAGGTTATGAGATGCAGTATTGAACCTAGGATTAACATAAGGAGAATCCTTTCATATGTTTATGAAGAATGTTTTATGTTTTCATGCATTATGTTCCTGGTTTCAAAGACACTAGACCTTAAAGATCCTCATTTTTGTATTTTGTAATTAGAAGTTATGTATTAAAAAGGTGGGATGATATAGATTGGATTTGTTATGTATTCATCTATTTAAATTGAACATATGTTAGGTTTACATATAATTGTGAAATCAGAGGATATTCTTCTATGCCTACATTAATTAAGGGATCATGATCCAGTTTATGTGATGGGGTTCTAGTATGAGAAGCTATATATTTTTGGGAGGTGTTGAGAGATGGAGGTATGACTAGTGATTAATTGTGTAATAAAATAATGAGATGTATAAGTTACGTTTGTTTCATCATATTAGTTATAATAGGTGAATTGTAAGGATCATACAATATATTTCTATAAAAAATATGGTTTATTTGGTTTCATTGTGATGATAATTTATTTTTATAGTGTGAAATTTTGAATTAGTACAAGGAACATGGTATTGGGATCTAGTTTATGTATAGAATTCAAGAGGAATTTCTAGGTTCCTGTTGGGGATGAAAATAATTATATTTATTAGTTTACAAGTCTCATGAATTTATAGGTTTATATTCGAGATGGAAATTGAATATTTTATTCTATTATAGTTGTATTTTTTAATATCATGAAAGTAATAAATAATTGGTGATATAGAACCCCATTAAGTGGTGTATTTACTCATGTATAGTTTTTTTGGGTGCTTTGAAAAGTGCATTGGTGTCCAGATTAGAGAAGTTCCAATTAGAGAATAGTAGAAAACATGTAGTTACCACCAATTACCTAGAAGAGATACATTTGGTACTCAAATTTTGAGGAATAGGGGAAGTTACCTCAAATGTTCCACCTAGTTGTATGTGCCTCACATGGTAAACTATGATGGATAAACATGTCCCTGATTGGTTCTGGGATATTTTTTTTAAATTGGTGAACATATATAATTTCTCTATCAGGACCATTATGATCTTAAATGAATAAGGGTTCCGAAATTGGTATTTTTTTATAACAAAACCCATTATCTCCCCATCCTCCTCATTTAATTTCACCCATTTTATTTGATTTAAAACATTAACTGTTAGTATACCCATTTGAGGAATGATCTAACTATTTATCCTCAATTTTATACTTAATATTCATCAAATCATTTACGCAATTTTTTGGTTTGTTATTGAATTTTGATTCCACTTAAAAATAATGGTATAGTCAAATATCAAAGAGATTCATTTTTAAATGTAGAATTGTTTTTTATGAATGGAAACACTGCCCATTACTCACCATTTCAATAGAGTATCACTACTATTTGATTTTACGTGTTATTTTAAAAAATCAAACAATTTAGAATATAATTGGATAGTTGTTGATGGGGATTTTTTGCATTGTTGTTTTAGGAGATAATAATGAATATTATATGATATATTTGTGTTGAAATGATGTAGTGAGGTGGATTGATATGTTATTAATGATTAAATGACATTAGAGAAAACTAATTAATCAATTATAATTTTTAATTTTTTATGTGACATAGAAATAGATATGGGTTTCAGATAATGGTTAATTTATAAATATAATTATAGGGAGTACGAATGAGTTTTACAAGAGGAGGATAAATATAAATTAATATAAGAGGTACCTACAATAAAAAATCAACATTTTTATACAATATTTTTAATACATAATGAATTTTAGATTATAATAGATTGATCAGGACCCATAGAACCCTAATTAGAATAGTTTGGCATCTTAGTGTCTTCAATTTTTAGCGAAACTACTCAATTTCTTATGAAGTGATTTAGAAATCTCTCACTAATTACAAAATAAGGTAAAATGATGCCTATTGAGTTCAGAAGAGGCCAGAGATAATCTTTTTATTCATTATATGTTTATAGTTACATATGCATGATTCCCTAAGGATATTGTGGCATGTATGCAGTGCTTAGGCCTATGAGAAATGTGTGAGATTGAGATATGCCTTATATATGGTTAGAAGTTCCACATTCAGGGATTGTAGTAGTGAAAATTCATGGATTTTTTGAGACATGCCCTATATGGAATTTTATTACGTAACAAGGATTTTTTATGATGGATGATGGCTTGAGATTTCTCCCATAGTAGATGTTAAATGGGACCCAATTATTATTCACGTGAAATTTATTAATTGATCATCAATGAGTTTCTAAGAGACTATAAGAGTGTGGTATTTTACTAATCCATGTGAATAAGGACATGGTCATTGAGGTCAAAATTATATAGTGAATTAGAAAAGACCCCTTTTGTCCTAATTTAGGTAGTGCCTTCAGATTGTGGATATATAATGATTTTTTTGATACTAGATGATATCATTGATTAGGGTCCTAATTGGGGTTATAAATCCTAATAGGGTTCTCTCCAAAGTTCACATTGGTGGATACATGATTTTACATTATATAGATAATGTGGTGTGCCTAGGATAGAGAGTTTAGTCTATGTGACAAGGTTGGAATATGTGTTTTCTCTTGGATAGTTAGGTATAAAAAATTTAACTTTTATCCTCAATACTCTTGATGTAGACTTGTAGTTTGATAAATGTTTAGTAACTCTTATTACCCATTTTATTGTACATGGGGTCTGATATCTTGAGAAGACTAAATGATTTTTGCGTTATGTGATACTGATATGTGGGGTTTTGGATTGTTACATGACATTTATTGGATTCATCAATCAATTTTTATTGTTTGAAGGACTTTTTAAAAGACCCTACCCTTAGTGGGAGGGTTGTTGTTGGGATTTAGTATTATTTCTTTACTTATCAATAAGGAATAGGTTGATGTTTGGAATGCGAACTCACCCTGAGTGAGAGTGTACTTGTTTGGGACATGGTATGAAACCTAACCCATTATGAGCTAGTGGTGGTATGAAAAATGGATTGGGAAATTTTATCACATCTCACTGATGGTGAGAATGTGGAGGTACAAGATCTGGTATGGAATATTGAATGAGACCTCACCCAAAGTTAGATTATGGTAGAATTATATGTATTATGTGACACTGTATGGGGAATCACCCTAAATGAGAGGGTGGTTATATATTACATGATATATGATTTGGTATGAGACTAGTAAATTTGTTATATTATGGATGTTTGTAATGAGATATAAGATAATAAT
Organism: Viscum album; assembly: GCA_963277665.1. Taxonomy (NCBI): domain Eukaryota; kingdom Viridiplantae; phylum Streptophyta; class Magnoliopsida; order Santalales; family Viscaceae; genus Viscum; species Viscum album. The sequence goes on from OY728130.1 coordinate 1,879,007,677, forward strand.
TTGATATGAGTCCCAACCATGAGTGAAAGGGAGCCTATTATAAATTATTTAAATATCCATAAAATTGTTATGTGAATGGATTGGGGTGTGTTGCGAGACCAATTATTTTCTATTATTGTTCATTATAGGTTATTATTACCCACCTGAAATGAACCACTTTACAGGCCCGAAGTGATGTTGACAATTATCTCTAGTTCTAGCCTCCAATAGTCAATGGATTGGAGACTAACCCATATGGTTTTTTGCATGAATATGTAAGTATTTACCTCAAAATTTATCATATAATCAAATAAAATCACTAATAAATCCCATTTATAATATGAAATGATACAATTCCCATAAAAACAACTATGCATGAAATTTAATTTCAAAAATATATAGACTATTTATAAAGGAAATCATAGTATCATCTCATGATTCCCAAACAAAAACTTTTCCTATATCCATTAAGATGTTAATAAATACTGATCAAGAAAACTATATATTTTTTGTCACTAGGGAGTACTAAATACATTCATAAGTCAAGAAAATCCAACATCAAATTGGAATAGTTGTTCTGGGAAATATATGAGTGAGTTCAGTTAAGGATAAGAATATTTTATTCAGGAATAAGAGCACATAATATTTGAAAAATTAAAATTAAATGTACTAACATAGAGTTAAATAACTATCATCATTTCTTTTATATACTATATGTATTCTAATAGAGTATTATTGCATTATAATAAATAAACTAGTGTGATTAAAAATTTCCACAATAAAGTTACTATACATGAAATGGTCTAGAATAAAATCATGCATCTTTCAACAATTATATTTAAATATCTATAATAATAATATTATATTTAATAATTAAACTATAAGGAGTTAATGTTTTTAAGATCAATTAGAAACATAGGATAAATACCAAAATTATATAAACATAAAAACATATCAACCACACAAACATCATAACCACATATCAATTCTATATATACCACCACATCTATAACACGTCTACCACATCACCACAACCATCACCCCCATCCCAAAACCTTATCAGGAACACCTGGACTCATGCTATAAACCCAATGTAAAAAATACAATATATAGGTTATAACGACCCATACTTTACATACATTGTTAATACTTCAAAATTGAAGCACACTTATTACAACATATGACAAAACCACAAAGGACCGTATAGGTATAGTGTCTTTAGAAACTGGGAAACATAAACAACTGGTTCATAAATATTCTACAGTGTCTCCCATTTATTTCATCATATCTAGGGTCCCTTTTAGCATATTCTACTTAATATCCATCTTCCTGACCTGGGGAAAAGAAAACATAAAAGGGTGAGCTCAAATGCTCAGCAAGGCAAATAAAGGAAATAAAAATCATATCATATCTTTTTGAAAATCATAACCTGCAAAAGAGATCATAATATCTTAACATGGAACAAATCATAGTAGTGAAAATGAGATCCCCATAATCATAACATAAAACTTGAAACTTTGTGGCATGCACACATAATCATGGAAAATCATTTCTTGTTAGTCATGACTCATCGCCAAGACTATCTTAGTGGACACAGTCCCTTTCTGAACCGAGTTCACTCCTCGTTTCAGTCCTGTATCACTGAACCGAAATAACCTTCTGTTCCAGCCATGTCTATCTCATGAGATATAAAATCTTTACCCAATTCATTGGAGGGAGATATAGGTCCCACCCATCTTATAATGAATCCTTTCTTATGTGGGCCACATAATCATAAACATACATCATCGCATAACACATGAAACAAAAATGGGATTCTTGAAACATCATGACATCATAAATCAATTCATATAAGATAAAGGAATTCATAAAAATAATTCCATCACAACATGATCAAATCAATGTAATAATAGGGATAAAAACAGAACCCTTTATTATCTTAGATGGAAAATAATTTTGAAAATCACTTGAACTCCATTCTTGAGAAAAATATCCTTTCTTCTTCAAAAACATTTTTCCTTTCATAACATGTCATACAACTTTAAAATAAAAGATGTTGATTAAAAATAAACTTGAAAACTTGTAAAGGAAGCTTCTTGGAAACAATGTTTTAAAAATCCATTCATGCCGTATAAGTTAAAAAAAACATTCTTCGTACTTTTGTCGGAAAAGTCAAAAAGTACCTCGTACGGAAAAATGACAAAAGATTCCTTTCATATTCTTTACTAAAAACTCACCTAAGAGTAAAATTGGATTTAAACTATTGCAAGTGGATGGAAACAATATTTCATATTGAGGGAACATGGATGTGGATGATAAAATACACCCCAGTAAATACTTACGAATAAACAATCTCAGATAAAAATGAGATTGTGATATTTCCCTTACCTTAGGTCCGATTAGCTTTGTACGTGTCCGAAGCTCCTGTATAATGGTTTAAATAATGTTATTGACTTATTCCAGAATCATACATATTGATATGATATCATATATGGTCATATTATTAGCTTCTTGTTAGTAATATTTCATTGTTACTTGTTACTCGGGTCTTTATAACTTTTTGTTCTTATGCGTGTTTTGTTGAATAAATTCTTATTCTTATCTTTAGGTTATAGAAAATTTATTTCCAGAATGGTATTAGTGTATTATATACCATATTCATTCATTAAATTCATTTACATAATCATTATGAAATGAAGATCATGTAGAACGAGTCGCATCACATCGTGGAGACGGTATTCCGTACGTACGCACGGGTGATGATATCGTTCCTATGATCGTGGAATTGTATTGGAGTATATATATATTATTTCAGTATCAATATTACTTCATAATAATCATATATAGTAACTCATTACACCATTATACCCATCCTTGTAAGGTGATGGTGGAAAATAGATTACACCACGGCGTGGAGACGGTATTCCGTACGTACGCACGCGCGGTGATTTCATTTTTCCGTAGGATGGATAGAAGGTGAATTAGGGTTGTTTCATATTTATAATAACATATCAGTATGTAATTAATACTGATGTTATTACTTTATCATGAAACAACTAAAGAAGAAGAAGTTGAAGAAGAAAGAAATTGAAAAGATCGGTAATGGATATTACCTCTTCTTTGGAACGCCTCTTTGAATCCTCCACTTAAGGAACTAAGATTGGTCTTTGGAGAAGACCAGGACCTCTAGGATTATTCTAGGGAAGTGGAGAGGAGAAAATGTCAGGGGTTGGCCGAGCTTGAGTGCTCAATTTGGTGTGAGGAGGAGGGGGAGGAGGTGCCCTTTTATAAGGGAGGAGAGGGGCACCTTAGGAATATCTCAAAATATTATTTTATATTAAAGTAAAAATCGGATTATAATGGTTCCAAAGTGTCTTATTTCGAAGATAAAGTGGGGATGGGTCGAAATCCTATCAACCAATAGGATTTAGACAAGTTTAGGGTATTATTTTAACCTTATCAATTAGATTTAACTCTAAGTTAATTAATTTAACTTTTACCGTGTCTTTTTGTTTTCTTTCACTATATGGTTAATACACTTACTATAACATGCCAAACGAACCCCAAATTGTTTATTATTAAAATATATATCCTTATCTAAGTCATTTGGCCGAACATTAGATTTTTAGGAATAAAATAACAATTAATAATATAATATTTTATTTAAAAACTATTTTGTGTCAATTTTGACACTATTTGATATATGATTTTTGTGAAAGTCATAAAAGAATTATATGTTCGAACCAAGTTGATTAAATCAACATTAATATATCATAGTAACCTATAAAATTAGTTGAATTCATAAAAAGTCTCAAATTACATTTATTGTGGTGTTTATAACATCACTTATGTCAATATTTCATTAATAAGATAATTACTGCATCATCATTGTGTCATAAATAAATTACATTATTTGATGTCTAAAAATTACAAAAAAAATATCATCATGTAGGAAATATTTTTAGCTTTCTAATGAATATTTACAATTGAATTTATCTTATGTATAACCCCATATTAAAAATGATTTACGTATTAAACTTTGATTTTAACTATTTTAACCCTTCTTTAAATAAATTAATAATAAATGTCCTAATCTAATCCAAGTGGGCCTAAATGGTCATATTTTATTCCTAAGTTTGTTTTTGGTCGAATTACACTTGTCCAATAGAATTAGGACATGTGTTAGGGTAATATTAATATCATATTTACCTTTAGTTACCCTATTTACTATTAACCGCGGTAAAAAAAAGTAAAAAGTTACTATTCACCAAAAAATTATTTTCATCTCATTGAACCACATTTTAGTCCTTGATATTAACCGTGTCTCTCGGATTTTCGAAATTCCAATCACAGAAGCGGTAAAATTATGTTTTATGCAAAATTCAGTTTTTAACCTACCACTTAGTGGTTTCACTATTCATCAAAAATTGAAAGTTTTCAGAAAAATACCAAAATTTCACCCTAGGCTAATTTCGATATTCTGAGTCCAAAAATGAAGTCCATTTTGAAAAATAAAATTTATAAAATTTCAAAAAGTGGTTATTACTATTCATAACGGCTAGTTTTAATAGCATAATGTTGTTTAGTGAAACTCGGTATTGCGTACGACACAAGCTATCGAGGAAGGTCGCGATTGCGTGTAGAGAAAGCCAAGCAAGTGTTGTATAGAAAAAGATTCCTTTGATGATTTATATAACATAAAAGTCTCGGGTGTTACATTCTACCCCCCTTAAAAAGAATTTCGCCCTCGAAATTCGTCACTTTGCAACAAACAGATGAGGATACTTCTCCCTCATCATATCCTCAAGCTCCCATGTAGCTTCTTCAAGTTGGTGGTTTCTCCATAAAACTTTCACCAAGCGAGTGGTCTTGTTTCGTAGGACTTTTTCGCTACGATCCAGAATCTCTATCGGTTGTTCTTCATAAGAAAGATCTTGCTCCAGCGGTACAACTTCTGAGCTGAGTACATGTGAAGGATCTGGTATGTACTTTCTCAGGAGAGATACATGGAACAGATCGTGAACTTGAGAGAGATTCGGTGGAAGCGCCAATCGGTAAGCTACCTTCCCAACACGATCCAGTATTTCGAAAGGACCGATATATCTAGGGCTCAACTTCCCCTTCTTTCCAAATCTCATAACCCTCTTCCAGGGAGATATTCGTAAGAACACTTTATCGCCCACTTCAAACTCTAGGTCTTTTCTTCGGTTGTCGGCATAACTTTTCTGTCGACTCTGAGCTGCTCTTATGTGTTGTTGAATAGATCTGACCTTTTCTGCCATTTCATCAACGAGATCAGGTCCTAATAGCTTTCTTTCCCCAACTTCATCCCAGCAAGTTGGAGTCCTGCATTTCTTTCCATAGAGAGCTTCATAAGGAGCCATCTGAATACTGGAGTGAAAGCTATTATTATAAGAATATTCCACCAAAGGTAGGTGTTGATCCCAACCTCCTTTGAAATCCATAGAGCAAGCTCTCAACATATCTTCTAGGGTTTGAATTGTTCTCTCAGACTGACCGTCTGTCTGGGGATGATAAGCAGTGCTGAAACTCAACTCTGTATCCAGAGTATGCTGAAGACTTCGCCAGAACTTCGAGGTAAATCTCGGATCCCGATCAGATATAATAGAAAGTGGTACTCCATGCAATCTTACCACTTGCTTTACATATATCCTGGCAAGCTGATCTAGAGAGAAATCCTCTCTAATAGGAATGAAGTGTGCAGACTTTGTAAGATGATCAACTATGACCCAAATAGCATTATTGCCTTTGGATGTTTTAGGAAGTCCTGTGACAAAGTCCATAGTGATGTTTTCCCATTTCCATTCGGGTATGGGTAATGGTTGTAACATCCCCTTAGACTTCTGTCTCTCAGCTTTAACTTGTTGACAAACCAAGCATCGAGAGACATATTCAGCAACATCTCTTTTCATGCCATCCCACCAGAAGTACTCTTTCAGGTCCCTATACATCTTCGTGCTTCCAGGATGAATAGAGAATGAAGAACTATGAGCCTCATCCAGCAGCTCCTTCTTTAATTCGGGGATGGAAGGAACACAAACCCGATTCCTGAACTTTATTATCCCATCACAATCAAGGTTGAATTCAGGAACATTTCTCACCTTCTTTTGTAACTCGACATCTTCTTTCTGTGCCTCTTTAATCTTCACATGTATAGATGGTTGAACATTCATTTGAGAAAGATAAGATTTTTCCCCTTCCATTATAATTCCAAGATCCATCCTTTGTAAATCCATAAATATTGGATCTTTTTTGATCCTCATCATGGATAAACTAGCATGGTCTTGTCGACTTAATGCATCTGCCACCTTGTTTGCTTTCCCAGGGTGGTAATGGATTGAGCAGTCATAATCCTTAATCAGCTCCAACCATCTTCTTTGACGCATATTCAACTCCTTTTGTGTGAAAATATACTTTAAAATTTTATGATCAGTATAAATATCACACCTTTCACCATAAAGGTAATGCCTCCAAATATTTAATGCAAAGATTACCGCAGCCAACTCCAAATCATGTGTTGGGTAATTTTGTTCATGGATTTTCAACTGTCATGAGGCATAAGCTATCACCATATCATTTTGCATAAGAACACACCCCAATCCCTTCTTGGATGCATCACTATAGATCACAAACCTTTCTCCACTACAAGGCAGTGTGAGCACAGGTGCACTGGATAACCTTCATTTCAACTCCTTGAAATTCTCTTCACATTCCTCTGTCCAGACAAACTTAACCCCTTTCCGAGTCAACTTGGTGAGTGGATTAGATAATCGTGAAAAATCTTTTACAAAACGTCGATAATATCCAGCCAAACCAAGAAAACTTCGGATCTCAGTTACTGTTGTTGGTCTCGACCATCTTTCGATAACCTCTGTTTCTGCTGGATCCACAGATATCCCCTCTTTTGAGATTATATGACCCAAAAATGCAACTTTTTGAAGCCAAAATTCACACTTGGTAAATTTGGCATAAAGCTTCTCCTTTCTCAGGGTCTTCAATATAATTCTCAAGTGATCTTCATGCTCTTCCTTACTCTTTGAATAGACAAGAATATCGTCTATAAAGACTACCAAAAATTGATCAAGATAGTCTCTAAAGACTCTATTCATTAGATCCATGAAGATAGCAGGGGCATTAGTAAGACCAAATGGCATCACTATAAATTCATAGTGTCCATACCTTGTACGGAAAGCAGTCTTTGGTATATCCTCCCTTTTGACCCTTAATTGATGATACCCTGAACGAAGATCAATCTTGGAAAAGTATTGAGCTCCGCGTAGTTGGTCAAATAAGTCATCAATGCGTGGGAGAGGATATTTGTTCTTGATAGTGATCTTGTTAAGTTCTCGATAATCAATGCAGAGTCTCATTGATCCATCTTTCTTCTTAACAAATAGAACAGGTGCTCCCCAAGGTGACGCACTAGGGCGTATGAATCCCTTATCAAGATTCTCTTGGAGTTGCTTCTTCAATTCCTGCAACTCAATTGGGACCATTCTATAAGGTGTCTTTGAAATAGGCAAAGCACCCGGTACGAGTTCTATTGAAAACTCAACTTCACGATTTGGTGGAAGACCTGGTAATTCCTCTGGAAAGACATCATCAAACTCCCGTACAATGGGAATATTCTTCATCGTGAGTTTTTCACCAACCATTTGAGATAAATAACCTTCATTTAGTGGAATCAATACCCATAAGATGGAAGAAATTTCCACTGGAAGGTTATGTTCATCCTTGCATTGGTATACGATCGTAGATTGATCTGGAATATGAAATGTGACTTCCCTTCTTTGGCAATTGATATGAGCTCCATGTAGAGAAAGCCAATCCATGCCAAGAATCATATCAAGTTCCACTAAAGGAAGGATCACAAGATTTGCAGGAAGCACTTTCCCACAAACTTCGATAGGAGAAGAATTATAAACTTTTGATGCGATTGATGTGCCATTAGGTGTTGTCACAGCTAACTCAACATCTAATTGTTTAGGTAATACGATGATACCCTTAGAAAAGTCTTCAGAAATAAAAGAGTGGGTGGATCCAGAATCAAATAAAACATTTGCTACTTTAGAGTGGATGGTAAGTGTACCTTTCACCACATCATTATCGTACTCCACATCGCTGATAGAAATTGCATGTGACTTTCCTTTGTCTTTAGCCTTAAGAGTTTGTTGACGTCGACCATCATCATCAACCCTTGGATTTGGGCATTGATTGGCATAATGCCCCATCTCCTTGCACTTGAAACATTGAAGTGTAGTAGGTTCATTCTGTGTATCCCTTCCTTTGTTTGCATCATTAGACATCTTCTTCCCATTATCACGGCATTCAAATGCCCGATGTCCTTCCTTTCCACATTTAAAACATTTACTTGTCCCTTTAAGACAACTCCCTCCATGTTTCTTTCCACACTTTGAGCATAAGGAAAAGCTCATCTTCTTTTCCGTGTGATCTTTAGATTTTTCTTTGAATTCCATCTTCCTCTTCTTATCAAACCCATGTGACTGATGGGTTACTCCAATCTCCATCTCAACTTTGAGAGCACATCGAACGATTTCCTCGTATCTATTGAAGTCCCTTATGGCTAACACCCTTTGAAGACTTGGTTTTAAGCCACTAAAGAATCGATTGATCTTACTCTCAGGTTGGATAATAATACCAAAAGCGTACCTTGCAAGTCTTGTAAAATTTGCTTCATAGGTACCAACAGATTCATCATCCCTTTGCTTCAGTTCAAGAAACTCTTTCTCCATCTTTGTTCGGAGAATACGAGGGAAGTACTTATTGAAAAATAAGTTCATGAACTCGTCCCATTCCATAGACTCAATTTCATCCCTTTGCCTCGCATTCTTAACAAGATTCCACCATTGATCAACATCTCCTTCCAAACGATACACTGCTAGGATGACTTTATCATGTTCAGAACATTGAAGAACTGAAAATATCTTTTCAGTAGTACTAATCCATTGTTCAGCAACTAATGGATCAATAGACCCGCTGAAAGAAGGTGGACGCTGCCCCATGAAGGATTCAACAGAATGTTGCTCCCTCCTTTGCTCGTTTGGAAATCATGCATGATTCATAGCTTGAGAAAGTTGTGTGAGCATGGCTACAAGATTTTGAATTCCAGCTCCCATATCGTTTGGTTGCTCAGGAGGACAATCATTGCATTGCCCATCGCATTCCGCATTAACACGGTTCCTTCGGGTTCCAGCCATTGACTAAAACCAAGAAGAATAGTGTGAGCAACACTAATTATAATAGGAAACCACATAATTCCAGAATAAAATTTTCATGCTTATGGTCTTATCCTAGGTTATTCATGGCCATTTCTAAGATTGTGTTCTATGCTTAGACTTATCCTTAGGGTTCTTACTAAGGCTTTCACATCCTAGTTTCCAAAGGTTGACTATACCTTTCCTCTGATACCAACTATAGCGGTCTAGAATTACTTCCAGTGGACTATAGTTGATACCTATCAGGGCACTCCATGGGCGGCTACACCCCCTGGGCGGGACACACCACCATCCCCAGTGGCAGCTATTTCCACATGAAGCCCTTGGGCGGAGAGCCATGCTTCGTCCAACGCTCACATGTGAGAGTTCCCAAGGATCGGATACATTCCTACCTCCTTTGCCTCTGATACCAACTATAACGACCCATACTTTACATACATTGTTAATACTTCAAAATTGAAGCACACTTATTACAACATATGACAAAACCACAAAGGACCGTATAGGTATAGTGTCTTTAGAAACTGGGAAACATAAACAACTGGTTCATAAATATTTTACAGTGTCTCCCATTTATTTCATCATATCTAGGGTCCCTTTTAGCATATTCTACTTAATATCCATCTTCCTGACCTGGGGAAAAGAAAACATAAAAGGGTGAGCTCAAATGCTCAGCAAGGCAAATAAAGGAAATAAAAATCAAATCATATCTTTTTGAAAATCATAACCTGCAAAAGAGATCATAATATCTTAACATGGAACAAATCATAGGAGTGAAAATGAGATCCCCATAATCATAACATAAAACTTGAAACTTTGTGGCATGCACACATAATCATGGAAAATCATTTCTTGTTAGTCATGACTCATCGCCAAGACTATCTTAGTGGACAAAGTCCCTTTCTGAACCGAGTTCACTCCTCATTTCAGTCCTGTATCACTGAACCGAAATAACCTTCCATTCCAGCCATGTCTATCTCATGAGATATAAAATCTTTACCCAATGCATTGGAGGGAGATATAGGTCCCACCCATCTTATAATGAATCCTTTCTTATGTGTGCCACATAATCATAAACATACATCATCGCATAACACATGAAACAAAAATGGGATTATTGAAACATCATGACATCATAAATCAATTCATATAAGATAAAGGAATTCATAAAAATAATTCCATCACAACATGATCAAATCAATGTAATAATAGGGATAAAAACAGAACCCTTTATTATCTTAGATGGAAAATAATTTTGAAAATCACTTGAACTCCATTCTTGAGGAAAATATCCTTTCTTCTTCAAAAACATTTTTCCATTCATAACATGTCATACAACTTTAAAATAAAAGAAGTTGATTAAAAATAAACTTGAAAACATGTAAAGGAAGCTTCTTGGAAACAATGTTTTAAAAATCCATTCATGCCGTATAAGTTAAAAAAAACATTCTTCGTACTTTTGTCGGAAAAGTCAAAAAGTACCTCGTACGGAAAAACGACAAAAGATTCCTTTCATATTCTTTACTAAAAACTCACCTAAGGGTAAAATTGGATTTAAACTATTGCAAGTGGATGGAAACAATATTTCATATTGAGGGAACATGGATGTGGATGATAAAATACACCCCAGTAAATACTTACGAATAAACAATCTCGGATAAAAATGAGATTGTGATATTTCCCTTACCTTAGGTCCGATTAGCTTTTTACGTGTCCGAAGCTCCTTTATAATGGTTTAAATAATGTTATTGACTTATTCCAGAATCATACATATTTATATGATATCATATATGGTCATATTATTAGCTTCTTGTTAGTAATATTTCATTGTTACTTGTTACTCGGGTCTTTATAACTTTTTGTTCTTATGCGTGTTTTGTTGAATAAATTCTTATTCTTATCTTTAGGTTATAGATACTTTATTTCCAGAATGGTATTAGTGTATTATATACCATATTCATTCATTAAATTCATTTATATAATCATTATGAAATGAAGATCATGTAGAACGAGTCGCATCACATCGTGGAGACGGTATTCCGTACGTACGCACGAGTGATGATATCGTTCCTATGATCGTGGAATTGTATTGGAGTATATATATATTATTTCAGTATCAATATTACTTCATAATAATCATATATAGTAACTCATTACACCATTATACCCATCCTTGTAAGGTGATGGTGGAAAATAGATTACACCACGGCGTGGAGACGGTATTCCGTACGTACGCACGCGCGGTGATTTCATTTTTCCGTAGGATGGATAGAAGGTGAATTAGGGTTGTTTCATATTTATAATAACATATCAGTATGTAATTAATACTGATGTTATTACTTTATCATGAAACAACTAAAGAAGAAGAAGTTGAAGAAGAAAGAAATTGAAAAGATCGGTAATGGATATTACCTCTTCTTTTAAACGCCTCTTTGAATCCTCCACTTAAGGAACTAAGATTGGTCTTTGGAGAAGACCAAGACCTCTAGGATTATTCTAGGGAAGTGGAGAGGAGAAAATGGCAGGGGTTGGCCGAGCTTGAGTGCTCAATTTGGTGTGAGGAGGAGGGGGAGGAGGTGCCCTTTTATAAGGGAGGAGAGGGGCACCTTAGGAATATCTCAAAATATTATTTTATATTAAAGTCAAAATCGGTTTATAATGGTTCCAAAGTGTCTTATTTCGAAGGTAAAGTGGGGATGGGTCGAAATCCTATCAACCAATAGGATTTAGAAAAGTTTAGGGTATTATTTTAACCTTATCAATTAGATTTAACTCTAAGTTAATTAATTTACCTTTTACCGTGTCTTTTTTTTTCTTTCACTATATGGTTAATACACTTACTATAACATGCCAAACGAACCCCAAATTGTTTATTATTAAAATATATATCCTTATCTAAGTCATTTGGCCGAACCATAGATTTTTAGGAATAAAATAACAATTAATAATATAATATTTGATTTAAAAACTATTTTGTGTCAATTTTGACACTATTTGATATATGATTTTTGTGAAAGTAATAAAAGAATTATATGTTCGAACCAAGTTGATTAAATCAACATTAATATATCATAGTAACCTATAAAATTAGTTTAATTCATAAAAAGTATCAAATTACATTTATTTTGGTGTTTATAACATCAATTATGTCAATATTTCATTAATAAGATAATTACTGCATCATCTTTGTGTCATGAATAAATTACATTATTTGATGTCTAAAAATTACAAATAAAATATCATCATGTAGGAAATCTTTTTAGATTTCTAATGAATATTTAAAATTGAATTTATCTTATGTATAACGCCATATTAAAAATTATTTACTTATTAAACTTTGATTTTAACTATTTTAACCCTTCTTTAAATAAATTAATAATAAATGTCCTAATCTAATCCAAGTGGGCCTAAATGGTCATATTTTATTCCTAAGTTTGTTTTTGGTCAAATTACACTTGTCCAATAGAATTATGACATGTGTTAGGGTAATATTAATATCATATTTACCGTTAGTTACCCTATTTACTATTAACCGCGGTAAAAAAAAGTAAAAAGTTACTATTCACCAAAAAATTATTTTCATCTCATTGAACCACATTTTAGTCCTTGATATTAACCGTGTCTCTCGGATTTTCGAAATTCCAATCACAGAAGCGGTAAAATTAAGTTTTATGCAAAATTCAGTTTTTAACCTACCACTTAGTGGTTTCACTATTCATCAAAAATTGAAAGTTTTCAGAAAAATACCAAAATTTCACCCTAGGCTAATTTCGATATTCTGAGTCCAAAAATGAAGTCCATTTTGAAAAATAAAATTTATAAAATTTTAAAAAGTGGTTATTACTATTCATAACGGCTAGTTTTAATAGCATAATGTTGTTTAGTGAAACTCGGTATTGCGTACGACGCAAGCTATCGAGGAAGGTCGCGATTGCGTGTAGAGCAAGCCAAGCAAGTGTTGTATAGAAAAAGATTCCTTTGATGATTTATATAACATAAAAGTCTCGGGTGTTACATAGGTGAATACCATATGCTATTATTATACGAAGATTTGTGTATATGTTATAACATTATTCCATTACAAAACAAAAAAGGTTAACATTCCATAACTTTGATCCATTATATACCATACATGAATATATATATATATAAAATAATCAAAAACCATTAGAACATATGATATCAATGCACATGGTATCCCGGATCCACTGTAACCCATGTATAAACACACTATTCCTAAATCTATTATTGATAATGAATGTTTCAACATAATAAAGATCCATATTATCCTACATTCATAATATAACACTATCATACACAATAAATATGAAAAATAGGTCAATCATTCTAATAATCAAACAAAAAATAAAAAACAATAATACTAATAAATGAAAAATCACCTGATACTAGAAAAGAAAAACATAAATAATATAGGTAAAAAATAAAAAAATTATTTATGGAATAATAAAAATTAAGACATCAGACATGAATCTTCCAATAATTATTTTTAAAAACACTACTCGAAATTCCCATTTTACATATTAATTTATTTAATTACACTCTATAAATTAATAATTCTCTAATTATGAATTACCACACAATTGCGAAGAACATTGAAATATAAATGGTATACCTATAAAAATATAACTAACCACTTCCAAATAGAACACTAATGTAAAAACTGAAGCTAAAGAATACATAAAAACAACATATAAGAAAAAAGTATAATCTCCCATGACTCACATGACTAAAAAACACCAAATTATCCGCATAGAAAAAATACAATACCTATAAACAACATACCACACCTTAACATGAAAACAAAAAAGGGATCCACTTAAGGGAAAAAATATTAAACTTTTTTCTACCTCTAACCCCTCATGAAAAAACCCAAAAATCCAATTCATTATTCAATGTAAGTGAAATAAATTTCATTTCAAAGAATACTATATAGAAACAATCATTCCATATATCACCTTAATATCAACCCAATACTTATCTAAACTATCCTTAAATAAACAAAAGAATGTTACTAGAACTATAATAACAATGTAGTCATAAATTCTATGTTAATATGAAAATAAAAATGTAATATATTAATCCCACAAAACCTATATATTTTCCATGTTCACTTGAATTTAATAGTAAATTTTATTTTAATTATAATCATATTATTATTCATAAATTAGTTCTTATTAATATATATGATTTAACATAATATCACTATGACAATAAAAATGAATATATTACGAAATAATGAATAATGATAAGATTATTAAGAATCGATCTATATATGTTGATCTTTTAAAATTAATAATTATATTTATATTTTTCCACTTTTTAATTCCATTTACAATTTATTTCCCATAACTGATGGTAAAATAATTTATAAAAATTGTATAAATATTCATGTTTCTATTATCACATGACAGTGTACGAATACAATTATACTAATGAATAAATTAAAGGAACTATGTATGGATCTATTCCAATCAAGGAATACTATAAATATCTATTTGGAAATTAAAATAAGAAACATAATCCATCCCCTTCCCCTAAAATAATCGCACATCAACAAGACCATGATAACTGAGTGATACATTGAATTTAAAAAATAAAAATAGATAAACATGTTCCCAAATACAAGAAAATATAAATATTACCAAGATAATAGTATGGTAATATAAATTCATAAATTAAACTGAAACCCCTCACCCTAGAAAAATAATTCCCCACTAAGCTATAGGGAAGATTGTGAATATACTATATCAAAATGAATCTATGGAGTTATGTGAGGAAAATGATTCCTAATGGTAACAAAATAATATGTAATAACCTTTTTCAAGGGTCAATATTAGTGTTTCAATATGGGAATAATGTTAATTTCAATTATTTGTTTCAAAGGGGCTATCTATCTAGGAGATTTAGTATTTTTAGATTCAATGGAATAAAAAATAAGGGAAGCCATGTTCATTTTTGAAACATTATTGGATTCACTACATATCAAGAAATATTTATTCATGAAGGTAAATGTAATGACTATAAACCCATACCCTAATGGTGAAAAGTAATTTCACATTAAGAATACTGTAGAGAATCATGAGTGATTCTATCAGAAGATTAACTCAACCAACATCATACTATTTAAAATCAACTAATAAAATAATAATCAAAATAATAATTGATTAAATATACATAATGGAATGAGAATGAACAATTGAATATATATGAGAGGGGACCTCATATTGAAGATTCGCTTCTAAGAATCTTTGTGTGATTATCCTCAGTGTTCCTCCATTCAAATTAACCATCCGTTATTAAATTCATTATAATAAAAGAAGGTCATGCACTTTTATAATCTGCATGATATTAAATTTCAATCCTATAAAATCATGATTTTAAAAAATGATGAAGAAAATGGAATTTTAATATATAATAGAATTAAAATTTTCCATTTCTTACGATTGATAATCCCTTTATCCATCCCAAAATACGATTGGCAACAGAATTGTTTGGAATATTGATTATTAAATTTTAAAATTTAATATACAACCCAACATAAAAATGGGTTTCCCAATTCTATGATATAAAATTTACTATTATATGTAATTTAATGACACTTATGTATGTGGAAATAACTCTTATATATCTATAGATATATTTTAAATTTTGATGAAATTACATTAAGTTATTAATGAAGGGATTTTACAAATAAATAAATGAAGTTATTTTATTCTGATTTTCTATTTACATAATATAATTTAGACTCATACATATTGAAAATATTGAATATATTAAAAACTAATCAATACATATGGGCTAAAAATGGTTTCTATCCAAATATATTGTTGTAGACCCTTGTGTGTGTGGGGTGGGGGGTGTAATGAGGTGTGGCTAAATATTTTACAAAATTCAAAATGCTATTATAATTATTTATCCTAGTATTTTTATTTGAATCCGTGTAAATTTTTTGGAAATAAATGGATGTGTTTGTTTTCAACCCAACCCATAATACCACATGTGAAATAAAATAAAAAGAATGATAAGAGAAAATTATTACTTATAATGATTGGTTCCTCCTAGGAATGTTACTCATTTATGTGTTTGTGATTTAAATTTCAATTATTTTCCACTATAATTTTACAGGAAAAAACAATTGGTTTTATTGGGTTCCTCTTAAAATTAGGTTCACTATATTACACAAGTGAATAAACGATGCTCCCATAGGCTTGTTATACTGTATTACCACCACTCTATAAACATACACTTTTTTTGAACAAGATCTGAACATCTATTTGAATAGAACCATATTAAAATAAATTTATCTTCATAATCCATTGAAAATACATTAAATGATTTAGATTCTAACTAAATACCACTAACCAACTCAAAAATTGTTAAACTGGACAACAAGAAAATAAACATTATGATCTATTTTGAGGCACTCAACTGCAGTCCCCATTATCCTTTCGTACCAATAACACTAGAATTAGAATTCAGTTTAATATTTACATGAATTTTATATAGTGTTGGTATCATAAAAACCCTCCCTTTATAATATAAAGACTGATTCCATCAAATGAAAATTTTCCATTTCATTTGAACATCATACATGCAGTATGAAAATAAATTATTTTATAGAATGTCTAAAAACATAATAAATTCCATATACACATATCTTAATTACACATATATAGAGTATTTCTTTATATAAAGTTTTTTTATATGAGTGAATAAATCATATACAGATCCATATGTCTTATGGACCCTTAGTATCTTATCAAATGGAATATTATCTTATTATTACTTGATGTACTATGATATTAACAAAATATTATAATGAATCACATATCTTATAATATACCCATACCACATGACATTATACTATCTCCTGAAGTCATCTTATCTACTGAGCACAAAATGAATTATGAAATTGCTCAACTATTAGAAATTGTTTTATCTTATATAACATATCTTTTGAAATTTAATAAAATATAATACATAGCTATGTTCTTTATTTTCTAATCTAATAACTATTAATGTAACATCTTAATTTCATCCTAATGATTCTTGACTCACATCAAACTCCTTTAAACTGGGTATATATTAATCTAGGAATTATCTAAGTATTAAAAACTATTTTCACTAGTTTTTATGGTACATGAAAACATTTAAATATTCCAGAGTAATTATTTGATAAAACATAACTACATCTTAATTCTATCATTAAGTTCCATCAATTTCCTCATTCGTATAAGTGTATTTTAATCACAAGTTTTTGTATAATGATTTTCGGTAACACTAGGATGGAATATACAAAGAATTATCTATCCTATTTATATTAATAGTATTAATATCTAGTATTCCCATTCAATCAGCTACTCAAAATTCATAAAAATATGTTAGATCACAGTCATTAATTTATCACTAATATTTTAAATAATAATCATCTCTCAAATCGTTTAATCATAGGTGATTTTTAAGTAGCCACTAACTCATCCAATTTGTTTGATTAATGTAAGTAGTGATTCATGTACATGTTCAATGAATGATTCAATTAAATTTAACCAATAATATATTAAAATCCATAACTATTTCAATTTTTTTTAGATTCTTACACCATAACCCATTAACAATAGACATTGAATTTCCCATGAAAAAAAATATTGGAAATAAATAAAACATAAAATCTATAATCCATTTGGGAACATCAATGCCCCCCATTTTATTTTTTGGAAGTATAAATTACACTCTTAGTCTATTGATTATATTAATCCCATTATTATACATACATTTCATGGTCAATATAGTTTTTTATCCCCATTATTAGGATGCATTGAATCTTAGGGAAGTACTTCCAAGGGAAAATCCATCATTCCCATTCACTAATGTATTTTTTAAACCACCAATTTCCTTTTGTGTATTTTTCTTCCCATTTATGAGATAATCAATAATTTTATCATGAGAGAAACTTGGAAAAGATCATTCATAACAAGGTTACATCAACCAATAAAAGTTCACTATATAATATAAATCATAGTTTTGAAAAACAAGAGTTGTTAATTTATATTAAAAATAGATAAATAGAGTATATATATTGTGATACTGAATGAATATAACTTTTTAATGTATTATATAGTAAAAATAAAAAAATTAAAAATATCTATAATTAAATTCAATAAAAAACACAAAATTTCTTATGAATGTTTATTCCTCTTCAATTTTTTGATAGTCTCTCCTCATTGATAATCATCCACAATATAAATAAAAAGTTGAATTAGGAAAGTTAAAAACATGCCATAACATCACCATTATTCAATGTTGTCTAGATTTTCCAATTTTTTAAAAATAAATAAATCTATAGATGCTTCACTTATATAATATCTCACCATCAAGGGATGCTCTCCACACATCACCATGGTATGATTTCTTTAGAAACATGTGTGGTAACACTTGATGATCACCATGAAAGAAATATATATTCATCATGTATAATCAATAAAACATTCCTAGGTTTTTCTATTCCAGGATTCACAATCTATTAAATCTTCAATTATGGACTAACATAAAATATATATTAAAATTTTGGGTCTCCATCAACTCCATAAGGTTATAAATATGGTTAATACTTGTGTCTGAACCTAGAAAATCCTTTCATTCATGCTCTAAAATATTTAGAAAGTATTTTTACTTCATATTCATTACCATTCTATATGAGAACTTTTTTCTGATGCATGTATTTCATATAATTTTCAACATTCATTTTATATGCAATGGGATTCATCTCATAATAAAATAGAGTAGATTGATTAATTACAATTTTCTTTATTTCTTGTCTATTAGTGACTTATCAGTCTATATGATAAGTAAACACACACACACACACACACTTGTTTAAACATATTTTTCATTTTTTAACTCCTTAATCATAAAAAAATGTCTTATTAATTACATGGTATTATCAGTCATTTAACATTGTTTTCCAGGTTTTTAGGGAAAATACTCATAAAAATGATTGCCATGTGTTTTGACTACATTCACCTTCCATACATCTGATTGTTTGAAACATGTTTTATTTCCTAACAACTATTCTCACATAATATTATATGTTTTATAACGTCAAATGTTGATACATTTTCCTAATAGTCTATTAACTTATTTACAATGCATTTTAATCACTATTAATACTCCAAAAATGTAATTAGTTTTGAAATTGATGAATTCTATTCATGTATTCTTATTGATATTTTTTGGTAGAATATTGATTCCTTAAAAAATATTTGAGGGAGTAGTTTTCTTTGAAAATTTTACATTCAAACTTGATGATGTGAAGACTATACTAACATATTTCCACTTATATATATATATATAGTTTTTTATTGAGACCTTTATTTGGTCGATAAAATTGATTTAATAGAAATTTATTCAATTGTGTGGTGGGTAACCTTTTTCACTATTCTAGTTCAAGTTTGATCATGATATGATTCTTAACTCTTCTTTATACTCTTTCTCATCTTAATAGGATCAAGTGTTCCATTAGATATTTGTATGGCAGAATTTTTTCTTCAAATAGTGTATAATAAATTTTCCTGGGAAAATTCAAGATTCCATAATTTTATATAAAAATTAATGACATTATATATAAATAATATATTTATAGTCATATAGTGTGTTAAATATTTTTTTTAAATATATTTTTAACTTCTTCATGTGATCCTCATGAATGTTGATTTTATGTTTTAAAACATTATCCACTTTACCTATCCTTTTTTATTTTACATTCAACTGAGTGTCATTTATATACAAGAATAATTAATATAATTTCTATAGAAAATGGATCAATATTTTATCATCCTTATAAAATAATTCATTCTCAAAAATAGGAATTTTCATTTCTTCAATAATAATAGAATGTAATTTAATTTAAACTTAGATCGATTCATCCATTGATGTTGTAAAATTTGAAAGAGTGTTGCATATGTTAATTTTTTTTAATAATGCATCATCCATTCAATAATTATATTTTATTAGCTATGATTTCTTATATTTTCCTTAATATATACCAGAAAAAATAAGAATATTTTAAAAGTGACAATTTTAGGATAATCCATTCATTTAGAGAAAAAATATATATGACACATCACATATTTAATCTTTATATTCCCATTAGACTAAATTTGATTCATTAGAATAATTATAATCAATATATTTATCTGAAAACATTCCATTATATTTATCATCAAATAGTTGTTATTCATCTTTCTTTTAAAATATTTTCCTCAGCTTCTAGGACTATCTTATCTCCATGGTTTATAATGAATTTTAAAAAAATATCTAATTATATACTAATAGGGACAGTAATAGAAATACCATTCATGGGATTATCTAAATAATAGAAAATAATAAATTTATATAATTACAATAAATACAAAACAAGTTTTAATATAGATCTATCCCTACTGTAACTGGTTATCTCTAATAAAACATTTTAATACTTGTGGAATGGTGAAGTCACTTGAGAGCTTAGGGGAAGTTAATTAAAAGTGGTTAAATCTTTTAATAAAATTTAGTTGTTCGAATAACATTTTATCACCCATTGGTATTTGATCTCCTATTACATATTACAATATATGTGGAACTATTTGTCTTCATCCCAAAAAACTATAAAACATTAAATATAGAATATAAAAAGATATAAACATATAAATTTTTTTATGATGTTCGAAACCATCCAAGAAAGTCACTTAATTTTTTTTTTAATTTTAATGTTATATATTCTACACAATAATTTTATCATTAATTTAAGTGGGCCTATTAGGATTCATCCGGAAACTAATTTCACCATATTAAAAATTTGAATAAATTTCAATCTAGCGGGTGTTTTATTCTTGTATCTAGATAGTCTAAAATCTTCCACATTTATTAAAGTAGACTATAAATCTATAGTATATTTCACTATTTTAAGATAAAATAATATGATTTCTAAACTACAATATCAACTAATTCATATAGTTCATAAATAATAAAATCATGAAATATCTTCAATATAAAATTCATCAATTCAATATAATTATTAAATTATATTTTTTGGAACTCTCAACTCATGTAACTACATTCATTATAAACTTTTGGCTCTTCACTCAGAAAGGCTCGACACTTAGATAGGAATGGTAGAAGAATTTTTAGTCTCTCCTTCAAATATTCTTCTTTCATGATTATACAACATTGGGTGTCACATGATCTCATTATTCATCTTTTTTAAACTATCTATTAATAACATGTTGGTATTTTCATTATTTATTTATGAGATTATATTCCCGTTATTTTAAATTCAAGAGTTAATTTTAATTTCACTTGATACTCACTCCCTTAGTTTCTTCTTTTATACTTCTCACATTCACCAATATTATATTCTGTATATTGGTCACTGGAATTTTGTTTATATTTTTTTATATTTGGAATATATATTAAATTTGATTGTATGATATAAATTTAATTTCCTTAGTGACATGAACATGGGTGTCTCCCACAATCTACATTTTCATTCCAAATAATTAATAGATGGTATTGTCACCCAAATAATTGGTAACTATTTTACCTAGTATAGTCATATCTAGTAAATATTTTAAAATACCCTATACTCTTTTTAGTCTCATTATTAATGGAAAAAATAGATAACTTAAATGTGTTCTACAATTGGATTAATGATTATTCTCAAAAATACTATATAAAAATAAAAACATAATTCAACCTCTAAAGATTTATTAAAATCATAAAAAATTCATGCTACAAAATGTTACTTCTCACTATAGTCTGATTGTTTCCTAAACAAATACATAAAAAATATATAATATTTAATTATAATATTGTCTCTAAGAGAAAAAGACAATATTAAATCGCCAATTTAAATTATGAAACACATTATGATTCATAAATCTATGAATCATAGCATACATATCATCAATCATGTAATCCTCAGAATATAATGTCATTAATATCTCATAATTTTCAGAATCCTTTCTACGATTTATCTTCCCTATCTCAATATGATGATAACATTCTTTATTATGAATCCAAAATACAATATCATGTTGTGATATAAAAAATAGGATAAAATAATCCTATATTTTTTAATTTTATTTAACTCAACATTAAATAAAAACTGTAATTCTAGAAGTGCTATTGAATTTATAATTTACATAGATTTCATAATTATTTGGTATTTTATGAAATATTCATTTATCATATGATGAATGATTATTAAATAATTTTTTTTGGACATTTATATAAACATTATGCCATTCACACTCAAATTGATTCTATCATATATAATCAAAAACACTAGAAATGTCACATTCTTCACTAAGAATGAATCATATTAAATCTATATAATTTCATAAATTATTCTCAAATGAGTGAGTAAATGATACAAAAATTTATATGTCATATAACCACCCAAAATATTATGAAATATCCAACTATGTTAAAAAGTCTTTATAACAAAGAAAATCACCCATATTTTACGATGCAATGTTTATATGATGATGTACCCAAATAAAATTAGATTCAGATATCATATGATGTGTTCCAATATTATAAAAACTCAATTTATTAAAACATTACTCCTATGAAATAAAAAACAAAATGTCTTAAAAAACAATATATATCAATAATTTTCATAATATACTATTCATATCAATTTTTTGTAATTTCAATAAATATTAAACATTTATAGAACCTCTTAATTTCAAATTAGGGATTTATAACTGTATGATCTTAAATATTCTAGGGATGTCTCGCACTGGTATTCAGGTTTACTTTTACCATTGTTTTGATAATACTTTGGTGGGATCTTATTTTGGTTTTTTTGATGAATATTATTTTATATTTATATTCTAATGGGTCTACTCACAGTTGGAACATGGATATGGAAAACCAAGTCCACTATTTTGATCCATGGGAAGGGGTCCCACAGTTTGACCAAACCATTCCCCCCTCCCCAAACTTTGTACCCTTGTATAAAGGGTGTTTGCAAAATTTTCTCATATTTTGGACAATAATGTGTAAACCTTGGAGAAATCATGCACACAAGATAATAACGGTGCATGGATAGGGTATATGGATTTTGTAAGCATCTGATTTATCCCGAAACCTTATTCATGGTTATTTATTACCCTAAATTTTTAATTATGGATTCACAAACCACAAAACTTATATTCATAATCAACCCTAATTAACCTAAAATTATATACTTGTCTATTTGCAGATCATCGGATGATTCATACGCTCCTTTAACTACTTTCTTTGTGAATTTATCACTTGGTTGAAGCAATAGACACTTTTTTAGTATTTGATCTCTTCATTGATTAGTTTTCTCTCTCTCTCTCTCATATTTATCTCTTTTTGGATAGAGGTGATTCCATCAATTATTGATGGGTCAGAAATAAGTTCTAATTTATCTTTTCTTGTGGGATATTGATCCTAGTTTTGGCCATAGATCTCGTCCATAATTTTCATGTCGATCCATCTATATTGAAATAATGGACAAGGATTAGAAATATTTTGATAACAATGTACACACACCAACCTCGGTAGCCTAGAGTGTGTGGTTAATTTATTATGTTGACACAGATACATGAAATCACATCCTAAAAGACTGAATATTTTAGTAGGAATGTTAAAAAGATACATAAATAATTCTAATATTTAATTTGAAAAGAAAAATCAATTTTTTTTTTAGAATATCAAAATTTCACTCTATAATATCATTTCACAACAATCAAAGCACTGATCATATATTCCTGGTGAAAGGGAATAAAATATGGGTGAGCTCAAATTCATAGTAGTGGTTAAGTGCAAACGAAGATATCATGATTTAATAAACACGATCAAATTGGGAAGGTAAATAACCAAATGCACATTCTATTTTCTCAATCAACTGATAATGGAATGCATACATAAACTATATCATTGTGAAAATATCATCGATAATTATAAATAAAATCAAAATAACCTCAATCATTAATTGTTGGACATCATTTTTCCATGGAACATGATACCTTTACCATCAAGACCATTCAAAATTAAGTTTAAATCTACTAGGTATTTACCGATTCAATTTTGAAAAATTTATCTCTACTATCATGACCTTTCACAAGAAATTGTAAATCAACTAGTTATAATCTAATTTTGGTAGGACAACCGATTTGTTTAATTAGAATAGAAATCCATCTACAAGATTTCATTAAAGGATCACCAACCCATGTATTTCATGTTCAAATCATTCCTCTTAGATAAAATAATCAATATAACTCACAAAACAATGTGGCTTATTAAAAAATATCAATATTAAACCAAATATATGTATTTATCATTAATTTCCCGATACAAATTATCATAAAAATCCCAAAAATTTAATGAATGGTATCTTTAATGTCATGAGCTCACCCGATGTGGTCCGAACCATGACAACCCCACTTCTACCTCTAATAGACAAGGGGATGGTGACTAACACCTAGTAGAAATAAGCAAAAAATGGGTGACATTAGCCAAATTAACAGCACACATACACACATCTCCAAGCCCATAGACAGATGAAATGTAAATAAATTGAAACAATCAATCCATACATATATTATAGAAAAACATAGCACGATAAGGAAGGAACTAAAAGTATAAAAAGGGGCCAAATAAAAGACAAACAAAATTGTAAAATTCTAACTTACTCCAAGGGTGAGTACCAAGTCAAATGATAGAACATTTATGAAAACAATGTTTTTCAAGGTCCATATATGATCCACCTGCTCCATATCCATGATGGACATTGTCAACAAGGTTTTCATCTGCATAAGACATAACACCTGTGGGAAAATCAATGTATGGGTGTGTATAAAAATACTCAGTAGAAAAATCTGAAAACAATCTTAAATAAGCACCTAGTACAGTTAGCTCAATACAAGATATATTTATCAATGAATATCTAAAACTCTTAGTTATTTTTGGAAAGACACTACACCACCATGCATTAAAAACCAACTGCCAACCATAGGATTATACTTGAAGAAATGTACACTCTAGTAGATTCCCCTCCATGACCATGCTATCATATGGGAAAATCAATGAATAGGTCTATTCATTGGTCCGTACAAAAAAATTCTTGCTGGTCAAAGAAGACCCTGATACACTGAGAGGGGTAACATGCATAACTGCTATGGGAGACCATGAACCCAATCTAGATCAACCTGAAATGTAAGAGATCATATGTCAACGATACTAAAAACATTTATGATATGACCTTCTAGAAAGAGGGCCAAATCCCTGATAAGGATGGTCACACCAATTCCATAAACCCCACCCAGGGAATAAAGGATGATGGATGACCACACTCCAATCTCATAGAGGGACAACACAACTCTATATGAGACATAATCTCTAGAGAGGATCAAAATCCATTGATATGGATGTAATTTTTCACTGTACCCTCTAGGAAAAGATCCAAGATAGTCGCACCCATCCTATAATAGTCCAGAATAAGAAAATTAATTTCCACCAGCACTCTTGAAGGCAGTACGTGGTGTGTAACTGGGGATACATCATGCGTCTTACTGTCCCCTTGTCTTCCCATGTGGAAGATACTCAAAAAACATGTAGTCTCTATACATGGAATGTAGAAGGAGTACATGACATATAGAGACACATGGTGTACTTACACTTTCTCCTAGTCTTTTCAATTTATGGGCGCCTTTTTCATGTACTATCCTGTGTACACCAAGTTGTGTCAATGCAGATGTACATGACGTGCCAAATGGCTGTTCACTTTTACCCATGTCTTTTACTCCTTGAAGTACACACTGAGTAACACATAATGGGTAACATGTTGTGTGATATTCATCACACAATGTGTGATCCTTACATATAAATGAAACCCTAGTGTCATATCCATGGGTTCCAAAATAGTGTGTAACCCAAACTACATGTTGGTCTTCTTTAGTAAATTCTGGAACCCCATGATTCTCATCTACATCAATCTATATGCTACCAAAACCACTAATATCTTTAGAAACTATAAATCCTGGGTTGTAGATGTATTTCTATCACTATCAAATGAAAATACGGTCCTCAATCCACTTGAAAAAAAATCTATTGATCCAACATCATCGTGCATAGTAAAATAGAATAATAGAACCCGAAAATAAATTCCGACTCATTCTTGATCATCTTATACCATCATCGCATCTCAATCACACCACTGATTACAAACCTCCCCTAAAATATTTATTCATTCCTCTAATGAAAATTTTCAAAATGATCAAATAATACATATTCATCAACCGATGGGACAAAATAATATTCCCATGATGAATGTGTGAAGAATAACGAGAGAAATCCATAATCCATAAAATTTTGGATCAAAAATCATCTTTTTTTTCTTTTCCTTAATTCGTTTTTTCATAAAGGATGAACTAAGAGTGACAAATCAATGAACAATTATACAGTTCCATAAAATCAAATCTAAGGGTAATGCGTGGATGAATTATATTCTTGTAATTGATCTTAATTCTCTTAATATTGATGAACGAGTTAGAAAATCCCAAATCACAACATCCTATAAAGAGTATGTATTTATCATTGATGAATAATGGTTATTTATCCATTGCTGACAAGATCCATGATGTCTGTTGGCATGATGATTCTTGATCCGATCTCAATCCATCGTTGTATGCCATGAGAAGATCTCCAATGGATTGCCTAAGTCTCCAAGGATTGAGAAGCCAACCCTGAGGAAATTATATAGCCATTCATTTAATGGATAAATGTTCCCTTCATCAAAAAATAATCAAAATAAAATATTTATTTTAATTTATATAATTTAATTATTCATGCAATGACCTTTTCACAAATGACCCCTAATAAAAACATTTATTTCACGCCCAGGGTAAGCCCCACATTCTAAGCTCAATGGTTCCCTCAAATTTCTATTTCAATCCCCCGTTTGGGAGTTATTTCATATTTTTAAGAAAATATATCATGCAAATAATTTAATATATTTTATATATTTAAAACATTTATTCTAGGTATAACAAAACTCAAAATTGAATTCTATATTATCCCCTCATTCTAAAAAATAGTCTACATAAGATCCAAAAAAATACACAATGAATCATAGATGTTACATTCTCCCAACATTATTTATTTATGTCCCAAAAAGTAAAAACAGAGGCTACATAAAGATATGGGGTTTCTGAGCACGAATATGAGCCTCCCACTGAAATGTCATTTCTTTAAGATTCTCATCTAGCCAACAGACAAGAACAATTGGAATAAATCACACACATAGGATCATCTCTTTATGATCCTTAAGCTCCACCAGATATTATTAAACGTTCATTCCATCCTTGATGTCCATCTCTCTATAGTCGATAACACACGATGGGTTGTACACTTTCCTTTTTAGATTTAACACATGTAATTTGTCTTATACCTAGTCTAACAATAATTATTGAGCTAAGAAGTGTGCCATATCTCCAACTATACACAGTATCTAGTGGGTAAAAATGAGTCTCATATAAAAAATTCCATCACAGAAAAATATCCTCAATCCACATTGTGGTGAGAATCTAGAAAATACAATGACTCTTAATCAAACTCCATAGGTCATTATGGTCAATTCTCGTAAAACATATGATAGATCTATGTTTTACTAATATGCTTCTAGTTAATCTTCTCTTTCTCTATAGTTTATCCCTCCAACTCTGGACCCATGAGTGATGACTCTCCAATGTTAGTGCAAATAAGTGGTGAGCAAAATAGTTTCCCAAACAGAGCCTCGAATTGTGTTAATCCACTAGGGTAATGGTAGATGTTTTCATATAAAACATCCACCAAGGGTAGGTGATCCTTCCAACTACATCCAATGTCTAACATGAATACCCCCAACATGCCCTCCATGACCTAGATGGACCACTCTGGGTGACCACCAGTCTTGGGGTAAAATGTGGCGTTCAAGTGAAATTGAGTCCTAAAATCCTCATGTAATCCCCTCCATAACTAAGATGCGAATTAAGCATAAAAATTTGAGATAAAAATCAATGGAACTCTATGTATTTTCACAATCTCCAAGACACAAGGGTGTCCTATGCTCTCTATTGAAATCTGTTCTCAAATGGAAAGGAAGTGGGATAACAAGTTGAGCCTGTCTATGATCTCATAGATGACATTGTTTCTCCAAGATATATGTGTCATCTTTTCATGAAGTCCATGGATATCCCATCCAACATTTAATTTGGAGCATCACTTGTTTGATCTAAACCTACTGGTATGTGGTGCTCAACCCCCATATGCTAGTAAGTAATTCATTGAGAGAGAAACAATACAACCCCCATCTTCATTCCTTGACACGTAAACTAACATCATTGGACTTGGTATATCTTTTCTTCCACAATATGTACTCCAAAGAAGATAAATGAAACTTACACAAAACCTCCTCCCACAATTTCAAAGGCATAATCATCTATTTTTTGAAAAGTGTAACATTTTCCCCAGCTTCACAATATCCATACTGAGCATTTTTTGGGATATCTAAGTATTTAAGGTCTCACCGTTGGTATCTCAATGCTGATCAACCTTGAAACACTTTAAAATTGGAGAGGTAACAATCTTAGACTTAAGATTTGAATAATAATCATTTTCTATAAAATAAAAAAGTGGCGAAGATAATAGCTCAGACACCTCATCCAATAAATCAGAGCATGATTCTTATTGAGAGTGTCTTCCATAATTCTCAACATCCCAAGAGTATATAAAATCTTGATGTCATAGTCCGAGTGTAACTCTAGACATAATTTCAATCTCAATTAATATATTTCTACAATAATATATACATGAGACTCTTGTGGTTATTGAAAATAAAAAAATAATTTCCCATCATGTATTTTCACCACAAAATGAAATAAAAGACTAGTATTTCAAACTAAAGATTATGGGTCACATAGTTCTACAGATGTTATCTCAACAAACATGAACCCTAGGTAATAACTGATTTCCAATTCATAAGAACAAAACAATGTATGGTCCTTGATAGATCATATAACACTACATACCCGAAATTTTCCTCTAAAAATATCAAGATGGGTGTGCTCGTCAACCTATGTATCATATTTTTAAAGAACTATTAGAGCACTTCATTCCACATGAAAGGCTACCCATTTCAATTCAATTCCATCATGGGTTATATGAATCTATAGAAGTCAGGTAGAAATCACTGATATTGCCTTGTCAATGTAAGGAATATCTACACCTCGGTAAAACTCTTGGGTCGATATTATGAAAGTAGGGCATCAACTTTCACAGGGTCCACTGCTACTACATCTTATGAGATGATGAGTACTAGAACGTGGACCTCTTGAATCCAAAACTGACAATTTAAGAGAATTACTAAAGCTTGTGCACTTTTAGTTTGTCTAGGAAAATCCTAAAGTGTCTCCTATGGTCCTCCTAAGATGTTGAAAACAATAAGATTTGATTGATGATGACAACCATGAACCAGTATAAGAAGTGATGGAAGATCTGGTTTGTGAGACCCTCGACCACTTCTAGGGTGTTTTTCATGCCTAACCACATCTCCAATTACTCATTATAATTGTAGAGACAATAGAATTCCATGATAGGTATATCTTCACACTATATTGCGTAGCTAGTGATAGATAGATATTGGGCCAATCTTTGAGAACCGTCACTTCCATATCAACTAATCAAAAAGGTCTTCAATCCTTTGTAGTGGAAAATTATTTTTCAATGTCACCTTATTTAAGAGACGGAAATCATCACGGATCCTCAAGATCCCATCCACCTTCTAAACGAGCAACACTAGGTCTACCTAGGGGAAAACCATGGATCTCCAAGACATTCTCCTACAATTCCTCTAACTACATTCTTAGCTCTGAAATTTCTATAACATCCATCCGATATACTGGTGTAGATATTGGTAACTTATAAATATGAAACCCTATGAAGAATTATATTTCATGGCAGGGAGTTAAGCCTAGTACTTATTAAAGAAATACATCCTCACACTCCATAACTACCACATAAAACTAGTATCCCAAAGAATCTAGTACTCCCTAAGTCATTCTTTACAACATGGGAGTAATTGGATGGATTATCCTATTTCACAGCTCATTTTACTCTAACATGGTCTCTTTTTCATCCATAAAGGAAAAATTCTTTCCGTTCACATGAGAACACTATATTCACCTAAAAATGATCAATTTGGGAATGAAGAATGGATAAAAAATACATTCCGAAGATATATTCTTAAGATATTATTATTACAATGAAGATATCCCATACAAAAATCTCACCTCTAAGCATCACAGAACCCTGTCAAAAAAAGTGAAAAATGAATGTGTCACCTCTTGTTGGGGTCTACAACCACAAGGGTTAAGACAAAGTATCATATATAATCTATAAGTCTTAAATAAGATAAGTGGTAAGGATGTAATGGAAAAAACATTCTTCTATCAAAAATTCATCAAAAGTATAAATGTCACAGATCGTACCATGTATCATCATTGGGGACTCAGGTTCACTGGCCTCCATGGACTATAGCTCGCTATGTACCTACCCACTAGCTCCCAAAGCCATGTATGGACCACCTAGGGTAGGTGGTGGTTATAGGTCGAATATTAACGAACCTAATGCCTGCATTTTCTCCCCTCTACCATGCCCACCACCTTGCAGACCACTCCACTCCTCCCTCATTCTCTCTCGCGAAGCACACTTGAAAATATCATGATCAACTATATGGCTGGATAAAAATTCACCAGACCAATGTTTTTAACTATTGTATGAGAAAAATCATTTCTCCCTTGGATGATTCGAGCCACCCTGAGAGCCTTGGACAACCAGACCTAAGTCCTAGTAAAACCTCTAGAAGGTTCTGAGATGCTTGGATCACATTGACTATCATCGAATGCCATCTAATGAGGTCTCAGCTACTAGGTTTCCACTATTAGATTTCACTACAAGTGTCTTCTCTTCTAGAACTATCTCTTCTAATATGGAGTAATCAATAACCCCAACACAGGTTGGTATGCAAAGGGATACTACTGAAGGTCAGATTTTCCAACACAATACCTTCTCAAAGTTATGATATCAAAAGAACTGATACTGCACCATATCCATGGACTAATGTGAGATATCAGTTATCCTCACTGATTACTTAGCTACAGTTATACTACCCTACTAAAGATTCAAATGCTCGTGGATGTGAATCGACCATGACATGACTGTATAGAACATCTCCCTGAAGTGACTCTTAATGTATGACTTAGATAGGTTTACCTCATAGTATGATTGAGTCAAAAATCTACACCATTTCCTAGTAGATCCTTATAGAATAATATCAATGAGGGATTCCATATAATACTCCAGAATCCTCAAATGGTGGAAAATATGATTGAATACCTCTGTCAAGTCCTCATCCACATAGGGGACTAGATCACCTAGAACCCTAAGAGATTTCTTCCTCTAAACCCACACATCAATGTTACCCTAAGTGCATCATTAGCTGGTACATCCATATATCGAGACTACACAATGAGTGGTGGTATATATAGTGAACCACCTATAGGTGATATCACTATTACATGCTACTATATTGATGCCTCTTTAATTTGGTGGATCCTTCATGTGATCATGAAGTGGAATCATGGATACCTATCTATAACGAGGAATACTGAAACAAATGAAGATGTATCATGGTCAGAATATCAGAGGAGCTGAATCACGATGTATAAATAAAACTCAACCATTAATATATGATACATGCAAAAAACTTTCCCAACAACCCATTATTACATGTTCTATTCTCATAGGTAAGTGATCAGAGTTCTGGTAACACTAAACACTATTGCACCAATCCAACTCATAGTCACCGATCATAAGTTAGAACTAACATGCTCTGATAACACTCTGTCACAACCTACATTCTGATGTCTAATATGTTACACCCCAAGACCACCTCATGTAGGCTAGTGGTCAGAAACAGGTGCTGAGTAGGTATATCCCACAAGTTTGAAATATTATCCTAATTTACCAATACACACAAACAACTCATTCCCAATGAATACTCAAATGTAAAACATCCAAATGAATGAAATCACACATCAATGATATCACAATAATGTATGACAACATAAGTATTGAAAGAAGAAAAAGGGGCCAAATACAAGAAGAAATGAAAATTGTAAATGTCAAAATGGAACCCAGGATAATGACTAAGTCAATTGAGAGATATTGGTAAAACATATATATATTTCAAGTTCCATCTATGATCCACCCACTCCATATCATTCCAAGATACTGTCAAAATAGTCATCATATGAATAAGACACAACATGTGTGGGGAGTGTCTATAGAGTAGTGGGTATAATAATACTGAGAAGGAAACCCATAGAAAACTAAATATGATGCACCAAGTATATTATTCACAATACAAGATGTAAAAATCAATGTATAATAGAAACTCTTAGTTATTAATTGCAACACACCACACTACCTGGCCTTTACATCCAACTACCAGCCACACGATTTTTCAATATGAAACTCTTTTTCCAAAAGAATCCACTCTATGATACATTATATAATTGGTGACATTCAATGAAGAGGTCCCACTCATTGGTCCCACCCGTAGATTGTTTATCAGTATATGAAGACCCTGATACATGGATATGGGTCGTGACCAAAACCACAGTGGGTATCCATGAACCCAATCTGGATCAACCCTCTACATAATGAACCATATGTAAACGATAACACAAACCCTTCCTATAAATACTATTAGATGGAGTATCAATTCCCTGATAATGGTGGTTTTGAAAATTCCACAATTCTCCCTAAGGGAACAAAATATTAATGTAGATCACACTCTAGTCTCACAAAGGAACATGAAAACTTCATACGAGACTCAACCCCTTGAGGAAATCCATAATATGTTGATATGAATGTAATTTCCACTTTCACCCAAATGGGAAAGGACAGTGGAAAAAACACTCAACCAATACTAGTCTAGACAATGAAAATGAAGAGAAACAATCAATATTGAAGGTGGAACACGATGTGTACCAATGAGTACATTGAGTATCCATCTATACCCATATCTATTTTTGTTTAAGAGACTCACATGACATGTAGTATCCATACAGAATTTGTTGAAGTAGTAAATGGTTTGTAGTGAAACATATTTTCCTTCCCATATTGCCTGGCCACGTCTGTGTATGGTGGCTATGTCTGCATTCCAGTTTATGCACACCAAACCATGGTAGTGAACAGGTACACAACATTCCATCTGGCAATGTAATTTTTCCCATGCCTACTTAATTATTTTTTTACATAATGAGTCACATAGAAGTGGTCACAAACTATGTGATAAGGGTGAAACATGTTGTGACTATTAACTCTAGCCGAAACCATAGCACCGCATCCAGGGGCCCCACATGACATGTAAACCGAAGTACATGTCTTGTAGATAACGGGTTCCCATAAACCTAATGGTCTAT
This sequence comes from Viscum album, assembly GCA_963277665.1. Taxonomy (NCBI): domain Eukaryota; kingdom Viridiplantae; phylum Streptophyta; class Magnoliopsida; order Santalales; family Viscaceae; genus Viscum; species Viscum album. The sequence goes on from OY728130.1 coordinate 1,879,041,470, forward strand.
TATGTTCCTATATGCACTATGTCGGAACATCCAATCCCTATAGAAACAATATTTCCACGGTTATTAATTCCTCTTTACAGTTTCCACCTAAAATCAGGTTCTTGATCTACTCAGAAATTAAAAAGTGATCCATAGTCACCATGAATCATAAACCAAGTAGAAAGGAACATGAAAATCCATTTCGATCCAACTTTGATCATCTTAAACCATAGTTGAATCTTTATCACACCAATGATCATAAAATACTCCTGTAATATTGATATGTTGTGCCAAAGAGCAGTCACCAACTATCAAATATTGGGTATTTGTCTAACTGTGTACCAAAAGAAAATGACTATAATGAACGTGGAAAGAAAAAAGAGAGAAATACAGAAGCCATAAAAAAGAGGAAAAAATCATGGACATTGTTTTATTTTCTTTGATATGTTATTTTGAAAATTATGAATAAAGATTGATAAATAAATGAACCATTAATCAATTTAATCAAATTAAATTTTATAGCGATTAATGAATTGATTATGAATGTGGGATTGATCCACGCTCTCTTGGGATTAAAGAATGAGATGAAAAATATGAAATAAAAAACCCCATCTACTGTTTGGATTGATCGTTAATGAATAAATTTTTCTTTTCAACTATTGATGAGATCCATGGACTACATTTGATCGATGATCCTTGACATGATCCCGATTTGTCATCATCCTCCAAGAAAATATCTACAATAGTTTTCTCAAATCTATTGGGGTTGAGCGGGAAACCCTATTGAAATTATATAACTATTAATTTAATGGATAATTAGTCACTTCATAAAAAACTAAACATAATAAATATTTTTTTAATTTAATTCATTTAATTAATCCCACGATGAAATTTTCACTAACAACCCTCACTAAAAATTAATATGTTTTACCTAGGACAAACCCACATTCTGATCTCAATGATTTCCTAATATTTCTGATCTAATCCATTATTTGATTGTTTTCCACATTTTTTAGAAAATCATGTTCGTGTTCTATTTAATATAATTAATATTTTTCAAACATTTATTATGAGCACACTGGGCCTCCGTATCGCACCTCATCTCAACATCTGGTCTAAAAAAATCTATTCAATATCCTAAAATTATACATGGACATTCTAATACATTACAATTACTGTACATAGTCAACATAAAATTCAAAAATTTATAGTTCCACAAAAAACATTATAGAGATCAATAGAATATTCTATAAATAAAATTCTTTTATTGATTTGTAAAAAATATTAAAAATATAAAAAGTGTGCATGTAATAATGAAATGTTTTCTTTAAATTATAGTGTGTAAAATTTTGAAAGAATTATTAAATCATCAAGACATCATGATAGTGAGAAATTACCTTCAATCCTTATATTATAAATATTTTTCTTTTCATAAATTTCTATGAATAACAATAAAATACCATTTTGAAATAAAAAATGAAGATTCCATTTAAAACATTTAGAAATAAATAAAAAGGGGTAAAAATGAATTTAAAAATTAATTGGAGAATTTTATAAATGTATGAGAAATCATTTTAGAACTCAGGAAGGAAGGAAAATTTCAAGTACATAGAGTACATACTGTGATATAGTGGACTGTGTATCCAGTCATGTGAGTAACGACACTAGTTGATGAGACAAGGGTTGTACACATCGTGTCTCAATTATGCACGTCGTGTAGTTATCAACAGTGTATCCACTGGTGTGATTAACAACATGGGTGGTTGGAACATAGATGGTACATACTGCGTTTAGGGTGAAAATGTCGTGTAGTGTTACCCAAGGGAGAACCGTGTGGTCAATCCATGCAGTAGAACTTTGGTAGGAAGGAAAATTCAAGTACATGTCGTGTCTTGAGTGTGTTACATGACCAGGTTTGGCAGAGGTACACGACCATGTTCAGACCTAAAGGGACACACTATGTGGAGGGTATACATTCCATGTAACCCTATTTTGAAAAACACAAAATGTTTTCTTCTCTTTTTCCTTTTTATATGTTCTATGTTTAATTTCTTGATAATATTAAACTGAGGTGTGCTCTTGATCTTGTAGATTCATGCCACTGAGACTTCCACCTGTTATATACTAGGTGCATGGCAATGATCAGACGCTGAAAAGGAAAGATCTGGGATAACCAGCATATCATCCCATTGTGATTGTCATGGAAATAGATTTAATACCTGACATAGGTGTTGATGCACAGTTCCAATAAGGCTTCATGATGTTTATGCAAATATACCAGGGAGCACCACATCCTGCGCATCCATGGAAAAGTTGACATGAGTCTTCAGAAGCAGCATCGTCCCACTTTTTCAAGGGACGTGGGACCTCAGAATTCAGAGTCATGGTTGGAAGCCATGAAATCTATCTTTGAGAATCTCAAGACACCTCTAGAGTGTAGGGTGAAGCTTGAAACCTACATGATTCGCTATTCCGCAAAGAGATGGTGGTATGGGATATCATTGGCAGGATGCCAATGATTTATGGCATGGGATGAGTTTTAGTGGACCATCAACGACTTTTTCTACAAGGAGACTGTGAGGGATGTCTGACCCCAAGAGTTAATGGGTCTATAATAGGGTACGCTTTCAATCATGGAGTATTTTTCTCACTTCCCAGAGCTGCTACACTTCATACACAATAAAAGTGTGATGAGTCTTGCTAGGAGGATTATGGATGGTATCAGAAATGATATCATATCCAAGGTGATCATCTTCTAGTGTACTTCCATTTATTCTAATGTAAACCATGTTCTTTTCAATGAGCGTAATTTAAGGTAGTTTGGAGCTGCGAGCTAGGGAGGTTCGACATCCAGAGTTGGTACTTCTTTGATTGATAATAGGATATTCCATAGGGATTCTACATGCGTAGATCCGAGTAGATGAGATATTTACTCAGGTATCCTATTGGTATGATACTAGTTTGGAAACAATGGGAATACGAGACCATAGTGCCTGAGAGACCAAGTTGAGTACTGATTTTCTGGCATGTTGGGACATCTTCAGTATTTTTGTCAGTTGTTTCACCAACAACTAGTGATTGGGGTTCTGCTATGCCTCCAGGTTTAGGAGAAGGACCACCAGTTTATCATTAGTTAAGGAACTAGAGTTTTTCCAACCATTTAGGCCAAGGAGGAGGTTATGGTCACGGTAGCCAAACTGCAAGATTCCAGTGACAGTAGGGTGGATCAGCTCAGGGTACTCAGGTAGGGTCACAGGGTCACGGTATAGGTCTGACATTTGTAGTGGAGCAGATAGAGTAGGAGTAGGATCTTGGAACCTTTAGATTTAGAGGTTCAATTATAATATACTAAGTTTTATCTTGTTCTATTTTCAATACTAGGGATTCCCATAGTTTTATATCAATTTCTACTATGGAGATCATTGAGCTCTTTATCATTACTTCTGAAGATGTTATGATGCTAGACACTCTTTTATGTCTTAAGAAGGATAATGTGCATTCGTATAAGTAGTTACCTATGTAGGATTGTGGTTTTCATCTCTTGTGAGACCTTTATGTCTTAGATATGACATTCTTCAATGTCGTTCTTAGAATGGACTGGTTGGTATTCTTTCAGGAATGTGTTGACTACTATCATCGCAGGGTGAGTCTCACATCACTAGAGGGTGGGGATTTTATACACAAGGGATAAGGGGATGTCCAAGAGAGCAGATATGGACTCGATCAATAATGGATGTGAATAATTACAGCCCAAATTTCTAGTTTATATCGGGATGAATAGGGGAATTCACATATGGATTTTCCTCCAGTGGTGGATTGTTTAAGAGATGTCTTCCCAGATGACTTTTTATGTTAACCTCTAAAGAGAGAGGTATATTTCTCCGTTGATATTATTCTAGGGGAAACACCAATGTCAATTCTTTATTAAAGGATGAATAAACTAGAGTTATAGGATCTCATGATTATGTAGGAGGAGTTGCATGAAAAGGGTTTCATCTAACCCAGTACATATCCTTGGGGTTCACCTATCCTTTTCACGAAGAAAGGAGACATTAAAAATAGACATTGTGAGGATTATCGGAGGCTGAACCGGTTGACAGTTAGGAACCAATTTCCCATGAAAGGTATTGAGGATATCATTGATCATTTTTGAGAATCTCAGGTGTTCTCAATGATTAAATTGAGATCCGGTTATCATCAGTTGCACATTCTTCCATTATATGAACCTCTTATAGCCTTTCATAGAATGTATGGTCTATACGAGTATGTGTTTATGCCTTTCAGTCTCACAAATGTGCCGAAACTTTTCATGGAATTGACGAACCAAGTGTTCCATCTGTTTTTGGATACTTTTGAGGAAGAAATTGTGGATGACATCTTGGTTTAATCACACACTCGACACAAATATGTCACCAATCTTGAGATCATTTTGAGTACAATGAGAGAACTCCAGTTATATGATAAGCTCTCAAAATACAACTGTTTAATGGAATAGATTCACTTCTTCGTTCATGTTATCTTAGAGACATGAGTTTTAATAGACCTCTAGAATGTGAGAGCAGTAGTTTCTTGGGAGCAGCCAAAGAATAGCTTTTAGGTACATAGTTTTCTAGGAATGGCTGGTTACTACATGCACATTATATGGGACTTTTCACACTTATTAGAGACACTGAAGGGACTGACTAATAAGGGTGTGATGTACTTGTGGATAGAAACTAGTGATACAACCATTCACGTGCTGAAGGTAAGGTTGACTTAAAAACTGATACTGATTTTGAAAAATCCGGTCAAGATTTACACCATTTACTGCGATGCATCATGTATCATGTTGGGAGCAGTGCTTATGAAGGGGGAAAGAGTAGCTGCCTACAGGTCATGGCATTTGAGGCCACATAATAGGAATTACCTGACACATTATCTGGAGTTATATGTACTTGTTCATGATTTGAGCTATTGGAGAGATTATGATTTGGGATATCTTTTTAAGCTTTTCACTGACCAAAAAAACCTCAATAATATATCTACTCATCGTGATATGAATTTCAGAATGAAAAGGTGGGATGAGTACCTTTAGTATTTTGTCTTTGATATTCCATACATGACTAGAAAAGGCAATGCTGTATCTAATGCGTTGAGTAGGAGGAATCAGATACATGTAGTTAAGGAGGCCAGTAGTGAGTGGTAGCTTATGGATATGTTTTTTGAGATGCATTTGCAGGGGCATAAAAGATAGTGGCCAAAATTTATTTCTTTTTTTGTTGTTACATATACTCATCTGGATAGAGTGCGAATGAGGCCACTATCATATTCTGGAGGCCTAGTCCTATGTGAGAGTTTGGTAGGAGAGGACCCAACTCTTTGGTGGACCGTAGGCAAGGATGAGATCTTTCAATTTCATGGGTGCGTATGGGTTTCATAAAAAACACATGAGGGGTTGATGCAATTTTTCACTCAGTAATATAGGAAGTTCATCCTGGTGTCACCAAGATGTACTGATATCTACACCTTCAATATTGTCGGATAGGTAAGAATATATGAGTTACTGGTTTTGTGATGTCATGTTCCACCTATCATTATGTGAATGAGGGTCATCCGTGACTGGAAGGGTTGTTACAATAGTTACCCATTCCCTTGTGGAACTAGAATAATGTTGCGCTGGATTTTGTGATGGGGGTACCAAGGTCACCTTGAGGTAATGATGCAGTATGGGTTGTTGTTGACAGACTCACAAAGGATTCAAGTTTCTTTTCGATCAAGGAAACCTTCAGTGATGTTGATAATGTAATGTTGTATATATGAGGGATTTTACATTTTCATGGGGTTCCAAACACCATCATTCTAGACAAGGATTCCCGTTTTACTTCTCATGTCTGGCAGGGAATACAAAGGGATTTGGGTACACATGTACTTCTGAATACATGTTACCATCTGCAGACAAACAAATAGACCTAAAACACAATTGTGGTGTTAGAAGAAATGCTTCGAGCATGTATCTTAGATTTAAGAGGTTCTTGTGTGAGACATATAACCACAGTGGACATTTTATACAATAATAGTTATTTAGGAGATGTCTCGTATGGTACCTTATGAGGATTTATACCATGCCAATCCCCCCAATGTGAGATGGAGAGAGGAGAGGAAGTTATGCTAGGACATCGTCTTTTCTAGGAGACCACTGAGCATGTGGAATTGATTCAGAATAGGATGGATATTGCACAGTCTCCCCTGAAATCTTATGCGGATCGACAGAGATGACCTATGGATTTGAAGGTCAGAGATTAGGTTTTCTTGTGTGTCACACTGAGGTTAGGACACAAGAGGATTATGATATAGGGAAATCATTCACCGAGATACAGCAGGCCGTCTGATGTTTTTGAGGGATTTAGACTTCTTTCCTATTGGTTTCAGTTAACTGAGAGGTACTGATCTGTTCATGATGTCTTTCAAATTTCTCAACTAAGAAATTATTTTTCTAACCCATCTCAGGTTTTTTAACATGAGGAGGTTGATTTTGAGGTGGATGCATCTTTGAGGGGAACCCTATAAAGATTTTGGATTAGAGTATGTAATATCTCCATGTCTATTATATTTATCTAATAAGGGTGTTATTGCAGCACATGCATGTCCACGACGAGAGATGGGAGAGGGAGGCTGACATGAGATCTCATTGGCTAGATTTGTTTGAAGTTTCTTCTTCACCACATTTGGAAGGGAAATTTGGGGAAACATTTCTTTAAAGGGGAATTTTTTTTGGAACCCAGATCCAAATTTCAAGTATGGATCTTGATTTCAGGTATTTATGAATAAAAAGGAAGTATTTAGATTTTTTATGGGTACACATCGTGTACTCATGAGTACAAAATGTGTACCCTTTTGCTGCGGGTAGTCGTGTACTAGATGTGTAATGAATGAGTACAAGGCCATGTGGACCGCCTAAAGTGAGGGATAATTGAGGCTAGTACATGACTTGTTCATTAAATGAACATGTCATGTAATTTTATTTTTATTTGATTAATCGGATCGGGGCCGTGACTCGTCACGAAAACACCTTTCATCATTATATGGCTCATATAGGAGAGCAACGTATGATCGAGAATCTTCGAGTGCATACCATTCCTTCGTCCTAGCTCCGATTGATGTGTCTCCAGGTGTGTTGGATTCCCACTAGATAGTTATCTCTTTCACTAGTGACTATATCCCCAATTTCTCCTCTCTATCAAGTTCTTCACGATTGATCAATTTTTTACCTTATTTTAGATTTACGAAGTTCTAGTCCAATTCAAGGGTCAACGTTCACGAGTGTTCCTCATATGACATTGAGGTAGGTGGTCTGTTGACATTTGGGTTTTTTCATAGAGTTATATATACCTAATTACAGATTAACCATGATTTGGGTATTACCTTTTATGGAAATGAACCCTACTATTGTGTAATATAGATTGATTTATAGATTAAGGGTTTTAGTTGATGTATTATGATAAATTTTATGTTTAAGGGACACCTCATCAGGGCCTTTCCTAGTTTGATTTTTTATGACCATTTGGTCCTGGTTGCCTCTGAGGTAGAACTTGTTTCCTTTATTTTCTTGTTAAGTATGAAATATCTCATAATTGTTTCCTGTTAAATTAATATGTTATTCATTGTAGCTGATTTTCATGGTAGTATTTGAGATCACATGGATTGGTGGATGTCATTTGAGAACGATTGTGTTACACAAGGCTATGTGAACCCAGTGTAGTTAGACCATAGGTGTAATTGACATAGAGGGAATCCCTATAGTGTCTTTTATAATTATGTTACAAAACCATAATGTGGTATTTATAGTGGGTTATCCCTCATAGTGTTTATAGTATACCGTTATGAGACCTCATGGGGAATGGATGTTGAGTGCTTCTTCAGAGAGTCTGTAGTTATTCATTAAAAGACCACAAAGGGAATAGATGATGAGTGCTTCCTAAGAGAGTCTTTGTTTTTGTTGGGACACTTGATAATAGGAGATAAATTTTGTGGGCTACCCAGAGGGACAATGTGATATTTTGAATGTTGATTATGATGAGTCATCCAAGCCAAGGCACAATCTTGTACCCGGTCTTACATGATTGTTATATGGTCTTTTGAGAAATATATTTTTCTATTACACAATGGGTACATAGATTAGTATAGAACATATGATTTAATTATTAAACGGTTTGAATAATTAATAAATGTAAATGAATGTAACTGGAAATTGTAGAATTTTTTAATTTTGAGAACTTCCTTGTTTATTGCTTCATTCGACATATTTCCTATTATATATATACTCAGTGATAGTTTGGCTCATATCTATTGGTGGTTACATACTGGGATTCATCTCTCAATCTATATGGGTCATAATTTTGGGCCCTTAAATATTATATGGTTATAGGTATAAATAAGGTCAATCACCCATCTTCATAACGTACCTGATTGTTGTTGGAGGCGGAGATCATGGGACCAGGGTGAGGTTTACGATGCTGTTGAAGTTTAATATTTTATATACGTTGGTTTCAGTTATGTAATTACACCATTGGGAATTGTTTTTATACATTCCTAGTTATTTGTGAAATGCATCATTTATTTATATATATGCTATAGTTGATTATACTATTAGTCTTCCACTGTTTACATCTCTTGTAGGGAATTACTATTTCTTCTATTGTTTATTGTTTTTTTCCACTGTGATTATCTACCCATGAGGGAATAGTTTACCCACTTTCACAACCAAGGACCTCACTTCTATTTGGAAGACTCTTGAGCTTGGGTAAATGCACTTGAGTCTGTATGACAAACTGGGTATGGGTCACCTTTGGGTGACACCCAAATCAAGGATGTTACACGGAGTCTACTGGATGAGGCCATCTTATCCTTTGTCTGTGTTGATATAATTTTTTAAAAAACCATATATTAATATCAGTTGTGTGATAACTATTAAATGGGTATATTATCAATAATAATTACAAATAATGGCAATTTAATCCCAAAAAAGGGTGCATGTTATTTCTATATCCATTAGTCATTAAAAGAGAGGTAATTTTATTCCTAAATGTTTGGGTCGTTACATAAACTATCAAAACAAGTGTCAAAATGTCTTATAAGAGAGTAATAAAATTTTTCAATATACACTCTATAATGTATTTTAGTCCCCATAAAATGATCATGCATCACAACTCAAAAAAATAGAAATCCACTCCTTTCTCATAAATGATTCTTGCACCCACATCTCCTGGCCATGCCATCAGCACTTCCAAAGTACCATGACTAGGGGAATCATTATAACATTTTGTACCTTATACTTGAGACACATAATCTAAACTAGTATCTCAATAACCATGCTATCAATATCATGTTCAGTATTATTCAATTTTATCACAAGGAAAGGATCTGGTTGATACCTCCCAAGCTAAGAAATCTAAAGCACATCATGAGTTAAATCCAAATGAGATAGTAAGTCCAACCAATATTCCACCATTCCATGTAACTCATGGATATAAAATTTTCAATAAACCTATTTTCCATGTTACCTTTCTTACATAATCGAAAATGTCATTTGTGAGGTGAAACATTACAAAAAACCCAATCACCAACCTCAAGATCTAGCGGTTGAAGATGATGTCCTTCATAATATTTTTGATTGAGTTATGTTATGAAAAAACTCTTCTGGATAAAATAATATTTTTCCATCACCTCTTAAATGAGATTCAGTCCATTCATGGAAAAATACCCCAACTATACCTAGTATAAGGGAGATCTACCTAGTTTCCATTATAATGATTCAAAGGGTTCAATCTTTGTCAAATCATGATAACTATTGTTATAGGAAAATTAACCAAGGGGAATATTATATTCATAAGATCCACCAAAATAAAGAATATAATCATGAAGAATATCCTCAAAAACCTCAATAGATATCTCTATCCATTAATATATTATTAGATGATAATCTATGTTTAATTTCAACCGGAAACTGATCAACTCTTAAAATGTTTCTAAAAGTAGGATGTAAACCTCCATGCCCTGTTAGAAACAATCACATAGGTAACCCATGAAGTCTAAAAATATATTTGATGTATATTACATTAAGCTCCTCCACATTATTCACCTCAATGATTTTTAATAAATTAGTAAGCTCTATATGTAGATAAATGATCAACAAAATTTTATACATCCAACAAGGAATCTGTATAAAATCAATGAAAAAAATCATTAAAATATCCTCCCACTACCATACTGAAATGGTTAAGGGTGTAATGAAACTAAAAGATTTTTATTGATCGCTTTAGTTTTTGATAGGTGATAAAACACAAAAAAAATCTATAATTGAACTCCTCATCCATGGATACCAATAAAAAAGTCTCAAGACATGATACATCATGGTATCTCCGAGGTGTACTAACCACGAAGACCAATTTCCATGTACAATAAACTCCTATAATAGATAAATAAAAACAAAAACCTACTATGGAAGAAATAATATCCATAGAAAGATGTATAAAAAAACCTATAGTCTCCCTACTATAATAAATATTACCTTAGAGTTGGAAAACAATTTCAATAACATGCTGGATCCGAACACGCTCATTAAAATAAAATTTAATATTATTCAAATCCAAGAACATCTATCAACTATAAGCTTCCACTCCAAGGCTCATATTAGTAAAAAAATTATTAGAGACCACTCCTCCGCCAATTCCTTCATGGTATTAGTTGAAATTTGATTTTAATTACATTATAAACTTCATCCCCTTCCCCATGTGTATATGCAATATCAAAATAATGTATAATGATACTCAACCAAGTGCCTCTATATAAGGTTTAGATCCCTCAGTGTAAAAATATATTGTTGGGATCTTATTGTCATAATACACATTAAATCAACCCCAAAAGAGATCTTAATTCCTTCGTTTGAGTGAATTAATAACCACTGCAAACCAATGATCATGTGTAGGGTTGTACTTATCATAAGGGAATAACTGGAGTGAGCTAAAGTCCACCAGATGTTTAGCCTACATCAGGAAAAATCATAAACCTTTATTATAACCATCACATAATCAATCGTAACCTAAACCATTTATGAATGCATAAATATAGGTACTGATGTCATACTAACATTTAGTTTAAAATATAATCTTTGAAATTTTGAATCCATTCATTATTTAAACCCTTATGAGTTCAAACTACCATTAGATAAGAAAGCTTGGATAAATATTGAACAAAATGATTTTATTAATTATCCGTTCCTGAGAATCTATAGATATTGACAACATTTATGGGTTTATCATAGGATATAACTAAATTTATCTTTTTAGGTTCCCCTATGATGACCTTATAAGTTATAAAATTCCCCAAACATTTCACTTTCTAAGTCCAAAACTCACATGTGAAAATCTAACTATATAGAAAATGTTCTTTGAAGGAGGTAAAAATGATATCAAAATGGTTCTTTTTCTCCTCCTATGACCTTTAGGGCACCATAATGTCATACACAAAAAATTACCTAATAACCGATGAAATATATGGTTTATAAAATCCATAAATATCCTAAAATCATTGGATAGAACAAATGTCATTGCCAGAAGCATTAAATTTTCATACTAGCTCCAAAACATAGAAATAAGTATATCACCTTCTGTAACTCCTAGTTGGAGATACTATAATTAAGGATTTATCTTTTAAAACCAATATGACCCTATTTGAGCCTCAGAGTGGAGGGTCTTTTTGTCTCTTCACATATAGGGTTTCTACTTAAGAACTATTATTTTCCCTCCACTGCTGTATCTCGTTGAATCGGTGTCGACATCTCCTGGATTTCGTTTAGGAGGCTGTCTGGCTCGGATCTCCGGCATACCTCGATGGCGTGGATCCGGTGCAGCTTGGTGGTTTTTGCATGTATTGTTGACCTTGGCATAGAAAAGTGACACTAGTTCTCTATAGTTCCTTGATGGTGTGGATCTGGCATTGCTCGGTGGCTTCAGTGTGTTTCGACGACCTCGGCGTGGTTGCAGTGTGGATCGGCTTGTCATTGCCTTTCAAAGCATGCTACAACATGAATCTTCGATGGACTTGGTGTGGTCTTCTGGTGTGGCTAATCTCTGTCTCGAGAGTGGTCCATAGGGGGGGGGGGGGTCTTTTTGATTCTGGTGTCTCGTATCTCCTTCCAGGTTTGATGTTTTGTGGTTGGTAATAGTGATGAATTTGGCAGTTTTGTTGGTTGTGTTTGGGTCGCATCACTAGTATAGTTTCTATCTTTGGTGTTGTTACTGCTACTCATGAAGGCTTCATGGTTAATGGTCCATGTTATTATTTTTGGTTATAATTTATTTGGATGTTGCTTTCATGGATGTTTTGTTTTTGAAGGTGGGAATTATGTGGAACTAGAATTGACTTCACAGAATTGTCTTCAGAGGATGATCCTGAGCTAGAAATCAACCATTGAAGGGTTTTTTGGATTTGGTTATTTGAGATGGTATGGTTCCATCCATTGGACCTATTATGTTATTTGAAAAAGGAAACTTGCTTTCTGAATAGCCTTACAAAGGTGGAGAGCTTCATCACAACCAAATTTTGGGGAGGAGCTATCTCGTGTTGTCATTTTGGGTTTACTATTTATACACTTTGCGTTTGATTTTTCCTACTTTCATGAAGTCTTCTTGGGTTTCACCCCTTCATCCCTTAAAAGGGGGTTTTATCTTATAATAATAAAAAAATTGAAGGCCTTTGGGACGTTGGATGAACATGTCCCTCTTAGATGGTTAAATAGATCACTAATCATGGAAAAGGGATATTTTGTCTTAACTATCACTTGATTCATCACTCATTAATATGAACAATCTATAAGACTTTTGTCTACATTACTAGAAAATAATATTGGATAATACAATGGTGACATGATAGGAAGAAGAAATACCTGATCATCTAGGTCCACGATGTGTAATTTTTGATTAAAATACTAATTAGGTTCTATTCAATAAGATAGAATAGAAACATGTATCATACCAGGGACATGATCAATAGTAAATTCAATATATATCTACAGTGGAACAATAAAAATAACTAGGAATGACCATATGGTATGAAAAATTTGTTCATGAAGTAGGAATACAATGCAAGTGCCAATAAAAGAATGAAAAAATTAATAAAAATGGCACATGATAACTGTAACATAAGGAACAAAAAGAATCATCTGTTCATATCTACGGTTTCACTAACCATGAAAAACTAGATTGAAATCATCCAAAGATGAAAATAAAAAACTCTTATTATAGAAAAATATGTGATAATAGAGGGTATTCATACATTCAATTCTTTGTATTTGGTCAAAGATATTAATATTGACATTTAAAAAGTACTACACGACCTTCTAGTCATCTATCACCAGCCAATGTGCGGGGAACTTGAATGAATTTTCAGACCTATTCCCCAATCAGTTTGAAAGATCCAATAAGAAAAATATAGGATTGAAATGTAATACCATCATTTCAACTATTTTTGATGACATAAATGAAAGAGTATTACCTGTATCAAACAATTATAGCACCATAAAAGAAGTAATAAACATTGTACCTATTATAGTAGCTGTCCCTACAATGAATTCCTCTAGCTAATACTCCACCGCATAAATCCATCTAGTTCAAACACATAAAACCACACATGGAAATTAGTTTAGATCGAAAACCCTTTGAAACATTGGTATGAACCTGAGAAAAACTGGTGAGAGAAGATCCAACATTACTTCCCTGTGATATACTTTTACAAAATACCGTATATGGACTAACCGTGTATAGAAAAGAAAAGTATTTGGAGCCTCTACACAGTTTTTCTTTGTATGAACATGTATTCCTTATTGGTAGCAAACAATCAGCTTCAATCTAAATGATTCCCCTAAAACTAGTCTGATAGAAAGATTACCACCCTTGCACATTCTTTTCTGGAGAGAAGAGACACCCTATATAATAACTGCACCAACCGATGATCCACCCAAACCATTATTTCTATCTATGTTATCATTCACCAAATATTTTTTATAAATTACCACTAAGAATATCCAAAGGATCATGGTAAATGACATCAAATAATTATCAGGACTTAATCCCAACTTAAGCCACAAAGACTATAGTTAATCATTTATAATTGGATCTTATTCTAAATGAACTAACTTTAAAAAATGGGTGAAATAGTTTTGAATAGAACACTCTTTTAGTTATGAGTTTATAAACTCTATCGTTCTTGATTCATATGATGTCTCATGGTAAAAATGATGATTGAATACTTTGTTTATATATTTCTGAGTAATATTATCATGAAACATACGTTTAAAAATATTTTCCCAGCATCTCATACCCTATCCCACAAGAATGTAATTAGAATAACCACTATAGTATCCTATAAAGTATTTATCCATTTTAAGATCCTATAAATACACTAAATCTAATCCATGAATTCCTTTGGATTTTTCTCTCTATAGAATATGGGTTGATTCTTTTTAGTGAATTTTGAGCCATGATGTAAATCACATACCGGGTTTCAAAAACTCACCTGATCTAGAGTCTGAATAGTGGGGATTATATCATCTATCATAGAAGGTTCCATTTGAGGATTTTCTAGTGGATCATATCATATAGTGTCCTCACCAATATTTTAAAGTGATCATCTCAGATGATTTTATGAATAACATCATGACATTGAAAAATCTATATAGTTACAAAATCCCCAAAATCATAGGACCAACTCCCAAAATTGTTATCAATTCCCTAAAACAATCAAAATTTATAGAAATATGAATTATAATTGAAAAACTGAACACTCAATAAGGGAAAAACTCTACTTAAATTAAAATTCCCATCCATTTCATTCAAATGAACTCATAAACTATGTCTCAAACATTGATTAAATTTTCAGACCACCCATGTTAATTCGATCTTAGATATAGATGTGAGATTACATTGAACCCTATAGATATAAATACATAAATTCTGATAGTACTAACTCTTATCTACCCAATATATTGATCTAGACATAAGAAGTGTTATAATATATTAGGCTGAGCATCCTATCTGATACCATTCTCTAATGAACCAACCTAATTAAACTTGGAAATCCACCCAAGACAGACTGTCATAGAAATGTGGTGAAACTCGATAACAGAAAAACTCACTTATATAAAAAAAAATACAAACAACCAATGTAAAATGTGAAAGAAAAAAATGAATCGAATATCTATAATTTCCATTCCAAACCATACTAATAAGAAATTATGACAAGACAAATCCAATAAGACCCCATGTAACAGACAGTCACCTCCAAACCATATTTCTATGAATGAAATGACAAAAGAGTGATATTGAAAAGAATTAATTTCTCATTCCCTTTAACTAGGTCCTAAAACAGAACAACTAAAACCACCCAAAAAAATTAGGGTATGAACAACAAGATTTATGGGGTTCCAAAAAGATAATCAATGAAAAATAAAATATCTAGAATTCACTAGTTCTAGAAATAAAAATAATAATGTTTTACAAATTATTTCCATAAAACAAAACCATTTGTAAATAATCCCTTGGTTATAACAAAACCCTATAAGATAATAAAATGAGGAATATAAAAATTACATGTTTATAATCATTATAGAACAACCAATACAATCCCTAAATACTCCATAAGGTAATAAAATAAAATAAAATTATGACCAATAAAATATGTGGGACAATAACTGGAAATAACAATAAAAAATATATCATGTTTTAATCCAATCTTAAATGACAATGATAGATATTTGGGATGAAACTTGTGGTTATAAGTACCTGAAATAATGATAATTCAAATATCAAGCCCTATGGTGGATTCAATTGATAAAACCACTGGTGAAATTACACTAACTAAAGGGAGAAAATCACTCTAGTGTAATTAAACACACTATGGGTAATATTTCGATTCCCAAAATAGCTAATTTTTCCTAATGATCTATGATTTCCAAAATCAATATTAAAAATCTATGATTATAATTAATTAATAATTTTCAATGAAAAACCAATCGTATTTGGATCATGAAAAACAATTTTTATGAAAAAACTAACATTCAAGAATTTTATCAATCAATTGTTATAAACAAACCATTTTTATAGAAAAACCCCTATGTTTCTCCAAAAAATAAATGGTAACCACAAATCAAATAAAATATGTTAATAAATATAGGTAGTTTAAATTAACCATAACAAATTCATATATTTATCCCTTTTTATAAAAACACATGCCTAAAAAATAGAGGTATAACTAATCACATTGATAAATAGACAACAATGAAGAGTAGATTGGGTCCTCATAATACTAGATCCATTATAAAAACACTAATATTAAATGAATATTCTTTTATATAGAATAGATAACACATAATATTTCCATTATTTGATAAGAGAAGTTATTTAATGAGGATCCAAGAATAAAAGGTAAATATGGATAAAAAATGCAACATACCTTGAGTTGATTGATCAATAATGAAGGATATACAACTAGGATATTATAAGAGAATAATATATATATCTAGGTAAGAATTATTTTGATCCTTAATGGTATTATGGGATCATTAGATGTTAAAATGGAGTTGTATGGATTTTCTATCAAAAAATTATCGAATGATAAGTCAGTGCTCATAGTTTTCCGGAGAGGCCTCATAGATTTGAGTAACTTTATTCCCTAAACATCCTCTATATTTAGAGATTATATTTGGGTCACATATTATGGGCGCATGATTACATTAAAAATGAACCTTCCATTGATATCCCCTCTGCTATGAGTGCATGATTAGGAGCAGTTGTCACACTATTTGGACACATTGTGCACCCCCTACAGTAGTCCATGCAAGGCCACAAGGGTTCCTAGTTAAATCTTATCAATTTATTTAATAATGTTCCAATCATCCATATCCACACGGTTTTCAAAACATTCCACCCCCCCAAATAACACTAATTAATGGAAAAACCCATGAATGGTAACAATAAAGATCAACAAGTACCTATAAGAACGCAATGGTACATTACAATGATTACATGATTACTATGTTGAGATCCATATTTTAATTTATACATGAATAGTGTGGTCATAATATCATTGAATTCTATCATCAAATTTTACCCATATTCTCACAATGTTGAGACAAGATGGTATAACCATCAATGTCCCCATGTTTCATTTTCAATTTCTCAAACATTGAGGATTGGATTGTGGTATAGGCATAAAAAATTTCATTGAATATTACCATAAAATATCTTTCTAATCATAAAATGATTCAGGAATAAGTAAATTAGGTAATGGGTAATCCAACACATATAATTTTCATTTATATTAAATTATTATGAGATAGAGCTTTTACTGCTATTGGAAATTTGTATCTATGAGGACATATTCCTTTTTCAAATATTGATCATAGTGAAAAAATTTCATTAAATTACATTTTCCAAAAAATAAAGTTAATAAAATTATATGATTTACCTTGATTACTTATTATACATTACCGATTAATTAGGTCACTAATTATCAACTAATTTTTTTATCTAACCCTAGTAGTCATCACAATAATAATCAAATTTCCAATTCAAATTCGTATTTTAGTGAAAATAATCCATGATAATTCTCCATATAGTCTATTCTATTTCATTAAAGCTACTCGTAGATTATTATGGTATTAATTTAACTGGCTTTCCTCATTAAATCATGCCTCCCTGAACTATTGAGGGATAGCCTAGATTCTAGTAATCAATGTAGGGACCTTTTGGCTATTGAGATTTTCATGTTAGTTTCTCTGTTTGGTGATAATTTTTATATTCTAGGATTTCATTAAATATGGTAATATAATTATTGTTTTCTATAGGAGTCATGGGTATAGCTCTATCACTCACTACTGGTCATCCTTCTTACCTCTCAAGGTTGGATTCTTTGGAAATCAGGTGTTGGTGCATCCATAGTTCCGATTTGAGCGAATGAATGACTAGAGTGGTGTCTTTGGTTCAAAGTGTCTTGTACCTCATATTAAAAAATGTTCCCTAGATATGGTTTTGGTTCATTTAGTCCTACATTAAAATGGCTTGGCCTCATTTCCATTGGATCATCTTTCGGGCTTCTATGGCTGCGGTGGTGGTGGGAGTCACATAGAGCTCGACAAGGTTCATCCAGGATGGTCTTCGATGGTGGTGTAATTGTCTCACGAAGTCTTAATTAAGGTATTTTTCATGTATGTCATGGTGATGTTGCATATTTTTTTATCTTCGTGGATTTAACATTGTTGTGGTGATCCTTTATGGCACTTAGGTTCACAGTTTAATGAACTTCTATCCATTTATCCTTTAAGGGGATGCTTGAAATGACATTCAGAGCATGAGTTTTCTCTTGATCATTTCTTTTTATATTTAATGTTTTAAAGGGTATTAAATTTCCATTGTTACTAGGCCCATTCATTCATGTATGGGACAACTATTCATGCAGCGATGTAAAGGTTGTAACTTGTCTTGATGTTTTTTGATGCTGGGCAAGGGATTTTCTTGGAGGTCTTAAAATTGTTTTTTGGCCTTTAACTCTTTGACAGTGGAGGCATGGTTGTGTTTTATGTATTTTACGTCATCAATACTTCCCCCATTCCCCTAAAAAGTTATTTTGAAATAAAATTTAATTTTCAGTCAGCCATTACATATCAGCTAAAGATAAAAAAATATTTATGTATAAATTATGTTGTTTCCATAGTTTTTAAATCTGACCCATATAGATTATAATAATTCCATATCAGTTGGAGGTACCCAAAAGTATAGTTTATAGACACCTCAAACACCCATTTTCATTCAAAATCAAGCAATTGAAGATATTACACCAACATATTTATTTGATGTATTTTGTTATTACTAAAAATTGGAAACAACTTTTTTATTGATATGATCATATTATGTGATCACACGCAATACATAAAAATTCATTAAATGAAAATAATTCATCACATCATGATATGATTTAATATTTATTTTCGATATCAAAAACATGATTATTCATACAACTCTAATAAAATATGAATTACAAAATTAATAATAAGAATGATATCGGGAATTTACTATTTTATATCCATTGAGAATAAATATATTAATTATAAATCTTGTGGAAAATTATTAAGTAATTATTTACTTATGTTATAGCCTACACCCTTGTTCAATGTATCTATATCAAATCACGAATAATTCTAAAGATCGATATGGTCTATGGATTATATTTTCCCAAAATTATACATAAATACTCATAAATATAGAATATAGATATTGAATAATAATAATGGAACAACAACACCTTGTACATATATATAAATGATATATGATTTATAGACCATAAAAAAATTAATAATAACAATTATCCTGTACAATGGCATTAATAAATTAAATTCTTGAAAAACATTTGTTAGTCGATGCTCAAGTTTAGTCTTCTAATGATATTTAAGTAATATAAAATTATTTTTATTTAAATTATACATGAGTGAATTTAAAATGAATTAAAATAATTATTCCAATTTTAAAATGGTAAAATATCAATCACATAGTACCATTTTTTAATACATTACTTAACCTTTAGTTATTTTACTAGTTTTTTTTATAAATTTGTTATGTCCTCGAGTGGCCTGAAAACCCCTTAAATATGGTTATATTACCTGTTGGGCCTTGAAGTGGATGTGTGGGTTAGGATAACCTTGATGGGCCATAGTGGGGGGGGGGGTTTCAACACTAACACCACCTATTTAAAAATATTTATTTTTGAAAACAATCTACTTTCCTACCATTATAGGTCTTCATCGAGCACCACACCTCTTTTGGGTAAGCCAGTTGATTCAATAAGGGAGGATTAGCCACCCCAAATATAGGTTTTCAATTTTTTGGAATTATTTTTAGTTTTCCAAATAGATAAAACAATGATTTTAGGAATTTATTTTGAATGTTAAATAAGTGGGAATCAACCTACTTTTAATGTATTTTATATTTTAAACTTTTAATAGTTTTTATTTGACTTTTAATTATTCTACAATTTTCTAGAAAAAATATCACATAAAAATGTTGTTATAAAAAAATTAACATGGAAGTATTACTAGGGGATATCATATTTGGAAAAATCCACTATCATAATTAAAAATAAAACATTTAATAATATATGTTCTTTAATTTTTAATAACACAAAACACTTGTTTGGATACGATTTGAAACATCATATTCTTTTTTGTTGGATGTTATGATGATATATAGTAATGGTTTATTGTGATTATACCATAATAATTCCATACATAAAAATTTAATGAAAGCCTAATTTTTCCATGGGTTAAATGACCACATTATAATGACCCCAACATTTCATAGAATTATATTAAATATTTTTAGATGAATATTCATTACATTTAAAAAGCAGGTGATAGAGGAACTTAATAATTTAGATCTTTTGAAACCATATAAAACAAACTTCTTTTCTTGTGTATTATATTCAATGATTCCGATAATGATCTTCCCCTAGAGTAACATATATAAAACCTTTCATCTGTACAGGTGGAATGGGAACATAATAAAAGGGTGACCTCTAATGGCCAGAAAGGGTAATAATGTAAGATATTAACTTATTATTTTATCCAATTATAAGATAATAATTATGGGTATGTGATCATGATAACAACTTACAATATTAATTCCGAATCTCTCAGGGATCCTAAATTTGATCCATAGTATAAAACATTAACATTTGAAAAGATATGTTTCATAAGAATGACACATCAACATAAATTAAATCATGAACCATAATTTCAATCCCTAAATGTGCGTAAAAACATAATAAGTATAAATAACCATTTCACATGTCAAGTATAAGTATAATGAATCTAGGATCATTTTTTATCACCTATTTACCTTAATGTATCAAGCACATTGACTTTTGTTTTGTCACAAATCAAGCACATGAACATGTTTCCCTTAACTATGTTATGAGATATAATTCAATACCCAATGAATTAGATGAATTTATAGGTCACACCCTTAACATAATGAAACAATTTACATGTGGACATAGGTCTATATTTCATTCAACACTTTATGTCATATGTAATGAAATGAATTTGGTAAATGCTTTGTCATATCATAAATAATAGAAAAAATAGGTTTCATAAATATAATTCTATCATAAAAATAAACCATTTATTGAATGGATTTGAATTGTATCTTTCAAGAAAATAGATAGTAAAGAATTATAATTATCAGATAATGTCTTCATATATGGGAAAGTTATTTTTGAAAGATCATATGAAGTAATTCTAGAGGTAAATATCCTTTAATTTGAGAAATCGTTTTTAAAGACATGATCAATTAGAACCGAAAAACATTTCTTTGAAAATAACATCATAATATTATAATGAAATCTTCAAGGAATTAAGGTTACATTAATGTTTAAAATACTATTCAAGAATTATAAGGTAACAAAAACATTCCATCAATATTTTCTCTAAAAATTCATAAATAGACTTGTTTAGAAAATCAAAAACATATATTTTCAAAAAAAAATTAAAAAGAAAAAATTCATAAAAAATGAATTTATGCATCCATTATAGAATATTAAAAAACATTTTCGAAAATAGTTTTTGAAAACATGTCCATGGATGAGGAATATTCACCAATGGAGACTTAAAATGATAAAACCTTGAATATTGATGGGATTTTTAAATAAACACTTATCATATTGTAATCAGGTGAATCATATGGCCCTTGAATGAAATATGCTTATATGGATATAAAAATACCATAATTTTAAGTATAAGACTCATAAAATACATTCATGTGTTGTATATAAACCATTGGAAAGAAACATGTAGTGTATATGGCTTGTGTCCCACAGAAATAAAATTGGGAGAAAATTCCTTAACAAAATTATCACCTTTCATTGTTTGTGTTATAAAAACTTTATAAGAAATATGTATTTATTTTAAAATTATTACATAACCATATATAAAATATATGAAGTATTATTTTTTTATAACTTCTTATCAGTTATTTATTAATAATTTAAAATCACTTTCAGGGTGATATATGTATCTTTTTCCAAGCATGTTTTTGTTTAGAAGTCCTGGTATTTAAAATTTAAATATGGTACAATAATTTAAAGAAAAATTATCAAGATATATATATCATATATATTGATATAATTAACCCTTATTACCATCAATGGGAAATATAGATGAAAAAAAGCGCACCACATAGTGGATATGGTAAGCCATATGTAAACATGAATACCGTTATCATTCCCCATAAGATTAGATGGTAAAATGATAGATGTGATATTACCATTAAATAATTATAATTAGGTTATAAATATCATATATAAACATTAATCCCATCATAATTATCATTCAAAAAAAATATGGTGATGGAAAATCAGTTGTATCGATATGTGGAGACGGTAAGCCATGCATATGCACGAGCGATAGTTTAAGTTCTTGTTATACTGGAAAGGATATATATAATGGAGTGTTTTTAATCATAATATCATTTCAAAATATTTATTTATTATAAATTTATTATTTTGTGATATTTTTCATTGATTTATAGGAGTTATGAAAGAGTAAAAAAACAGTGATTGGTTAGAGATATTACATCTTCTTCGAAACAACCCCTTTAGATCTCCTCTAAAGGAATCTAGAGTAGTTATTTAGGATAGTAATTCACCTATATATTGTGTATATGTAAGTGTATAAGATAAATGTGTATATTTTGTTCTATCTATAAGACTCAGTGTGGTGAAATGAGATGAGAGAAGATGTGTCATTTTATAATGATGTTGAGGGGAACTTTTGGAATTTATCAGAAGAATAATTTATAATATATGAAATCAAAAAAAAATAACATACAAATGGAAATGCATATTGTGTGATATGGTTGTAATACCATCAAAAACATTATTTTACAGAAGTTTTGGAGTAGTTTTAAACCTTATCAATTTTATTAATTCATAGTTAACCTTTTTTAATGATAACTATGGTAACAAATTTTTAGATATTTAATGTTTGATAATTTTACATATAAGGCGTCAATTGAAAAATAAATTGTCCATCTATGATATTTTAGAAAATAATTTTCCACATTTTATTTATTTATTATTTTTATAATTTTTAAACAAAGTAAACAAATATTATTTTCATAAAACATCATTACTACCAATTTTGACACTATTCTTTTCATTGAGTTTAATAAAATAAATACCTCAAGATAAATAAAAACCAATTAATACACACATAATATGATATATGAAAATAGAAAAACCATTAATAACCATAATTAATTCAAATTATATTTCTTTTAATATTTTAAACATCACTTAATTTTTTTGGTTTTAATTAATATAATAATTACTATATCATCATTGTGTAATTATTTGTGATTATTCATTCTTCCCTAAAAAATAAAAATAAATTTACGTCTGTAAATGATCCTTTTATCTTACATTATAATATATATAGTTGAGAATATCTACTACATTAACCCATATTAATGATACTACACTTATTAAATATAAGAGTGTGCCATTTTTTCACGCTGATTAATTTTAATAATATCTATGATATTTTCATGGAAAAGTTTCCATTAAATAATATAATTTTTAAAATTAGGGGTTTTGGGTAGAATTAACATCATCCTATGAAATTTTGTCTAGTTTATGGTTCATTTTATATTCCATATCACTTTATTTTTAACTTAAATTACACAATTTCCCCTTTAACATGGTAACAAACTATACCAATGGTACTATTATATGAAAAAAATAATAGGGAAAAACTTAATGAATTTGGAAATTATTATTCAAAACTATTAATCCAGTTTTCAAAATTCAAAACACTGTATTAGTTAAAATTAATTTAAAATTAATCCCATAGATGTGGTGAGAAAACATGTTTTTATATGAAAATGATCAAAATATTAAAATGTTTTTTTTTCAAAATAAAGGTTGATGTTATTCAAATGACATGAATTAGAATAAATGATATAAAATTGATTAAATTATTATATAAAACAGATCGAAAATATAATTATCCAAAAAAACTATTTTTATTAAATGACTATTTTCAATTAAAATGCAGTATTTTCACTATTAATAAAAACAAGAAATTTAATAGAAAAGCACAAAAAATTCAACCAATGTAAATATTTATATCCTTTATAAAATAAGAAGTTTATTCCTTCAATTATAATGTGTCAAAAT
The DNA here is from genome assembly GCA_963277665.1 of Viscum album. NCBI lineage: Eukaryota > Viridiplantae > Streptophyta > Magnoliopsida > Santalales > Viscaceae > Viscum > Viscum album. The sequence goes on from OY728130.1 coordinate 1,879,065,707, forward strand.
TTAGATATAGAATAAGTCCTCCATTAAAATTCCACAAAACTACTTTATGAAAAATATAGTTTTTTCTAATAAAACATGATTATGTTATATGAAATGTTCATAACACAGATAAGATTAATGTTAAAAAATATATTTAATTTATTATGACATTAAGAAACATGGCTTACATGTGTAATCTATTCTTTAATATTTTTATTAGTATTATTCATACATGCAATTCTAATGGCTCGATTATAATTATCTTTTTTAAATAATTACTATAATAATACAATGTTATGAAGAAACAGAAATTTGTGTGTAATGAAAGATAAGCCGGTGTTATGTGTAGCACAAGTCATCAATGAAATTAAATTATAAAAAAAATATATTTCATAAATTATTTTTGGTGTTACATTATACCCCTAAAATAAATTATTCCTCAAAATTCGTTGGTGTCATGAAAGTCATAAGAAATTAGATTTAAATTCACAAAAAACCCAAATCATAAAAATTAATAGGAAAACTCCCATTAAAATATAAAATGTTAGAAATATAGTTGTTACCCATAATAACCCTATGGCGAGGCTTACACAAAGGAGAATGTATATGGAAAGTGAAAACATGGACATAAAAGAGAAAACTAGCTATCATTTTTTGATGGATATTAATAGAGAACAAGTTATAGATAATGTTAATGAATACAAAACGATCGACCAAATAGGTCAGGAGATGGTAATTTATATAAAAAATGATCACAAAAGGATAATATTTTATATAAAAATAATTTTTTATCATATCATTAATTAATTTCATTTCATAAATAAATTTTTCATCTATGGTTTGTTATTGATCAATCTAATATTCTTCTCTTACTCTTGGAAAAAATGATGTTTCAAAAGAAATTATAGAAGAACTAGTGGATCTTGACATGAATATTGGGATGATAAGACAATCATTAAATATATATTTATCATCAAAACCAAATCGGTTTTATATGTTATACAATATTCATAAATAATTGTATTATGAATCGTTAATCTCTAAAATTTCATCCATGTTACAAAAAAAAATTTCAAAATAGGTTACCCTTATTAAACATTCAAAAGGATGATATTTGAGACTCTTAATGGATAGTCACTAACCAATTAATTTATCCCTAAAACCTTATTTATCACTAAACTATCACATAATATGCATGTAAATACCATTATCATGCATTCTTTTAAAACATGGTAATAACCTGAATTACAATAAAACCATAATTAAAACATAGATGTTTTTAAAAATTAACTCATTCCCCATACCATAAATCCAAAAATTCATTAAACTCAATCCATGATATCATAAAACACTTTTTCATCTTATCATTCCCAAGGAAATCAATACTAATCCATTTATTTTATAACAATAAAACACCATATTAATCTATTATCCCAACATAATTCAAATAATAAGTGTTATCCTTCCCTTCCAATATCACCTAACAACCACAATCAGTTTGTATGGTTACCTGCACCATTCAAAATATAACATAAAATCCTTAAGGAACACTATAGTGGTACAATCCTTAAATTTTTATATTTTTTATAATACCATATTATTACTTATAAAACATTATTCTTTAATTCCAATACAAAAAAATCAATTATTATAACACATCATTTTCATAATCCACATCACCAAACGTGATCTATTATGATTTTCTTTTGCCTTTTGATTGATTTTTTTAGGTGTATATCATCATAATAAACCTTTTTATTAGGGAAGTAGTTCGTATAATTCCAATTTTTATTTCACATGAATCATTAATGTGATAGATTTTCATTAGTTGGGATCCTCTTTTCGTCTATTACATTGACCGGACTATTCATCACCTTTCAAAATTTACAACCTCTATCTATTACCTTTCCACAATTAATGACAATATAGTTTCGTACAAACACATTTCATTATGTTTATTCCAACATTTCTAGAATATAAATGGCTTAGATTTATTTACACTATATTCTTTATTTTATTTTTCATGAGACTGAATATTTATTTTCTTATCAAAGTCATTTCAATTGTGTGTATATCCAATTTAAATTTATACATTTAGTAAAAATAATACAATTTATTCATAAATACGGAATTCTTATATGTCTATCACTCTTCAGAGAAATAGTTTTAATCCAATAAAGAATCTGTCAACCACAATTTCTGGTTGGATTGTAATAATAAAAGTGTACCTGTAAAGTACTGTAAATTGTTTCTTCAAAGTACCGATGAATCCATTATCATTTTTAGCTCAAAAACTATGTCTCTATATTAATATTATGAATATTTGTAAATTATTTATTAAAAAAAGTTCATGAACTCTTACCATTCCATGGAGCTAATTTCATCATGCCACCTCCTATTTATTATAATATTCCACCTTTGATCCACTTCACCTTCAAAATGATATAAAATGTAAATAAATTTTTTATTTTATGAACATTGTAGATTATAAAATAACTTTTCAGTGGTACTAATTCATTTATCATCAACTATTGGACTGGAATACCCACTAAAATAAGATGTAAACTACCTCGTGAAGGACTAAATAGAGTGTTTTACCTCAATTTATCATTTTAATGTGAAGTATGATTCTTATCATGAAATGATTCTGTGATAATAACACCATGACTTTTCATTCCTTTTCCCATAACATTAAGTTACTTTGAAAGAAAATCATTGCATTAATTATTTTATTTTTCATTAACATGGTTCCTTCATGCTACATCAATTTACCAAAACTAGAAAGCATAGTATAAAAAATACTAATCAGCATTATAGAACCAAATAATCAAGAGAAATAACTTATAAAATTTCAATCTAAAACACCTTATGTTTAATCCTACGTTGTTTATGATCATTAAAAAACTCTAGGATTTCAACAAATACCAAGTCTTATCCTTTGGGATATAACTATGTTTTTCTCATCCTAGTTTCCAATGCTTGACTAAATTTTTTTATCTCATAACAACTATAATGACCCAGGATTTTCATACAAGGATATTTAATATTTTATTATGAATATTAATTAATTTAACCAAATATATTCATAAGGATCATAATAATTTAGTGCCTTTGCAAACATGGAATAAATTTTTTTGTCGATTAAAATATCATCAATATTTTCCATAGTGATATTCCACTTTATCACCCTACTTAAAACATTTCATCATAACCCATAGAATGAAACAATAAGAAAAGGGTGAGTTGAGATGATCAGTAAGGGTTAGGATAGATGATATCAATTTTTTATTTTATGAAAGGTTAAGATAGAAAATTTGGGTTTACAATAATGAGAATAAACTACACATTTCCTATGAAAACTATCATGGATAATAAAAAAAATTCATATAATGAAACAATATCATTTTAAATGATATGTATCATAAGAATAAAAAACAATAATAACTCAATAATAATCCATATATTCAGGAAAAAACATTGCTTGTAATCATTATAAATTCATAAAGCCATTTAATATGTCTATATTATCAACCAAGACTCCAGGATCATTCCTTATAACATGTTTCCCATAAGTGATCAAGCACTTCGACTTGTTTCCCATCACGGTCCAAGAAAATAGGCTAGTTTCACTCAACTATATCATGGGATACAATTCACTTCCCGATGAATTAGAGGGTGATATTGGTCTCACCCATCAAGTAATTAAATCTATACATATATGGTCCATATGTCCATAAATCATTCGTCACATCAGAACCCATATATAGAAATTTGTTTAAAAAACTTTTTAGAAAAACATAAATTATGGAAAATAAATAAGTTTCATAAATACCATTCCATTAAAAAAATAAAACCATTAAGTGAAAGGAAAATAATGGTATCATTGGTTAATATTTGTAGTAAATCATAAGTTAAAAAATTCATCTTTCATGGGAAATTGATTTTGTGAACGATCACTTGAAATAATTCTCTAGGTAAATATCATTTCTTTTATGAAATAGTTTTTAAATAGAGTCAAAAATATAAAGTAATTATTTTTCAAATAACCATGCAATATTATAATGAAAACTTCAAGGAATAAAAAAATCATAATAGAGGGAAATTCGGCTCATTAAAAATATGTTAAAAATGTTTCTTCTTTAAATTTTTCCCAAAAAGTTATAAATATATTTGATTAAAAAATGAAAAACATATCCACATAAAACCATTTTATAAAAATAAACAATGTGTAAAAATAAATTTAATAATACATAGGATAATATTAAAATAATTTTTGAAAATAATTTTGAAAAAATGTACTTTTAATTAATACATTCCCTTATTGTCGATTAAAAAAGATACAAACCTGAATAGTGATGAGATTCTGAAATAATGACTTATCATTTTGTGACAAGTTAAATAATATTAATTATGAATGAAAAAAAATTATATATATATTTCAACTTAATAAATTTAAAGATTTGACTCATAAAATACATTCATGAGTAGTAAATACACCACATGAATGGAACAAGTAGTGTATACGGCATGTGTCCCCAACAAATAAAATTGGGAAGAAAATCCCTTACCAAAAGTCTCACATGTCCTTTTTCATGTTAAAAAATAATCTATAATAAATATGGATTTATTATACAAATATTCCATAACCATAAATATATTATACAATGTATGATTCTTTTATATCATCTTATCTTCTGTTTATTAATAATTTTAAATATATATTTTGGGTGATGTCTCCTTCGTTTGCAATGCATGTTTCAGTTCGGTAGTCCCAATAATTATACTATGATAATTTTAGCATCATTTAAAGAAAAAGTATAATTTATCTATTTAATATACATTAATAAAATTCTTCTTTATTACCATCATGTGAAATATAAATGAAAATTTAATCACATCGCATAGTGAAGATGGTAAGCCATATGTATGCGCGAGCAATGTAATCATTTTTAAAAATATTTGGCTGTAAAATAATATATATGATATTATTATTACAGAAAAAATAGTTATGTCATAAATAACAGATATAAACATTTTAACCATGATATTTACCTTTCACAACTCTTTGTGATAAAAAATTAATTATGTCGTTACGTGGAGACAGTAAGCCATACATACAAACGAGTGACACTATCAACTATTGTTCGATGGGAAGGGGGTGTCTAATGGTTTGTTAAAAATATTTATAATAACATCTAAAAATATTCAGGATGATGAATATGATATTTTATGGAATACATCATAGATGAAAATTAGTTATAGAAGGGTATTAAAAGAGGGTGATCGGTTTGAGTGATTACCTCTTCTTTGTAATGGCTCATTTCAGTCTCTTCGAAAGGACTCCAGAGTTGTATTTTTGGGAATAGGACAACACCAAAACTATTCAATGGAATCGTAGAAGTTAATTTTTTAGATTTTAGTTGATATACAAGGCTCAATTTTGTAAAATGATATAATTGGGGATGTTTCCTTTTATAATGAAAGTGACATTCACTTTTAGAATTCTCAAGTGATTAATTTATAATAAATTTAATCTCAATAAAAATAACAAAAAATGGAATGGGATTAAAAAAATATGTGGGATATAGTGGTAATATCATCATACAATATATATTGGGAATGTTTTGGTGTAATTTTAGAATTTATCATTTTGATTAACTCATAGTTAACCTATTTTAATTTCAAATAATATAACGACTCTTTAGATATCAAAAGGTTGAAACTTTTATATTTGAAGCATCAATTGAACCATAAATGGATCATTAATTATATTTTAGACCATAATTTACCCCTTTTCCTTACATAGGATTATTATTATTTTAAAATAATTTAATAAAATATCATTTTGATAAAATATCAATGTTAGACAATTCTAAAACTATTCATTACATTGACTTTTAGAAAATTTATACAACAAGATAACATCAATAAAATTCATTTTATACACCCATAATATTTAATATTAACATATTAAGTTCATATTTCTCTATATATGATTCAATTTTTTTTTATTTTAGTATTATTAATATAACATAAATGATTTTTTTTCATTAATTTAATGATTACTCAATTAAAAATTTGTAATTTTTTAAGACATTTTTTTACTAAAAATAAAAAATTAAATGACATAGATAAATAGATATTCATTAAAAATAATATACATGGATGATCATATCATATATTTTAACCCATATTATAATTATTATAATTATTAAAATAAAGAGTGTGGAAAATTTTCACTCCCTTTGATTTTAATAATATCGAAGCCATTTTTTTGAAAATTATCAATTAAATAATTAAATATAGAACTTAAGGTGTTATGGTTAAAATAAATTTCATTTATTTTTTATGAATTAGGGTGATTTAATTATTTTTATCCATTTATTTTTATCATAAATTACCCAAAATAACTTTATCGTGGTAAAAAACATACTAATGTTAATATTCATATTGGCAAAAAATAAAAGGGAACTATTTAATAAATTTATACCATATGATACCAAATATTATATCTATTTTTAAAAATTCAAAACACATAGTTTTCTAATATTAATTTTAATTAATATGGTAGAAGGGGTGAGAAAACCTTTTTTTAGTGAAAGTATTCCAACGATTAGAATTCTATTATATACAAATTTAATTTAATATTGATTCCAATGAAAAAAATTGGATTAAATGATATAAAATTTATATAATTATACTTTTAACGTAATCATTAATATATTTTTACAATATAAATTATTTAGATGAAAATGATTTTTTAAATTAAAATTTTAAGAAATTCACTATTCACCAAAATATTAAACTTATCTGAAAAATAAAAATATTAAACCAAAGAAAATAATTATATGGAAATTTTAAAGAAGATATATATTTAGTAATAATTTAATTTATAAAAGTATAAAAATATGTTTTTAAAATAAGTCTTTATTATAATGTGATTGAACTACTTTTAGAAAAATAAACTTTTATCATATAAGATAGAAATTATTTTTATTTCATGTATAGGAAAAAATGATGAATGTTAAAAATTAGTTTCAAAATATTATAAATATATTTATTAATATATTATAAAATGTATTATATTATATTTTATTTTTATAAGACATGTTTTTTATCATTTAAATAGTCTTTCAAAAAATGATATCTTTATTGTTTCAAAAGGGGTTTACACGTGTAAACAATAAATTAAAAATTCAGTTAATAGAATTTATAGTAGTCATTCTAATGTATAGGTTAGAATTTTATTGTCTAAATAATTGATAAAATAAAATTAGGTGTTTTAGAATCACTATTCTTTTGTAACAAAAGCTATTATAGTGTTCTGTATTACAAAAGAAATTAGAGAAGTAGAAATATTTAATAAAAATATATTTCATAAAAATATCAGTGTGTAACACACATGTTAATTTTGATTCCAATTATATTTAATGGAGCTTTAAATTAAGTTAGCTAGACTCAGTATTTAAAATATTATCCATGTGTCTTGAACTACCATAGTTACACTGGTAACCCAATAACTCACATAACCCAGATAGAGCCTAAAGGGAATTCCCAATCCCCTAGGGTGGGTGACTTGAACTTGGCATCCTAAAACATGAAATTGGGAACAATTTATCCAAAGAAAATATGAATGAAAAATAAAAAAATAAAGCATTAATATAAAATAATCTCCAATGGGTGTAATGTACCAAAATAAGATAAGGAATAAAGACTGTAAAGCACTACAACAAAAGTATAGAAAGTTAGGAAAACTTCCCCATGTTCTTGAAGGAAAAAACATACCATGTCACACACTCCACAACTAGATCCACATATACTATATCCCTTACCTTTTCTTGAACATGGAATAATAATTTCTCCAAAAACCCAAAGGAAATAGTAGGGTGTGATCTTACAACTAGCAGGATACCACCAATGATTCCATAATAGATGCCAAATATAGGTTATCCAAATAAAATATTTCAATTTTAAAAATGAATTGGTTCAGAAATTCAAAATTTATATTTAAATAAAACATGGTATTCATTTTTAAAATTGTGGGAAAAATATTCAAATAAAAGGCTTCTACTTTAGATGAAATGGAATATTTAAACCAATGTATTAAATAAAATAATTACATATTTTTTTTGTAAACCTAGCTAAGGCATGTAAATAAATTGTACAACATTGCCATATATTTATATATTAAATATAAATAAACAAGTGAGAAACATGGTCATATTCCATGTATGTATGAATGTACTATCCAGTTACAAGACTCCACACTCTCTAATTGATCATAGTAAAATGAGTATACACACAACCCTACTGATATTGGCCAGTGGCTACTTGTCACTATCCCATTGAGGATGTGACCTAACACAGGTACGTTTTAGAATGTTGTAATAGCATAGAGTGTGTCCAAATAACCAATAAACTACTTAAGGATTTCACGCACTCTCAATTTATGGGAAATTTATTTTAAGACTCTTTAAAATCTAATTAAATCACATTCATCCATTTCCAAATTTCCAATTTTCCATTTGAAACCAAAATGTGTTTTAATAAATAACATACCCTTTTCACAGGATAAAACCACTAGCTTTCTATCAAAGTATTTTAATCTATTTCATAAGTTTTAAATCCATTTAATACCTATAAAATTCTTTTTACAAATCATTTATTTCATTAAATTCAAAAAATTAATTAAAAACATTTCTATCAAATACATAATTTATATTTAAAAATTTAAATCAACCAATTTCTATAAACAAACTCCAATTCAATGGAATTGGTGGTTTTCCAAATTTTGATGCCAAAACCATTAAAAATATCCCAAATCACTAGAAAAGCGTTGTGATAAATTTAATTTACTTTTTTGATCAATTCAATTTAAATCAACAATTGGAATAAATTAAAAAAATTCAGACTAATAAATTTAGCTAATCAGGACAGAACCACATACCTATTCCCAAAACTCAATACTCACAATAACACCCATCAACAAGAATAAAGGTGGAGATTACTGCGAAACCCAAACTAGATGAAATATTCAACACCACATGGCATTGATCCATCAATTCCAAGATGATTCATTAAAAAACCCAAGAGAGGATAGAGAGAGAGACAAAGAACGGGGGAGAAATCCTACATGAGAATAAAAATGAAAGCATATTGATGATCGAATGCTAGATGAATAGATTAAAAAGGTTTGGAAGGCTTCAAGATATCATTGAAATGGGAATGGGTTTAAAGGAGAATAAAATGGAGAGGAGCCAAAAATAAATACTAATCGCCCTGATTGATTTAAAATTGAAACTAGGGTAATACATGGAATATAATCCATATACACGTCTTGGAATAAATAAATTTCATAACTTCCAAAGAACGCATCACATTGAAATAAATATCAAACCTAAAAATTAAAAAATAATCATTAATTCCTTTAAAAAAAGTAATTTAAACTCATGAAGTGATCCACCACAATGTGAATTCGTCCATGACTTGTTTTCAAAACCATTACACGATATGTAACTCTATTAAAAGACCCCAAATTCTTAGGAAGCCTGCGTGAAAATGTATTGTAAAGAAGGGAATCCAAAAAATCTCTAACTTCCCTATTATAGGTATCCTCCCAATCCTAACTCAACCCTTACCCAAAAAATTAAAAGGAAAACCCCCAAAAGGTTTAAGATATACCAATAAAAATGATATTGGGATGTTAAAACTTCCCTTCCATAAGAAATATATATTCATTGAAAGACTATGATAAAGCATCCATTCCAAAATGGTGAGGAAAATTTTCTCTCATCAGTACCATACATTCCAATGACTCATGACTACTAGAACCATGGTTTAATACCCCACGAACCAATGGTATCAAATTAGAATGAAGTACCCTAGTCTATTTATCATATATCCTAATTGTCCACTATGTCAATGATAAATCAAGATCAATCTCAATATCACTATAGATCATAACATGTGATCGATCAGATCAATAGTTTCTCAGCTGTGATATATGGAACATGTTATTTATCAATATCAACATTAGTTATAGTACTAAATTATTAAAAACATTACCTGCAGAATTAACAACCTCAAAAGGCTCTACAAAACAAAGAGCATTATTGGTCACTAACTGAAAATTCTAATGACCTATTGAAAAAATCATTATATTACTTATACCAGATATGTGTTGTCAACATTCTCCATCAAATCATCCGAATCATTGAATTCGTCTATTTCACCAAACTTAGTTCAACCAAGGAACTTTCACCAATATCTGACCAACACATTGGAGATTGACAAGGATATCCATACAAAGCCTCAAAAGGTTACATTATGATCATGGAATGGTAACTATTATTATATTAAAACCCAACTAGTACCAAGTGATCATCCCAATCCCTTCCAATGTTGAGAAAACAAGCCAGAAGTATATCCTCCAAAATCTGTATAAATCTCTCTATTTTTCCATACCACTATGTATAGTAGGACATGATCTAATGGACCTAATATTTTAGTTCCTTCTAAAATAATTTACAAAAGTTATAAGTAAACCATGGATCACTATCATAGACTACAATATATGAACTCTGCGCAAATGTGGAATCTTTTTAACATAGAGATTTACAAATTCTTAAACATTGGATTCATCTTCAATGTGTATAAAGTGATCCGACATTGTTATCCTATTGATCACAAACCATGTCGAATTACTATTCCACTAGGTATGAGGCAAACAAACCCAAATGTCCATAAATATTTCACCCCACATCAAAGAAAGGGCAGGAAGTGGTTAAAGCAATCATGATGGATTCTAGTTATTGGATTTCACTAGTTGTCATGTATAGTAACATGAAACAAACTCAAAAATTCCCCATCTCATACCATGCAAGTAGTACTAGAACCTCATGTTTTAGAACATCTTAGTGGTTCCTGGGTGGATAGCCCACTGAGAATTATTGTAATCCCCCATTACATCTTTTCTTCCTACTAACAACACAAAATAACTGTTCCTATTACACAGAATACCCTCCTTGGAAAATAACAACTAATCATCAGTCTCCCCACCATGAATAGAGTCTCTAATTATACACAGTTTTCCATCCTGATCTTATTCTATAAGAATCATATTAGGATGATCAGATTCATCTGAAAACTGGCTAAATAATCTTTATCCCCTTTGTTCTGAACTCCAATATGAAACCATGAAAAAAGATCCCTCACACTCTACTCCTCAAATGATTCATTCACATCATGGGTTTTGTGTTTTTTTCTCAACACATCAACAATTGTGTTCCATTTTCTTGGGGTAAAAGCGATGATAATGTTAGAAAAATGCAGGTACTCCCACAAATGCCTCTGGTGAAGGTTCAATTATTTTTTATAGAAGATATAACTCATGATTTTTTAGTCTAAAAACACAAAAAACCTTTCACCATAAAGTCATTGTTTCCAAATCATAAGTTCATGCATCATAATTTCATGTTCATGATAATGGGTAGGATAATTGTTCTCATGTGAACGAATTTGATGAGATCCATAAGCAACATCATGGTCACCATGTATAAGAATGTAGGCAAGCCTAAACCTGATGCATTACAAAATAACACATGGCCCATACCCGACCTCTGGAAGAGTCAACACTAACATAGTTTTCAAAAATAATTTTATTTCAACAAATGCATTTTGAAATTTATTAGCCTAATAAAATCCACAACCATCAGAGTTAGAGAATTCACAATAGAATCAAACTTCCTGAAGTACTTCATAAACATACGGTTGTATCCATCTAATACCAAGATAATTTGAATTTTTAAGACACTTTATATTTTATCCCAAGTCAAAAAATACTTTTGGTTCTCAGGATCAACTAATATGCATTGTTCGGACACCATTTATCACAATAATTTTACTTCTTGAATCTATAAATTATTCATTAAAAGAATGTAATAAAGTCAATGATTTCATAGTAGACCCATTAAAATTCTCAAATGTTGAACACGATCCTCCTGGTATTTAGAGTAAACAAGGATTTCATCTAATAAGACTATGAAAAATATTATCCAGGTACTTGTGGAAAATATTGTTCATCGAAGCCTTAAATATTGTTGGAACATTTTTCAGACCAAAGGGCATAACAAGGTAATCATAATTGATGCACCTAATATGAAAGATTTTTTATAAATGTAAGATTCCTTTTTCCTAAACTAATGGTAACCAGATTGATATTACATTATTGAAAGAAACATTTAACCTTTAAACTTATCATGGTATCACCACTTCCTAGATATAGATACTTGTTCTTTCCCATAACATGATTGAGATTTTGGTAATTAACACATAACTGAAGAGAAACATCAATCTCTATAGATAATTGAATCGACACCACCCAGGGTGAAACCCTTGGGAATATAAATACTTTATAAATAATATTATAATTAGGACATTGACTATTTTATTTCAGTTTGTGCCACGTGGTAAGAGGTAATTAGAATTGGATGATTACCAGGAATTGAGTTAATGGAAAAATCGACCAACCTCATTGGTGAAAAACTAGAGAAATTATAAGGAAACACATTAGGAAACTATATGATGATTAGAGGAAGATCCAAACTCACAAAATCCTACTCTAGTTCAAATGAAAAAACTAATATCATTTTCCCCAATAGTTGATAAGAGGTCTATCTCTACTCAACCACGGGTCCCATTCTACTTAAAATACAGGACACACAACATAGGGTATTGTAAGGTGGACTGATAAAATATAAAAAATTCTTAGGGATTTATTGGTAATGAGCCAATCTATATAGAATATGTTGTTAAGTGATTTCATACCTAGAAATAGAACATTGAATCAAATCTCATCATCTGATAGAGAGAAGACACAAGTGGGACTACAATGACTCTAAATCTCCCCGTACTAAGGGGTGTAGTAATGTCCACTAAACAAGATAAAATATTAATATAAATATTAAGACGATTAAAAATAAAAATTTAGATAAATGAGCGAGATGAACCATTATAAAATAGATTATCCACTAATGATGATGTTACAACAATGGTACTACTCACAATTGTTGGACCCATATCTACATCGACTGGAAACTTTTATAGTACATGAAGAAGATTTTACCCAAATACTTGTGGTTGTAACCAATTTTTACTTGAAGAATATCATTTCTCCAAAATTTTAGGAGGATTAGATGATCATGTAACACTATGTATAATAGAGAAGTGATCCCAGAGTCCCTCTATGTGCCCTAAATGTCCACAAGAGCTATAGTTCTTACATTCCTTAGAGGAAACCCTCTAAAAATTTCCTCGATTTCCACAGTAGTAGAAAACCAAATAACTTCCTACTAACATTATAGGAGGTCTTTATTGGAAATGATAACATGAGTTTCCATTATAAACATCACACTTTTATATTCAACTCATGTTAAAAATGCTTCCATTCGGAGGAAAAGCATCTCCTGAATACCCTGACATGCCAACCATGTTCCTCTCAACTATCATCTCTCTATCCATCACATCAATATAAGTGGGAAGATTTAGTATGAAAACCAGAGAATGAAATCCTGGTCGAGATCCCATCTCAAACTATCAATCATTCATTAAATAATTAGATACAATCTCAAAGGCAACTACAACAACTGAACAAAAATATTTGAATACTCTGTCATGGTTCTATTGGCTTGAACTGGCTTAACAAAATTACACCCATAACCAGTAATGTTTACTCTAGATAGAACTGGTAAGTGAAAGTAACTATGAATTCCATTCTTGGACCACATGTCTGTTTGTTGTTACTATCATGCCCCACTATATACTTCTTGGTCCCTCTATGACGATGGTGGCACACTCCACCTTGATCAACTCTGGTGTCTCTAGTAACTCAAACATATATTCTATATTTCCCAACAATTCATATGAATGTTGAGGATCAGTAATGCCTTTGAAAATGGGTGGATTATGGTGAAGGAAATCTTGATATTGATTTTAAAGGGCCTAATGCTAAGGATCTATAGCAAGATCTTGAATGGGGGCAGAAGGTGGTGCCTGTCCTAGAGCATGGACTATGTGAATAGTCATATCAACTATATTTGGATACACTAGAGGATTCACAACATGCGGTTCAACAAAATATCCCTCTTAGATCCAATTTACACATTTTCTCAGAGGCATGATTCTACACAACATCAACATAACACATTGGAGACATTATATTAAGACTCAAAATGAGTAATAAGGAAAATTATTCCTAGTAGATGGAATAAACGAAATTGGATTCCACTCTATCCAAATCAAAAGAGTGAAAGGAAAAGAACTAATCCATATGACTTCCTTCCCTAACTACCCATACTGACATAAGGTTCAATGTGGTGAGAGATGTCTAGGCACACAATCAAATGTACCTCACATGTCTCGAAATGATAAAAAAACTATAATTACTTTAGTACAAAACCTCAACATCCTCTCTTTAATACCATTTTTCCAGGAACTAGCTCAGTTACCCTAGTAACCCTATAACTGAGATGAACCTAACATAATCGAAAGGTTGTTCTTAATCCCCATGGGTTGGGGACTAGGTCCTGACATAATAAAACATTGAATTGATAATTATTTTTCCACTAACAATGAAAAATAGAAAAGCAAACAAAAAAATATGCATATCAAATAAACTCCACTATGAGTAATGTAAAAAAATAAAACAAGCCATAAAAACACAATACACTACAACCCAAGATCAACAAATAGAAAAAATATCCTCAAGGTCCTGAAGTAAATAACTTACCAATTCTCAAGTTCAATATCTAGATCCACTTTTATGAGATTTTTTACCATTGCTTGAACCTGGATGAAGGATGTCTACAAACACCTATATGAAAATGTATTTTATTTGTTAAATATGAGTTGGATACCCCCAATTATTCCATAATGGATGATAACTATAGTTTATACAAAATAATCTTTCAATTTTCAAAATGAAAAGGTTTGAAATTCAAAAATCATATTCAAACAAAAATTGATATACATTTTTAAAATGGTGGAAAATAATTCCAATGAATTTAATTTTACATCAAATGAGATGGAATATGTAAAACATTGTCATAAATGAAAAATTTACATAAAAAAGTTTATGTAAACATCGAAAAGGATTTTATATTATTTTTACAACATTGTAATACATTTATATTTCAAATATAAATAAAAAAGCGACTAATATGGTCATATTAAAAATAGGTACAAATATGTTTTCTAGCTGTTGGGTAGTACAATCTCTAAGTGATCACAAAAAAAGAGATAATATTAACGGACCCTTGAAATAATGTAGAGGTGACTCATCACCCTTCAATCAGGGATGTGACCCAACGTAGGTACATTATAGAACATTATAATAAGATATAGTGTGTCCAAATAACTCACTAACTTCCTATGTCTGGAATGCACTCTTTCATGATGGGAAATTTATTTTATCGTAGCTTAAAATAAAATTAAATCCAATTATTCTATTTTAAAATTCCAAATTTTCCATTTAAAACAAATATAGGAATTAATGAAAAATATTCCCTTTTCACAAGATAAAAACAACGGGTTTCCCTAAAATTATTTTAATCCATATTCATAAGTTTTAAATCATTTCAAAACTAATTAAATCTTTTCAAAATTCATTTTGACAAATAAATAATAAAATTTAATTTAAAACAATTCCATAAAATCTAACATTAAAATTTGACAATTTAGATCAACCAATTTATATAAACACACCCTAATTCAATGTAATTGGGGGGGGGGGGTTTCAAATTTATGTACCAAAACAATTTCAAATCTCCCGACTAAATAGAATCATGTTTTTTCAATTCAATTGAATTAAATTTTGAGAAAATGAAATTAAATCTATAATTGAAATAAATAATGATATTTATGAATAATAAACTTGGATGACATGGATGGAACCGCCTACCTCTTCCGAGAATTCAAAAATTACAACGACACCCATCAATGAGAACGAAGGTAGAGAGGGACTCGAACCCCAACCTAGAACAAATATCTAAGACCCCATAGAATAAATCCATCAATTCATAGATGATACATCGAAAAATAAAGATAAGATAGATAGAGATATATGAATAATTAAGGAACATGCTATCCCATGAATCACACTATAAGTGTAATGACGATTTAATGACGAATGAAGCCATTAAAACGTTTATTAATGAAATAAGATCTCTAGAAGAAAGCATTGGGTCGAGGGAGAATAAACAAAAGTCGAGCCAAAAGAAAAGGCCAACCATAATTATTATTTTAATAATGTTGCTGGTGTATTACATAATGTGTAATCCCAACACACATCGTGAAATAATTAAATTTTGTAACTTCCAAAAAACGCATCACATCAAATTAAATCCTGAAGCTACGAATTAAAAAATAATCATTAAATCCTTCAAGATGTGTAATGGAAACTCATGATGACTTCCATCACAGTGTGAAGTCATTCATGATTTTTTTGAAGAACCATTACATGATGGGTGACTCTATTTAACGACTTAAAATAATGAGGCATCTGAACGGAAAATGTTGTTTAAAGGGGAGAATGCAACCAACGTTTGACATCACCATCATATGTATACTCCGATTCTAAACTCACCCCTCACCCAAAAAATGAAAAAGGATAACCATGAAAATGTTTATCACTTACCCTTAAGAATGGTAACAAGATGTTACAGCCAGGGTTGATGTAAAAACATGGTCAGAAAAAATTCATAGGTCGATAGGTATCCCAAGGATCCCGTAGGAAACTGTTCATGCACAATATTAAATAAAAAAATAGCATATTTGATTTGAAGGATTTGTTGAAGATCACAAATTTTAGGTGATTGTTTCTTAAATAAATGGACATTGGATACCTATAAATCATACACAAATATTTCATTTCTATGGGATTGTTGAATGTTAGAACCTTTGTGTTCATTTTTATCACATGAGAAACTTACGAACTCTTGGAAATGACTACAACACCATCCCTTCAATCCAAAATAGTGATCCTGGATTTTTTTATAATTTGGTTCTTCTCTAGGTATAATTATATATTAATGATATTGGATCGCAAGTATTCGAGAAAATGAATAAACTCTTGAATAAGAGTTTCATCTTTCTTAAATAGTGGGGTTAAAACACATGAAATTTTTTCCACATCCCCCAATAATATATTACCCCATAAAATATTCATAAATTACAGGGTATAACCTATTAAATATATAATAAACATCATTTATATTTTCAATACATACTTATAATTTTATAAATATATAATGTGATAAAATAAATCTATTATATTTACTTTTTATTCATGATAATATCAAAATAACCTTGAATTTTAAATAACATTCATTCATTAGATATTTTTTCCTTTATTGAACATATAACATGTAAATGATGTTAAAAAATTATTAAAACACTAATTACTCAAAACACTACTATTATGAATTCAAATATTTCATAAAGATCATTTAATATTAACATTATATAATACCACCTAGCAGGGACAACCATGTCTAATTGTAAAATTCATTAGAATATTTCCAAAAATTGAATTGTCTTTGTGAGTAATGCCCGAGATCCTAATATTAATAGTAGTACATACTACTCACTATCCCGAAAAAAAATTATAGAACCCATCATGGATCCAAAAGAGTAATGGTTAATTTACATTAGTTAAAACCTCCTATAAACACCTAATCTATAACATAATCTCTTTATCCCATGATATCACATAAAGTTTGACATAGACATTGAATTATCATACATTATTATTTTATTATTTTTATACCATTATTGAAAGAGAATCCTTCCTCTACAATTTCCGTGGATTTATAATGGGAAATACCATAACAATAAACTATGTCCAAGATATCACTTTGTTTCATATATAAAACATTCAATCATGATCATTCAATCCATGTCATACAAGAAATAATAAAACCAACAAAAAATACATCTCTACAACTCAAATTCTATGGATTTATTCATTAATAAAAATACATAATCAAATGAAACACACTAATAATAATATTATTCTATAATAAATTACATGAATTTATAGATCATAACTTCCAATAAAACTAAAAACATGTAGTGTTCCTATAGGCAGGTCATCCCTCTTGATCTCCTCTACTTGAGATCACCATGTGTGAACATCATGGGATGTCTCAATTCTTATGAAATCCAAAATCATGATTGTAAAATATTATCTATGTGATGTAAATATGATGTATCAATACTATAATACATATGTTAATATTACTATTATTATATCACATGGTTTTGATTGTAGTTGGGAACGACTGTAACCTATTGATGCAATAAATAATAAATGGAAATTAAAATGTATATAGTGGATGAGAAAAAATATAACAACTTTATTGGGAATAACAAATGATTCGATAATAATTGTATAAAAGATATGGTTTTGTAAAAGGTAATATTAATGTTTGGTTTAAGGAACCCACTTTTATAATACATGAATACTAATATTTAATAATATGTGATGGATAACCCATCAAATATACCACATAGAGGGTTAGAAACTATTTACACGATAATATATTTGGGTGGGTATATTTTTTATTTAATATCTTCACATAATGATAACCAATACATATTGTTTAATATCTTCCATATTTTGACACCCTAAATACGTCAACCTTTAGACAATGCCAGTAAGGTGTGCCTAGGTATTTTACTAATAATTAAATTTTTTGAAGTTTATCTAAGGTCTTATTTATTCTCATATAAAATTTATAACATCAACACCATTGATTTATGAGGAATAAATTATTGTATGACCATATTTTGATAATTTTTATATACTAAGCTTATTCAATCGGTGAAGGTAATGTGGTATATTAATTAACTAGTGTGAACAACATAAAAAGATTCTATCAATTTGATTAGTCCATTAATGGATAAATTAGAATGTGTGTGTATCTATACTTGATTGATAAAATGTATGTAATGTGGATACATGATATCTTTGAAAAATATACTATATGATTATGAATTTTGTTCTATGATACAACATGTACACATAATTATAATGATATATATGTTTGATATATATAAACACATCTCTATCTTTATCTTGAGTAACATTGATAGATATATAAATCTCTCTATTTGCATCAATTTTTTGGATTGAATAAATGATAATTTATTTCAATGCTAAAATTTCACAATAGGTTACACATTATGTTTTAAGGAATGTGGAAAATTATTTGTAAGTCATAGTGAGGCTATAAATTAACTTTGTGACTATAAAAATGAGATTTTTATGGTTATTCACAATTTTTTACCAATAATATTTTTAAAAAATAGTAAAATAAGACAGTTTTCCGATTTTTTATGAATAATATAAAAAACGAGTATTATATATAGTTTCATAAGTTATTGTTTTGATACAAAATAATATGTAATGGAAAGATGTCTACGAGGGTAAAGTGAAAGTTTATGATTAATGGAGATTTACCCTAGATTCATTATATATGTGATGTTTTTTTGTATTAAATAACATTATTAAATATAGATATGGTTTACTACATGTTATTCTGGAAAAAATGCATATCATATGCTTTGTTATGGGTTGTTGTATGGTGAAATATTGGGATATCACTCTATTTCTTTTTACCATATTGATTTTTTTATATTGTTATCTCATTGGTTTCGTGATATGTATCATTAATACCATAATATTTGTGATCTGGATTAGTTTTATGAATTAATATTCTTGTATTATTTCTTCATGACTATAACATATTAGAAATATATAAAATGCTAAATTTAATTTGGGTATAAATGGAATTTATTTAGGTGTTTAATTCATTTATTTATTAGATATTATTTTTTTTGTTAAGTGTCTAGTGTATACTCAAATTCGAGTACTGTTATAGTGAATTCATAAAGGATGAAAGAGAATCTATGAGGGAAAAATAATAGAGACTATGGCATAGTTAATGAAATTTGGTTATGAGTGAATCCTCTATATATTTTACTTTACTAACAAATTATTATTCATTTTCCTATTACCATAGTGATGTATAGGCGTACCTTGATTGAATTAAGAACCCCATTTAAACATTTTTTGGTTCATTAACCCATGTATACGCCTTTGGTAAGGATTCCATTGGATACTTATTATCGTTCTTCATCAGGAAAGTGATTAAAGTCAAGATTCCTAGTCTTTATCACTTTTTGGCATCATAATTATTTTATATATTGAGTGATTTTGTTTCATAATAATGTAATATATTTGTTTAGGGTCTATTTTTTCAATTATTTATATACAATGTGTAATAAATCCAAAAATAACCCTATCAATGTTTTATTTTAAGCATATTAAGGTTAAATTTTCTAAAAAATAGCATTGTTTTCTCCAAAAAACAATGATGTTTAATAAAATGTCAGTAAAAAGGTATACTAAATTTTATTACAAAAGAATTAAAGACAAAGAAATTGATTCTATAATATGAATGTAGACATAATAATTCCATGGAAAAAACCTATATTGTTACAGATAATATAGTCAGAGTAATTGGTTAGGATTCTTATTTAAATATAAATTAAAATAATTTTTTAGTTATTTTAATAATTTTTATGAGTTATAAATTTATTATAAAATAGTATATGAACTAATTATTATATTATGAATTTTGACAAGGATTGTATTTACTGTATTGTTAATTGAAACACATTGGTTCACTTGATTCACCTAAATAAAATTCATAATAAAAAATATAACAATTTTTTAGTATACATTATAATTAGTATCATTTTCCAAAGAATACATTGATTAAAAAAATTAGAGATAATTCATTACATTTTTCATGATCATTAGAGAAAATAGAATATATATTTTAAAAATATTAATAATAAACCTCATAAACCACATGAATATTCCATGACAAAAATAGATATATCATTATTGATATAACATGATTTATTGAGCATCCATGGATCTATATGAATTATATAAGGTTTGAGTTATTAAATAAATTATATTTTAAAAATTTACATAGATCATATTCATGACATTAATGATGACTTGGAGTCAAATAATTAAATAGTATATAAATGTAATTTTTTATTCAATAGTTATTGGTAAGATATGTGAAACAATATAATATGGTGTATTATGATGTTATTCATTGATTTTTAGATAGAAAACCTTTGAATGTGTGTCATAATAAATTATTTTGTCATGTTTGGATTCTTCATATAGTTTCATAAAAATCAATCATAGTTTAAAAGTTTTATTTTTAATTTTTTGATAGAAAATTCATCTCAAATTTCTTATATTGGATTAATTATTAATGGTTCGATTATTATTTTTAGTTCTATAAAAAAAATAAGTCCATAAAAAGGATAAAATTCTCTATTAAACAAATAGAATTCTCAATATAGAGACTAGAAAATCCACATGAAAAAATTGTTAGCTTGGGAACCAAAAATGAATATAGTGTCCCCACTCATTCCTCGATTCATTAGCATGGGCTTACCCCATGTTGAAATATTTTGAAATTTTTCTATAGGTAATGTTGCCAAGGAGAGACATCAACCTTTCTATTAATTTATATAATTTTTTAAATAATAATTATTTCTTATATATATATATATATAAATGGATAAAAATATATAAGTGTGTGTATTTTATAAATAAGAAACATATAAAAATTAAATGAAATATTTGGATTTAATTTTCCATAATAATGACTATAAGTAGAATATATAATAAATATATTATTTTTACACAATAATTTTAAATTATTTTTAGTTTTATTAATGTGATTTTTTATCATTTTTAGTTGTTTCCGTTTTCACTGTGTGGTGAATTCTAATGAAAAAGACAAAAATAAAAATTAATCAATGTAATTTCATTTTGACTTATTTTCCTTAGAAGTGATAACTAATTATAAATTATACTAAAACAATCTTGATGATTAATATATCATTTATCCTTTATTTATAATATAAGGTAATGTATGTCTACTAGAATTTTATATAATCCATTGTTTAGGTTTCCTCTCATTTAGATTGTTGTAGTATTGTAAATGATATAGTTCAGACACATATGTGGTAGTGTAGGACATGAGTAGTTGTTAATCAAAGTAGAGAATAATCATAGTAGAATGGTGGATATTACAAATTTAGTTATTCCTGGATCAATTAGTTATTTTTGGGATGATATTTATTTATCAAGAAATGGATAAAAGATACAAATTATAATGATCATTTAATAGTTTTTTTTTCATTTATAGGGTTTGAAACTAATTTTAGATATCATTTAAAATAATTATATTCAATAAATAAACTGATTTATTTTGTTAAAACATTTATAGTGTTCAAGGTTTATCAATTTAAAAAATACCCCCATAAACATGTTAATCAAAATTATAAAATACAAATTGATTGCATAGGGTATAATAAATATAAAACACTTAATTAAAATATTAATTCATTATTCACCTACAATTAATTGAATTAAAATGAATTAAATAAATAGTGTTTCTTGGTCAGTAATAGTATGGGTATTTTTCATCAAAGAGAGTGTTCTAATATGGTTAGGGGTTGAATTAATATAATTTTGATAAATGGGGTTGGTGAAGAATCATCATCATTTAATTTAGAGTAATTCATTGAATAAATAAATATTTATTATTTAAGGATATACGAGTCCACATAATATATCAAAAATCTGAGAATTAATGCATTATCAATATTAATGCCTTTCATAATACCATTGAGAAATGGAATAGATATTTGTTTATGCCTAATGTTGTATAATACTGATCCCTTTAATATAAAAGAATCAAAATGAAAATATATTAAAAGTCTAATTTTAACTTAGTAATAGATTTTATAAAATCTGAGAATAAAAAGTTGAATAATTACTGAATGATTTTAATTGATAACAACAATTAAATTATAATCCTTTATATAGAATATAATATATATAATTAATTATAACCCTATGAACTCATTTTAAATTTATATAATTGTGGTAAAATAAAATTTCATCACTAGTGTAATATGTATGGAGTGGTATATGTTCTTTAACATAGCACTATGATAACAAAATAATTTATATATGATATATTATCCTCTACCAGATGACACCCATCAAAGATCTAGTAGGGTGGACAAAAATTTCTAACTAATTAACAATGATGATGTATTAGGTATATAATATGTCATAATATAATGAATTCCATTTTATTTTCATAAATAATATATGTATTGATATATATATATATATACTATCTTATCTATACTTGGGGCAGATTATTATAAAAAAGATTAATAATAAGAAGATGACATATCCAAATAAATTTATATGATTTTGTTTGGAAATAATAAAATCTATTACTCATTTACACTTGATGAAAATGTGAATTGTTTAACCATAAATATTAGTATACATATTGAATAAATAATTATCCACATATCTCATTTTTTCAACCTCCCCATCCAATTATTATTCTTTATTTTTTGTTTCCATAATTCACCATACTCCATAATTCTATATCTTTTTATCCATTTTTAGATTGATAATAAATTATATATATTCTGTTATTATTTTTAGAGAATATATTATATATATAAACCATACATTCTTATAATTTTTTCTATTAATTTTCATATTATTTTCACTTAGTTATATATAGTTTCATTAATTGAAATAATACTAATAAAATAGGGTCATTAGGAAACAAATGAAAAAGGATTGATCTCAAATATATTATAATAAAAAATATATTACAGAATATAAGACCTTCAACACATGATTTAAGAATATATAATATTAAAATAGTAAATAAAATTTGATTAAAATTTAATATGAAATTTTAAATATCTATATATAACATATATATGATTAAAATATATATGTATAATGAAATAATGACAATATTATATAATTGAAAATAATAATGAAATATATGAAAACATGTATCATTGATTCTTCCTTCAAAGACATCATTTGTAAAGGGGAAGGAAAATTTAATTATCATTGTTTTTTTACGAGACATCACTATGCACTGAGGGATTATGTAATTTTGGCCCCACCGATACATAACATCATTAAATGCATTATATCAGATGATAAAAATAACCAATTAATACCAATATTAATTTTCAACAATGAATTAAATTTTTAATCATGATTTAATTACTCATATAACAATATTTTGTATATAGAGAGTAAAATAGGTAATTAATATTAAAATTATTTACCATAGCTAATTAAATGATTAGAAAATAATGGGGAATACACTTCAATAAACTAGTCATGTATAAAGCATTCATATAATATAGTTAATGTTAAAATTAAACCACATAATAGTGTAATGATTTAACAGTTATTAATTTTATCATAATGAAATGTTTTATATATAATGTCATTAGTGTAATAATATGATATTTATGAATTTATTATAATATGTAATGATTAATTATTCTATAAAAATTAATAATTCCATGGATATCCAGAATGATATAAATTCATGATATATAAGGGAATTTAATAAAATATTTCAAAAAGTAAGAGAAAAGATTTAATATTTATATAAAATGGTTATATAGAAGGGAAGATAATTTATACATAAAATGAATCAGTATAGAAGGAACTACAAGGACCTGATCTTAAAGAGGCACTATTATAGAATGATTAATGCATTTTATATTTCAATATACACTCATATAAGCTATGTAACCCCACCATTTTCATGCAATTATCATTTTATATCACTACCTTATATTATACTTATTATATGCCTCATAGATTATGGTAGAATATTGTATTTCTTATAAATAGAGTAAATGGAAAATAAATGGATAACATTAGGGAAAAATAACTCAAAGAGAAAATAGATTATCAATTATAAAATACTAATTTAATAAGAATAGGAAAATATATAGAAATTATAAAAAGGTGTATTAAAATAGAAAAGGATGGACAATGAGATAATGATAAAGATTCATTTTCTTCATTTATTATTTCCTCGAATGTGAAGTAATACCTTATTGGAAACCTTAAAATACCCATAGATAAATAATAGTGTTATTACAAGAAGAGAACAATTATATTATGATATAAAATGAATAAAATGAGTTTATTTAGTAATATTTATAATGAAACATGGATATAAAATTGGTAATTCTTGTCATGGAGACTATAATGTTGATACAAAAATAATTATTTTTTAAAATTCATAAATGGTTACCCAAAAAAATATTTTGAAATATAATATATGAAATATTATTAAGAAAAATATCTGAGTTACTTTTAAACCAACCAACCATACCAAATTAACATCTTTAAAATATATATTATATAGAATAACTTTTTTGATAAAATAAAATTTGGATTTTCTTTTAACATTGGCATTATGGTTGACTAAAGTACTTGAAAATAAATAATTTAATATATTATTTGTATATTAATTCATTATTTTGATCCTAATACACGATATTATAATATATACATATATCAAACTAAAGAATTTGTACATAATTTGATAGTCCTGAAATAATTCCAAAACTAAAAAATTACAAAATTTTCTAATTGTGATTCTGAATATGATGACAATTATTTAAGGATTAACACTAGATGTATGAAAATAAATAATTATATAAATACTTCAGAATCTTATTTTTGTGAAATATGTGTTATTAATAATGGTTACATTACTCTTTGAAAGAAATTATTATATTTATTATTTCTAGATTTACATTTATGAAAATTATGTAATAAACAAATACAAATATCAATTTCTATAAATTTAATATGTTCAATTTCACTATCAAAATTAGTTTTTCTGTTGATTAAATATTATAAAAATTATAGGTAAAATAATAATGGCAATGATTGTTTGAAATTAATATTTGATAAAATAATTTTTTTAAATAAATTTTCATTGATTTAATAACTACACGTAATTTTTGAAAATAGATGCATATTTTAATTTTTTTTTCTTTTTAATATAATAAAAAAATATTATTTTACATGTCATTTTTATTATATTTTATTTAGAATTATGTTTCCAGGATATGAAAATTAATCTATTTAATCAAAAATCAAAAATTAATTAAAATATTTATATACATAATAGTCTATAATTTCACAACCATCCATTAAAGAAACATTATAAAAAATCTTAATCCTAAAATAATTATTAAATAACATTGTGTATTTTTTATTAATTACTTCCACTTTCCCCTATTTTTCCTCTAAAAACATGTGGTTTCCCCAAAGTTCCTTCAATAATTCAATTATCCAATTACATGAAAATTGACCTTTATTTTCATGAAATTAATTTAGCATTTCCCCGTAAGATATATTGATGTCCAATTCGATGCTCTCTCTACAGAATATATTTTATAGGTGGTCCATACAATTTTTTTATAGCAAGACATAGAATAATTATGATAAAAATTATTTTATTTATTGATACAATTGATTTTTAACAACTCTAATCCAACATAATAAATAATAATTATCAATATATATAGAGATTATCCTTCCTATATTTTGGAATTTCATGACACACTTCCTTGAAAATATCACTAAATATAACATATCACTAACATTGGACACAAAATATCATTTCCAATTTTGGTATACATCTTCTTTAAGTTATATGATTTTGTTATGTAATATTTAACTAAATCCACTTCTTTGTTGTGTTAAAAATAAAAAAAATCAATAAATTATTATCACCAACATTATTCCAACATTATTTAGTTTAAATATTCAACCAATATAAGACAATATAGGGTCCAATATGGTAACTTTTAAAAAAACTATTTCTGTATATAAATTACAACATTAATATATATTGATCTCATTTTCAGAAAAAATAAAAAAACTCGATCCCTTAATATAGTATATAATAAATATCCTATACTTTTAGGTTGTGATTCAATCTAGGGTTGATAATAATTTCTCATATTCTTATATTTAATTTATTCATTCTTAAGGTTATACAGAAATTGTGATGTGACTCTTGGATCAAATTCAGAGATAATAATTAGAGGAACAACATTATTCTTCTTTGATTACCACATATAGATATTAGTATGAAATTAACAAGGTTAGTCCCCAAAAATATCTATATAATGGGTTAAAAAGGTCATGTGATAAACCACAACCAAAATGTAATTTTCACCATTCTATGTACTAATAATACATATGAATAAATAAACGACGATGTTGTCCCAATTACACAATACATAGAAAAAGATTTCCTTATACTAGTAAATACCACTCAACATATTCTTTTAGAAGCACCAATTATATATATGTATAATAATCTATCTCCCACCACTTTTTTTATTCTATTATTTCTCTCAACTATCATTTTTAGCCATGGTTATCCAGTAATATATATTTTATGATGATCTTTGATCCTTACCCATAATCTATTTTTTAAACCTTATTATGGATGGGATATATAGTCTTCATATAAATAATAATACTCTATCAACATCGTAGTTTCAATCAATAGTTTTCTATTCCTTAACAACATCAATTTTCATCAATAATATATAATAAACATGTTTATTTTCATTTATAATATATAGTGATAATGGAAGAGATTAATATAAGAGAATGGTAGATTTTTATTTCATTATATACCATTCCCATGTCAATATATAAAATATAATTAATTCATGGATCATGTTTCATTAACAATAAAACAAAATATTGTTGTATTTAAAATTAAAAACAAGTGTTTTTACATTACTAAGTTATCATAAATATTTAAATCCTAATTATTCAGTGTGATTTAATCTTTTATACTATTATAATTTATATATTTCAGTTATGATAATAGTGAATGTGAAACCATATATTTCTATAAAATACTACTAATTCTATCTATAATTAATTAATAATATATTAATTATCTGGAACTCGAAATTGAAATGATGGACATGTAATTAGTTCAATATTATGTATTAGGGAGATCTCAGATCCCTCATTTATTTGTCACCACATATGATAAAATATTGTGTTTCAGGTGGTAATGTTATAATAATTTCATTAACTAATCTTTTAATTATCTCACAAATACAGTCTTAAAAATACATAGTCCATTCATATTTAATCCCAATTTATATTATACTCTTTAATGTTCTAGATAATATTGATATATTTTTTACAAAATAAAATTAATATGTAGTTAAATGATGAATACAATGACACTATATCATTGTAATTTATTTTTTATAATAATAAATTTCATTATACCCTAATGGTTCAATGTCAATCTATTAATTATAGAAATAATTTCAAATAAAAATGACACTTTTAATAATAAATATTTATATTGTTGAATTCTTTTATAACATAAATCATTATGAAGTTAATAATAAAAAATCATTCAATATCTCCTTATACAAGGATTTTTTGTAATAAATAAAATATGTAACATATAAAACATATTTAAAATGAATCAATGTAATTATTAATGAATCTTTCAATAGAAACTATAATGATTTTATAATAAATTGCAATAAGGGAATTATAATTATCTTATAGAACCCATACCTCATATGTAATTCAGTATTTGGTATATATTTATTCCCAAACATTAGAAAAATATATCAATATCCTTGATTAATATTATTAATGTAATTATAATAATTATGATGGATTAATTCATATTTAATTTATAGTATTTCATATTTTAAGTCAATCATGATCCCTCTGGCATGTCTATAATAAAGAGATAATCTCATATACCATCTTTTTTTTATAATCTCCATATAATCATGAAAATACAATACACTAATATTATTTAAAAGCTATAATAAAAAAATTTTGGTTCATCAAATTCTTCTCATTTTGTTATAAATATTTGAAACCTTTTTCTGATGACCTGAGCCATGATGTGGATTAAATATTGATAAAATTTGAATTTATGGTTCCAGAGAAGGGGTAAAAAGAGTAATTGAATTAAAATATAAATATGTGGAATTTCATAAACCAAAATAATGTTTATATATGGTTTTAGATGGAATATAAGTGGAAGATTTGTTTAAAAAAGTGAAAGACCTAGTCGATAATAGTATCGTTTTAGCAGTTCTCAATGAGCTCCAAGTAAAGATTTAACATGTATCATATTATTATGACAATGTGTATGAATACCATATAGTTTTATTGGGTGGATGGAAGAACTATCCCATCAAGCTGGTACGGTTTTGAGTTCTTACTGATTGATTAATGGGTACTAGGTAGGTCCCTTAGTATTTTTATTAGTGGGTTTAGAAGATAATTTTACTATTTGGATGCTTTAGTTCATTTGTGGGGAGGGAACATGAATGATGATTACTGGTCATCCATTCTCCAATTCTTAGACCTCTCTTCCGTATTTAATTTCAAGTTGATGGGGGTGATATAGGAGGTGTTTTCATTATGTTTTGAGAATATTTTTAATAAATTCATTCCTAATTAAATTTTGGGAAAATATGTTTTTGGTTTACATTAATTATATTTTATAGTGGATAGGTTCCAGATGATTGGTATTTTCATTGTGGAGGTGTTGGGGATGTGTGAGAGACATTACACAGACCATTAATCTTGTTTATTTTATGTGGATTCATGTTGGTTGGTTGTAATCTATTATAAATAATGGATATAAATTTAAAAAGTAATTATAAATTGATTTAATTAATTAAAAGGTTTTTTTTTATTTAGATCGGGTCTTAGGTACTTTGGTGGCTTATAGAAGTCTTGGATGGGGATTAATAGAGAATAAAATTAGGTTACAATGTGTAAGAGGATATTGGTCTATATAATAAAAAAATTTAATGTTAATATTTGATTTAGTGTTAATGTATTAGAAATTACATCATGGTGGTGTGTAATGGGGCCATGGGTTCTATATATATAAATAAATATTGTTTTTATTATTATTTTATAATTAATAAAAAACATCCATTGTACATTGATAACATTGAATATTTATGATGACTTACTATGAAGTGACAAAAGATTTTGATTGTGTTTTTGAGGGTCTTGGGATATGTATCTAACTAGGGATGAGTGTCGAAAAACCATGATTGTGTATTTGAAGGAGTGAATCATAAGTATAATAAGATTAATCCTAGGGACGGTGGGTGAAAAATTCGTAGGATTGATTCTTGTTTGGAGAAAACAACATGGTGGTAGATTTATGTCCTGATGTGTTCTATGAAAGGAAAATACCTCTATATATACACAATGTGATTTAGAGGGTTTCCCAAAGTGGATGAGAGTTAAATCTCTATTATGGAAGACGTTAGTTGGGTCCCATGTATGGGTCAAGCTTATTGTCTTGATTACCAGGAAATGGGTTTATAAGATAGAATGAGGGTATAAATTTTACCATAATATGGTGATTGAGACCAAGACATTGATATTGAATTATTAATTGGGTTTATAACTATACTATATAGGCTAGGGGTTTGTAAGTCCATCAGGATATTGGGTTTCTTTTGGGTGATTAATGTAGGATAGTATCGATTATTAGTTGAAAGGTTTGGTCAAGGAAACCAAAATCATTTATATATGAGTTATATTTTTTTATAGTTTTGGTGCATTACACTATTATGTTCAAGCATGACAAGGTATGAATACTATTTGACTCTATATTGGTGGTGAGTTGTTACTTTAAGGACTAAGTTATATTTTTAGTGATTGATTCCTTGTTATGAGATAATTATCTAATGTGACGATGGTATATGGGTTTGTTCAAGAACTATGAACAATACATTCGAGCCATTGGGTTCTATTGATTGGATATGTTTTTTTTCATACTGTCAAATATGTGATTCTGATTTTGATATGGAGATCTATGATGATGTTGGATTCTTAACATGACCATTAGTGAGATGTTACTAGATGATAAAAAAGTGATTGACAAGTTATTAGTATTTGGTGAACCATGGTGCCCCACCCTTTGTGAGTAGAGAGTGAAAGGTGGGATATTGAATATGACTATATGATTACCTCACCCAGAGTGTGAGGGTTCTGGAGGGGTCTAACCCAATTAACAATGTATTTTTATAGGTTATAAATGTGAGTGTCAACCTAATATATTTGAGTTATGGATATGATGTGGTTTGAGATTTTATTCATATTATCAACACATGTTAGAGGGTGTAGGTACATACTAGAATGAATGAGAGGGTATAATTCTAGGAATTGGTTCTTGGTTCCAAATCTATGAAAGTGTATGGAGGTTATCTCACGGTACATTATAGAAGTGGTTTAGTGTGGGTAATAACATGAGTGAGAATTGTTTGGACCTTATATGGTATGAAACCATGCACTAAAACATTGTGTATGATTCAGGATTGTAACATGTCATGAATTCCTCATACATTGGAGAATCCAAAGAGTGTTCGGGGTTATGTTAGAATAACTATCACATGATTACTTGATATATATTCTTGAAATTTGTTTACTTTTGATATTCATCATTTAAAACATTGTTTTTCATGTAGTAGGGGAGCATTGTTAAGAAATAATGATATATATTTCCCACACAATCCATAATTACCATAGTGGGTTTATAGACAATATGTTCAAATTAGATTTTCCATGTTATAGATTGGATAAAAATGTATCATCTCAACATGGATAAGATATGGGGTTGATGTGGGGATATATGTTTCAGAAAGGCTTTTTATACCATTGTTTTCTTTTTTCCATTTTTTTACTGTGATCCTGCTAGTAGTGATCATTTGTGATATATAACTGTATGACTATTTTTTCATCACTTATTATATAAGAATGTTATTTATTTATATGATATCTAATAATCTATTAATAATGATATTGTTTATTTTTAATTAAATATCATTCTAATATAAGGTTTATAATCTTTATAATGATGAACATAGTCTCTCATAGTTAGTTGGTAGTCTCTAGAATATGACAAGGTGCACAGGAGGTATGATATCACTCTAGGTGGGATACTATAGAGATATTTTAAAAAATTAATTACCAAGTTGTATTATATTATATTTAAATATGACATACTATTATGGGAATTTTATAATGTGATATTAATGTATCACAATATGTGATTACCTCAAGATCATGAGTTATGATTGATTTTCTGGTGTACAATATGGGTTACCAGAGTTATTGGATTTGTAGTAAGGTTTTTAATGTTTATATTTCAGATATTTATAGATCGATTATATCTTTATTTGAGGATTTTATACCTTGGATTTTTATATAATCTCATTGTGGAAATATGAAGAAATAATTTAATTATACGTAAATTTGGTTTCCAATGAATTACATGTATATGAGTGAGGTTTATTTTTTGGATGCTATTTTGTTTTTTTATATTATAAACAATAAATATTATTTTGTTTTCTTATACAACATGATGGTGAAACTGTAAAATGTTAAATCATAGTATTTCCTAATGAATAGATATATGGACCTTAGAATGGTATAGTATCCCATGATGGATATATATTCCTTTATTGTTATAGATTGTTAGTAATCCATAAAAGGTTTGTACTGTCATTTAATTCCTAGATGATGGTTTGAAAAAAGTGAGATATAATTGATATATGTCTATAATAAATAATAGTTACACTAAGTGGTTTCTTTCATATGACATAGTAGAGATAGTGGAATGATAAATTCATTGGGACATTCTATTTTGAAAAATATGGAGTTACATAGTACGATGTTTTTTTGATTAAATTTTCAATTTGATTCCTAACAAAATTGGTATATTTTTTGAATTTTTATAGTATAATGAGAGATGATATATATGGTTTGGTCTTTATGTGTTGAAAAGCTGTCGTTTCTTTATGGTTTTATAATCACGCAGTTTTTTTTATATTATGTAGTATCCATTACATGAGTGAGTAAACTTTGATTATTGGAAATAAAGTACTTAAGTCAATTTTTTCACTATGATATTCACATTAATGGGATTCATGATTTGTTTTTTTAATGCAACAACTTTTATAATATTATTTGAAACTCATTTAAACCAATTTCCTTTTCTCAATTTGGATTTACAGAAGCACACTCCAATCACGTTTAGTTGATATTATGATGTATGGTTGATAATAATATCATAGAGGTCTATTTTCAGAAAAACATTTCATTTAATGAAGGGGAGTTGAAGAAGTTATTCCATTATAGGAATGTTCATGATCAGTGAGGGTGATGAAAAATCAATTTTGTGGAGTACAATCATGCTTTTACAGATTCAAATTTTATAGTTTACAAGGAAATTATGAATATTTTGGGTTCCACGGGAAACTAAAGGGTATAGTGATTATAATGAAATTTTTAGAACACTTATTTTAAAAAACACATGGGTGAGTTATGAGAATTTAATAGGTTTGTAATTTCACCACACGTAGGTTGTTATTGGCCTTGTGATTGTGGTTATTAGTTTTAGTAATGGGATAAGATCCAATGAAATTGTTGGGATGCCATTGGGCATGGAGTATAAATTTATTAATGATAAGAGGATGCGTTATATCTATCTTATGTTGGAGTTTGTATAATAGTTTTTTTAATGGGACTATGTAAAAGATTGAATATTGCGAAGCATTAATAATGATTATAGTGAAGTAATTATTCGATATAAGTTCTTCCTATTAAGATGTCAAAGGAATGTTTTAGTATTCTAAAGTGTGTAGACAATGATTAGTTAGATCACATTAATGTTATTTATTTGGGTGTGTCCCTTTACCAAGACAATTGATTTGTGATTGGGGTGGTCTAGGAGAAGCAACATATATGCTTTATTTGGAATTTCCTTAGTCCATTCTAAGTCAGTATTTTTTTATGTTAATATGTACGGTGGAGAGTGATACATTAGATGTTGGAGGGTGTGAACCTCTTTTTGAGTTAATTTTTTCAATCATTATAGAAAATAATAATGGTAATATAAAAATTTAACATGAATGGTAATTCTTATTGATTCTTGGGTTTGAGATGATTGGGAGCATCTGGTTATTACATTTAGTAATTTATAGTATATTTTCTAGTGATAGCTGTAGTTTTTTTGTTTAGATGGGAGGAAATGATGATACTCTTATATTAAGGATAATCTAAATAGGAATGTGTGTGATACCCCTATGTTGAAATGTTTATGGATGTAGTGAATAATGTTGGTGAAAGGTCAATATGTATTTTTTATTTTTATTTTTATGTGTATCCAATAAGAATAGTTTCCTTGGTGAATACAATATTTTTGACTCACAAGTAGTGTCAAATGTAGTCTCTTCATCAGTAGCAGGTATGAATATTATTGGGAATGATCTTTTAGTGTATCAGATTATTGGTATATCAATTATCATGGGTGGACTATGATGAATGGTTTTTTGGTTTAAGTATCCAATAGTGTAATTACATGGAGTTTTGAGCATAAATGTTACTATAGGATATTGGATGATTTGAATATTTTTATGCAAATTATGGCCTCTTGAATAGGATATGGTATTAGTGTGGTGAGGTGTGGTGTAAATACAGGAAAAACGTTTTTTAACTATTGATTTTATTTTATATTATTTTATGTTATTGATGGATTATTTAATTAATGGAACGTTTTGGGCCTCCAATTTGAAAATATTTTGGTCTTTATAGGGACACATGCTTGGCATATATGGTTAAGGGGATCAATGTGAGTCTTGTGTTATAATTTTACAAATTTTTAAAGTGTAATTTTACACACCAATCACATTATTAGTTAATATACATGGGTTCTTAGAGAAACCCATTAAGGATTCCCATGTGTTTCCAATTAGGGGAATATAGTTTGTGTATGGTTTGGAAAATAGTGTGGCTAGACAATATGTCCATCCCAGATTCATTGAATTTGTATTCTACTTTTGACTCTCATATTTTATAATTTACTCACCCACTATTTCTCTAAATCATTTGAAAGGGGTTGGATCCCACTACAAGGAAGTTCTCTCCCCTTTACCTATCATTTTTATAGAAATTTTCCCATGAGTATTTTAGGATTCAATGTATTATCCCCCCATTATTCTACATAATGAATCCCTTCAACCATTTTTCCTTTTTATATATATTTCATGAAAAATAGAATCTATGGGTCATGAGATTAAGACGATTCAGACATAAATATATTAAGATTATGTTTTCTAGTTCTTGAGAAATACTTCTTCTGACATAATCAGGTTCATTAAATTAATGGTGACAACTTCTTATTCACTTATATGTGTCTTTATTTGGTTGTGTTTGGTGTTTCGTTACAGCCACATTATATTATATGATTTTGGGTGCTTGAGTATTCTAAAAATGTGATCTTTTTTTATGACTTAGTATGTATCTCATGAGGGATCTATGTTTTTTAAAATTTGGTTTCAACACATGGTGTTGATTGGTTATACTTTCCATGTGTTTCTAAGAAATCATTAATTTTTTTAAAAATTTATTTAAATTTTACAAAAGGGTTTGATGAAATTGATTTTATAATTAAATATTGTTTCACACTAATGGTTTACAAATTGATTTTATTATGATTTTGAAATGTTTTTCTTTATATAAAATGGGTACTGTTAAAACAAGTGTGTTTTTTTAAAACATGGTTGTAGATTTAATTTTTTAATGATTGTGTTAACATAAGATATTATTTTCAAAATGGTCATATAAAAAGTTAAATTTTAATCTTAATTTTAAGAGTTATTTGAAATTATATTTAAAATGGTTTTGGTTTTCTAGGAATCTCAATCTTATTTCAAAATACCTATACATAAAATTATGATATAAATTTTTTATGGAAGTTGTGTCATCATTTTTATACGCATTATAATTGTTCCCCTTAATGGAAGGTGATTCTTATATGTTGAGACAATGTGATGGATATAAGGATCTATATCATGTAAGGTTGTTGGAGGTGATGTTTGAATTATTTTAAGGCATTTATTAGTTACATGTATTGATTATTATTTTGAAAATGTTATTCATTTCTTTCTCATATACATTTTTTATGTCATGGGAGTCCTAGAATGATATTAGGTAACTTGTGTGAGATAAATACCTAGTATAGACTATGATTTCTAGGACAAGGGATTGATTATACCAACTAAGCTAAAATGATTATTTTTATGTCCCTATGATATATTATTCATTCCTAGTGTTTATTTTTATCACAATAATTGTGATAGAACCCAATTAATTTTATAAGACTATTTTCATATCCTAATATCTATATTTCTATCCTATATTCCCCTATCACTAGTTTAGGTATGTATCACTAGATCCCTATGGAGTCTCATGTGAAACTAAAATCCCCTTAAACATCATCTAACAAATTTTTTTCCTTTAATTATTCTACCCCAAAATTCCTGTTGAACCATTATACTGTTTGTTTATACTTTCTTTCCATGTGAAATTAACATTATTTTGGAAATTTTTATATGATCTTATACCTCGAATTGTGGAATACGTATAAATTCTATTGTAACTGGATTATGTGAAAGTATTTTAAAGAACAAAATTTGAAATATGTTTATATTTAATTAATAAAATTTTATCATGGGTTTAAAATGTGTGTTGTTTTAATTTGAACATGTTGTTTTTGATGATTTATTGGAGTTTTTTTACATATAAATGAAAATAAATTTTTTAAATCATTTCAATAATTAATTTTTTAATGATATTTAATAGAATAATTATTTAAACAAAGGTGTGTTAATTAAATCATGGTTTTTAGAAGGAAATTACTAATTTATTTCTATAGGTTTTTCTTTAGTTTGGAAAATAAAAGGTGAACCAATATATATAATTTTTTTGATGGTTATCAATATGAAAACCATTTTTTTTATTTTTGTTAAAACTAGACATTATGTGTTGTAACATGAAATTTAATGCGTATATTTAGTATGTATAAGCCTTTTGGTCTATATATATAATTATACTTTGAAGGTTCATTGTTTTTTTAGATTAGTGATTTATCCCTTGTGAATCTAGCATGTTTTTCATTTGAAATAGTGGTACAAGATGTATGGAGTAGGTTTTTTAGGATAGATCTTACATTTGATATATTATACATATATTTTTAATTGAAAACCTTGGGGTATTATATGCATATCTATAATATTTTATACCTATTTCATTTTCCTAATCCATATCATGATATTTATTAATTCATATTTATATGTTTGGTTTAGATATGTATTTACTTTAAAATTCCTGGTTGGTAATCTTGTTTGTTTTTCTAATTATTTATATTATTGTACATGGTTGAAATAATTCATAGTATAGATTCAATGACTCATAAGAAATATATTCAAGGAAGTTTTCATTAGATACAAACATTAGAAAAGTGATAGGATAGTTTTAGTGAAATTTAGAATGGAATCCTTGGCAGGTTTAATTCAAATGGAATCAGATACAAGGGTCTTAGTAGGGCCTAGGATTTAGAGTTTATATATTTGTATTTGGTGAGTTAGTATTTTGGAGATATAGATTTCAGTACTTCAGAGTAACTGTTGGAAGAGAGTCACAGTCCCATTTCTATTTTTATCCATCAGTTTTAATGGAAATGTGGGCCTTTATCATTGAATCCATAATATACTAGGTTGGATTTTTTTATTATGATTTAATTTTTATGAAGGTTGTTCATGGATATAATATTTAAAATCCTGAGTTTCCTTTGATATTAAATTTTTTGTTTTAGGATGAAGGCTGAAGGTAGATATTTGAATGAGGTTATCTAGTAGGGCCAGACAAACCATGCATTAAGAGGGATGTTGATTCTGAATATGTTCTACGAAATATTGCATGAATGGAACAAGGATTTCCACCATGGGACCAAGACATCCATGGTTACACATATTTTTTATGATTTTTATCTAGATTCCTTGATGCATGGATTGAAAATTTTGGTTTGAGAAATCATAAAGATGTCTAATTTGGATCTTGGGATGTTTATATATGAGTGTAATGCATTAATTATTCAAATTTATTGAAAGGGTAATTATATAATTATTATTAATGTATATTTTTAGGTTTATGAGGGATTTAATGGGAAATATGTTTTTAGTTTTAAATAGGTCTTTAGAGATAATTTTTAAAATAAGATCTATTTTCATAGCATGATTTTGAAGTAATTGCTTTCATTAAAAAACTTTGAGTTTTGTTTATTTTGTAATTTAGTATATAAGTTAATTGGTCTTTAAATACAGTTATATTTATTTAGAATATATATTAAATTAGCTAGGGTTTATATTCATATTGTTTGGTTTACAAGGATAACATTTTAATTGTGTTTTTTTTTAATTTGCTAAAGATGTTTTTTTTAAAAGGAATTGGTTTTATATGATAACATTTCAATGTCATTAATTTTTTATCATGGGCCTATAATGTTTTGAAATATTAAAGTGTGTATAGTGTGTTTTAAATAAATGTGGAATCCTAGATGTGGAATTTGGGTTTTAAATAATCATTTGGTTTCAAAATAATTAATTTCAGAACATTATTAGAATGTGTTTTATTTATTTCAAAAATATTTATGGAATTATTAGAGGTAAGATTTTATATTAATTGGTTTTAGTGATTTTAAAAATCTATCCTTTAGGTTTGTAGGGTTCTGACCGATAATGAGTAATAAAAAGGGATCTAATTTGGGATTAATTCTAAGTATGAATGTTTTTTAATGAAACAATTTGTTTGTTTTGGAAAAATTATAAAAAAATTGTTTCCACTTTTGATGTTTCATTTGTGGCATTTTTAAATAGTTTTACTTTAAGCCTCTCTATAAATGGGTAATTTTCTATTAAAATAATAATTTCATGAAAGTGAATAATTTATTTTATATATAGTTCGATTTAGGAGACATTACAAGACTGAGTCCATGTATCATGTATCTTATTATAATCCACACAGAATGGTCTTAAATAAACATTAGGTTATAATATTTGGGGGTTTCATTTTATATAGTTTCAATAATGCATAGATACTGAATGGATTAATAGGTGTTTCGATTTTAACATATTAGTGTGTCTTGAAGTTATAAATGTTTATTTTTCTAGTATGACTGTCTGGGATCCTAATGTATTTATTTATTTAGTGGACCATCCAATGTATGATAATTGGGTTCATGTGGATTATATTTAATGATGAATTATATGTGCGCTTTGATTCATTGTGATTTTTTATTTGTGGATGTATGTTTGATTGATTTTCACTATTTTTTACAACAATGAAATTTTTATCCTTTGTAATATCCTTAATAGGGGTTTATTATATTTTTTTTTAATTGGGTGATAAAGTATTTTTTTATTTATTCTGATTAGTTTGTGGGAATTCATGGTTAGTGGAAATTCATTCTCAATTTTTAGGATCCTATCAGTTTCTCATTCTGAGTGGTGGTGGTTTAAAGAATCTACACTCCTCATCACTAAATTGTTTGTATTATATCATAACCATTAAATATAACTTGTTTTTGATTTTATATATTTGGATAATGTAAAACATTTCATGTCTGCATGGGTAACATAACTGTGGATTTTTTTGGATAAGAACATTTGTTCGCCCAAATTTTGTCTTCTATCAAAATAATCAAGGGATAATGTTCTTATAGTGAAACAAAATTTTATGAATGAAATATCCATTATTATAAAGCTATCATGAAATTGATATATCACAAAGCGAACGAATTAAAATCATTATAGATGAATAATTATACTTTACATAAGAAATAAACCAATAATTATGGAAAATGATACAATATAATAATAAATTTAAAATAAGTCGATAATAAGCAAATCTTGATATGATCGATCAACTAGAATGAATGCACTCATGAAAATATAAATATAAATAAAACATAATGATCATTTTTAAAATTATAACATATATATATACATCGGAGAATATATAAGTGAATGGCTATTGAATGAAATAAGTGGTATTTATATAAATAAAGGAATCTATATCGTTAGAATAATAACCTGAATTTCTATAATTGTAATATTACCATTGTGAATAGTAATTTGGCTCTAAGAATAGTGAAATCACCCATGAACGTATAAACAATATTTTTATCTAATAAATCAAACTATGATATAATTATAACTCAGTATAAGTTAATATATGTTTTGAAAAAGATAAATTATGTGTTTCTTTTTTGCAAAAGATAAATATAAATTTACAATTTTATAAATAATATAATGATTTAAAATTAAATTATATTCATAAAATAAATTTATAAATTAATTTTATCTTTTATTAAAATAATAAGATAATTTTTTGGGACATTAATTAATTTTTTAATAGTTCATAAAATCAAAAATAATATTAAAACCCGTTTTTAATACATGTTGATTTAATTTAAAAATTAAATTTCCTGTATCTAAAAAAAATTCTATAAAATAAAACATAGATAAAAAATAATAAACTAATTAATATAATAAAAAAAATACCCACTTATTCCCTTAGAAATATCACCCCTCACCACCCATCACTTAATAAGTCTTATGCCATGTAACATGTAAAAATTATACCCAATTAAATTCCAAAACATATTACCTCTATCATGGAGCTACTGATCGCAAAAAAAATATCAATCCCAAGTACTATAAGGATATTCTCATGAAAATTATATTCTAGACGTTAAACCCCCCTTCATCATCTTTTAAATTTCCTTATTTTCTTTTCAAATCCTAACACACCCTATAAAATGTTTCATGATGAATGATGTATCATATATATTCTATAATTATATTGTTTTAAT
The DNA here is from genome assembly GCA_963277665.1 of Viscum album. Taxonomy (NCBI): domain Eukaryota; kingdom Viridiplantae; phylum Streptophyta; class Magnoliopsida; order Santalales; family Viscaceae; genus Viscum; species Viscum album. Next base: position 1,879,106,464 of record OY728130.1, read on the forward strand.
TGAATATACCTAGTGAAATATATTCTTTTATACTTTTATTCTAAAAATGAAAACATCGATTGTGATATGTTAGTTCCCTACCATAATGGATTATGTGTTTTTGATATCAATTATAGCCTTCACGGCTTGACCAAAAACCATTACTATGTTTATATAAAATTTTAAAATATATTTTATAAGTTTGATAGAATTCTAAAATCAATATATAGCTATAATATAAAATTAGATTAAAGTAGTTCATGATGGTCAGAAAGAACTTCCAAAATAAACTAATAATGTATCATTAATTTGTTTTCAAATGATTCATCCGCATACTACAAAACCAAATTATATTTGAAGACATTTAGAATTATATAAGTGAATTAAAAAAATTCATTTAATATTTGGATAATTATTCTCATTTTATTAAAACTTACATAATTATATTCATGTGAACCAATCATGGATGTCTTGAAAATGATCAAGTCTATAATAACGAAATTTTACTCTATAATTCATTATAATGGCCATAAAAGAACATAATAAAATTACAATAAATCATATATATGTAAAAGATGATATGGATTTATAAATTAATAATTTATTTATTATTGCATATATTAAGTGCATGTTAAGAACACATCTAGACAAAAGTTAAATGGAATATCGAAAAACTCCATTTTTTTAGGGTTAATCCACTTTCATGAAAACAATTAGTGGGGATATTATTTTAGTATTCTTGAAATATAATTTAATTTTTCGTTACTCTTATTGTTTTGGCATATACATGTTCCAAATAGGATTTTGTGATAAATACAATGATTTATTAAATATATTTTCCTCTCAAATAACATATTTACAACTCTGAAGTTATTTATTATACTCTAAAAAATAATATTATGATTCTTATAACAAATATTTTATTTCCCTTTTCCATTTGGGAATATAATTGTTTTATGAAATTATTATTGATAAAATAATTATTAATTCCATTCCATTAAAATGGTTAATTCATAACATTTATTAATATTCATTATATTTGGAATGCATGATACATTAAATGTTATAATGTGACAGGTAGGCCAAGAATTATATATACCTACAATTAATTAGTTAATGTGATGTATCTATTGAGATAATTTGTATTATTAATGAACACGATTATATTCTTTTTTACATTGTTGATGTTACGATTATGTAGATACGTTATGTGTGAACATGATTCTATCCTTGTTCACAAATATGTATGTTATTTGACTATTGAGAAATGATGTTTCATTTTTATGCATTTCTATATTCCATGCCTTTATCTTTTTTTCAATTATTATTATGATGATGATCCTATTATTCTGTTATGTTGATTATTATTATTCACACCCATGTTAAATTGATTCATTTCCCTATTTATCTTCTTATTTGGATTTTATGTCACCTCTTTTAATGATTTATATACTCAGGTGACTACTAGTACTAAAAATATCATGAGAATTATAATGATAAAAAACATATTTTAAATAAATGATCACGTTTTATTAGGAATAAGTGATGTATTTGCCTTATATTCCTAAAAAACTAATCATTTGATCCATTATTGTAACTATTTTATGTAAATTATCATTAATTTTTTTAATAATTATTTATGAATATGTCAGTTCACTATAGTTTTTATGGTTTTGACCGATGATCCATTATATTTAAATCACAACCCATGGGATAGAACCATGTTTTTTCATGATGACAACTATCTCTAGTTTATTTGATATATGTTTTTGGGATTATATGAATTAGTGGATTGGTTTTATACTCTGTTTGAATGTGTCCCAGTTATGTATCTCCATTATGGAATGAATATGGATATATGTTTTTTTTTGTAAGAATGGATAAATGTTTTAATCCCATTTTTAGATGTCTATATTAGTAGTTTTTTGGTGATGTTCTATTTCAATTAAAAGAAAAATATGTTATCTTAATATTCTCAACTAATTCTAAATGTTATAGAGACCAATGATAGGCACCTTATATCTTATTTATTTTAGTTGTTAGGTTATACAGTGGAGTATGTTAGATGATCTACATTTGTTTTCGAGATTTTATCATATAATTCAATCATTTGTCATTTTTAAGGGTTAGTTTTTGATTATCATCCCTTCTTCCTGTTGGATCATCATTGGAAATTATTTATAGACATTAGATGAATTTATTTTTAAGTAAATAATACTTTGGGATTTTATAATGGTTGATATTGGTATGTTGTGGAGAATGTTGACACCCTCCACTTAACTTCCAAGTTTATTTTATATTTTCTCATGTTTGTATATTATTTTTTGTTCAGTATATTTGGGAATGAAAATTATTTTTTTGAATGTTATTCTCAAGATCGTGTTTATCTCATAAGAATAAGGTAAACTAAATGCATCCCAAATTTTAGTATGGAAGTTTTTGTTCGTTCAATTTCACTTGGTCATAAAATAATTACTCAACCTATATTAATTGTTAGAGGAAACAATAAATTGTGTATATGTGTGTCAATTGAGGGGTATATAGTTGGTGATATATTTAAAAACAAATGTGAAAAAATGATGCCGCATGACCAGATTAATAAATATTTTAATTTAGTAATTCTTCCATGTATTATTATAACATTTCCTCCAATATTCCTCCCCAATATTCGAAAGGGTCTAGGTTAATTCCCAGGTATAAACCTCCCACTGATCATGTGATATTTTCGTTCCTTACATTCAATTAGATTTTATTGTATTCTCCATCGATTATTATTATTTTCTTCCAACTTCCACATTTTTTCCTTTTTTGTTTATCGAAAAATCTCTAGAATCCATGGTACTCTAACATTGGGTATAATTAAATTTAATATTTAGTGTTTGTGTTTTCATTTATTAATTTAGGCTTCTCATGATTTGGTTGATTTTTTTCCATTGAAGGCTTTTCTTCAATATCATTATTACTTTTCCCTATTTGATTATGTCAGGTGCTACATTGAATTCTCATTACACTATATTTCATTGGGTTTTTGATTATTATAAAATGGTTTTTTTTTAATTTTATACCTATCTATTTATCCCATGAGGGACCAATGAAAATTTAAGAGAGGTTTCCACAATTGGAAAGGAATTATATTTAATTCCAAGGGTTTATATAAATTTCCATGAGGATTTTAAAATTATATAAATGTTTTAAAATGGTTGTTTACACTTATTTGAGATTTCAAGGGGGGTTCACAATAAATTGTTTCCAATTAATGTGTTCAATATTTTTGTGATGGGTTTCTTTATTTAAAAAGGGCGTGTTGGACCAAATTAGAGGAATATTGAAATATATGGATACCATTGAATTATTTTTAGGTCTTAAAGAGAGTTTTTTTTAAATGGATTGTGATGAATTTTATTTAAAATTTTATTTTCAATATTTTTTAAAATAAGATTAAAAATGGAATGTATTGCTTTTTAATACTGACCTAATTTAAAAAACACTTTTGGAATATTTTAGAAAGAGATATTATAAAATTTGGGATACCCTATATACACCCAATGTAATTATTCAATTTAGTGGGTGGTTATTCATGTATATTATGATCTAGTTTTGGATCTATTGGGATGTGTCTTGCATGGGTGTAGTATTTAAGGAGAAGAATAATTTTAATTCTTTGATAAGTTATCTATTTTGAAGCATGTGTTGATTATCTAGATGATTACTTTATTTATTCCCTTGTTTGATGTGACATGAGTCATCTGAAGATAATATGGGACATATAGGAGTGAATGGCCTAGTGTAGAGTGTGATTCCTATGGTAATAAACATGTTAGACCATGTGATACAAAACATTTCTAATCACCCATATATTTTTTTGAAGAGAAATTTGTTTCTCTTCCTTGATCATGATGGATCCAAATTTTGATTTATTTAACTACAGGTACATTAGAAGTTTATTAGTAATAACTTATATTTCTCATCACTAGTTCCTTTATTTATTATCATTGTCTAGGAGTGCTTCCCATAATGAAATTATATTATTTAAGACCACATATAAGATTAACCATTTTAACAAATATTTAACTTGGTAAAAATTTTAATTTAAAAAAATGAGTATATGTTGTATATACTGTTCAAATAATTTTCAAAAATTAGTAGACTCAATTTCTAATAGAGAAAAATTAAATAATAATATGGTTTTCTGTAAATTATAATAAAATTCTTTAGAAAAAAGTATTTTTCAGAATAATACGAATTTATTCTTCTTAATTACATAGTAACAACGAAAGTATTAATGTTAATTTATATAATCTTATATATTATCAATAAAAATAATTTAAAGTTATTCATTACTAAGGAATAATTTTATTAATATAATGATACTCAATAGTTATATAAGTATTATTTATTTTAAAAAATGACACTTTTATTTAATATTTACGAAATAACCTTATAAATTATAACTTATATCATAACCAATTAATTTAATCAATAAATTTAAGTCAATATAATTCAATAAATTTTATAAATGCATCGTATTATAATTCCGTAAAAATAATATCTAAATCGAATAAACATTTATATAAATAAATATTTGACCTATTTATTATATTTTTTCCTTATTTATTATTTTAGAAATATATTTTTCTGCAATTTTTTTTAAAAATACAAAAATATACTAGACCTCTCTAATACATATATATCTAGTAACCATAGTTTTAGCAACCATATTTCCAAAGACTATATTTTTTTTCTAATAACTATATTACACATATTACTCCCTATAAATTCATTATATTCTTACATATTTAATCCCACATATTATAATCATAATTTTCATATTATATTTCATAATAATAATTTCCATTTTATATTATTCATTATCATTATATATTTAGTTATAATAATGGTGATCCTCAAGTGTAATGATGATATACGGGATTTTCATGTTTGAGTGGTATTATTTGTTATATTTTTTCCCATTTAAAAGTTTCTAATTTTTATGGATGCAACAATCAATAGTATATAACTATAAATGGAATATTGTAGTAACTTTCATATTCTAATATTGTTATATTTTATTATCACATAATCTTGTGTTATTATACTGAATCATATCTTATGCAACATATTTCTTACAATAGATTAATTCTTGTGAATGAATTGAAAAATATTTTTCATAATTTAATTGATGTATTTTATTGAATGAAAACAATTTATATAATATGGGGTGATATATTATCTACATTAAATAAATTTTTATCTCAAAATTGCATTTGATACTCACTAATGAAATAAAGATATTGGTATGACTAAATATATAATTTCTAACTCAATATTATTGGTAAGACTACAAAAATAATATTTCCCTTTATCGTATCAAAATATGCTGGTTTTCAACCATTTTTTTCAATATATATTTAATTATCTATCAATATATGTTAAGATTTTCTAGAGATAAAACATTCATAATTTTAATTTAATGTCCTTATTTTGAATAAAATACTGAAAAATAAAATAAAAAAACTATATAATTAGAGTAAAGGATCATATGAATATCAAAATCCAATCCAAACATATCTTCATATATAAAACCTTTATTTCATCCCATGATTCTATCAGTTCATCTATGTCATCAATGGATAAATCTATTACGTCTTAAGTTTACCCTTTTATGCCAAAAAAATATTTTCATTTTCAATTCTATTACCAATTTTGATATCTATTACATCACCAACGATAATATAAATATAGAATAATTGTTCTTTTGGACCATTTATATCAACCAATGAATATCCAATGGAAGTGTCCAACTTGATGTGTAGTTAATCACATTAGTTATGCATTCAATGAAGATTAAGTTAATAATCAACCGATTTTTTTGGGTTTCTACTCATAGGTTCTTCTATAGAAGATACTAAACACTTTTGTTTTGTCTATATAGTGATTTCATTTATAGGAAAAGAAATACTCTCCACATTACCAAATTATTATGTTGTTTTCCAATATTTAGACTTATCCACATAGTTAATCAATAACTATTTCTCATCCTAATATCCAAAATCACTATAAAAAGATTTAATACCAACTCTGAGGACCCAAAACAATACTCATAGTTCTGGAGCTAAACAGACATACCTATATACTGATTTTTATACCATGTAAGATAATATAAACAAATTCTTACATTTCACATCATTTTAATAATTTAAACATCATATCTCATAAATACATTCATATCCAAAGAACCCAATGGGTTAGTTTCATAGTAATTTGGTACAAAATAATATTACTTCACATAATTACTTCAATATATATCACAAGTTATATATTTAATATTTTTTATAAACATAACCCTATATATAATTTCATGGGGAAATAGAAAACACGTGAAGGGGTGACCTTAAAATCCAAGTGAGTGTAAAAAATATTATTATATAATGAATAGTTATATTATAATAACTTAAGAAAACATTATTATGGTATAAATATGTGACAAAATAACAATGAAAAACTGTATTTGTCCACAAACAATAATATAAGAACATGTAATATCGAAGGATCAAACATATACCATGGTAAATGAGTGTGTAAATATGATATGATAAATAATATGCATGGAAAATATCATTGGAAAAAAACATAACACATAAATTTAGAGAATGTGTGTAGAACATACCAAATCCTAGGAAGTGAAATCCTCAAAAAGCTGTCAAATTTAACAACATCCATGAATATATTTATGAATATTATAATAATTTTCATGAATTGTTTTTTAAAAGAAGAAGACCGAGGCCTTTCCTAGAACATAGGATCCCTTTAAAACAAGAAAAATTACACCAGTCTGAAAGTAGGATATTTACATTGATCATTCTTAGAAAAGGGAAGTAGGTTGCCCAGTATTTTTTGCTCTCAAAGGAAATCAAAACTACTCACACCTTTTCAAGTGAGACCATCTGCCAATGAGTTCACCTCTTGATAAACAAGAGAAACAATATGCTCTTTGGAAAAGAGTAGATCCAAACATTATTACCATAGATTAGTCAACTTCCATGAAAGATGTAGAGAACCTATCCGAAGAGAAATAAGAATAGATGTTGAGCCACATTCAATCCATAACTTGGTACATCCCTGACAATCAGCTTGCTCAACCACATTGAAAATCCAATGATCATTGATTCAATAACAGAGGAAAAACCACATGAACCATATAGGCAACCAAGAACACTGCCTTTTGGATCCCTAGAAACTACACCAAATCCTGAAGAACTCAAATTACCTTTCAAAACGCCATATGAATTTATTTTGACCTAACCATGTAACAGAAGAAGAAAAAAAACTCAAGCGTGCCTAGAGGTGGTATAAAATTTCATTTGGCTCCAATCTTATTTAGGACAGACAAATCATGAATGGAGTTTATACAAAATCTACCTCTTGGAATAGTGAGATAACGAGCAGCAGTTATAATTCTAGCCAAGGCATCACCCATATGAAACACCAACTGTTCATGAAGGGCCTTGTTCTAAGAAAACTATATAAAATGATGGAGATCCTCAACAACAGATTGAAAAATGGAGAATACCTACAGTGAATGATTCAGCTCAGGCCAACATTCCATGAATCCATCAATTGAGTTGTCTACAGGTAAGTTCACTTCAAAGATGATTGACACAACCTCCCACATTGCTGAAGCTACCACACATTCGAGAAAAAGATGATCAATGACCTCCCTATGTTGATGAAATATAAAAAATATTAAACAAAGGGATATTACACAATTTAGAAGATAGTCATTAGTTGGAAGCCTCCTATGTGCTGGCCTCCAAGAAAACATGGCCTGAGAGGGCCTTAAAAAGCCTTTGTTCAGGCTACCAATCAACTGAAAACTAGATGGGCTTCCAGCAATGTGCTTATAAAAACATTTTTAAGATTGAATCCCATTAGGAACTGACTCCCAAGTCTAAAAATCCCCATATGAGGAAAAGAAGTACTGCTCGAAAATAGAAACAATCTGAATCGAAAGACCATCCATGAAGCCCAATTGATCTTTGATTGGAAAATAAAAATCCAGACTCATGTTATCCTTAAGAACCAAGTCATCCAATTTTTTTCCAGTCCAGTTGTATTTCTAAAATTGGAGGGGAGAGTCCCTTTAGGGAAACTAGTGATAATTAGCATCAATTCTGGAAAATTGTTCTTGAAGGCATGCCAAACTAAAGAAGTGAAGTAATTAATGTTTCCTTCTTTGAGTCTATGCAAAAATATAACTCTAAGAAACAATAGAGCCTCGTATTTCATGTTCGTGAGCCTCTAAATAAGACCAATCTGCATGGAATCATAAAACAAAAAAGGCTCTGAATTCCCAATCCAATTTCATCAAAAGGCTTAAAAATTGAGTTCCAAGGGGACGTTATAATCCTCCAGTCATTGACACTACAACTCCAAATGAAATTCTTGATAGAGACATTAATGGCCTTGAGTAAAGCAATCAACCATTTATATACCTTGATAGAGTAAACGAATTTTGAAATGATAATGAGTTTCACAAGACACTCTTCTATCCATGGATAAGGATTTTCCTTTCCATGATGAGAGTTTCATTCTTATCGTACTGACAATACAAGAGAAATAACGAACCTTTGGTCTTCCCAAAAACATATGCACTCCCATGTATGTGAAGGTAAGGGATCCTTGATAAATAACCATCTCACTGATGATTTCATTCTTCCTTTTAGGAGAGAATTTTATTCCAAAATAAACAAATGACTTCTTCCAGCTAATCTTCTATCCAGAAACCATATCATAATAGAGGAATTATCACTTGATATTCCTGATGTTTATTTTATCCCCATGAGTAAAGAGGATAATTTCGTCAACATATAAAAGATGATATGGGGTATCCAACCCCCTTCTAACATGAATTTTCTTCATATTTCTATTTCCAGGAATAAGAGAGAGAAACCTAATGATAAAATCCACAAAAATAGAGAAAATGATAGCTGATAAAGGTTCACCCTGTCTATCAACTGTTGTGCAATCCAAGTATCCTTCGGGGGATCCATTGGTAAGAACTGATATGTGAGAAGAGCACAAAATAGGCTTGATCCAATTAATGAACACATCATTGAATTCATTCATATCAAGGATCATGCATATAAAACCCCAATCCATTATGTAAAAAGTCATCTTGTGGTCCAACATAAGAGAAATGATTCCACCTCAGACATGTTTTTTGAGAATACTCACACACTCTAAGGTAGTAATGAGACAATCCTGAATCGATATCCCCTGGATGAATCCAAACTGATTGCAGAGACAATCTTAAATGAAATACTTTATATCATAATAATAAGAATTTTGCAAACAATTTTGTTGACAATGTTGACCAAGGAAATAGGTCTGAACAAGTAAATTTCATTTGTATTCTTCATATTCGGGTTAAGGGAAAGAAACTGAGCATTAAAGCCTTTTGGAAGAATCCTACCTATGAAAAAATGAATGAATAGACTCTAAACATCTACATGAATTATATCCCAAAATGATTTAAAGAAAAAATTACCAAATCCAACCAGAACTGGTGGGATCTCAAATTTGAGACTAAAAACAACATCCTTGATTTCTGGTTAAATAAGGGTATCAGTAAGGCTGGAGTTATCTTCTTGAGTCATAAGGCCTGGGATTACACAATCAACAAGATTAACATTGGAAGGTGACCCATTAAAAAGAATCTTGATGTAAGGAATGATATTATCTAGGATATATTTTCTATTATCAATCAAGCTATCCCAAATTTTCATTAGGGAAAGGGGCTTGAAATCCATCTAATTTTCTAAAGAGCATTGAATAACTTTGAATTACTATCCCCATCCTTTAACCATTTTACATTGAAAGAATACCTTTTCAACACATCTTTTAATTTTAGAAGATTGTTGAGTTTGAGGATTGACACAACTTTTGTCAAACACCCATTGGATAAGTCACATGTAGTATTGAGCTCTTTAAGAATCTAGAGGGAAGCCTCAAGTGAGGATTTGTCAGAATCAATATTTTTTAAGCGATCATTTCTCCAGAATTTATGATTTACCTTGAGAAAATTAAGCTTAGCGATGAAAGAAAAACATCATTTCTGAAATCCACGGAATTCCAGGTACTCTGAATAGTGACCATGCAATCTGGATGAGTGACAAATGATTTATTAAACCTGAAGAGAAAAGGACGATTGGGTTCTTTTTTGGAAGGATTCACCATGATCGAATGATGATCAGAATTGAGTCTTGCAAGTGTTGAACTTGAGAAAGAACCCCATTTATCCAAAGAGTCCCCATTTACAAAAGACATATAAATTTTACTAGCAACCAAATTATTAAGATGCTTCCTATACTAAGTGTATTTACCACTAACAAGATTTACCTCAAACAAGTCATTTTTATCAATACAAGCTCTAAGTTCTCTGGAGGAAGTAATGTTTGTAGCGGCCCCCATTCTTTCATCTGGATTAAGAATTCCATTGAAATCATCCAAGAAGATTCATGGACTAAAAATTCTTACATTCAAAGATCTGAAATCCTCTTAGAGGATCTTATGATCTAGATACCCGTTAGAGGCATAGATTATGGTTCAGACCAAATCTGAGCGAAGGTAACTAAAAAAATAAAGTGACATGTTTTTCACTTGAGACAGCTGTGGGAGTGCTATATAGAGATGTGTTATCCATGAACCAAACGCTCTTCACTTCATTTGAACATCTATTTTTATCAATCAAATAGTAGCCCAACTTCTTAAAGCTCAAAATATTATAAAAAGGAAATCTTTTTAGAATCATAAAAACCTATATGAATAGGATGATGTTTCTAAACAAAAAGTTGGATGGATCTTGTGGTTTTCATATTCCCAAGGCCATGACAGTTCTAGAACAACATATTCATTTGAAACTGTTCTGAGGCTGGTACCCCTCATTTTTTTCATGACTTGAATTTTGGGTCGACGCCCAACATTATTTTTGAGAGTTGGGTAACTCTCCAATAAATTAGATATATCAGTTGTGTTGTTCCTCACAACATCACTCTTAGAATTCAAGTTTGTATTTTATAGGTTTATCTGGATTTCCAAATTCACTCTTTTTGGGGCATCATGTTCCTTGTTGCCGGGATACTTAGATCCAGAGGTTTTCACTTCAATGTGTTCCTCTGATAAATTCGTGAGTCACTTTCCAAATTTTGATTATATAGAAGTTTAGAAAAACTTTTTATAAAATTATTGAGAAAATTATTCTAACATAAGAGTCTTAAAAACATAATGTGTATGAATATTAAAAGTTTATTTAGTGATAAAATATTTTAAAATTAAAGTAAAACATTTTCCATATTTTGATATACCTCTATTGAAACCTAAATTATAAAAGATGATTATACAACATGATTTTGAGAAAGGGTAATGAGAAAAATTGTGCTCATATACAAAAATTCAAAATTTTATTTAAAAAAACAATGTAATTTTTTTTGAATGATTATATAAGGACATGTAAGAGAAAAATATTATTTGAGAGGTCAATAGTTTTTCATAAGAAAGTGTCATTTTTATGAGGCATGGAATCCCTAAGAAAGAAAACTTTTAACTGAAAATGTATATTTATCAAGGATAATTATAATTCAAATTATGAGCTAATAAAATATAGTAATATAATATATTTATAAAAATAGTTTAAAATGTGAAATACAATGACTCCCTTAAAAGGATGTCATGTCAAAAACCATAATTAATTTCATAAAGTTTGACATAATTATATTTTGATAAAACAATCATGAAAAACTATTTCATATCTATAGAAATTAAAGTGTAAATAAAATATAACATAATCAATGGGGTGATGAAACTAAACATATTATAATTAATATTAAGAGGAAACATTATAATTCAAGGAAATAAAATTGAGTTTTGAAAAAAAAAACTAATTATATTGGTAAAAGTTGAACAAAAAGTCATTTAATGAGGGGACATTAAATATATTTGGAAAAAATAAATTTTGAAAAATTATTATAAAATAAATCCATATGAAAATATATATATGGAAAATAAAATAGGAGGTGAACATGGAATATTTTATGACAAAATGAAATTGAGATGAGGAAGGACATAAAAATTTGATAAAATTTATTTAAAAGCATAATATGGAGTGTTTCATGAAAATAATTTGAAATCCAAAAAAATAATCTTTAATAATAACAATATAGTCCATATATGGTTAAATATACACATTATAATAGAAGAACATGTTAACAATATAAAAACATCCTTCAATGGTGTAAAATTAAGATGAAACACTTACTATGGATTTGTACATTATCAGAACCACTATAAACTAATGTATTAAAATAATAATGATATTGATTACTTACTTATATTATATCTCTAATATATTATATTCTTAAATTTTAAATTAAAATCATTCATTAAACATTTATTAGATAATTACTATTTATATTTATTATTAGATTTTTTTGATTTTGATTGTTTGACAAATACATTATAATGATGATGTTGAACATTGTAGTTTGATAAAAAATTCAAAATTCATAGTTTATTTAAGCTACTGTTATATATGTCTGTTGATTATTTTTAAGATTTTTATTTCATTCCATGACTTTTTTAGTTATGATTCATGATGGTGAAATAAGGGACCAGTTTGTTTTAAATAATTTTAATGAATAATTGGTAGTGTTTTAATAATAATTTAATATATTAATATTAAAGAAATAGAATTTTAATTATTTAATAATTAACATTTTAATTCCTTAAGTAAATTCTTATACCTATTCATGTATGCTCGTTATGAAAAATTAAATAATTTTTTCATTGAGGAAGTTGTTTTAATATAGCATGAGTGGCATTTAATATTTCAATTGATGATAGGGAGATAGATAATGGTTCATCAATTAAAAAAACAAATTTCCATTATAATAATTATTCCGATGTCATTATATTAGTATGATTGAATTTTTTTTTTGAGTTTTTTGAATGAGAATTTTGAGAATAAATTCTTTGGATATCGTAAATATTTATGTTGAGGGGTTAAATGATCCCATTATAAATATCTTCGAAATGGGGGATATGAGACACTTTCTTATAATCAAGTGTAGTTAAATATTCAATAATATATATGGGTGGTAATATTGGAATTTTTCAAGTGTAAATTTAATGGATAGAATAGTTTTATGTTGGGAAAAGTGGGATCATTTTATTGTTGGAAAAGATAGATTTTCCTTGGATATAGCTGTTAGATGAGGGGTAAAGAAAGAATCATAACGATGTTAGATGAGATAGGTAAAGAATGTATGGTAAGGAATTTTATTATGATCATCCCATATAAAAAAATGGAATTAAATAAGGTCTATGATTTATTTTTATTTAAGAAACTATTATCAATTGTAGATTACATTCTTTTTTCCCTTATCATGATTAATTATATACTTTGGTAAATATATTTTTATGAAAAATATATAACAAAAAATATTAAAAAATATTTATCAGTTGATTCAAAATTTATACTCCATTTAATGTCATTCGATTATTAATTATTATAAAATTATCTTTTAAATTAAAACATAAGATACATATTTAATTTTTTTTAGAATAGTGGCTTTTTAAAGAGTAAGTGTTCTTATTCCGATTTCAAAAAAATTACAAATTAAATCAGATTTTAAAATATGTTTGCAAACTAATATATTAAAATGAATTCAATATTTACAATTAATAAAAGTAATTTTTTATGATAAAAGATCCAAATTAATTAAAAATAAAATTCATTGAAAAACAATCATTTTTCCATAGTTATTAAAATTTATTAGGTAATTTATGATTATTATATAATATAAATGTTTTATTATTACCAAATTTTGATATTATAATTACAAATAATAAAACAGTTTTTTTGATTCAGTTTTTAAAGGTGATAAATTAATTTTGATATAACCTCGTATAATTTTTTTTGAAAAAATGTATGTTATACATAAAATAAATTTATTCTTAATAATTAATTATTAATAACAATTGGATGAATTTTATTTTATTTTATTATTAATATATATATATATATATATTATGAAAACATTTGATATCAAATTAATATTTTATTTTTATTAATGTTTTTATTATATTGAAACAAAACAATAAAATATAAAACTTCTTGGAAAAAATATAACATTAAATACTATTTAAAAAAATAAAAATTATTATATGTATCTTGAAAATTTAATTTTATTATTTAAATATTACTAAAATACATATTTATATTTATTAAATTATCTAATATTATTCATTATTATGAATAATATGTAACACAATATTTTTTTAAAATTAATCATTTAATTGAAAATTGTATTTTGGTTTAAATCATTATTATTTGAGTAGTATATTGTTTCTAATTAGATAGAAATTATAAAATGTTCTTTATAATTATAAAAAAATATGTTTATCCGAAAAGTATATTTCCAATGACCATATTTAAAACCACTACATTTCCCGTTATAATTTTTATATTTTCCCCATCACTCCATATAAACTCATTCTATTCATATATCTAGAAACACACAACCCATTATCTTAATTTTCAATTTAGATTTCACAATAAAATTTCCCCTTTGATAGCCCTACGAGAAATTTATATTCCAACTAGGTTACATAATTTTGAAATTTATAACACAAAACAAAAAAATCACTGAACCAAAAGGTAGATTAGGATATGCAAGTCTGAGGTCGAACCCATAGAGACATGGTTAGAGAAATCATTAAATAAATAAAATAAACATTAATTAATTTTGAATAAACTATAAACTATCGAGAATATGAGTTTTTAGAAGGTGGGGGATGATAATATTAAATTTGTGTTAGGAATCAATTATTACAGGCATGTGAGATGAGAAGGTATGAAATAATCAACTAACAATCATTCAATGTTCTTTATAAACACTCTCTATCCATAGTTATTCATTTTTTATGGTTAGGTACATCAGATTACAAAGGATGGGTAACCCAAAAACATATTTATACATAGGGAAGGAAAACCCAACGATCATTATAGAAGTCTAGTCCCTAGATCACATATCTAGAAAAACGTATTCAATCTAGGAAATGGTTATGCATATAGAAATGAAATTAACACAATACCAGACTCTACTCACAATGTCCATAGAAGAAGAATTAAGAGAGGTGATAAATTTGAAGGGAAAATATGAAATACCATCATTAATTTCATTAATTATGAAATACATTGCATTCAATTCCCCTTCATCATGCACGAACTAACACAAATAAATTACCCACTCATGATAACTTTGAGAAGGAATTTAAAATTAAAAAGAGTATAATCCTACAATATTTTTGTAGTAGGTGGTGAACCTCTTCCAGAAGCATTTGGTGGAGGTCTTCCATCATGAAGATGATTTCAAATTGTGTGTTGAGGGTCTCTACTTATAGGCACTGAATGGGGACTGCTCAATGCGGGTATTGACTTTTAAGTAAAGTACATGACATGTCGTCCTTATCAGACTTTCCTCTCCATTCGCGTGACTCTTGTGCACATCGTGATCATTAATTTTAAGATTGAAAACTGTAACATCTTGTATTGGGGACCCACGATGTGTACCTTCTTGGAATTTCATCATCACTGATCTGGCCAAAATCATTTCCAAAATTTGTTCTGAAAAGAATTATGTTGTGTACTGATGGTACACAAAGTGTACTTGATGTTCAAAATGTGTTCCATTTTCACAACTTGTTATGGTGGCTACTTTTCTCTCAATGAAGTCATGATGTGTACTTCTGGTACATGATTTGTAATGGTTTTTTTCCCAATTTGAAATCTTCCCTTTGTCTCCAAAAAACATGGTTTCATGCCACGAGCTAAGAGAAGGGTCACAAAGGGTCTTTTAAATCCATTTTACATCACATTTCATTCCATTTTAAATGATTATTCATTTCCTTCCATATATCATAAAACCAATATAATCACTCATAATTAGGAAATAATTTCCATTTAAATACACAATTCAGTATTCAAGAATACTCTAAAATATATGGATGAATTACACGAACCAACCTTCAATATTTTTTCCACTTTAGAGGTAGATGATGATCCATGGTTTTTCTATGATTTTAATATGCTGTTATTTAAATGTTTTCCCATATTAATTTATTACCATTTAATGGACTTTGTCATAAAGGGGATACATGTATTAGTGGAATATTATTCTTATTTTTATATTCCCTTATTGTAATATTCCATTAATAATGAATAATGTTTTATGAGTATGAATCATGTAATTGATATTTTATATAGTGTTGATGATTAATTCAGGTAAAATAATATAATTTAATAAATAATTTAATATATACCTAGTTTAACAAAAATTAAAATATTTCATAAAACTGGGGTGTCATATTACATATTTAGAAGACATATAGATGTTTTTCGAACAAATTTAATTTATTCTATCGAACATTTACAGTTGATTTTCAAAAATAATCACCTTAGTAGGGTTAGATACCCCTGAAATATTTCCTTTCATGGTTCATGTAACCCCATAACATTAAAGATATTTTTCACTTTAAAAAAATTTGACATTATTCATAACAAGAAATACACACAACCCCATGTATTAATGAACCGTAATATTGTATACCACTATAATATAGTCCTTAAAATTGAATAATTAATAATATTGAAAACGTTTTCAAAAATAAGTATAATTGTTTTAGATAAAATCAAAAAATTGATAAAAAAAGTAATCACTTTTTTGTAAAGTCATTATATTATTTAGAAATACATTTTCCCCAAAAATGATTTTATTGATTTATTTGAGATAATAATATAATTAATTTTTTCGTAATTTAGAAAATGGATTGATAAAAATGAAAATAATTTTTAAAATCACAATGACAAATTGTCAACAAATAATATTTTCAAAATGTTTAAAAAAATTATATTTTATTGAATATTTAAAAATATTTCTTTTATTATAAACATTATTTTAATTTTATGAATTTAAATGTTACATTTTTCATCAACATAGTTTTAAAATTAATCTTAGTTCAAAAATATTATTAATAATCATATTTATTTCATTGGAATAAATATTATATTGAATTTTTATATAAAAATGTATTATACGTGAGTAAATATTTTATTTATAAAATAACTCTTTATCATGTATTTCAAATTTTATATTATAGTAAATTCCGCAACATCTATGCTAATAATTTTTGATATTAGATTCGATATATGGAATAATTATAATAAAAAATATTTTATAATACAGTCAATTTAGTTTTTGGAAATAATGAATAATAAAAAATAGTAAAAATTTACTATAAGGGGGTAATGTTAAAAAATGTTTACCAAGGGGTTAAACAAAAATATAATGATATGTTTGGAAATTAAAATTTGATAAATCATAAATGAAGGAAATATTTGGACATTATATTTTTTGAGATATATATATATATATATATAAATTTACAGTCATTTGGATAGACAATGTCTCTATTATGTTTTAATAATTTAGGAAATATAGGTTTTTCCTTCCCCTTACATTTAAAATGACTCCGCTCTTTATATTATTTACACGACATTGAGACAAAAACCTCATTAAATAAAACACATTTATCTTAATATATTACTTATTTGTTAATTATTGGTGTCTAACTATTAAAATACAATTCTAAGGGGATTTACGAAAGGATATAATGGATAACTACTGAACAATAGTTAATCTTATTTCTTGACCTCTTTTAATTTATTTTATCTTCTACCTCCTCCAAATATGTGGTATTCAAAAATAAATAATATATTTATTATGAAATATATTATACAATTTTATTTTGATTATAGAATCTCTAAAATACATCCTTTAACCGATCGAATTGGAAGTTAATATTTTCATCATGCATATGTGTGGAATAACAAATCTACATAAAAATACAATTAGTTTTACATCCCTATAGTTTATATATGGTTTTCAAAATGATTATACATTTTATTAATTATATTAAGCAAACAATTGTGCTTGTGGAATTATAATAGCATATCTACCTTCTTACAATCCAATCTATTATAAAATGATAATGTTGACTGTGTGTAGGTTGAAAAATAACTTTACAAAGTGATGTGATTAGTTTTCAATTCCAAATTTATGATATATAATAAGGATATATTTTAGGAATATATAATATATAATAATTATTTTTAAATGTAAATTATTATTTACCCTTCATTCTATCCATCCATCTAAAATTGGAAACATCATTCATGCATATGTACAATGTTTCATGTCCATGAATGATGTAACTCATTTCTGTATCACTACATTTTATAGGAGACTATATATATATAATTATTATTTCTCTTATTTATATCCATATTGATCATTCAATGGTGATGAAAACAAGATTAATGTAGAAAGACCTAAATAATTGAACTGAAATTCATATGAAAAATGTAACAAAAAATACATGGAAATGATAATTATAATAATGAATTATTATTAAATGGTTGTGTATATATTTTAAGTAGATAATATATGATATTATAAATATTAATTTGAATATATATAAAATTCATGATAAAATTAATTTTTTTATAAAAAAATATAAATTGCTTTTGATGAATTTTAAACATGAGGCAAGGGAATCCTGTATCACATGTATTTCATTGACCCACATGTGATATATTTCACAATATTATTATTATTAAATGTGTATATTATTACAATTAATTTATTTTATGACTATTATAATTGTATTTATTGTTACAATTCCATATATGGTTCTCCCTTCCAAGAGGTTTTTATTTATAGATTAATAATGTTGTAAGGGTTTTATGTCAAAATCAAATTGTTTATCAAGACTATTTATGATCAAGTCCCAAATTAACAAATTTTAGGAACTATCTATCATTAATACAAAAAAGTTTATTATTAGATAGTTATTTCTATATATGAAAGTTTTATTTTTCA
This sequence comes from Viscum album, assembly GCA_963277665.1. Taxonomy (NCBI): domain Eukaryota; kingdom Viridiplantae; phylum Streptophyta; class Magnoliopsida; order Santalales; family Viscaceae; genus Viscum; species Viscum album. The sequence goes on from OY728130.1 coordinate 1,879,125,438, forward strand.
TTTCATGTCCTTATGATATTAAGAGACTGAAATATTATTTTTACGAAAAAATCGAAATAATTTATCTCATTGTTCAAAAAAACATTTCTTTTAGATTAATTTTTTAAAAATATTTTTAATAATGTATCTACAACTATATAGTGATTTAAAAAATTCCTTTTTACCCATTTTTGATTTTTTTCAATAGAAATTAAATGAAAATGATTTTTATTTTCTAAATTCGGTCATTTGAGTTTTTATAAAAATGTTAATGGAATAATTGGTTTTATGTACATGTAATGAATGAGATTTACCCTCTTCATTATAGAATAATTATTGAAGGTTTAGATTAAAAAATTTTTACTTTATTTTGTAGGGAATTTTTTTAAATAATATTTAGGAAATTTATATATTTTATATAGGTGATTTCAATGGGAAAGTGATATTCTTCCAAATAAATACTCTTGCTATCTTTAAAAAATGATATATAATAATATATATAAATGTTAGTTTTCTATCAATAAGGTTATAATACCATTGTATTATCCTTATTATTTCTCTATATTGTGTTTAATATAAATATGAATTTCATATGAAACACATTTAGTTTCTAGGGATTATTCTATGATAAAAAGTTGAGATGTTTATGAAACCTAGTTCATTTCCACATGTGTTGATATATGATGAATGATTTATAATACTTTGGAAAAAATTAGAATCAATTAAGATTTATTGATTGGTCAGACCAAATTATATTTCCCTCCAATTCAATGGGTAATGATGGATATATTAGGAGATAATAAAGACAAGAATTGAGGTTGAACACAGTTAAGTAAGCGAATCTGTCCATAATGATATTATCGAGAGTAAACTAGGAATAGGTATTTGATGGAAAGGGTAGTGAAACCAATCCACTATGATAATATTCATAGTGATCATAAACTACTGATATAAATTTCTATTATTATTTATAAGTCATAAACATGTGTCTTATACAATTTTTATACTCCATTTTCTTATATTCATTGATTCGATTATGATTAATGTCCTACAAGAATCCATCATTTATGTAATTAATTAAGATTATGATGTACGAAGTGATTGTTATTTATTTAAAGTGTGAATATCATGTAATCATACCCTTATTATCATGTTATTATTTTTGACTATTTATACCTCCCTTGTTTACCCTTACTGAGAATATTATCAACCCCTTTATTATGTTTAGTTTCCCCCGATAAGAATAATGGTTTTATATATGAAATATATATGAACCGTGATAGTAATAAATAAAATATTGGGGGATGATATAGATCCCTTATTAAATAGTTCTTATTGTATCCAAGATTCTAAGAAAGTAAACTTATATGAGTATGGAAAAAAAATTTAATGTTATGAAATTTTTATTCATTTAATGAGATATAATTTTTATATATGAAATGTATGGGTAATTATTTTTTAGAAAAAAATATGTTATATATGACATTAGAAACTAGGAAGAAATAATTTATTAAGAAGCTGTATTCTAATCATATTTAAAATAGAATAACCTTAATTATGGTAAATACAGGACTGCGGTTTTCCTAGTAAAAATTGTCTATATAGATACATCAATTGGATGTGGTTTTGATTCATATGAATATTTTGGTAAAAGCCTTCAAAATATATATCCAATTATATCTTTTTCATCCTTATGGTGGAAAATGATTATTCCCTTACTACACACCTAGTTTGACACTTTAGGGGGATATTATTAGTTTAATTATCATTTTCTTTGTAAACCATTAATAATGATTTGAATATATGACGATCATGGATGGTCTAGAATAAAACTATGTTATAATTGATATAAAATAAGGTTTCCCTATTTATATATCCCATGAATTATTTTTTTTTCATGATTGGACACTCTTAGTAGTGATTCTTAGTGGTCTTGATCACTACTGTAGTTTTTTAATATATTGAAGATCAAATGACAATAATGAGGTGGTTATATGTTTGATTAAATATTTAATTAACCAATTTTAACAAAGTTGGATTAATTATTTAATATCAAGAAAGGTCTTGAAGAATTTTAATTCATATCCTTAATGTTTAGATATTGAATTACAAGGGATCACTCATGATAGTATTGTGACTGCATCTAAAGACTATGATTTTTCTATGTTTGATATTTATGGGAATGTTCTTCTTTATAATCCCCTTAATCTCCACCTAGTTGAATTTAAAGTTATCTTAGTAATATATTATAATTACTTACATAATGTTAAAATAAATTTTAAAATAAGTGAAGTCACATTTTATATTCAAACCAAAAAATTATATCATGTTAGTGATATGATAAATATAAACCTATAATTTAAATTATATCATATTTATGAGTCATCATTTATATTCCAAAAGGGTTTTTTTATGAATATGTTAATGGAGAAACAAAATATTTTTTATATTCTATTTTCATTATAATACGTTGATGTATTTAAAAAAGAGTATCATAGTTTTCCTCTATATCGAGACATCACATTTTCGATATAACTCATTCCCAATGTTATAATGATTTTAGAGAATCCATAGAGAATGATACCTATAGAGTTATAGTAATTGAATAAACAAATATAGGGGAATCCTGAAATGTTTTTCATTAATTCATTTATGTCATCTTGACACAACCTTGTTATTTTTATTAATATGAAAGAGAGATTAATGTGAAAATTTTATGAATATGAGAAACATAATAAAATAGTTATCCAAAAGAAGTGTCATATACACTATATTAATTAATTGTATAATCAAAATTACAGATCTCAATTAATTTATAATATTCTCTATGATTTTTATGATCATTAATTGAGGTTATTTTATGAGTATATATAGAAGAAAAAATCTAGATAAGGTATTAAAACTATGAATTTATGGTGATTTTATTTATTCATACTGATTCCCTTGATATATTTATGTGTTAAATGAATATGATCCTTATAGTTTCTCTTTAAACATTAATTATAGTATTTATAGATGATACTATTATATATTCATACTGAAAAATTATCATGATGATTGGATGATAAATGTACCAAAGAACATAAATAGGGATAAGCTGTATGAGAAATTTTCAAATTATAAATGTACGGTACAAAGAGTTTCATTTTTGGGTTATATAATAAAAATAGATGGTGTAACTATGGGTTCTTAAAAAAAAGATGTTATAGAAAATTCTCCCTGTCTAACCACTATGAATGTGATTTGTAGTTTTATTTCCTGTATAGATATTATCAATGATATTTTAAATATTTATCATGAGAGTCTTATATAATCACTATGTTTACTAAAAAGGGAGTATATTTCATTTTGACTGATGAATTATATTAAAATTTCAAAGAACACAAGAAAAGGATTGTCAGTACACTAGTGCTATAGGGAAAGGATTGGGATTTATATTTTTGCATCAAGTATGGTAATAGTATATCTCTATATTTATAATAATATAGGTATATATTATATTCATGAAGATTTATGGTTCCCCAAAAAAATATACCAACTCATTATTTGGAGTAAGCTACGTTAATATTTGAAATAATGATGATCAAGCACTATCATTATAGAGAAAGGTGTGATATATATACTAATCATAAAAGTTCATTGTGTATATTTACTTATTATGAGATTAATATGAATGATAAAATATAGTCATAGATGAATAATGGTTATTAATGATGAATACAGTATAAACCTAGAAAAGGTAACAATGTGGAAGATTATCCTAGTCAAAAGGATCAGGATAGCTTTTCTAATATTAGGAGGACAAAAGATCCAATAATTTTTATATTTTTAGAGGATGGATATAGACATATTTAATGAATGGGTGAAATGTTAACTTGATAAAATTATTATTGAACAATTTATCCATGTAATGATTAAAGAGGATGAAAATAAAGACAATTATGATAAAAATTGGTTGAAAAATATTCTTGAGTTCAAGCTTGTTTGTGATGAATTTTTAGGGATCATGAATATTGTATATTTTTTCCATAGAGTATTTAACGAAGGAGCTATTGGATGATGTTATTTTCCCATTATTATCTATCCGTTGTAGAAGTATAAAGATTTATAGAGATCGAAAAAACTATTTATAGTGAGATTACATTATTAGAGATATTAGAGAGTATTTATCACAATTCTATGTTTTTCATGAACTTAATGTTAAGAGAAAAAAGGTGAATGTGATGTTACAACCAATAACCATACCATAATGGAAATGGTAAACCATTACAATAGATTTTATCATTAAAAACAAAAAAACATCAAAAGGATATAATGAAAATCGGGCTATACTTAATCATCGTATGCCAAAATCACACTTCATTACTATAATAGACGATTTATCTCCTGATAAATTTTATAGAATATACATTATGGAATCAGTATGATTTCAGGGAGAACCACATTGTATTATATCCGATTGGGATTTGAGATTTTCATTGAAGCTATGATGAACTGTTCATTAATATTTATATTTAATGATTTCTTTAATAGTTTATATCATTACCTGATTGATGACAAGTCTGAGATAAATATTCAAAACATAAAATATATGTTGAGACCATATTTATGTATTTCAATGTTTTTTTGGATCAATATATTCATATAAATGATTTTTCTAACATTAATATCTTACACACAAAAATTTAGAAGTATATTTATGAATCCATATTTGGAAATAATAGTTTATGTTAAAAATTATAGGATGATATTATAGAATTAACTCTACTAGGATCTGAGTTAGTGGTGAAAATAAATTTCATATATAGATCCATTCAATAATGCATCATGCAAGATGTGTGTCGATAGAAAATTATATGGAAAATAGTTGGAAAATATGGTATTTAAAATTATATATAATATTTTTTTAATATATTTTTGGAATTAAAATATATGACTCAAAATAAATAAATGATTAGCCCTAGGTATATTTTCTGATTAAATACCCATGAAATATTCTGGAAGCTTCTTTATCTCATGTAACTCCCACTGAACCTCTATCATGTTCACGCTATGTTCCATGTTTCTCTCATGAGTATTTACATATTTATAAATATCATGACCTAATAATAGAGGTTGTACCACTATAGATTAATGTTTCCAATTAATAAAAACATTAATAATTCTTGGACAATAGAGATAACACTCTATAGAACAATGCTACTCAGCTGGTTAATGTACTTAATAGAAATAAAAAATTTAAAGAAGATACATTAGAACTTAGTAATGTGAATAAACAATTATATAATAATTCTATTATATTCATATGGCATAATTTTTTTGGTGAAATTAATTTTAATGTAGGTATATTGTTACACACTAAAATATTTTGATATATATCCGAGTAATTAAATTAAATTTACTATATAGCTTTCAATACACACAACACTGAGTATAGCTGAACCATAATATGGTATACCATTACAACCTAGAAGTTAAATTGGTGAAACACAAGGGAATAACAATATTTTTAGAATTATCCATAATTTTTGTAGATAAATTAATCATACTATGAAATAAATAAACAATTTTTTGTAAAGTCATTAAATTCATTAAAAATATAAATTTTCTCGAAAACACTTTTTATTAAATTTCTAAGAAACTAAATTATTAATTTCATCCATATAATGAAAATATATTTGTAAAAAAGAACTCAATTTTATAAATAATCATGTCATAATTAGAAAAGAGTGATTTTATGAGAATTGTTTGAAGAGTTTTTTGGTGAATAATAAATTTTTATTTAAATACACACTTATATTTTCCAAATTTACAATTGAAATATCAATTAATTTTTTTTAAATGTCTGATTAGTTATATTATATTATTATTTTTCAATTGAGATCATTTAAAACTATTTTATTTTGAAAATTTATATAAATGTCATTTCTACTAAATAAAATTTTATCGTAGGAAAACTAAATTTCATCATGTTTTGTATGATTAATTTCAAATTAAATTATAACACATAATTTATATGAACTTCTTAAAATTAACTCCACATATTTAATCATAATTATCAATTGTATATATTAATATTACCTTAATTTTGGTCGTAATGAATTGTAAAAAATAGCTACAATTCATTACCATTATTGAGGATAAAATAAGTTTACCTATGGGTAAAATAAAGAGATAAGGGGTTTTTTCCAATTAAAATTTTGTAAATTCTATTTATTCCATATTTAAAACCAATTCTATTACACCTTTTTTATCTGAATGTTTTGAGGAATTTTAATTGAATTTGATTTGGATATTGTTTAATATTTTATGAATTTCTATGTGTTTTATTCCTCTCTCATATAAAAGGGAACCCCTTATCTCTATTCTCTAGAAAACAATGAGACATGTAGTTTAACAAAACCCTACCACTGTATATTATAAAACTAACTAAATATGAATTAGTTATGATTTTTTTCTAAAAACCCATTATGAGCATCCATGTGTATGAATTTAAAGGAGGACCACTTTAGAAGAGAAAATCATCTTAGAAGACCTCTTTAAATTTATTTATTTATCTACATAATCTAAATATATTGTAATAATCATAAAATAAGACAATAAGTATTTTGAATATATTGAAATGTTATTAAAATTATAGGATCTCTAATATGTACCCCTATATTCTCTCACATAGGATGTGAATGTATCACTCATGTGTACTTGTGAATGAACACCTCCATGTAGAGTTACAATTAAATTTCCACCAACATCTATCAGGGATGATTATTATGATGTGTTTAATAATTATAAATTATTATTAAGACATAATTATTCATCGTTAATTAAAATTCCATATCAACCTTCTTAGCTACTAATCTTTTGGAAAACAATATCGCCCCTCATGTGTTGGTGTAGACTACTACCTACACGAAGTGAGATGTTTCATTTTTCAATTTAAGTTTACATGGGTAGTTATAATGACATATTTAATTAATATATATCATATATAAATTAAAAACTAATGAATTTATAATGGTGAATTATTATTCAACTCTTTTTCCCATATTTTGAAGAATGGAAACAACATTTATTCATATGTATGACCTACCATCTCCCTGAATGATATAATTAATTTTTATATGGATACAATTTTTAGATGCATATAAATATATATAGGTAAAATACAATTGGTGTGTATCATGAATTTTTTTTCGAGATTATTTATCCTTGTTTAATGTAGACGAAATGGAACTACAGAATCATAATTCATGTGATAAATCAAATACATAAAACCTAAAAATGAGGGAATTATTAAATAATTATTAATAATTATGTGTTGAAATTTTGTAATGGGATAATATATGATATTATAAGTTTTTACATGACTACAAGATAAAATTATTGTAAAATTTAATTTATCATATAAGAGGTTATATCACTTTGGAAGCATGTGTAACTCGTGGTAAGGGATTTTCAACTCACTAGTATTTGATAGAGACATTATCTATATTCCAAATTTTTTTATTGTTGTTGGGTTATATAATTCCCATAATTTTTTATTATTTTAAAACAATTATTTATCTTTATAAATGAATATTTTTTGTCCATTTCAGGAGGTTTTGACATAAATATTTCTCAATAAGTAGGGAATTTATGTTATGGCCACATTGTTTATCGGGATTATTTTGGATCAAATACTTGATGTTGACAGTTCTTGACTAATATATCAAGAATAAATTAATGATTTCTTAAATTATGGTTATTTATAAATATTAAATATTTTTCTTTCCTTATTATCTATTTTTTAAACTCTGATATAGAAGAACATATTTTAATGAAATCCGACTTTATTCATCCACTTAGTCAAGAATCCTTATTCTTTCATATCCATGGTTTCTAAATTTTTTTAATTATTTTTTCAAATTATATAATGTGATTGTTTCGATTATTTTTTAATCCTATTTATTTTTTTTTTCAAAAATGGAGTCTTATTTTTTCATTAGTAAAAAGACACTTTAAACTTTTTTTATGAATATGTCCAATGAATATTAGTTTTATCAAAAATGAGATGAATGAAATTTCCAATGATCGTGATTAGTCAATGATTTGAAGATTAAATTACATATTTCTAATTATATTATTAAATAATATTTTACCTTTATGTTATTTTATATTTTAGAATTTATATAAGAGATTACAAATTGAAAATTGTACCTTCCTCAATAGATATTCGAGTTTTATTTTAATGACACATTTCATCAATGATAACATCCTTTGATTTAAATTATAAATTATAGAGGTAATACTTTATATATACCATCCTTGTTCTCTATAAGTATGATTTACCATTACATTGATTTTATTTTATAAATCACATTTAGTTTCATTGGGTTATTCTATGATGAAATATTTAAATGTTTTTGAATCTGATTTACATTCAATGAGTTATTATATAAGGTGATGATTTCTAATATCATGGAACAAATGTTAATGGATTATGAATACGTAATGGGTGGTCCAATAATTATTTTTCCCTATAATGCCTTGGGTAAAAGTCAATACCTATTGTGAGAATAAAACATTGAATGAGGAGTTATACTATTTCAACTAGGGACTTTATCCATTACAATAGTCTTGCAAGTAAACATTGACTAAAGGTATAGTGGTATGGGATGTGGACCATATCCACTAAGATATTCTTGATATTGGTCTTTTAATAATGAAATTATATTCCATGATTATTTTTATGAATAAATATTTTTTTCTTATACAAAAGTTATATTATAATGGGTAATATTCATTACTTCTATTTTGACGAAATTATTATGAACTACCAAGAATTATTCCATTTTCCGGATTATGATTTATGATATGATGGTCCTAGTTCAAAAATGTTTATCTCATTATCTCATAACCTTATTATAATGTTATCATTTAGTGATAATTTATATCTCTCTTGATTACCCTTAATAATAATATTAGAAATCCCATTGTTATGTTTCCACTACCCATGTAATGATAAAACATTTTAATTATGATATCTTTAAAAAAGGTTTGAATGTTTGAATAACATAGAAGTATTTGATGTATATCTATTCTGAACTAGTTTTTTCCATATCCAACATTCTAATTGAAATAAACCCATTGGATTATGAAATATATTGTAATTTTTTTTAAATGAATATTTTTCAAATGAAAATTAAAATTTATGTATGAAAATTATGTGCCACAATGCTTCCTAGAAACATTATCAAATTGAGAAATAATCAAAAAATATTTTATACAATCCCAATGATGGTACAACGATAAAAAAATCCAACGAATGCATAGATTATTTTATAAAAAATGTATTTTCTTGAATATAATACTTAATTTTAAAACATATTTGAGTAATTTTAATTAGATCCCATTTGAAAAAAATTTATTATTCACTACTGAAAACTTATTATTAAATATCGTTATCTTTTATCCCTCTTGAATTTACTAGTTTTAGTAGTTGTGGATATGATGTTAATGTTATTATAATTTATATATTTCCAAGGTGAAATTTAGGATGCATAAAGTTTTTTGTTCTTAATTTTCCCCTTAAAAAAAATATTTCAAAAAATATTTTTGGATTATTTTTACCTTAAAAAAGTTATTTTTTTGTTCTTCATAATCGTTACACATAATTAAAGGATATCAAATCTAAAAAATTGAATCGATAATGTAGAATTAAAATGGTTTACTCCTTCATATTACTTATTTTATATTTGTTGAATATTGTTATGAAATTTCACTATTTCAATTGAACAATCTTCCATTTTTATTATTCATATAATTTCATGATCAACAATCCATTACAAATCCCCGATCACTATCAATAGCAATGAAATTTCATCTAAATAGAAATGTTTCACAATACATGAATAAGTATTGTGTTTCTTCTAGATTTTAATCTCCTTCCCCAAATTTGATATCATTGAACGAATATACATAATTTATCTCTTTAACATAAATTATATATTATTTCCATAATCATAGTAATATTTACTATATTCATCATTTGGTAATTATTCATCACCCACTATAATAAATAGAAGCCTCCAAATACAATTTTTAGATATTTCAATAATTTATAATTTCTTAATAATTTTAGTATCTTCCCATTAGAATAAAGGGTATCCATTTTTTAAATTAATAGAAATTAATTACCTTCCCATTAAAAGAAAACATTGTATTGATAGTGTTCTTTTAATCATGAATTTTATTTAAATTCGTTTCTCATGTTCATTGTCCTTTTTTTAATAAAATATTTTTCAGTTATCACAAAAATTTGAAATGGATCCACACATGAGAAATTTTATTTATAACCTACCATTGAACATTAAATTTCTAATTTTAACATTTTTTGATATACAATGTGTTTGTTAATCGAAAATTTAGTTCAACATGTGAATATAATTTTTAACAATGATATTTGATATGATCAACCTTTTGTTTAAATTATCGTACCAAAATTATTTAAAAATTGTTCAATTTTCCCAAATAATATTAATCTTGAAAAAATAATAATTTCATACGACATAGGTATTTAAAATGATATATAAGTCATCAATATTAATTTTTCCTAGGTATTTATCTTTAATAGATGATAAATTTTTATCAATAATGTCTTCTTAGATACACAAGGTCATCTATACCACTATATAATATTCTAATTTCCCATTAAAGTCATCAATTTCACTCAAAAATATCAAATACCCTAATGAATAACTTATCTACAATGTCATTTATATTTATAATAACTTCATTGTATTTTAGAATCTAAATGTTTATCATTACCCAATTAAGTTTTTTATTTCATTGGTAGATATTCTCATACATTTCCCATGTTCTTTTTTCATGTTATTTTCTTCTAATTTTGGAAATATTTTCTCTAAATGGTTAGAAATTATAACATTCCAAGAACATACCAAAATTAAATGATTGTATATTTATTTTATTTTCATGGAAACACTGTAAACCACTTGAATAACATCATGAGTTTCATCTTATAAAAAACCAAATCTTGTATGGAATATGTCGGACGACATCATGTCCATATATTATATTCCATCCAATCAAATATGGGAATCCCCTTTCTAAATTTTTAAATATGGTGGTCCAATTTTTTTTAAAAAATTTCAACTTTAAACTCATTAATAATAGAGACAAATTAATTTCCAGGAAATCAAATAATATATCACAAATAAAGGTAATGAAATCTATGATTCAATAGCAATGGACTTTCATGATTAGTTAAATTAATCATATTGGCATAAGGTAATTATTTTATTGTAAATTTCTTTATATATATGCTTGAAACAACCCTCATTACCTTTACTAGTTATTTTAGACAACTTTCAAAAAAACACAAACACATAGAGGGAGAAATAAATTTATAATGATGACATTGAAAAAATAGAAGGAAAATACATGGAATGATCTAGATTTCACATAGATCATAAAACCCACCTATATGAACCTGATATAACAAAAAGATTGTTTTATCCATGTAATTGTGTTATATATCACCAGAAATGTAATGTTTTTTTCACAATATTCCAATGGTTAATAGCTATTATATGGAAAAAACAAATCCCTCAACAAAACATCACATATATAGAGTATTTTGTGTGATGATACTTCTTATTCCTATTCAAATTATAATTCAATGGTACACTTTATTATCACTACACAAAACACAAAGACTCATATCCTTTATATTTATCTCAACAAGTACTAATTAATATCTATATAGAATAGTCTCTTCATCTAGTCAAATTTCTTTCATAAACACTGTTTTTATCACATGTGAGCATTATAAAAAATATGTTTTAATTATAATTTGTAATTAAAAATATAATAAAAATATTCAATACTTTTCTATCCCATTTTTATTTTTATCTTATTTTCATATAAACATACATTGTCAATAATTAAGTGACATTTCTTCCCATTTTTTCAATAAAAATTATTATATTGTAAAAAATATTTATTATCTACGTAAATATTATTTAATATATTTTATACACTATTTAAAATATGTATTAATGATATAAACCATGTTTTTCCAATATATGGATTATGGTCATTTTTTCTACAAATCATTATTGAAAAAATGTATTCTTAATAGTTAATTATGCTAGGATGAAACTATGAAAGTTCTCACATTAGAAATGGCACATATATGTATCTTTGATAATTATTTAATGATTTATTTCAATATATACATCTGATTAATTGAATAATATTTTTTATCTCCTTATATACAGATTTGTATTATGGGAGGTAACCCTATGCCGAAAAGGATACAAAACATATACAACATGCCCAAGCTCAATGTTGCATGGTAAAAATCTGTTTATCCCAATTCAAAAATAGTAAAATTTTGGTTAAAAAAATAAAAAAATATTATAAGAATGGGTTTACCCCAATATATTGTGTAATTAATATCTTAGCGGTCATGATTGAGAAATGTTTTATATTCATATTCATCATATATTTCAATGTTATTCATCATGCCAATAACATGTTAAAATATTTTTGACTACTATTTCCACATTCATAAGGCTCTAGTTAAAGAAATAATTTTTTAATGATTAATGATTTATGATCTATGATTTGTATTGTTTTATTATATTATGTTACTATCATGTACATTAATAATGTTCTTATAACCATGTACTTGTGTTCTAAAAAAATTTGGTGTTAGATTGTTATCTATCATGTTTAACCATACTGATCATTTGATATCACCATTTTCTTATAATTTAATTACCAATTTAATGATAAATAATATTATTTATTATATTTCTAGAAGGATATCATGTGTGTTGAATTTTTTGTGAAATGTTTAAACCGTATTTGAAAATTAGGAGAACTCAAAGATAATATCCAGTTACACAATTCCTATCTCGGATGAAGAACGATTCAATGAAAAATAGAATAAATATTCAGGTAAATTATGTAATATATATAAAATATATTTTTCTCTTCGGTAACCATAGTTGGTATCAAAGAAAATGAGTAATTTTTTTATTTTATAAATAGATTTAAGAGTGATGATCTTAAGAAATTTTGTTTATCTTGCAGCAAGAAGTAGTTATTATTAGGGATTATGTTATGAATATTAATAGGATGGAGCCTGAAAAAAATTATTAGGATCCTAATATGATTATTAATGAATTAAAAAGTTCATGTTTTAAATATAATATTTCAAAATTTATGTTTTCATAAGTTTAATTTCCCAAATAGTTAGATTAATTACTCCGATTAATGTTTCTTGATAGTCTTTATAATATTATTATACTTAAACAATAATTAGAACCATGTGGTATAAAGTAAACAAAATGTATAATGAGTTTTTTAATGAATTAATGTCTTCATATACATTGTAAAATAAATCAAACTAGGCTCTACACCAGACCACAACATTACCCAAAGGGTGTTCCAAATACCCATGGGTTTATAACTTATACTCATACATTCAACAATAAATACAGTTAAAATCATTACCCACATGAAACAAGATACATGGAATATATATATAATTCAGTGTTACTAGAAATAAATACTCCATAAACTTAATATTTACAGTGGTCAGAAAAAACCCTGATGTTGTAAGATAAAACCCAGAATATGTGTCTACAAAATAATCAAAAAAATTATATCAAACTAAAACAATTTATACTCTATGTAATACATGGAAAACATTTATTGATCTTACTACCAGTTACTAAAACACTCCGAAACAATAACCTCACACCCTTATTATGAAAACATTACTTTCCTATATCAGATAAAAATTGATATACACATTTCTAGAGAGAGTGTGTAAGGTGTGAGCTAAATACTCTCAGTGGGATCTAAATTAGGTGTTCCTTATCATGTATCTTTACAATAACCCCAAATAAAACTATTTGAAGAAAAAATGGTATGATAAATAAATGCTAAATTTAATATCAAAATAATGGTAAATAATTCCCCCTATTCAGAGTTCTAAAAATTTGTAGTTAATAAACCCATAATGAATAATTTCAATAAACCATACAAATTAATCAAATAATTTATCATAACATATCAAATTGAAAATTTAAAAAGAGGTCAAATAATGGTTAAAAACAATATTAATGTAAATTTTGGGAAATATAGACCACTTGAATCAAAAATAATAATAATGAATGATTCCTAGTCTAGTATATTCTTTCAATCCATATATAATTAGTTACCGTGGAACACTAAAGAGAGGTAACCCTCATATAATGTAAATATTATGTTTCTAGAAATTTTTTCTCTATTATATATAAATTTATAAACACCCAATAAAGAAAAACATATATAAATTCAATGTAAAATTATTTATATTAAACTCTCTACCTAGGTACCAATGTTTCTTATTATCTTCTTATATTAAATAAATTTCAAATGTAATTTAACATTTAAAAAACAATTATAATTTTCATGAAAAATATTATTTGGAAATAAAATTTAAATTTCACTTTCAAACACTTTAAAAACAAATTCCATTTAACAAAATGGTTGTGGGAGCATTTTTTTAGAAACTTTTTCTACAAAAACAAATCCATATATTCATGTATCACATGAATCAATCTTGATTTTTTTTTCAAAATATCCATTATCACTTGCAATAAATTATGATAAGGAAGTAATAACTAATCTTAAGTTTGTATCACACACCACTCAGAATAGATTCCACTCCCTAGTATGAAATAAAATATTATATTAAGTTAGAGGGTCTTTAAATATTTATTCAGATAATTTAGCGTCATGTATATAATTATAAGTGTGACCATGAATATAGTTGATAGACACATACTTTAATAATCAGTTGTTTCACAATAATAGATATGAGATATGGACTATAAATAGAAAAAACTAATGATCCTGATGATATTAGATAGGAATCATCAAATGATCCATATATACAAAAATACTACCTATAACCACTACTAAACCTAATATAGATTTAGAAAATGAGAAGTGATCAATCAGACTAACTAAAATTTGTAAAAACCAGCCAAAAAATATAAAATCATAAAGAGAAGATTATGGAGGGAGATCATTCCAACACTATAGATATTTTTATGTTGTACATAGTGAATGGGGATCGATAAGGTGGGAATTATAGAGTTTATATGGGGATTTCATGCGATTTATTTACTTGTTGTCCTTCTATTAACATAGCCAAAACTAAGAGCACTGGCTACCCGATGGGTATAATTTGATATCTTGTTGTAGAAAATAATATATATACAACTTTTAAATCCCCATTAGTAGGACAATAGAATTTATAATGGAATGAAATTCTTGTGGGATCCCATAGGCAGGCTGGTGGCACTATGTAGTGATTGAACTGGATCTAAATTTAATGAACTTGAACCCAAACTCGTGTATCCCATTATAAAATTATTATCATTTAATTTATTGGTTCAATATCAATAACATTAACCACTTTTAATAATTCATAAAAAATAACATAAAACTAAAATATAGGATTACATATATACCCAAGGACCATTTAGGTTTATTGGTTTAGATAATTATAAGAAAAAAAACTCTTACATAATAACTTGGATTTCCAAACAACTCGTTCCTATAAATACCTATCATATTCCACCATTTTATTTAAATAAAAAACCATTCTTGATAATGACATATATAAAATAATTCCTAATAATGAAGGAAATTTTAAAAAATAATAACGGTGAACTCAAATGATATGTAAGGGTAAAAAAGCACTAATAATTGAATTTATTCAATGTTTACAAGTAAATCATAATAGTTTAATTCCCTAATAAAATTATATTATTAAAACATAAGATAATTCATAATAATAAATAGAAGGATCAAGTTATATTTCATAACAAAACAAAAGTGATATATAAGGTAAAAATTATGATCAGTGTAAAAGTAATCCTTGAGAAAAAGGCCCATTATAAACTCATAACATGAATAGATAAACCATGTTGGTATCATGGAACATTATCTTCGATGAAACCTCTAATGAAAGCATATAGATGGTATAAATATTAATTTTTATTACCCATACTCCTTATCCAACAACCTAGTTAGCAGTTAACTTCATCGTCTCTTAGGAGTAACCTATATTCAGTCATCTATGTTAGCATTAACTAATACCTTGGTGGACTATAACTGAACCATGAGTAACATATCATAAATAGTAACATAATGATCTTTATTCAATCCCAAATCCCAAATCCCACATTCATTAATAATTTATGTATTCAATATCATGAGAAAAAAATAAAGTCTCAAATTTTTTACATAACAATAATATTTTCTCTTTCATTACATGATTTTTACCATTTAGAAGAAATGGGTACCATGAAAATCATTATGAAAAAAATCATAAGAAAATCATACAATTATTTAGGATAGTATCATTAGTTTACATACCCAATATAATATATGTATCATTATGTTTTATTATTATTGGTGTATGGAAATAATATTTAAATATTAACAAAAACATTATTGATGAAAATATCCTCTCAACATGGTAAATAACTATAAATAACTAAAAAATATCCAAAATTCTAGAAAATATATTTTATTTTAAAGGAATGATAAAAAATTTTAAATGAGGCATCAATTTATCGAGTAGTAATGACGGTGGTAAATTTCATTTGAGTTGTAATTGTTAAAATAAGGATTATGTTTACACCATTGTTAAAAAAGTATCCTTTTCAAAAAATTACTAGAGGAATGTTTTATAAATTTTTATAAAATATATATACATTGGTACAAATAAATTTTTATAATTATTTAATAAAATTTTAAAACATTATTGTAATCATATTAGAAGAAATTTATATGGAAGATAATGATATTCTCAATGAAATTGTTGAAATATGGTATCCTTTTAGTAAAATAATTTCTTACTCATTTTTAATACCAAAGTGAGAATGACTTTTCTAAAGCATAAATAATATATAAATATCACTAGGGTAATAATAATGAAGGGTGTTTACCAATAGTGTTTTTCTAATTTCACTAATGGGAATTTAAGCATAGACAATTATGATTTAAAATATATTGAAACATAAAGCCCTTTAATCATTGGAAATTATTTAGTCATAAGAGAAATGAATGAATAACATGAAATGAATCCTTAATAATATTGGTAATACTATGTTTTACTATATTACAAGTTATAGGGGTTTTAAATAGACATCATAAAATAATATAGGTCCATAACATAACATATGACCAAAAAAGACAATTTGAGATGATAAATCCTTACAGAAATCATATCCTTTAATTGAGAATTAGTCAATGGAGAGATTATGTGTAACAAATGTAAATCCAATAAAAACTGAAGTGTAAATAATAATATAATAAATCAAGTTCTATTTAACACATAATATTAACATAATAAAATCAATAAAGAAGTGATATAACCTAGTGATTGATAATTGACTTATGAAAACCCTTATCGCTTTAATAAAATGTAAATCAAACTGCCTTGGATAATTAAAAATAATAGTAACACAAAATACTATTAATAATATTGTATTCATTATATAACATTTAATAGACATTTATATACATCATATAAAATAAACTATGTTTGTAACATTTTAACATGCCTCAATGAAGTAAAATTGTGATAAAATCTCATACCTCATGAATAGAAATTCTATGTATGTTATTTAAACTAATATAACAAAAATATAAAAAATTTATTATTTTATAATAATATAATATAGTTTTATTATATTCACATTATACTATTTATTTTATTTCGTTAAATTAAATATTTAATTTATTAATAGGTTATGTCTACATTGAATGTTTTCTAGATGTTGGATTCAAAACATCATAATGACTTTGATGTGTTCAAAGTGGTTAGAGGTTCAGTTATTCCATCATAAAAAATTATTATAATAGAATTATTATTATTTTTATAAAATAATAATACTTTTAAAACCAATTGTGAATGTTATTATAAGAAATTAATTATGTTTCAATCTGGAGATGGTAGTTCGTACATATTCATGAATAAAGATACAATTTTTAAGAGAATGTGAATAATATGAAGGATTTATTTTTTATCTATAATAAATGATTATTATATAATAATATTCATAGTTCTTCTAAAAATATTAAATATATACCATCAATGAGATGTAGTGATAATGATGTATTTACATCTCTTCATGTAGGTGGTAATAAAAAAAATAAGCATGAACAACATTATAAATTTTCAATGTATGGATAGATATGAAAGTATTGGATATAGTATCAACAAATATTTATAAATATATCTTGAATATGATATATATAAATTATATATATCAAATAATAAATTTAGTAGAGGTAGTGATGACAAATGAAGTATATCAGTTCATGGGGTGGAAATCCTCTACACACACCAATGATGGTTTCATTTCACAATTTATTGACGAATGAGATAGATAAAGTATAATAAATTAAAATAATAACATATAATTATAATAAAGACCAAAATATCATGATATGATAATGGGTTGAAGCGATTTTAAGGAGGTATACGAATAAATAATAGAAAAATATTTTGATAAAAACTATATTTTTTGGACAACCTCCATTTCTTTATATCGTAAGAAATCAGTGGTTTTATTAAGAAAAAACTAAGACCACATTAATATGTTATGGTCGGTTTTGATGGTATTTTTATAGATAATTCTGCAATATATTTCAAAAAAAGATGAGGAGAAGAGTGGATAAGAGGACCATTATTGTAAGTGAGGGGATGAGAACTCTTGGAATAACATAATGTAATAAATTAATAGATATTAATATTCAAATAAAATAAGAACATAATTATTTAGAATATATATTTCTATGATAACAAATCTATTAATTCAATAAAATTTGAAATAAATTTATGTGGTTTTTTAGCCATATATCTTTTTGTTAACCCTACATTAAGAATTTTTATTATTATGATGATATCAATACTGTATACACATTATGGGTATGAAAAGCTAAAATAAAAGGAATATTGACTGATAAATTTACCATGTATTATATGTTCATTCATATCCAAGTCTTTTTTCTAAATATTTATTTTTTATATATTATAAATAAATTAATAAAATTTATATTATGTCATTTTTGGAACTATTAATTTAATATGACATTAATTTCATAAAGAAAATAATATAAATTTATATTATAATACCAAAACATACATAATATTTTATATATACCAATTAAATTCATTAGAAACTATAAATAATAAATATTAAATTAATTCTATTACGTTTAAAATCATTTATATGATTTTTTAACTAATATCACATGAACTACAATAGTGTTATACCTAATTTTAAGGATATTATATAATTACGATAAAATATAAATAAATAACCACCCTAATTTTTTTACCATTATAAAAATAACCATTAATATTTCTTCACTACTTATTTTTATTCCTATGTGATCAAATGAAGTAAATTTAAATTCCATTTAGTGAAATTTTCTATTTTTCAAAATAAAATAATATATAAGTCATTTTCAAATAAAAATTGAACAATATTTTAGTAAATTATAATATTTAATTATTATTAAAGATCAAAAATAATAATCTACATTAAATGTAAACTTTATAGTTGTTTTTAGTCCTTATTATTTTATTTGTATCCTTAGTTACGCAATTTACCATTACCTAGTTGACAAATATTTTCAACGGTTAATATTCATAATAACCAAAACTAAAACGAGAATATTGAAAAAAATATGAAACTAAAAATTAAAAAATATTATTCATCTTTCTAGATTAAATATCTCTAAGTGATGGAAATAAAGTTTAATATAAATATGTACGACAAAATAGAAAATACTATTTAGCAAAATGATTTTTAAGACCAAAAATAAACTTATATAAATTAATGTATAATAAAGAGTCAAATGTAACAAATTATGTTCTATATAATTAAATAATTATTATATTACTTTGAGTTCACAATAAATGAATAATTATAATTTTTACACAAATTAAATGATTGTTTTAAAAAAATTAATAATATTCACTATTTAAAAAATTGAATATTTAATAAAAAAACGAAAAATTAGATCCATGATTTTTTTCCATGTCAATTTGGAAGATGATGTAATTTTTATCAAGTATAATTTATAATAGTAATATATATTATTTATAATATTTTCTCTAAAAAATAAATAATTTTTTTTAAGGAAAATATATTTTTGAAAGCATAAAATGGCCTGTAGCACACCTATTACTGGGTATGAAAAAAAAATCATATTCACAATGCAATACATAGGATTACCAAGATCATCTCAATTGATTAGAATTCTCATTTTTTCACCTACATATTCTAATTCATCAAAACTACATAATTTTAATTTTCTTATTAAATTAATGAATGAAATGAATTTGAGAAGATAATAAATTTAAAAAATAGTCTCACAAGAAATAATATAATTTCATTTTTTATAAATGTTGATAGAACATGTCAATAAATATTTTTACATCTTCTATGACTGAAATCTATCATATTTATCCAATAAAGGGATATAATTCATTTAACAGACAACTTAATTTTAGTTGAGGGGAGGTAAATGCTTAAAAGAATGAATAGAAATGATCATGCGTTAAGTGTAATAGTGGACACTCACCACACTCATTAAATTCACTTATTGTTGCCAAATAATAATAAAACATAATATGTTATGAGCATAATTATTGAAAAAACATAACATACCTCGCCTAAGAAATGCCTTGGGTCAGTCCCTCATTTTTTCTGTAAGATGTTACTATGGAAAAGAAAGAAAAAATTGAAGCAGAAGGATTAAAAAAAGAATTAAAAAAGAGATATTCTGTCTAATAATAATAAAAGAAAATGTTTTTAAACTAAAATAAAAAAATTTATAATTTAATTAGAAGAATAATAATAAGAGAAAAAATGATAATAGGAAATAGAGGAAGCAAATGGAGAATTTGAACATAATGAGAAGAACAATGGGGTCGAACATAGTCTGAAAAAATAATATGCAAGAATTAATAGTAATATAAAAAAACTAAAATAAATATTACATGAAATAAAAATAAAACAAGAGAATAAATAAAACAAAACAAAAGACCAAATAGATGAAAACTGAGAATTGTCATCCCTCCATAGTGTGGATGTCCAACCCTTTTTTCTTAGAATAACTTCATTATTTGGTAGGTAAGTGAAAAACCCATTGGTATTCATCAAATATCATAATATAATCCTCCCTATTGGAATATATTCTTTTAAATTTAATGTTATAATGTAAGACCATTTGTGTTCAAATATACACCTAATGAATTGGTGTTTCCCTTTTAGAATAACAACCATGTCAGTGTGACCTCCTTCATGCATAAAGATGATTCATGAAAAGATATATAAAGGTGTCCTCATCATTAATTAATTTCATGGGATGTGGTTCTTGAGAATTATTTGGGATTGGTGAAATGGAAGTGGGACTATGGTGGATTGAAAATTGAGAGAATCCATGACCACTTCACAATGGTGGCTCATGAGAAACCACTATACGAACAATGGTTCACTATTCAATATCGTTTCAATAGTGGATCTCTAGTCACCTCTATATTAGATGAGCATCGCATGTTATCATTATCTCAAATATGATTCAAAAGTCGCCATTTCTTCAATATTAGTTCACATGTCACCGTTAGCTCAATGGTGGCTCCTAAGACAATGTGGTAATAAAGGTGGATCCCTACTTTCTATTGGCACAATGGTGGCACACAATTCACTAATGTCATGAACAATGGATGTGGATCTAAAAGGGATCAATGGGAATTTATGAAACAATAGATGTGATCCAGGGTGGATTTAGTGGATCTTGGTGGTCATAGATGTGGAAGGGCTAGCATCAAGATTCATCAAGCCTCATCTATCCTATATAGTAGCCAAATGAGTTGAAATAAAGCATCATTGAGATTGGAACAAGGTATATAGGTGATTCCTCATGGACCAAAATGGTGATAGTGAATAAGGGCTTTAGGAAATGATTTTATGTAACATTAATGGTGGATTCCATCAGTTTCAAAGAGTGTAATGAAAGGACGAATTCGATGATTAAAAGAAGAGTTGAGTGACCACTTATTTTTGAGAACATGCTCGATGGGATTTTAAAAAGGATGAACAATAAAATAAAAATTTATGTCCCATGATGCTATATAAAATGGCTGGTATGATGGGATTTCAATGCAAAAGATTCGTTATTAGATCAAAATATTTCACTTTGGTTAGTTTTTAGATACACATGAACACAACACATGATACGATCTCTATCACTATTCCCATGCTTACCTTCAGTACCACTATGATCACAACATGATTTATATATCTTGGGCCACCTATGCATGGCCCTAATACCTTGTGAACATTATAGCACTGCGTATGACATACCTTGGGTTTTCATGGGTAGTCGGGCCTCAATTGGACAGACTAGGTGGCTTTCCAGCCATTGAGTTTAAGGGAGAACACAGTTGGATAATTTTTTGGAACCGTAATAAAATTATTAACACATAGAATATTTCAAAATAATATATTAGAATAAACCTCAAACATATAACTCTTAACAACATCAATATTTTTATTTTTATTATTATAAATTACCTTATTTAATAAAACAATCAAATTCATGTGTTTTTAGTAAAAAAAATTCTTGTTAAAACCATTGAATTTTTTTTAAAAAAAGTTAACAAAAAATCTGTTTTTCAAATACCCAACAAATTAATCTATGCTTTTATTCTGGCATAAAAAAATTAAACATAAAAATTAGATAGAACCAATTTTATCATCATTTAAATATAAAGTCACTAAAATTTAAACAATTATCAATCTTAAATCAATCATTCAATATTAAATTTAAATATCAATTAAATTTTTCAATTTTGAAAAATATAATCGACTTAGGTATTTTACATTCCCATTTTGGAAATAATTGAACATATTCATTAATCTATTCTAGATCCATAATTCATTAATTTTAAATATACAAAATTAATATTTCCCTCAAATTTTAATATTTTTATTAATCTATCATGAAGCAATTATGGTGGAGTTATGATCATACCATGAAAATAATCTCTTTATCCAAACGATTGAAAAAGAACATTATTCTTCACACTATAAATAATAAATCACATGAATACCTATGGAATTGTAATTAATCTTATATTTTCTATAATGTAAATGTTTTCTAGAATTTTATATTTTAATAATTAAGGCTAAAAGTATTGGATTCTCTCTTATGTATAAATTAATATATCATAATTGAAGGTGTAATGACATCATCCCCTTAATATTTAAATGACTCACCTTCCCCAAACTCAATATAATGTTATGATTCTTGTAAATTATAATGAAAGAATTTTCCAACCTCTTGAAATTTTCTATAATTTTATACATTTTTATCTTTTGGATTTACATTTTCATTTTTTTTAAAAAAAATTATGCTTAAAATGAACCCCCCATCCACCACATAAACACATGTGATAAAAATCGTCAGTTTTGTAATGGTTATTTTTTCTTCTAATATGTCACAACACATTCTATTCACTTTTTGGTAATTTTTTTATTTTCTCTCTTCTTAATTAAATTGTTTGAAAATGTGATGCATCATGAATGAATCAATATCATTTTTAATACCCAATGATTACCACCTCACACTATTTATATACAATAATTCACATCCCTTTTACTAATACTCCCCAACTACCACACATTAACTATATAATATCATGAGAAACATCAACAAGGAAGAAGAAATGGATAAAAATGGATTAAAATCATGTTCATTACTAATAAATTCTTTTAGGATATCTATGGGATAGAAAAGGATTATGGTTATTATGGAACTAATGGATAAAGTCTTATTAAAATATACATAAATCATTTTAAAGCTATTTTTTCAATGTCATTTGATTTTACAAGTTTCAATGAATGATCTAGAAATTGGCGGGACCCAATATCCCTCATGAAATATGACTAAAATAAAATAGGAATTACTTTTTAAGGAAATAATCTCTTGATTAGGACATTTGATTTGGGAAAATCACTCATGTATTAACTGAAAATTAAAAAAATCACATGAATTTTATAAATGAAGATATTAAAAAATTAATGTGAAATTTTATTTACAAGAATAAAAAAATTATCTTATATAATGAGCCCTCTGTTTAATATCCATTCATAAATTTAATCATTAAATTATTAATTGTACACATTAAATCTTATTATCATTTAAATCTAAAACATGGAATTGCATGATTATTATGAAACTCATGTCTACTAGATAAGACATATAAATAAAATATTCAAATCATCATAATGAAACTACAATTTAATGGTTAAAAATGATGTTGTATAGAAATATAGGGTGTTATAACATAAAAAATGTATGAATGGACTCCATGTATGTAAGAACCAAATTCTTTTTCATGAGGTAAGGGTTTCATATTTTCTTTTTTTCTTGAGGTTTTTGTGAAAATAAGGAAAATGGGGAAAATTTCCACAATTTTTGGGTACAGGGTGTGTAATTTTCAACACACTGTGAACATTGGTTGTGTAGGATGAGTATACA
Organism: Viscum album; assembly: GCA_963277665.1. Taxonomy (NCBI): domain Eukaryota; kingdom Viridiplantae; phylum Streptophyta; class Magnoliopsida; order Santalales; family Viscaceae; genus Viscum; species Viscum album. The sequence goes on from OY728130.1 coordinate 1,879,150,050, forward strand.
GGGCATGTAGGCTTGTTGGTGATTCAAGGTGTAAAAACTGATTACATGTCATGTACTTAGTAAATTCATGTCGTGTAATCAGTCAACATGTAAATATTAAAGTGGTGGGAGTAACCTCTAGCAGAAGGAATATATATTTTGTGTACTTAGAAATACATGCCATGTAACCAAGTTAACTGATGAACAGTGAGGCGGTGGAATGTGGCCGCTAGAGGAATTGTTTGGAAAAAGGAAAGTTCATTCCATGTACTTGAGAGTACTAGATGTGTAGTTATTTTATTTTCTTAAAATAGACAGTAGCCTCCTCTTTCGATAGAGGAAGCTTAGAATGTCGGAGAGCCATGGGAGAGAAGGATGGATCTTGGAAGGGCTCCCGACCGCACACCAGGACTCTGATTCCTTCATCGACAATCTCGTTTGAACTGTGCGGGTGAGTTATTTTTGCTTCTTGAGTGTTTCCATAAAATTATTTCTAGAGGGGATGTTATTAATGTTGGAATAGTTGAACGTTTATCCCAGATCTATGTCATTCTTAGTGGATTCGGGAGTCGTCGTTCATGTATATCGATTAGAGGAGATTGAGGTGGGTGTTCTGGTGTTTATTTTTTCAACTGTTGAGTAGCATTTGTGTACTGTTGCGCTACGCTCCCTTGTTTGGGGTGTTATATGGCTGATGTATTAGATGTTAATATATCTAGAATTTTATAGATAATCTAATGATAAATATAAAATGTTGTTTGGGATCGTTGCTTTGATCTAGGGCTACCCCGTGGGTGCGTTTCACTTGTTTATCCATTTGGCCAGGATACCCGTGGTTATACAGTGATGATAGAATTTTTTGAGTCTTCTAGAGAGGAAAAATATTTAATACTTTCTTATGCATTGGTCTCGGCCCGGTTACTTGCTTAGCCTGAGAGTATTGTTTTTCTTAGCATGAGGGCAGTGTTTCTTTTAGCATGAGGGAAGCTTTTCCTTTGTATGTGGGCTGTGGCTTCTGTGCCTAAGGGAGACATATTGTATTACTAAGGGAAATATTCATTATGCCTATGGGCAATCACCTGAAGGTTTTGATTCTATTTACCTGAGGGTAAGAACATGCATGTTCGAGAAAAATGTTTTCTTTGAATATTCACTATGGTGATTTCTTACACTATATCTGCTAAGCTAAAGCACATTCTTGGGATTGTTAAACATTTATTAAAATGAAAACATAATTAGTAGTAATGTTTACTTTTGAGTACTTCCTAGTTTTCTTTATTTCATTAATGCACACTGTTGTTTCACATTTTCACTGATAGTTGGGCATGGGACTTTGGTGGTTGCCTACTGGGATTTATTTCTCACCCCCTGTTGGAGTCATGAATTGGGACTAAACAAAATATATTGATGCGGGTGTTGATAAGGGAAAGTGTCCCTATACTGGTATTCGATTGTTGCAGAGGAGTAGGAGAGTGTGGGACTGGGCATAGGCTTGAGATGCTGTTGAATTCGTCTTGCACTGTTTTAGTTTTTCATTACTGTACTTGGTTCTTGGTACTGTATTGTATTGGATTTCAATGTATCCTGTTTTTCCTTCTTTCATAGTAATATGAAATATTGAATCATCATATATTTTTGAATATTTTTTATCTTTTTCTTCAGTACCATTGTGTAACACCCCGACCCCAGTTGCCCAGAGTCGGTTCATTATTACATAACATTGGCATGATCACAAGGAAACAAGTCCTGAAGGACCGATCAGTTTAGCAGTATTGGAAAATATATTACATACATGAATGTTACATTACACTTTATAACATAAAAAAACAACATAAATAATCCTTTATGAATTCCATTATTCCCTTGGGTTAACCCTACATGTCAATCACAATACACTTCTTGGAATCCTGGGAAAAAAATAAAACATTGAAATGGGTGAGCTCAGATGCTCATTAAGGATTAAAATATAGCAGAAACATTCATAATTAAGCATAAACATTTAAGGAAATGTATAACTAAAACAAAAGCCTTTTAAACTTGATCTTCAACATAGTATGGCAAAAATAAAATGAAATAATGCCATTTACTTATCCACATGGATATTCTACTAATCGAATAATCACATGCAATATCAATAACCACTTTCATAATGATGGAATGGATAATGCTAGACTATCATAACCACATAGCCAAGGCCTCCTTCCAAGACTACAAATATGATTTTTTCAAGGCCTTGTTCCAAGACACAAGTTTTTATCATAAGACCTAACGATGATATTTTTTTTAGAAGATAATTATGTTTAAAATTGCTCAAATATACTCCAGTGTTTTTCTGAAAACATTATGCAAGCTTTTGAAAAAAAATAACTAATTCTGAGACTGCTCAACTAATTACAGGACATGTTGGGTCCACCCCGAATCCCTTTTTTTCTACCACACTCGAGAGTCAAGTTTTATGAAAACATTTTTAAGCTTGCGTTAAATATGTATACATTTGCACTGGATTTTCATATAATTGACAGAAATATCTCTTTTTTTGAAATCATTTAAAAATCACATAATTATAAAATAAAACATTTACTTTGAACATTTTCTTATAATCTTGTAAGGGAAACTTAGTTATTTTATAATGGCATAAAATAGCCGCACCTGCCGTATAAGTGAAAAAAACATTCTTACATTAATTCTGTCGAAAAGGTTAAAAATCACCTTGTTTGGAAAACAACGGAAAGATTCATTTATAAACCTCTTTAAAAAGTCAAACAAGGGTATAAATGACTTTAACCCATATTATATTAAATATTAAAAATGTTTTGAAATACATTTTGAAGAAATATGGATGTGGATGATAACGAAATCCCGGTAAATTATTACGTATAAACAACCTTGTATAATAAAGAGATTGTGAAATAAACCCTTACCTTGTAATTTTCCGTGGTTGGGGGTAGGTTAACCTCCTTTATAATGGTGAAATAATTTTTATTAAATTATACAAGAATCATATACATTAATATGATATCATATATGATCTTTTAACATTTCTTTGTTAATAATATCTTAGTATTATCGTCGTTTTGGGTGTTAATTTACTCATTTTCATTAATATGTTTTGTTACGTAAGACATGATTGTCATGGATAGTTTGTATTTTATTCATATCCATTATTATACCAAGTCTTGAAACATTATTTTTAAATCATAAAATGAAAATTATACTTGAATGGATACGATGGAGAATGAATCTCTTCACGTTCGTTGAGATGGGAGTCCGTACGTACGCACGAGCGACAATATCATTCATTTGATATTAAAATAATATATAATTTGATGTTATATCATATATATAGAATAACTATCATGTTATATTTATTTTTTACATGAATTACACATCATTATTATACCCATCCAAATAATAATGTTTTGAATAACAATTACACCATGACGTGGAGACGGTAAGCCGTACGTACGCACGTATGGTGACATGTCATTAAATGGATGGATTGAATACTGAAATATGGTTATAAAATGTTTATAATAACTTCAAAGTATATATAATATACTGGAGTTATTATTTTATAATGATAATAACAAATAAAGAAGATGTGGAAGAAGAAAGGAACTTGAAAAAGGGTGGTGAAATCATTACCTCTTCTTCGGGTTCTTCCTTTTGATTTGATCAAAAGGCCTCTTTAGGATGGATTTATGACTAAATTTAGGCTTCTAGGATAAATTGAGGAATGTTTATAGAGTATTTGGTCAGGTGTTTGATGAACCAAAAGGTTTTGAAGGTTTGAATTAATGAGAAGGGGGAGTGCCATTTTATAAGAGGGGTGACGGGCACCTTTGGAAAAGCTAGAAATATTATTTTATAATAAATTAATATTCGGTTTATAATGGATCAAAAGTTAATTATTTATAGGTTAAGGTGGTGATGGGTCTAAAACCACTCAAAAAATAAAATTTAGATAGGTTTGGGTCAATATATTAACCTTATCTTTAAGTATTAACTCTTAGTTAATTAGTTTCACTTTTACAATGTCTCTTTGTATTTTTATATTATATGGTTAATAAACATACTATATACATCCAAGAGACCCTCAAGTGGTCCATTAATGATTCACCTATCATGATATAAGTCTCTTGGACGAACCTTAGATATTTATGAATTGAATATCAATTAATAATATAATATGTTTTTTAAAAACTCTTTAATGTCAAATTAGACACTATTCAATAATTGATTTTTGTGAAAATTATAACAGAATGATTACTTCTAAAAAAGTTAATTAAGTCAATCCTAACATGTCATATTAACATATAAAATTATTGTAGTTCATGAAAAGTCTAAAAGAATATTTATTTGGGTATTTATAATATCAATTTGTTTAATTTTTCACTATTATGGTAATTACCGCATCATAATTGTGTCATACATAAATTAAGATATTTATTGTCTAAAAATTATATATAAAATATCATTATGTATGAAATCTTTTTGTCTTTATAATGAATATTTATAGTCGAAAATACAACATATATAACCCTATGTAAAAATTGTTTTACTAAAATATATATGCTTATGTCATTTTTGTATTTATTTTAACTTAATTAAAATAAAGTGTCCCTATCACCTACAAGTCGCTCCATGGGGTCCCAAAATCGTCCCAAAGATGCCGATGGTCGGACATGTATCCACCAATAAGGTTAGTAAACGTTTTAGGGTAATTTAGTATAATTATAATATTATTTGTTAACCCTTATTTACCGGATTTACCCTTTAACCATGGTAAATAAAATATTTAACGAAGTAATTATTCAAAATGTATAAAAATAAAAGTCACCTATTTACCCAATTTAGACATCCTGATTCCAAATATTGAATCCATTTTTCCAAATTCAAAACACAGAAGTGGCAGATATTAATTTAAAATTAATTCCCGCTATCAATACAAAAAGTCTGTTTTTAAGATATAATAACTATCAAAAGATTGATACTTGTTTATGTTCGATTTAATTGTGAAATTATGTCCAATGACCAAAATTGTATTAAATGGTAAAAATATATTCTAAATATACTTTAAAACCACTCAAATGCATAATTTATGACTATTAATTATTTTGATTAAAAAAGTTGTTTTTAATTAAAATTTAGTAATTTTCACTATTCATCAAAATATAATATTTATTCGAAAAGTACCAAACTTTCACCTTAGGCGAAATTTGATACTTTGAATCAAAAAATGAAGTCCAATTTTTGAGATAAAATTTTATAATGTTTCAAAAAGTAGGTATTACTATTCATCACGGCTAGTTTGATTGGTTGTGGTGTGTGTTATAATTCGAAGTTGCGTACAACACACGCTACTGCATTATTCAAAGAGAAGAGTACCAAGGAATATTGGGGTGTTACATTGTAAATTTTTTATGTCCCCATTTTAAATAATAAATTTATTTAGTCTAATTTAATATATAAAAGTTTTAAAATATTGTATTTAAAAAGGGTTCACCATTAAAAGTCTATAAAAGTGCATTTTTGAAAAATACATCTTTTATCTAAAAAATGGAATTTGTTCTTAAATTATATATATGAAACTTATAATATGGATTCTAAAATTATAAGGATTATATAAGGTTCAAAATTTAGTAAATACTATTCATAACCTCTTTTGAACGGCTTGTTTGATAAGTCATGGTGCGCTTGAACTTGGTGTTATGTGTAGTGAAAGTTATTGAATTGTTTTGAATAAGTATATACTATGAAATCTTGGGGTGTTACACATTGTCATTAAGCTTTGTATTTTTTACTGCTTCTGCTTTTGGGTATGTTGATACTTTTTTGTTGTGCTACACTTGGAAAAATGAGGGAATAGTTTCCCCACTATCAGGCCTAGGCCCTTGTTGCTAGTCGATAGCCTCTTGAATTTGGGGAAATGCACTTGAGGTCATGTGACCAACTTAGTTCAGAGAATCCATTGTGTGGCACCCAGATCCGGGACATTACAAAGTGGTATCAGAGGAATTTCTTTTCATTGACTTACTATTTGGAGCCTATAGTTAGGGATAAGATGGAATTGGTATTTGGTAATAAGTTGTGCTCGAGAATAGCAAACCCGCGTATAGTGAAAATCCAATCTACCTCATTTAATTGCGATTTATCTAGTTTTAAATTTTATAGTTGATTTGATTTTCACCATTGGGTGACACACTTGTGGTGTGCGGTTTATATTTTATATTTGGGTTCTATTTATTTTCAACCTGATGAGATGAATGTATACCATCTCATGCATCATTTGGAACATGTTAGAATCACATGCCATGTATAGTTTCTATTCCATATAATTGCATTAGAAATTAAATATTGTTGTGATAGAAGATGTGATAGAAAATGCATGATGTTGTGATAGGTACCTTGTCAGATATGACTACTATTTATAGGGTATTGGTACATGTTACAGTTGGGTTTATGGACGCTAAAAATTAGTTCCTAAGAAGTATGGGCTTTCTTGGACCAGAATTTAGCAGATCATGATCCATCCATTTGTTGTGTTTTGTACAATAAAGTGGCAGGCCGAGAGGTAAACATTTATTTGCAGGGTGTATGGGCCCCCACATATCGGAATTTGGAATATTGATGGTTGAAATTAAAGAAAAAGGGGCTCCGGAGTAGTCTCTGAGGTGTACAATCAAAAAACCCAGATAACACAACATGTGGTTCTATAAAAACACGTTATTTACTATTCTGTTCGGGAAGAAATGAAATTTTTTAAGTACACGCCCTATACCATATATACATGTCGTGTAGCTTCTACTCGTTTCATATACCATGTAGGAAGAAAAGGGGGAGGAGAAACCTCTAGAGGGAACAGGATGTGTACTGATTGTACACGTCGTGTCGTGTGGAACCTTTGTCTGCCTGTGTGACTAACATAACGAATGGAAAAACATTTTCTTAGACACATTGTGTCACTTATGAACTTGTCGTGTAGTGTAATCTTGGAATCCGCTTGTGTAACTAACAACACGGGTTGTCTTTATCATTTCTATTACACGTCGTGTACATATGGAAAACACCATGTAGTGTGAGATATGTATCCGACTGTGTCTCGAACAGCATGAGTTGGAAAAGCTCATTTATTACACATTGTGTACTTGTGGGACACACCGTGTAGTCTTGACCTGTAGGATAACGTGTAGACTTGGCAATGTGGCTAGGAAGATGGGGTGGTGTAAACACCATTTGTGGGTGTAACACTCCATGTACCTAGGGTTGAGAAACGAATAGGACAACATCAGAACACATCTGTGTAAGAGATTAAGGGTACACGTCATGTAGAATTTATACACGCCGTGTAGTCTCGTTCAAAAGATAGATGTGTGGATTAGCAGTGTAGAAGGACTTAGGAAAGGGAAGAAAATTCAAGTACACATTATGTGTGTGGAAAATACACCATGTGTTTGCGGTGTTACAAGACCAGTCCTGGCAGAAGTACATGCCAATGTGAAAGACCTACGGGAACACGCCATTTAGTTATTATAAACACTGTGTAGTCCTATTTTGTAAAACTTGAATGTTTTTTGTCCCCTGTACCCTTCTTACGTTCCCAGTTCATAGTATTTGATGATCATAATCTAAGGCATGTGTTTGACCTTGTAGAGTCATGCCGCCAAGAAGGCCATGAGTTGTTCACCAAGATGGTGGAAACTATTATACTCCAGAGGTGGTAGTCTGTGGGCAACCGATGGATCCTCCCGTAGAGCCCGATGCAGCGCCAACCGTTATACCGGACACAGGTGCAGATGGGTAGTTTAATGAAGTCTTCATGCGGTTTATGCAGACCTTCCATGGAGCACCGCCAGCTGCCACATCTATGGAATAGGTGACATGGATATTCCAGTATCAGCATCCGACTATGTTTTCAGGGGATGGCGGACCAAAAGCTGCATATTCATGGCTGGATTCATTGTATACTATCTTCAACTATCTTGAGACACCTCTAAGAATGAGGGTCAAGCTCAGAACTAATATTATACGTGAATCCAAAAACATATGGTGGGATGTTACCACCCTGACTGAGCATCACCGAGACAGAGCATGGGATTATTTTTAGGATGTCTTATATGAATTTTTCTTTCTGGAGATGCTATGGGCAGACCGAGCTCGAGGGTTCATGAATCTGTAGTAGGTAGACATGTCAGTGATGGACTATTCGGCCCGCTTCACCGAGCTACATCATATTTCACTTGTTATGGTGGGTGATGAGATGTTGAGGGCTAGAAGCTTTGAGGATGGTCTTATATATGACATTTGAGCACTGGTGAATGTATTCATGTTGTGTACAATGCATGTTATTGTGATCCAGGAACTGATTACTGAGCGAAACCTGTGAGGAGATAGTGGTGTAGGCCATACCGGCTCAACACCAGTTTCTAGTACAATTTCAACTGGTAAGAGGAAGAGGTAGATAGATTTCTCTCATGGTGATAGTACTAGCCAAAAGAATTCTTCAGTTGGCCAGGTCATGTGATACCAGTGTGGTAAAGGGGGGTACAAGAGACCTCAATGTCCACGTGACCCAGTGGAGTGCTGAGATTTGCGGCAAGGTGGGCCATCTTCAGAGTTTTTTAGGGAGTTTCCACTAGAGACTAGTGAGAGGGGTTCTATTCAGACTCTACATGCGGGATCAGGGCCAACAGCTTCTTACCAGTCAGGGAATTGGAATAAGTTGGGACGTTCAGGAAAGGGAGGTGGTCGTGGTCATGGTAGCTAGACACCATGATCTCGGAGATAACAGGGTGGGTTAATTCAGTTATCTAGGTTGGTTCATAGGGCCACAACACTGGGTAGGCATATACAGTGCAATATATCCAACAATAGCAGGATCTTAGACCTTCCACTGTCAGACATACTATTCTAGTTTCTTCTTTTTTGTATTCAGGCATTTTTGATACTGGTGTTATGCATAGATTTATATATGTTCCCGTTGTGGAGATCCTTGGGCTCTGTGTTTCTTCTTCTGATGATATTATGACTCTAGTCACTCCATTGGGGATTGGAATGGCAGTTTTGCATCAGTTCAAGGAGTTCCCCTAGAGGTTGGTGGGTGTCACTTTTCGTGGGACATCTATGTATTGGAGATGAGGAGCTATGATTTCATTCTCAGGATGGAATCGTTGGTAACATTTCAAGACTTTTTATATTTCTATCGCCACAGGGTGAGTTTCACGTCACCATAGGGTGGGGAGTTTCTATACATGGGTGAGTGGAATGTCCAGGTGAGCCGAGCTGGACCCAATCATTGTGGGCAAGGTGGAGTGACAAACCAGATTGCGAGTTTATATCTGGATGACCAGGGAACTTGTCAGAATGATTTCCCTCCATTGGTAGATCATTTAAGGGATGTCTTACCGGATCACATTTTAGGTCCACCTCTCGAGCGAGAGATGGATTTCTCTATTGAGCTTGTGTCAGGAGCCGCACCGGTGTCAATTCCTCATTATAGTATGGCTACTCCAGAATAGAAGGAGCTCAAGAGGAAGTTAGAGGAGTTGCAGGAAAAGGGTTTGATCTGACCTAGTACATCTCCTTGGGGATCACATGTCTTGTTCACGAAAAAGGTGGATGATACCATCAGACTCTACGTGGATTATTGAAAGCCGAACCAGTTGACAGTTAAGAACTGATATCCCTTTTCGGGGATTTATGATCTTTTTGATCAACATCGAGGATCATGAGTGTTCTCGAAGATTGACATAAGATCCGAATATAATTAGTTGCGTATTAGACCATCGAACATACCGCTTACATCTTTTTGGAGTAGATATGGTCTATAAGAGTACTTGGTTATGTTGTTCGGTCTCACAAACGCACCAGTAGTTTTTCTGGCTCTGATGAATCGTGTGTTCCACCCATATCTAGATTCTATGGTGGTAGTTGTTGTGGACGATATCTTGGTGTACTCTCACACTCGACATGGCCATGCCACCCATCTTGATATCGTACTGAGTACACTGAAGGAGCATCAGTTATATTCTATGCTCTCATAGTGCCACTTTTGGATGGATCAGATTCACTTCCTGGGTCATATTATCTCAGAGGAAGAAGTTGCAGTAGACCCAAAGAAAGTGAGAGTATCAAATTCCTGGGAATAACCTACGAATGTGTTCAAAATATGGAGTTTCTTAGGGCTGGTGGGTTACTACATGCGCTTTATACAGGACTTCTCCAGCTTTTCATCACCGTTTATGAGTTTGACTAAGAAGGGTGTGATGTTCATTTGGTTATGTAACATCCCAATTCTGGAATCCACCCAGAGGTTCCCTGTACCTGATTGGTCACATGACCTCAAGCACATTTCCCTGAATACTAGAGGTTGCCTACTAGTAGCAAGGGCCTTTGGTGTGATAGTGGTGAAACTATGCCCTCATTGACAGAGTACAAAACAGAACTACACAAATACATAAAACAGTGGAAGCAGTAAATACCAAACAACAGTAACATTTGAAGACTGATAAATAAAAAACTGGAGCAAAATATATGAAAATGATGCATGATACACATGTGTCTAGGAAAACAGGCAAGAAAGTCACAATGCTGAATACAATATTAAATCAAAGGACAAAAGAAAAACAATAGATTAACAACTCCTCAGAATCACAAGCCTCAGCGTGGTCCCATTCCCTCCAACTTCAGTGAAATCAAGGACTTGAAATAAAAGGGCGCTTGCCCTTATCTATACCTGCATCAATATAATATGTTTTGGACCAAAAACATGACCCGAATAGGCTGTGAGATAAAAGTCCCAGTACACAACCACCTGAAGATATGTTCCTAATAGTCAGTGAATATATGGAAGGTAAAAGTACAGAAACTGGTACTCCGCAGCAAAAAATATACAGTTCCTAGTATATAATTTACAAATAGATAAATAGCCACACAAGAAATTAGAACAACAGGTAAGCATCCACACAAGCAAGTAAAAAAATAGGTAACCCCCTGGTTTGTTCTCACAGCCCTACCCCTATGGTTCTACCTACAAGCACCAACAACTGTCTGGGAGTAACACACAGTCTCACCCCTCTAGTTCAGCTAAATAATGGACTCTCTAGGGAAGTAATCTCTGTCAACTCCCCCTATAGTCTCATATCGTACTAAAGTAGATCTAGGGAAGCACTCAACATCTCATTCCCCCCATGGCCTACGTCGAGGAACCACCGACTTTCTATGGAAGCACTCAACGTCAATTCCCCATGTGGTCTCACATCGTAAATTAAAGGCACTCTGGAGAAGCCCTAACATCCATTCTTCCTATGGTCAACTACACTAGGTTCTCACATCCCTGTATAAAATCAACAAGAATCACATCTCATAACGGCCAATGTATCCTCAAGATATACTTGGCTTGAATCTACAACATCTTAGAACAGATGAATAGTGATACCATCCTATAACTAGGCATGGAACTGGAAATAGCATAATAGGAAAAACTATACCAAATGGACATAAACACGAAAAACATATATGTGAAAAGCATTCAAAGAACAGTAAATTACCCTATTCTGAAACAATAACCTCTACTCAAGCATATAAGCAAAGCAGGCCAACAACAAGGGAATAATAGGAAACACACAATACCCCGTTCAAGGTTATTGGTGGAATATGCACAAATACTCAAAGACATCATATATAAAGGCACAAACCACCTACCTCTATGTTAAGAGATTGATATACTCAAACAAAAAATATTTAATCTCCTTGGAACATCATAGATGTAAGAAAACATCTAAAACTCTCAACCCACGATAACTTGAGAAATCGTAGGAATTGGGAAACGAAGCTCTAAGAGATAGAAGATCTTACCGATGCGGTTCCAACACAATCAACAACGGTCGATTCGAAGAAAAAATAGAGGGTTGGGGGTTCGTCAATGATCCGTGGCTAGATGAAATGCTATCGGTCGAAGAAGCTGGAGAAAAATATAGTTCTAGGGTTAAGACGAGACCTCGTTCCATTTAATGAAGAAAAAGAATGTACACTGCGTTTAATTTTAGAGTACACGAACTATACTAGGATTTTCCGTACTCGCAATTAAACGGCCTCCATGTCACCCCTACATGGCCATGTGTGTGGCCCTGACACGGCCAGCACACGACCTCGAGGAGCAACTAAGTACACAGAATTTAGTCAGGAAGTACACGATGTGTACTCATAAAGTACACGATGTGTACTCAAAAAGTACAGAGCGTGTACATAAAATATTTCCAGAAACTTTTCTTTTTTGAAAAACTCCATAAAAAGGAAAAAAAATATCTGAAAATAAGGTCCGGGTTCTTAGAAACTTCCTCCCTTAATGAAATTTGTCCTCAAATATCCCTAGAGAGGCGTAGAAGAATAATCCTCGAATAGACCCAGCCACTGCGATCGTACATCAGCCTCCATTTCCCAATTCTCGTCCTGTACTCACCCATGCTGCCATATCACCTAATAGAGGAATATACCGGCCAAGGAGAACCTTTGTACTATGATAGACAATCTAGATAGGATGCTCCTCTATCAATGCATCCACTTTGATCTCAACCTCATCAGGTCGAAGTACATGAGAAGGGTGTGAAAAGTACCATCGGAGCTGAGAAACGTGGAATAAATCATGCATAGCCTGGTACCTCTGCGGTAACTGCAGCCGATAGGCAACCGCCCCAACTCTCTCTAACACCTCAAATGGCCCGACGTACCATGGTGAAAGATTACCCTGTCTCTGAAACCTCTTGTGTCCCAACCTCAGTGCGACATGTAGGAAAATCTGATCCCCGACCGCGAACTCCAGAGGTCATTTCTTCTTATCAGCATAATACTTCTGTCGATACTATGATGTAGCCATCCTCTTCTGAATCAACTATATCTGGTCCAAGGTCTCCTGAACAAGACGAGGCCCCAAAAAATCTTCCTCTCCCATCTCCATCCAGCACAAAGGTGATCGGCATGGCCTACCATATAGAGACTCGAAATGTAACATCTAAATAGTTAGGTGAAAACTGTAGTTGTAGGAAAACTATAGAAGAAGTATATGATTCTCCCAGGAATCTCCAATGTCTAGAATGAAATCTCGGAGCATATCCTTATGCACCTGAATCGTACGCTATGACTATCCATCTATCTGAGGATGGTATGCTATACTCAAAAGTACATGTACACCCAAAGCCTTCATAAACCCCTCCCAGAACCGAGAAGTAAAACTTGAATCCCTGTCTAAAACGATGGAGTGTGAAACTCCATGCAAACGTACAATATCTCAGTTATACAACTGTCCTAGCTTATCATCACTGAAGGTCTCCTTGATCATAAAGAAGTGAGAAACCTTCATGAGTCTGTCAATGACAAACCATACAACATCATTCCCTCGAGGCGATCTCGGAAAATCGGTCATGAAGTCCATCATGACGTCATTCCACTTCCACTTGGGAATGGTTAACTGTTGTAAAAGACCTTCTGGTCGCTGTTGTTATTACTTGACTTGCTGACAAGTGGAACACCTCATGACAAAACTAGCAACATCTCTCTTCATACTTGGCCACCAATACTAGCGGTGTAGATCATGATACATCTTGGGGAGGCTAGGATGAACTTCCCAAACTGAGGAATGAAAGTCCCACATCAGTTCCTCGCGTATGTCTGTTGGCACCCATAAGCGTCCCTGGAAAATCAAGATCTCATCCTCGCCCACTGTCCATCCAGGAAGAGGGTCCTCTCATGACACACTCTCTCGTAGGACTAGGCCTTCTGAGTCTGATAGATGCCTCATTTGTAGCCGATCTAGAAGAGTAGAGCTAACAACTACAGAAGATAGAAAAGTCTACCCCTATCTGTCAGGCACCTCCAAATGCATCTCAAAGAACAGGTCCATAAGCTGGCACTCACTACTGGCCTCCTGAACTGCCTGTATCTGAGTCCTCCTACTCAACGCAACAGCCACTATGTTTCCCTTTCCCGGTGTATAGGAAAGCTGAATGTCAAAGTACTGAAGATACTCAACCCACCTACGCCATCTCAAATTCAAATCATGATGGGTAAAGATGTACTCGAGACTATTGTGGTTGGTGAAAACCACTAAGTTCTCTCCCAAAAGATAATATCTCTGATAGCATAAGGAATGAACAACTGCCTCCTGCTCGAGATCGTGCGTCAGGTAGTTCCTCTCATGCGGCCTCAATTGCCGAGATCCATACGCAATGACTCCATCTCCCTACATAAGTACAACTCCCAATCCGATACCTGAAGCATCACAGTAAACAATATAGCTCTTGCCCGAATATTGTAAGACTAGTATCGGTGTTGAAGTCAATCTCCCTTTCATCTCCTGAAAGGCTGACTCACAAGAATCTGACCACAAGAACATCACCCTTTTCTTGGTCAGATCTATCAACATTGCTGATAAGCGTGAAAAGTCCGGTATGAAACGTCTGTAGTATCCATCCAGCCCTACAAAACTCTGCACTTCAAAGACATTCTTCGGCTGCTCTCAGGAAAATACTTCTCTCACTTCCTCTAAGTCTACTGATGCTCTTGTCTCTGAGATAACGTGACCCAAAATGTGAATCTGATCAATCCAAAAGTGGAATTTTGAGAGAATAGAATATAACTGATGATCTATTAGTGTATTCAAAACGATATCAATATGGGTAGCATGGTTGTGAAGAGTGTGAGAGTACACAAAGATATCATCCACGAATACCACCATGAAAGAATCTATGTATGGATGGAAAATCAATTCATCAGTTCCATGAAAACTGCAAGCACGTTCGTGAGGCCGAACGGCATAACCATATACTCGTATAGAACATACCTGCTCCTGAAGGTTTTAAGAGGTATATATGATGGTCTAACATACAAATAATGATAACCAGACCTCATATCGATCATTGAGAACACCTGAGATCCTCAAAGCTGATCAAAGAGGTCATCAATCCTAGGCAAGGGATATCGGTTCTTAACCGTAAACTGGTTTAGCTTCCGATAATCCACAAAAAGCTTAAGGGTGTCATATTCCTTCGTCGCAAATAAGACAGGCGACCCCCAAGGAAAAGTATTGGGTCAGATGAAACCTTTCACCTGTAACTCCTCCAACTATTTCTTGAGCACCTATAGCTCAGGTGTAGCGATCCTATACGGAGGAATGGACACCAGTGACGCTCCTGGCACGAGCTCAATCCAGAATTCTACCACATGCTCTGGAGGCAAACCCAAAAACTCCTTTGGAAAGAAAAATATGAAATGATCCACCACTGGAGGAAAGTCTAACTATGAAGTCCCCTGGTCATCCTGATATAGACTAGAAATATGGGATGTAAATTCACCTAGTCCAGGATTCTCGGGTCCTGCACGACTTTCCTGGACATCCCACTCACCCCGATGAAGAAAATATCCACCCTCTGAGAATATGAAACTCACCCTACAGTGATAACGGTCAAAGAATGACTAGAAAAGAACTATCCAGTATATTCTGAGAATGACATCATAACCTGTCATCTGTAGGACATAGACGTCCCATAAGAAGTGACACCCCACAACCTCTAGAGGGAACTCCTTATATCAAGGTTATCATGTACTAAAAACATGGAGTGTAATAAGGGAACAAGAGGAAGAAATCATTCATGTTTTACAAAACATGAGTACACGACATGTACACTACCTGCACGGTGTGTTCCCCGAAGTCATTCACTTGGGCGTGTACCTTTTCCTAAACTGGTCGTGTAACACCCCAAACACACGATGTGTTCTCAAAACACACAACGTGTACTTTAATCATCTTCCCCTGCCAGGGTCCCTCTACACAGTTAAGCCACATGGATCTCGTAAGAAAAAACTACACATTGTGTTTATGGTATACATGACATGTACTTAACAAGATTCACCTGGCCCATGTTGTTATTGACACGGCCTGTGTGCCCAGTTCACACTACACAGAGTGTTTCAGAAGAACACAGCGTGCACTAAGAAGTCCTAACAGAGTGCGTCATTAGCTACATGGTTGGCTACACGACTGACACTACACGCCATGTTTCAAGCAGAAACAGCGTGTAAGAGAAAGGATAACACCAACCCGTGTTGTTCGTGACACGACCATGTACATAGATAAAAATACACCGTGTGTAAAATTCAGACACGACTTTTATTTGAAAAGATAACATGACTTGTTTTTTTTTGTGACATGGTCAGGGTACCAATTTCATATTACACAGCATGCTAAACTAGTAAATGGTGTGTTCCTACAAGATTTTTCACAACCCCGTGTCCTTGCACGCACGGTGAGTGACATAGCTATAAACTACATGTTGTGTATTAATAAAGTACACACCATGTATTTCGGGTTTTTCCGGACAGTAGCATAGGAACTGCACCAGAGCCCAGAAAACACATAAAAGCAAGCATTAAGGTGCCAAATTCCAATCCATCAAGGCCCATAATCCCCGAAATCATTATTTGGCATCTTTAACAAGTCACAAAAAGGGAAATAGGTCAATTATCCACAAATTATGGTCAATGAGGGCCCATAACACCTCAAGAACCAATGTTTGGCGTCCATCCAATCAAATCACTATACAAACAATTCCCCATCAAATAGTAGAGATTCTATCAAATCATTTATCACAACAACATGCATATTCTACACAACATCTACCACAACAACATGAAATTGCTAATTTATCATAGATGACATGGAATGAATGCATGACATTTGATTTTTAGCAAGTGCCTATATGATGCATGAGATGGCATAACCTCATCTCATTGGGTTGTGATAGAAATATAACTACAATAACAACAATGGTAACATCGAAAATCATGTGAATCAACCAACAGTGAAATCAAATCAACAGTAAATTGCAAACCAAAAAAATTACAATAAACCACGTAGTATGGATTTTCCCTATACACGGGTTAGCTACTCCCGGGCATAGATTATTACCAAGTACCTATTCCATCCTCTTCCAGGCTATAGGCTCCAAACAGTAAGGCAAGAGAAAAAAATTCCTCCGATACCACTTTGTAACATCACGGTTCCGGAATCAACCTAGATGCGCCTCGTACCCGGTTGGTCACATGGCCTCATGCGCATTTCCCCAAATTCCAGAGGCTACCGATTAGCAGGGAGGGCCTTGGGTGTGATAGTGGGGAAACTATGACCTCATTGGAAGAGTACACAACGGAAGTACACAAATACATACAACAACCGAAGCAGTAAATACCAAACAACAGTAATAGTGAAAGACTAATAAATAAACAGCAGGAGTATAAATATATGTAAATGATCCATGATACACATGTGTCTAGGAAAACAGCCAAACAAGACACAATACTGAATACAGTACTAAACCAAATTACAAAAGAAAAAAAAAACTGATGGGAAACTCCTCAACATCACAATCCTTGACTTGGTCCCATTCTCTCCAACTCTAATTCAATCAAGGACCTGAAGTCGAAGGGAGCTTTCCCTTATATATACATGTAGTAATATAATATGTTCGAGATCAAAAGCATGACCCAAACTGGGTGAGAGATAAAAATCCCAATAGGAAACCACCCGAAGAACTGTGCCTTACATTCAGTGAATATATGGCAGGGAAAAGTACAGAAACTGTAAACATGAAGGTATTCAGCAGCAAACAATCCACAGTTCCTATAATATAATATCAAATAGAGAAGCATCCAGACAAGCAAGTAGAATAACATGTAAGTATCCACACAAGAAAGTAAAACAAATAGGTAACCCTCTAGGTAGTTCTCACAGCCCAACCTCTATTGTTCAACCTACAAGCACTAGAAACCCTATGGGAGGCACTCACAGTCTCACCCCTCTGGTTCAGCTAAAGAATGGACTCTCTAGGGAGGCACTCACCGTCAATTCCCCGTATAGTCTCGTATCATACTAAGGGCACTGTGGAGAAGCACTCAATGTCTCATTCCCCCTATAGCCCGCATCGAGGAACTACAAACTCTCTAAGGAAGCACTCAATATCAATTCCCCATGTGGTCTCACATCAAAAATTAAAGACACTCTGGAGAAGCCCTTATGTCCATTCTCCCTATGGTCTACTACACTAGGTTCTCACAGCCCTATGTAAAACCAACAAGTATCGCATCACATAATGGCCAAAGTATTCTCGAGAACTACTTGGCCAGCATCTACAAAATCTCATCTTGGAAGAACAGTGATACCATCCTATAACTAGGCATTGAACGGTCAATAGCCTAACATGAAAAACTAGACCAAACAATAATAAATAGGAAAAACATGCAAGGTAAAAGCATCCAAAGCACAATAAATTACCCTATTCACAAAATATAACCTCCACTCAAGCATATAATAAAAGAAGGCAAACAACTAGGGTAAAACAAGAAACACACAACACCCTGTTCAAGGGTATATGTGGAATTTGAACAAATACTCAAAGAATTCCTAAAGAATGGAACAAACCACCTACCTCGATGTTAAGAGATTGATATAATCGAACCTCATAGATTTAATCTCCTTGGAATGTCATATATATAAGATAACATCCAAGACACTCAACTCACGATAACATATGAAAGAGATGGAATTGGGAAACGAAGCTCTAGGAGATGGAGGAGATTACCGTTGTGGTTCCAACACAATCGAAGACGGTTGATTCGTTGAACGGATGGAGGGTCGGGGGTTCAACGAAGATCTGCAGCCGTACGGAAAGATCTTGGTCGAAGAAGTTGAAGAAGAAGACAGTTCTAGGTTCAACACGCAACGCCGGTCTATTTAATAAAAACAATAATGTACACGACATGTAATTTTGGAGTATACGACGTGTACTAGGATTTTCCGTACTCCGCTTTAAGAGGCCTCTATGTCACCCCTACATGACCATGTGTTTGGCCATGACATGACCAGGACACGGCCTCGAGCGGCAACGAAGTACACATCATGTACCCAGAAAGTAAACGACGTTTACTTAAAAAATTTCCAGAAATTCCTCTTTTCTAAAAAATCTATAAAAAGGGAAAAAATACCTAAAAAGAAATTTTGGGTTCTAATAGGTCAGAAGCTTGTGAGAAATCCTTTCAGGAGCTGAAGAGAAGGCTTAAGTCAGCACATGTCCTGATTCTTCCAGAGAAATGGAAGAGCTATAATATTTTCTGTGATGCATCTTTTATTGAGATTGGAGAAATGTTGATGCAGGGTGATCGAGTAGTTTTGTATGAGTCTCGGAAGCTATGGAAACATGAGAGGAATTACCCAACGCATGATCTCCAGCTGGCTATAGTTGTTCATGCGTTACACTATTGGAAACATTATCTCTTGGGAGAATGTTTTGTGGTGTTTTCAGACGACAAATGTATGAGATATATCTTTTCCCACTGTGACTTGAATTTAATGCAGCGAAGGTAGTTTGAATACCTTCCGTCCTTTGACATTGAGCTAGACTATACACTTGGTATAGGTAACGTAGTTGATGATGCACTGAGTAAGAGGACTCAGATACATGCAGTGCAGGAGGCCAATGGTGAGTGGTAGATCATGTAATTTTTCTCTGAGAATAATTTGGAGGTGCATGATAGTCAGGGGAGAGCCTATCTTTCATACATAGCTATGACTTATACCCTCTTGGATAGTGTGAGGATGAGACATCTATCATATTCAGATGGCCTAGTTCAACGGGAGTCGGTGCAAAGTGAGGTCCCTCCTCCTGGTTGGACGATAGAAGATGATGAAGTACTGTGTATCCATGGACGAGTGTGGGTTACGAGGGATACACGCGAGGTTTTGATGTAGGAATTTCACGATTCAACTTGGGAAGTGCATCATGGAGTTACCAAAATGTACCGTGACTTGAAACGTCAGTATTGGTGGCCAGGTATGAAAAGATAGGTTGCTGGTTTTGTTAGGAGATGTTCCACTTGTCAATAGGTGAAGGCAGAGCATCAGAGTCCAGCCAGACTATTGCAACAACTACCCATTCCGGAATAAAAAAGGGATGATGTCACGATGGACTTCATAACCGGGTTAACGAGGTCACCTAGAGGCAATGATTCTGTTTGGGTTGTTGTGGATATACTTATGAAGGTAGCTCACTTTTTGCCGATCAAAGAGACCTTAGGTGTTAATGAGCACATGAAGTTATATATCCAAGAGATAGTACATCTTCATGGGGTCCCTAGTTCTATTTTTTCAGATACATACACCCATTTTAGGTCTCGTTTCTGGCAGAGCTTTCAGAGGGCACTGGGTACGCAGGTTCTTCTAAGCACAACTTACCACCCTCAGACTGATGGGCAGTCAGAGTGTATGATTAAGGTGCTGGAGGAAATGCTTTGTGCATGCGTCCTAGAATTTGGGGGACCTTAGGAGAATCAAGTAACCCTATTCGAGTTTTTATACAATAATATTTTTCAGTAAACTATTAAGATGAAACCTTATGAGGATTTATATGGTAGGCCATGCTAATCACCATTGTACTGGTTGGAGGCAGGTGAGGCAGCTTTACTGGGACCAAAACTCATGCATGAGACTTCTGAGCAGGTCCAGATGATTCAGAAGCGGATGGATACTGTACATTATCGCCAGAAATCTTATGATATTTAACCGCAAATGACCCTTGGTGTTCATGGTCCGGGATCAGGTTTTCTTGCGTGTTCCACCGAGGTTGGGAAACAGGTGGATCAGGAGATAGGTTAAACTTTCACCGAGGTATATAGGAACTTTTGAGATTCTGGAGAGAGTCGGTCTAGTTTCCTATCAGTTGTAGTTATCACAGAGTTACTGGGCCATGCACGATGTCTTCCACATATCTCAACTGTGCCTTTATCACTCATACATGTCTCACATTTTTTTAGCCTGAGAAGGTTGAACATCAGTTCGATGCATCCTTGGAGAAACATCTGATTCATATTGTTGATAGGAGCAGGAATGTTTTCTGAGGCCGATCAGTTTCTCCCGTTTGGGTGCTATGGAAGAATGGTCGTGTGTAGGATGAAACCTGGGAGCTGGAGACCAACGTACATGCTCAGTGGCCAGAGTTGTTCTCAGCTTTATCTTCACCACCCTTTGAAGGGTAATTTGGGGATAACTTTCTTTAAGGGGGGATGTTTGTAAGACCCCTGTTCTTCTTCATAGGGAATAAGTTTCATCTATTCCTTTTTTCCTTGTGGTTTTTGAGAAAATATGGAAAATGTGGGAAAATCCCAAAATTTGTGGGTACACGCCGTGTACTTTTCAACACACCATGTACTTTGACCGTGTAGGGTGAGTATACAGGGAAT
The DNA here is from genome assembly GCA_963277665.1 of Viscum album. Taxonomy (NCBI): domain Eukaryota; kingdom Viridiplantae; phylum Streptophyta; class Magnoliopsida; order Santalales; family Viscaceae; genus Viscum; species Viscum album. The sequence goes on from OY728130.1 coordinate 1,879,171,311, forward strand.
GTATTCTTGTCGATGATTCAGGGTGTAAAACCAGACTACAATCCATGTACATAGTATATACATGCAGTGTAATTAGTCATCAGGTGACCAGTAAGGCGGTGGGAGTAGACGCTAGTGGAATGACAGTACACGCCGTGTATATATAAATACACACCGTGTTACCAAGTCAACTGATGAACATTGAGGCAGTGGATAGTGCCGCCAGAGGAACAGTTTAGAAAAATGGGATGTAAAAACTTAGTAGTAATATTTTTTTTAAAATAGGCAGTATAATCCTCTTTAGATAGAGGAAGCTTAGAACACCCGAGAACTGCATGAGAAAAGGCCAGATGTTTGAAGAGCTCCTGACCGCACACCGGTACTCTGATTCCTTCACCGACAATCTCGTTTGAACCGCGCGGGTGAGTTCTTCTCTCATATTGAGTGTTTTCTTCCAATTATTTCCCAACATGAAGTTATTTAAATTTGAATGGGTGAATTTTTATCCTAGATCTACGACGTCCTCAGTTGATTCGGGAGGTGTCATTCACGTATATTGATCAGTAGAGATTGTGGTAAGTGGTCTGGTGTTTATTTCCAACTGTTGAGTAGATTTTGTGTATAGTTGAGAAACATGACCATTTTTGGGGTGTCATATGGCAGAGGCCTTAGATTTTAAGATATCTATAATTTCATATATAATCTAATGATAAATATAAAATGCTATTTGGGATTGTTGCTTTGATCCAGGGCCACCCTTTGGGTGCATTTTCCTTGTTTAGCTGATTGGCCAGGATACCCGTGGGTATGACATGATGATAGCATGTTTTGAGTTTTCTTTAGAGGAATCATGTTTAATACTTTGATATACATTGGGTTCTGCTCTGTTACTTCCTTATCCCAAGGGTAGTGTTTTCTTAGCATGAGGGTAGTGTTTCATTTAGCCCGAGGGAAACTTTTCTTATGCCTGTGGATAATTGATTTTGTGCCTAAGGGAAATATCTCGTATTCCTAAGGGAAATATTTTTTATTCCTGTGGGAAATCACCTGAAGGTTTACATTCATTTTACTTGAGGGTATGAACTTGAATATCAGAGGACGATGATTACTATGAATATTCATTGTGGTGATTTCTTACGTTGTACCTGCCAAGCTAAAACACATGCTTGGAATTTCTAAACATTTATTAAAATTATAATATAACTTGTAGGAATGTTTAATTTTGAGTACTTCTTAGTTTACTGAATTTCATTATTGCACACTGTTGTTGCACATTTTCAATTATAGTTGGGCACGAGCCTCTGGTGGTTGCCTACTAGGATTTTTTTCTCACACCCTATTTGGGTCATGACATGGGCCCTAACAGATTATACTACTGCAGGTGTTGATATGGGAAAGAATCCTTATATAGGTATTTGATTGTTGCAGAGGATTAGGAGATCATGGGACTGAGTTTAGGCTTACAATGTTGCTGAGTACATGTTGCACTATTTTAGTTTTTGTTTGTTGTACTTGGTACGTTTTACTCTATTGTATTGGATTGCATTGTATACTGTTTTGACTGGTTTCTTAGGAATATGACATATTGAATCATCATATATATATGACTGCTGGTTATCTTTTTCTTCAGTCCCATGTCCCTTCATCTTTGTATTGTTTACCGCTTCTTCTTTTGGGTATGTTTATATTTCACCTGTAATGCTACACTTTTACAAATGAGGGCATCTATTCCCCACTATCATGATTAGGCCCTCCCTGCTAGTCAGTAGCCTCTGGATTTTGGAGAAATGGTCTTGAGGTCATGTGACCAACCGGGTTTGGGGCACCCGTTGTGTGGAACCTAGATCTCGGACGTTACAATGTACCATGATTTTGTTGTATTATTTATCCACTATTTGTTGGATTCCTTGTTCTATAATGGTCCCAAAAAATCGATTCACTAAATAAATCACAAGGATAACATCATTGGATATAAAAAAGATAGAGTGAGTGGGAATACATGCCTGACCAATTCCTAAAACTAAAACTGAAATTAGTAGAAATGAAGTATGCATAAATCATAGAATGATCCCATATGTGGGATCTAAATATTTACTTCCTCTAGGGGAAGTATCATTTATTATCTATATTCTGAATTTGGGTGGATATTTTTTGACTTGTACCACCATAATTGGAACCTCCAAGCATTAATTTCCTTCATCTTTGTGTGAAATGTTCCAAGGATATTGTATTCTAGATCCCCCCTTATAATTAGTTAAAAAATTCATGGCCGAGTTGGATGAATTATTTGTAATCCTTTACATTAGTTTCTAATTATTATACCTCATTATTTATTTGTACAGTATCAACATCAGATTCATGAATTGTATACAAATTTTGAATGTATGAATGTATTTTTACAAAAAAATATAAATTTGGATAATGAGAAAAATTATCCATATTCTTATCAACAAGACTCTATCAGGATTTCTGAATGTCATATATTTTTTCTCCCTCATGGACTTCCTCAAATGAGGATTCATTGAAATTAGGGAGATTCATCATGGTCCTTAGTAGGTAAATTTATAGTTATTCATATTTTTGTATGGAATGGAGACTATTTTTGGAATATAAAAATTTAATCCAATATGAATTAATACTCAATCTAGATTAAATAAAATAAAATTGAATATAGATTGATTTATGTTAAACTCTATAAATTCGTTTATGTTCAGTATCTTCTTCAATGATAAGTGCCTCTAAGAGTTGGATTGTTTCATGTGTAGGTATATAGTTCTTCTCCTCCATCATTTATTTAAATTCAAAACCTTATGCAGATTTCTCCTTAACCATGTAAGGAGACATGTAGAGTGGGGTTTGGTCTTATACATTCTAAGGAATGGGGTGATCTTTATGTGCCTCAAAATAACAGTAGAAACATCCTAGTCATTGTTGTTATCCCACATGTATACTAATAGGTAAGTATTATCCACCATGAATAAAATCTAGATCATCGTGGTCATGTTATAAATGGATTCTAACATGGTTGGGTTATTTATAGTCTTAAAGATAATTTTCAACATCAAGGATGCCTTCAGTAATACTAGAATGATCCACTGGAAACATCTCGGTGTATTTTAGTATTTGATAATATAAAGTGACATTATCCATCACAACTTCATGTTGTTTAAATAAAACTATGGATTTAGGAATATTCATCATATGGTTTTCTAAGTCTATGAGTTCATCCAGCCTTTGTAGGAGAATTTTTTCAACAATGTTTATCACTTTTATTTGATCTTTCACCCCTATGTAACTATTCTATGTATTGAAAAATAATCATTTTAAAACATTATGGAAAAATCATTTTGTCAAATTATTAGAGAAATTAAAGCAATATAAAATTGGAAAATTTGAAAAGATAAGTGATCAACTGATTATCTCCTTGGAAATAATGCCAGTTTTAATGCACACTTGTCCCAGAGTAATGAAAAAGAATCATTATTTTCCTAATTCCACATAGAGGCTAACATGGGTTGTCTCATTTGGGATTTTTTCTAAGTTGGTCACCATCAAAATAAAAATCACCTGAACTAATTAATTTTTATTTTTTTATTTAATATATGAATGAAATAAAATTTTAGAATATTAATGAAATGCTTAAATTTAATCTCATATTAAATGATTGGATGTATATAGAAAATAAATAATTTATCTTTTGCGGTCTAGTTTAGGGTATCCATAATTCTCCTTTTTTTGTTTAAATTTCATAAGATAATTTATTCATGAAATCTAACTCCCGAACTACTATTCTTAGATTTAGTGTTATGTGATATTGAATGACTTTCTCAATATCAATTAAACCAACTACTGTAATCTTGGTTGTTGGAACACCCCAATTAATAGTTTGACATCTTCAAGAACATGGATCCATCATATTTTGTTTCATGCACTAAGAAGATCATCATAATCACATGATGAATGTTTTTTAGTGGAGGGTAGGGTTATAATTAATCAAGAAATAAAAACGAGTTTGATTTTAGTATCATAGTTGAGAATCACCACACTCTTTCACATCAATCATTATAAACAAAAAATAAATAAAAAATAAAACTTTTTTTGAATAATGAATATAAAAATATCACTTACCTCCCTAGGGATAAGCCTCAGGCTATCCCATCATTTTACAGGGTAATATGTCAATGAGGATAAGAAAACAAATAATATAAGAAAAAAATTTTAAAAAAAAATAAAGATAATAAAAGAGAGAGAGATTTAGAATAATAATTAAATACCGAAAATAAAATAACATAATGTTAAAAATGAATAACTAATAGAATGGATGATGAATAAGAATAAGAATAACAAAAAAAACAATAATAGAGAACATAATTATAAGAATGATAAGTAGAAGGAAATGATAAAAATGGTGGGGTGATTCATGGTTTGAGAAATATATATGCATGCATAATTATAATATAAAATAATCAAAATAAAAATTTCATGAAGAAACCATTAAATATAGATTAAATAAAATAATATTAAAGAACGAAGATATATCTAGCAATGCAGAGGTCTCCTTCCATGGTGTGGATGTCTAAAAATATTGGCATAGAAGAACTTACTCCATTTATAAGAAAGTGAGAACCTCTCAAGTGTTCCTCAAAACACTCCAAATCTTATTCCCTATTAGTTTATATTATTTTAAATATTATAGTCTCTAGTGAGAACCATAGTGTTTGTTGATACCCCAAGGATCTGGTGATTCCATTTTTAAATTTCTAGCACTATATTTCAAAAGCCTTCATGCATGAAAATAAGATATGGATTTATTCAATAAAGTACAATTGTCATGCACGATTTTCATGGGAAGGGGTTCTTGAGAATATATTAGGTACGATGAAATTGTAGTGGGATCTTGGTGGTGTTGAAATGGTGAGAAGATATAGAAATCACTTAAATGTGACTCCACATTCACTATTTCATCAATTATGGATGACGGTTCACCATCCGCACAAATGCGGACAAAGAGTCTTAATTAAATAAATTGAGGATCACGAGTCACCTTAAGCCAAATCATGACTCATGAGTCACTATTGTCTCAAGGGTTTATCATGATCCAACATTTCTCAATAGAGGATCACGAGTCACTATTTTATCGGATTTTCAACATAAGTCCCCTTTAGAACAATGGTGGATCAAGAGACATAATTGGATTGGCCAGTGGAGGTGGGTTTGAATTCACTATGTGGGTTCGACTATAGATCCATATGGGATCCATGGTAAAAGAAAAAATTGGTGGTCATATATGTGGCAGTGTAATGACCCAAAGTTTTATTAATGGAAATCCCACTTGATCTAATTAAATGTCAACTTCATTGGTTTTATGATAATATTTTTGACCATTGCTAATATAGCCATTGAATAGTAATCACATCATTAGTATACATATAGGGCTTTAACAAATCCAATTTACTCAGAAAAAAGAAGCGATGAACTCATCCTATAGAATTTCTCCAAACGAAGCCCATTTGTCAGAGCTCGGAAAATAGGTGGCGTCCTTGGGTTTCATTATTGACAAGACCAAGTTGAGCTTCAATATGTCAAGCTCAAACAGGACCGTCTACGGGAATAGTGGATGTTGATAGAGATTACCACTCGAGCGATGTTATCTAAGCCACCCCAAAAGTCTGTCACCATCGCACACCTTACCATTAGGTCTTATGCGGCTGTTTTAATGGGTTATGTAAAAATCGCTAATACTATGTTCATGTACATTATTTTTGTATATAATAATAAATATACTTTCTTGTCATTATTGATACATTGTAAATAATTTTTAATATAAAAATAGGGTTAATAGTTATTATTTATTTAAGATTTCAATTTTATTAAATTAAGGAATTTTTGAATTAAATAATATTTTAATAAAATATTATTATTATTATTAAATTAATTTTTAATAAATATAAATGATCATATAATTTTTTGAATGCAATTATAATTTTTATTAAGGTTTGAAATCCATTTTTGTCAAAACCCTTGAATTTTCGATAAATGTCAGTTTTTAATTTATAAGTAAAAATTATCATATTTAAAAAATTATTTAGATAAAATAAATTCTATTCCTGGAATCAAGACATCTAAATTTTCAAATGATGAATTTTCATAATTTTCTGAGAGAGTCAAATTTTTGGGTAAAAATTAAATACCCCTTAAATATATAATGTGTTTTATGACATCATAATGACCCAATAGTGATGTAATAAAATACTATAAGATTTATGTTCGGAAAATATATATTTTTTCATTAAAATAATGTGATTTTGGTTTTGTTTGACTTACTTTTACAATGCATTAATGGACCCCTCAAGACAAATTATACATCTTGTCTTTTTAAATTATTTTTTCTATGGGAGTGTGACTCACCTCCACATAATAAACCTCATTATTTTAAGAAGTTAGGACTTTGGCCTTATAAAATATTGTTTTCCTCTTCCCTTTTCCAAAAACCATGGGCAAAAAAAATGGGATGGTTTGTGGATTGGATTAATTTAATATAAGGGGACCCAAACCTAAATAATAGAGAATTTCCTCACCTTTCCAATATAAACCCACCCAAGCTCCCACTTCTTCCTCACTCAAAGCCTTTGGACTTCGTCCAACCTCTGACCTACTCTCTCTATAATCCTCCCAAGGTGCCCCAAGCTCCCAAGAAGCCTCTCTCAAGCCTCTCTCAATCCTTTTGAAGCACACTTCCAAGTAAGGGTTTTTTCTTCTTTTCTCATTTTTTGTGTAATTTGTTAAAGATGTTTTGCCCATTTAATTTAAATTATGAATGTTGGGGTATGGTTTTTCACCTCCCTCATACAGCCTTATTTATGTTTTAATTATGGGAGACCCCTTTCTCTCTCATTAAATGCCTCCCATGTACACCTGTTATAATGCGAGAATTCCGAAAGGAACTTCTCTCTCCTCAATTACATTCAAGAAATACTTTTTATCATGAATCTAAATTCCATTACAATTTATGGGACATATATCTATATGACATCCATACTTTCTATTACATGTAAATATTATTAGTAACCCCTTTCTATCTCATCAACCTTTTTTATGAATTCTTATGTCACGTCGTTACGCTGCCGAAATCACACCGATTTTTTAATCCAATGCCATTGTGTAGTGAATACCATGCCCATTTCTCCATCAAGTGTATTCAACTTTATGCACATTTACTTATTGATTATAAAGTTTCATGTATGAATTCCGCATTCCTTTGTAGTGGAATAAATGATTATGTTTTATGAATTCATGTTTTATGATCCATGTGGCACACTTATGCATGAAATGAAATGTTTAAGAAGGATGCACCCTTATATAACTCCAATACATTGGGTAAAGTATAGTATCATGATACGTCATGTTCAATGAGTGTTGACACATGCTTATTCAAGTGCAATGAGGGTTTACTCATGCATCATGTGCAATGAGAATTTACTCATGCTCTATGTGCAATGAGCCTTGGCTCATTCGAATTCCATGTTAAGTGTTGTTGCCACATTTCCATGTTATGATTATCATGATTTATCATGCCTTTATGTTCATGTTTCTCTTGTTCTCTATTGATATGTCTATTTTCTAACATGTATTGTACTCATCATTTATTCCATGTTTATTACCTTACTAGGCTTTATTGCTCACCCCTTTTCTTATGCATGTCCTCAGGTTATCCAATGCAATGCTATGTACGAGGGAATGTAGTGGTCATGTATAGGAAGTTTTCAATAAAGATGTTGTATTTCATGTTCTAAGTTGTCATGTAATGATCCTAAGCCCCATATAAACTATACCTCTCGATCTTCCATGTTGTATCAAGTGAATAGTTTATGTAATAAATCATGTTTAAGTTTGTAATAAAAGCGGGGTTGTCATAGTTGGTATCAGAGGGAGGTTTAGTTATTATTGGGATTATGATTAGAAAAACCTAGTAAAGCCTTAGAGACAAGACTAAGTACAATAAATACATACATAAGGTTTTTTATGTACTAAGTGAGTGGTTTATCAAGAAAATGCATCCCTATCTGGATACGAGCAGGTAGAGGTGGCTCTGGCACATATGTAGCGAAGGGGTAAAACCCGAAAACACTGCTTTGAGCTAGACTCGAACGAGAACTGGTGCACAGCAATGGGCCTTGCTGCACTCTTGGTTACGACACTCCCAGGGGATATGTTTTGATAAATTTACAAGCGTAGTATGAACCCTTATTAAGGGAATTAATAAAATGCCCCTATGAATATATGTTAGAATGTAGATCATGAAAAGCCTAGATTAAAGGCTATAGACTCATGAGATAAGGAAAATAAAATTTTATTTATAATTCATCAAATCTTGTCCTTGGATTACCCTTTACGTGTTACCCCCTAACATTCCTTTTATTCCAGCCAATGGTCGGTAAGAGGAGAACTCAGGATAACAAACGATGTGAAGATCAGTGTGATGACTGTACTAATGAGATGCCCAATCCAAAGGGAGCGGGAATCACAAACTTTGTCAAACTTCTTTCTCAGATATCTCAAGCTTTGAATAGAAATACAGGCCAAGAGGAATGTCCAAACCCCCCTAAGAAGGAACAAGTCTCTATCGAGAGCTTTATGAGACAAAGACATCATACTTCTAGTGGATCATCCGATCCCACGATCGCTGAACAATGGATCAACCTCATTGAAAAGATCTTATCCATCCTTCAATGTTCTGAACAGGAGAAGGTCCTCCTGGAGGCTTTTCATATGGAGGGTGAAACTGATCAATGGTGGATGTTGATAAAAAATACGAAGCCCGAGGAGGAGATCGAGGCATTGGAATTGAAGGATTTCAAGAAGATGTTTTTCGATAAATATTTTTTGTGCACCCTCTGGCTTAAGATGGAAAAGGACTTCCTTTCCCTCAAGCGAAATGACGAATAATCTGTTGGAGCGTATGAGGAAAAAATTACAAGGCTTGCACGATACGCTTCCGGCATTGTCGTTACCACCAAATGCAAGGTTGACCGCTTCTTTGGTGGGATGAAGCCTAGACTATGGAAATCATTAGATTTTCTTTACTTCGACAACTACGAGTAATTTTCTGATATTCCCTCAAGGTCGAAATGGAGATCGGGGAATCACAGGGGTATCATGGGGAAAAGAAGAGTAAGGTGGAATTCAATTTTGGTGGTCCGATGGATATATCCAACGGTGCTAAGACAATCCAGCACCCCACTTTCCAAAAGTGCGGAAAGAAGCACCCTGGAAATTGCCTCAATGGGACAAAGAAATTCTTTAGGTGTGGAAGATAAGGGAACCTAGATGTTAACTGTCGGCAAGAAAGACCTGTGGCTAGGGAAGAGGAGAGGAACACTCTGTTCGAACCTCAACGCATTGTTCATTGCTACCAATTCAAAGAATTGGGGCATCATGCAAGTCAGTGCCCTAATCTATGGGTTTTTGGAGGCCACCAACAACCTCCAAGGCAGCAAGGAAGCGATTCTTCCACCACTTCTGCCGAAGTGTACCCTGAAAACAATGTGGTGACAGGCATGATCGTTATTCATTCAAGAATAGCAAACTTACTTTTTGATTCAGTTTCTATGAATTCTTTTATATCTCAAAAGTTTAGTAGAACAGTCTGTGAACCACCAAAAATCATGGACGTGAAGATGTCAGTGAGTATGGAAAATGGGGAAATCATTACATCCCATGAATATAAGTCCTATACTATTATAATATGTGGATTGAATTTGCCTAAGAACCTCATCATACTCCCTCTGGTGGAATTTGATGCAATTTTTGGCATGGATTGGATTTCCTTATATAGATCCAACATAAATTGTCGAGAGAGGGAAATCACACTACATATGGAGAATCGACCCCCGATTCTTTACAAGTGTAAGGAGGAAGATGAATCTCCTTTAGCTCTATCATCTCAAGAATGGATATTACTACCATATGAGCATGCATATCTAGCTCATATGATTGAGTACGAGGAAGAAAACATCCTTGAAGAAATTCCTATTGTGAGGGAATTCGATGAAGTGTTTCCCGAGGAACTTCCTGGTATTCCTCTTAGAAGAGATGTGTAATTCTCAATTGAACTTATACCAGGGGTGCTACCAATATCCAAGACTCCATATAGAATGGCTATCGTGGATCTTGATGAGCTAAAGAAACAACTATAGGAGAATCTGGTTAAAGGGTTTATACGCCCAAGTTCTTCACCATGGGGTGCTCAAGTCCTCTTCATCAAGAATAAGGATGGTTCACTGTGGATTTGCATCGATTATTGTGAACTTAACAAAATCACTATAAAGAGCATGTTTCCTCTCCCATGGATCAATGACTTGTTCGATCATCTGCGTGTAGCACAATACTTCTCCATGGTATATTTGTGGTCGGGATATTATCATGTAAGGGTGAAGAAAGAAGATGTCCCCAAGATTTCTTTTCGTACAAGATACATGCACTATGAATTCATAGTAATGCCTTTCGGACTCACCAATGCTCCAGAAATTTTCATGGGCTTGATGAATAATGACTTTAGATATTACCTAGAAAAATTTGTGGTAGTCCATATAGATGATATTCTAATATACTCCAAAACCAAGGAGGATCATGAGGAGCATTTATGAACTGTACTAGAGACTTTGCGCAAGGAGAAGCTCTATGCAAAGTACATCAAGTGTGAGTTTTGGTTGAAGGAATTCTCATTCTTGGGCCATATCATCAAAATAAATGAGATATCTATGGATCCCTCTAAAACATATGCAATTGAGGGATGGAAAAGGCCATCATCGGTAACGGATATCCGTAGCTTCTTGGGGTTAGATGGATATTCTAGATGATTTGTGAGAAATTTCTCACGATTTTCTAACCCTCTTACCAAGCTAACTCGAAAGGGAGTAAAGTTTTCTTGGATTGATGAATGTAAAGAAAGCTTCAAGGAGTTAAAAAGGAGGCTTATCACTGCGCCCACGCTCACTTTACCCACAAGTGGGGAAATTTTTATGGTATTCAGTGATGCTTTGAAGAAGGGCTTAGGATGTGTGCTGATGTAGAATGATAAAGTGATATCCTATGCCTCAAGGCAGTTGAAAATCCATGAGCAAAACTATCCAACGCATGATCTGGAGTTGGCAGCGGTGATCTTTGCCTTGAAAATCTGGCGGCATTATCTATATGGAGAGAAATGTGAGATATATACTGATCAAATGAGTCCTAAATATATATTCACATAGAAAGTGATTAATATGAACCAGAGAAGATGGATAGAGTTCATCAAGGATTATGACTGTTCAATACATTACCACCCTGGGAAAGCGAACAAGGTGGCAGATGCCCTAAGTAGAAAGGACCCAGCGATTCTATCAATGATGATAATTGAGAAGGATCCAATCTTCTTAGACATGATGGAGATGGACTTGGGAATCATAAATAAGGGAAAATCTTCAATCCTTTCAAAAATTATTTCTCAACCATCTCTTTTGTAAAGGTTAAAGGATTCTAAAAAGGATGATGTGGGAATTCAAGAAAAAGTGGAAGCAATCAAAAAGGGGAAATCCTTAGAGTTTAATGTTAATGAAGAAGGAATTGTGCGATTTGGGAAAAGACTATGTGTTATAGCAAGGCTAGAGCTGAAGAAGGAACTTTTGTATGATGCACATAGTTCAAATTTCTCTATTCACCCAGGGAGCACAAAGATGTATTGAGATCACCGAGAAAACTTTTGGTGGGATAATATGAAAAAGGAGATCGATGAATATACATCAATATGTTATGAGTGCCAGCAAGTGAAGGCAGAGAGGCAGAAGTCTAAGGGGATAATGAAACCATTGCCCATACCAGAATGGAAATGGGAGAACATCACCTTGGAATTTGTCACTGGACTTCCGAGGACATCCAAAGGAAACAATGAAATCTGGGTTTTGGTGGATCGTCTTAGAAAGACTCCACACTTCATTGTTATTCGGGAGTATTTCTCATTGGATCAACTGGAATAGATATATACCAGAGAAGTGGTAAGGCTACATGGAGTGGCACTATCTATTGTGTCTGACCGAGATCCAAGATTCACCTCTATGTTTTGGAAGAGTCTTCAACATGCTCTGGATACTGAAAAGAACTTTAGTACGGCCTATCATCCTCAAACTGATGGCCAATCCGAGCGGACTATCCAAACACTTGAGAATATTTTGAGAGCGTGCTCAATGGACATTAAAGGAGGGTGGGATCAACATCTTTCTATGGTTGAGTTCTCTTATAATAACAGTTTCCTGTCGAGCATCCAAATGGCACCATATGAAGTCTTGTATGGGAAAAGGTGCAGAACACCGGCATGTTGGGATGAAGTCGGGGAACGTAAGCTGCTTGGACCATGAATGGTTGAGGAAATGGTAGAGAATGTGAAAACCATTCAGCAACATATCAAGGCAGCTCATAGTCGACAGAAGAGTTATGCAGATAATCATTGACGAGACCTTGGGTTTAAAGTTGGAGACATGTCTTTTCTACGCATATCTCCATGGATGAAGGTCATAAGGTTTGGAAAGAAAGGGAAGTAAAGTCCAAGGTACATCGGCCCCTTATAGATTCTTGATTGTGTTGGGGCTGTGGCCTATCGACTAGCACTTCCACCTACCATGTCCAAAGTACATTCTATCTTTCATGTATCCCACTTATGGATGTACATACCAGACCCTTCACATGTACTCTCTTCTGAGGTGGTACATTTGGAGAATGATCTTTCTTGTGAGGAGAAACCAGTGAAGATCTTAGATCATAGAGAAAAAGTTCTACAAAATAAGACAATTCCCCATCTCAAGGTGTTGTGGAGAAACCACAAGTTTGAAAAAGCGACATGGGAATTAGAGGAATTGATGAAGCTGAGTTACCCATATCTGTTTTAGTGTTGGAAAAGTAAACTTTGAGGGTGAAATTTCTTAAGTGGAGAATATTATAACGCCGCAATGTTTCATTAATGGAAATCCCACTTGATCTAATTAAATTTAAACTTCTTTGGTTTTATGTTACGATTTTTTACCATTGCTAGTATAGTCATTGAACAGTGATCATATGATTAGTATAAATATAGGGCTTTAACAAATCCAATTTACTCAGACAAAAGAAGTGATGACCACATCCAGTATAATTGCTCCATACAAGGCCCAATTATCGGAGCTCAGAAAAGAGGTGGCATCCTTGGGTTTCACTCTTGACCAAGCCCAAGCTGACCGTCATCATGTCAAGCTCAAACGGTACCGTCTATGGGAAAAGTGGATGTTGATAGAGATTACCACTCGAGTGATGTTATCTGAGTCACCCTAAGAGTCTGTCAACATCGCACACCTTACCCTTAGGTCTTATGCAACTATTTTAAGGGGTTATGTAACAAATTTCTAATACTATGTTCATCTAAATTACTATATTAATGTATATAATTTTTGTATATATTAATGAATATACTTTCTTATCATTATTGATACATTGTAAATAGTTTTTAAAGTACAAATAGTGTTTTTAGTTATTATTTAATTAAGAATTCTATTTTATTAAATAAAAATATTTTTGAATTAAATAATATTTTATTAAAATATTATTATTAATATTAAATTAATTTTTATTAAATATAAATGATCATATAATTTTATGAATGCAATTATAATTTTTTTAAGGTTTGAATGCCATTTTCGTCAAAACCCGTGAATTTTCGATAAATGTCGATTTTTATTTTAAAATTGAAAATTAATATATTTAGAAAATTATTTTGATAAAATAAATTTTATTTTTGGAATCATGTCGTCGAAATTATCCAACGGTGAATTTTTCCTAATTTTCTGAGATAGTCAAATTTTTGGGTAAAAATTAAATACCGTTTAAATATATGATGTGTTTCATGACATCATAATGACTCAATAGCGATGTAGTAAAATACTATAAGCTTTATGTTCGGAAAATATATGTTTTTTCATTAAAATAATTTTATTTTGGGTTTGTTTGACTTTTTTTTACAAAGCATTAATGGACCCTTCAAAACTTATTAGACATCTTGTCTTTTTAAATTATTTTCCATGGGAGTGTGACTCAACTCCACATAAGAAACCCAATTATTTTAAGAAGTTCGGAATTTGGCCTTATAAGATATTGTTTTCCTCTTCCCTTTTCCAAAATACATGGGATGGTTTTTTTTTGGATTAATTTAATATAAGGGGTCCCAATATTAAATAAAAAAATGCCCTCACCTTTCCTATATAAACCCAACAAATCTCCCACTTCCTCCTCACTCAATGCCTTTGGAGTTCGTCCAACCTCTGACCTACTCTCTCTAGAATCCTCACAAGGTGTCCCAAGCTCCCATGAAGCCTCTGTCAAGCCTCTCTGAAGCCTTTGGAAGCACCCTTTCAAGTAAGAGTTTTTTCTTCCATTCTCATTTTATATATAATTTTATTTAAGTTGTTTTGACCAATTAATTTATATTAAAAATGTTGGGGTATGGTTACGAACCTCCATTATACTTCCCTCTTTATTTTTGAATGATGAGAGACCCATTTCACTCTCATTAAATGCCTCCCATGTACACCTGTCACTATGCCGAAATTTCGAAAGGAACTTCTCTCTCCTCATTTACATTCAAGCAATACTTTTTTATCATGAATTGAAATTCCATTAAAATTGTTGGGACATGTATATATATGACCCCCTTACTGTACATTACATGTAAATATGATTAGGAACCCCTTTATCTCTCATCAACCATTTTTATGAATTCTTATGTCACGCCGTTACGCTGCCGAAATCGCACCGATTTTCTAAGACAATTTCATGGTGTAGTGTATACCATGCACATTTCTCCATCAAGGGTATTCACCTTTAAGAACATTTACTAATTGATTATAAAGTTTCATGTATGAATTCCACATTCCGTTATCATGGAATAAATGATTATGTTTTATGAATCCATGTTTTATGATCCATGTGGCACACTTACGCATGACGTGAAATGTTTAAGAAGGGTGCACCCTTATAGGGCTCCAATGCATTCAGTAAAGTATAGTATCATGATATGTCATGTGAAATGAGTATTTACTCATTCTAATTCATGTGAAACTAGGGTTTACTCGTGCTTCATGTGCAATGAGAATTTACTCATTCTCCATGTACAATGAGCCTTGGCTCATGCTAATTTCATGTTAAGTGTTGTTGCCACATTTCCATGTTATGATTATCAAGATTTACCATGCCTTTATGTTCATGTTTCTTTGGTGCACTATAGATATGCCTATTTTCTAACATGTATTGTACTCCTCATGTATTCCATGTTTATTCCCTTACTGTGATTTATAGCTCACCCCTTTTCTTATGCATATCCTCAGGTTATCCCATGCAATGCTAATTATGAGAGAATTTAGTGGTCATGTAAAAGATGTTTTCAATAAAGATGTTGTATTTCATGTTTTAAGTTGTCATGTAATGATCCTCAGCCCCAAATACACTAGACCTCTCGATCTTCCATGTTTTATAAAGTGAATAGTTTATGTCATAAATCATGATTATGTTTGTAATCAAAGTAGGGTTGTTATAGGCAGGATCAACCATGGGCTTCCCTAAGCCATATCTATCCTTTATAGTGGCCATATGAGTTGAAATAACCATCATGGAGGTCAAAAAAATTCTAGACGTGATTCTTAGTGGTCCTGACTATTGATAGTGGAGAAGATATAAAGAACGAGCTACTATACAAATGAAAGGGTCGGTTTTACTATGATGAAACGATGATAAGTGAGAAAAAATGTGATGTTTTGTGAAAGAATCAAGAGGTAACATCTATCCAAGAATTGGAATGGTGATATTTCAAAATGGCTGAGACGTTACTCAAAATTTCACAAACCACGACAACTTTGATAGCATTTGGACTTATGAATTTTCTTCCAGATAAAAATTCAATAAATTATACTAATGCTTTGGGTTGGGCTCTTGGATACCATGAAAATACCACCTGGGTAGATCTGCACTGCTTGTATTTTTAGGCCTTCTATACCACTATGATAACCATAGGGTTAATAACCCATGATTCACCTCTTCATGCACACAATCTCCCATGCACATCCCTCCACCGAGAAAGCCTTCCATTAGGTTATCATGGTCGGTCGTTCCTTGTAACTCCCAGACCCTAGAAGCCCAGAGCCAGTCAATTATTTTAATACATTTTCATTATTACAAGGAATCATGTCCCAAAAGACTAATCAATTTAGAATTAATGGAAAATACATTACATACATGATGGTTACATTACACATTCAAACAGAAAACACAACATAAATAAGATATTGATAACACTATTTTCCCCCTATCTTAACCCTAAATATCAAACATAATACACTTCTTGGAATCTAGGAAAACCAAAACATAAGAATGGGGTGAGCCCAGATGCTCAGTAAGGGTAAATAATTTAACAGAATTTATAAACTTTTACAGAAATACGTGAAATAAAAACAACAACCTTTTAAACATAAACTTGAACATAATATGTATATAATAAAAAAAAATTCCATATAAACATGGATATGGATATTATACTAGTCAAATAATAATATTTATTAATTAATTTCATAATTTGGGAATGCCTAAAATCGTACATCATTACCATATAGTCAATGCCTCGTGACAAGATTAAAAATAAATTATTTTTCAAGTCCTGGTGCCAAGACACTAGTTTTTTTAATGAGACATACCAATTCATCAAGGTGCTATAGCAGGCACCACCCGTCACTTACTAACTTCAATACAGTCCTCATATTAAAAGGCTGAAACATAACATAAATATTCGTATTAAAACAAGAATAAAATGTTAATTATTTAACCATAAACCATGAATGGTATAAAAATATCATATCCACAGTCAAACATATCACAAAACCGTCAATACAATATGGAGGATTATATCACAATAAATAAACTTTAAACAAGTGTAAAATCTAACAAAATATGTAGACATAGATGAAATCAAAACTATTTGAGAGATATATCTATTTCTATTTTGAAATAAAAACAATTATTTTGAAAATATTCTCATAAGATTGTAAGGGAATCTTAGAAGGTTTTATAGTTGTGGAAAATAGCATCACCTGTTGTATAATTTAAAAAAATCATTTCTTAATTTTTCCATAAAGGTCGTAAAGGACCCTGTTTGGAAAATGATGGAAATGTTTCTTTATAAACAACTCATAAAAATTAAAAAAAGGGTATACATGAATTTAACCCCTAGTATTGGAAATAGTAATATTTTTTAAAATACTTGTTTAAAAAACAAGGATGTGGATGATAATGAGGTCCCAATTGATACTCACTTATTAACAGTCTCATATAATGAAGAGATTGCACAATTAACCATTACCATACACCTTCCATTGGTCGAGTGTAAGTTTATCCTCCTGTATAATGACTATAGTATGTTATTAAATTATTCCAGAACCATATTCATATTTATTATCTCATCAAAGATTAATATATGACTTTATACAACCCCTTTAAAAATTATTTCCATGTTAAAATAACATTTTGGGTAATAATAACTTCATTTATCATACATGTTTTAAATTGTTGTTATTGATCGTATCATTTAGATCATGATTTAAATACATCCACGATATAAAACATGATATATATAATATATATATATATAATATACATATTTATAATAGATATATATATATATATGAAATGAAAAACACTATTTATGTATATGGTAGGCCATACGTACGCATAAATGCTACTTCCGTTTTCATATCGTATTGAATGGATGTAAGTGAATTAGATATATGTAAGTACATACATACACACATACATACATACATACATACATACATACATACATACACACATACATACATACATACATACACACATACACACATACACACACACATACATATATAAATACATACATATATAGTAGCATTATTAGGAAATATATTAAATACTTATTCATAATATATATTTTTATAATCATCGTTGAATGGTGAACCTGGAAATGAATCTCACCGCGTCGTGGGGACGGTAAGTTGTACGTACACAAGAGCGACGATATAATTTCCTTAATGATTAAAAGGTATGAAATTTGATGGAGTATTAATTATATATTGAAATCATCATGTTATTATTTTATTTATATAAATATTACTCATCATTATATTCATCCAAATAACATAGTGTAGAATAACAAGTTACACCACTATGTGGAAATGGTAAGTCGTACGTACACATGCCTAATAAAATTATCATTCATATGATGGATAGAATAATGAGTATGGTTATACCATATTTATAATAACATCATAGTTTGTAGAAGGTACTGGAGTTATTATTTTTGTATGTATATAAAAAATAAATAGAAAGTGGAAGAAGAAAAAAACTTTGAAGGATGTGATAAAATAATTACCTCTTTTTTGGCTGTTTCATTTTGATTTAAAGAAAAATGGATCCTTAGGATGGATTTATGATCAAGTAAAGGTCTCTATTATTAAGTGAGGTATTCTTGGAGGATATTTGGGAAGGTTTTGGCCACGCCAAATGGATTTGGAGGTCTGATTTTGAGAGAAGGGGAAGTACCATTTTATAAGAAAGGTGACAGTCACTTTAAGAAAGGTTTGAAATATTATTTTATTATAAAATAATTTTCGGTTTATAATGGATAAAAATTGTTTTATTTATAAGATAATAAGGATATTGGTTTAAATCCTATCAAAAAATATGTTTTTTAAAATTTTAGGTCACAATATTAATCATATCTTTTAGATTTAACGATTAGTTAAAAAGTGTAACTTTTACCATGTTCTCTTTTATTATTATAATAAATCATTAATAAACAAACTATAAGAAGACAAGAGAAAACCAAGTGGTTTAATATTAATATATATAACATTATCTATGTAATTTGGCCTAACCATATATTTTTAGAATTATTATACCAATTAATAATATAGTATTTGTTTTAAAAGATCATTTATGTAAATTTTGACACTATTTGAAATTTTGTTTTTTTATTCATAAAAGCTTTATAACATTAAAAAAAAGTTAATCAATCCTAAATTTTCATATTAACCTATAAACTTCTTGGATGTCATTAAAATAATCAATTTAATTTTATTTTTATATTTATAATATCAATTATTTTTATCATTCATTGATAAATTAATTACTATATCATCATTGTGTCGAAAATAAATTGAAAGATTTACAATCCAAAAATTATAAATAAAAAACAATTATTTAGGAAATCTTTTTACATTTATAATTAATATTTTTAGTATAATTTATCTTATGTATGACCCTATATTAAAAATGGTTTAGTTATTAAACATTGAATTTATCACTTTTAACTCTTATTTAAATAAAATAATAATAAATTTCTTAATCTAATCCAAGTGGACCAAAATGATCATATTTTATTCCTAAGGTAGGTTTTTTCCTATATAAATTTATACAATATAGTTATGATAAGTGTTTGAGTAATTATAATATCATTTTTACCTTTAATTACCCTATTAACTTTTAACCATGGTAAATAAAAGCCAAAGGTTACTATTCAACAATAATTATTTTCATCTTATTGAACAAAATTTTACTTACTAATTTCAACCATGTCTCTCGTATTTTTTAAATTCAATTCATAGAAGTGGTAAAATAATATTTTATGCAAATTTTCAAATGTGCCTAGAAGATGGGTAAAAGAAGTCAAAATGTTCAATAAAATATTATACATTTAATTTTATTATAAAATGATTCCAGTGAATTACATTGAACTTATATAGGTATTATATATCTATTTGGAGATAAATTAAATTAAATAAAATAAATAATTATTTAAATTAAATGTCGGTTTTCAATAATAACGCTTCATTTTCACTACTCCTCAAAAATTGAACGTTTTCAGAAAAATACCAAACATTCACCCTAAGATAATTTTGATATTTCTAATTCAAAAATGAATTATTTTTTAAAAAATTAAAAAAATATAAGTTTCATTAATTAATATAAAAATAATTCCTATTGTCAAAACCAAATGGTGGGTTTTTAAAAATAAAAACTATCAAAAGAGTGACATGTGTTTAGGCTAAATTTAAATGTGAAATTAAATACAATGACCTAAATTGTATTAAATTATAAGAATATAATATAATTATACTTCCAAATCATTTAAATTCATAATTAAACAATATAAATTATTTCGATAGAAAAAATTTGTTTCAATTAAAATTCAGTATTTTTCAGTATTCATCAAAATATGAAAGTTATATGAAAAGTACCAAACATTTATCCAAACTAAATTTTTTATGTCCCTGTTCTAAATTATAATTTAATTTAATTAAATTGAATATATTAATGTGTCATATATTGTTTTTAAAAAGGGTTCCCCATTAAAAGGCAGTAAAATTGAGTTTTGTGAAAAAAAAATATTTTATCTGAAAATTGATTTTTTTTCTTATATTATTTAAATGAAACTCTTAATATGGATTATAAAAATATATAGAGTATATAAAATAAAAAATTTAGTTAAAAATATTCATAACCACCTTTTGAATGACTAGTTTGGTAATTCTTGGTGCACTCGAACTCAGTGGGGCGTGTAGTGCAAGTTACAGAATTACTTTAAAGAGATAACACACTATGAAATATTGGGGTGTCACATTATCTCTTCCTTAAATAAATAGTGTCCTCGCAATTTGAAATTTTTCTTCAAAAATAAAATGATAAAAATAGAAAAATATATTTGTGTAAAAGCCACATATGAAATTGGGTTTATAAAATTTAGTTTCAATAAGACAGAAAGAGAAATGAAAAATTCACAACCAAATTATGATATCGAGTAATAGAAAAATGGAGTCAATTAGAGGCAAATAATTGTAGAAAAATTAATAATACATAGGGATTGATTAAGATCATCAAACACAAACAAGTGTAAAATTTAGGGCCTCAAAGCCATCAATCTATAATGATTGAAAATATCATCCATTCAATAAAATATTAGGTATTAGGATAACACGTTTTTGGTTTTAAGATCCATTCCATAAAGTATAAGAATTAATTTATTCATTGAGTAAGAGGAAAAAATACTTGACAAGTAGAGTTTCATCCTTCGACTAATTCCTACCACAAAGTCATCTTTCACTCCATAATATAATAGAAATAAAAAATATTCTATCTATCCTAATCAAATAGGGTTTCAAAATTAATAAAATTATATTTTTTATTTTAATAATATTAATAAAAACATCATTACACAAAGTTGGTATTCATGTAGGCCAGTGGAAGGTGATACACCCCTGTCACCCATTGGTTGTAGGTTCAAGTCTCACGGCCTTTTCTGAAAATATGGGTTGCTTCCCGACCTCCGAGTTCTCCTTTTTATAACTATACAAAAATAATATTAATAAATAATTTGACCTTAAAAATAGTATCCAATTTCAATCTTAATCCATTCAAAAATTTATACTTATCCAAAATACTTCTGTACAATCTCATAGTCCACTCTTTATAAAGAAGGTAAACACAATGAAGATCTTTTTTACCACATAATAACATGCGAATACCTTAATCATGTATTCTTTTAAAACATAGTAACACCCTGAATTACCATAAACACTTATTTATTACATTCATTCTCCCTTATTCCTTATAGAATACTGGATATACTCCTTATATCAAAAAATGTTGTAAATTCTAACAATAATGGAATAAAAAACAATCAATTAGTTTCAATGTAATCATGAATATCGAATATAATTTATCAAAACCAATCATATCTTATTCCAAATTCACTACCTTAGTAAATGACCATATTAATGTTTATCATTACATACACAATGTATTTTCTAAAAACATTTAACTTGCAATTGAGTAACATTTCATAGAACCATATAATGTAAAATTATCAATGAAATAGTACTGCATTAAAATCCTTATATATTTCCATAAGTAATATAACCAGAACATCATTGATACAACACTCAAATGACACTATTCATCAATAAAAATATAAGAACACTAATTTTTAATCTTCATCTATGGTAATATCATAACTTGATTATTATCTAATAGCATCATTTGTGGTATAATTTGATGATTGGGACATTGATTTGTGTAGTGTCCCAACTCCTTGTAGATAAAGCATTGTACATTTGAATCATTTTTCTTCCCCTTGCAGTCATGTACATGGTGTAATTTTCTACACACATATAAAAAAATCCCATTCCCTTCAATCATTTTCCAAGGGGTTTATTTCCATAGTTGTCGCATATAAGAAAATATATCTTTCCCTTTTTCCTTTATCTATATTTCTCTCTACCATCCCCTTCTTCTCTAGCTACCCTTCAAGGCATAGGACGCCAATAATACTATACTAATCTTATTAACACATGATACTATTTATTAATATGATGAGAATATATGGGATACTATTTACCTTCTAATTTTTGGATTAAGACCATGAAAGATAGGATCCTACTTACTCATTGGATCATGCGTATTGCTGGAGTTCTCATTCCTTTTACTGAGCACCACTTCTAAACAATGGAATTACCTAGGTTAGTTTATGAATCATAATGAATAATTCCAAACATGTAAAATACTTATCATAAATTTAACAGTTTATACATATAATCCATAATCATAAAAAATGTTTTCTTTGTCAAAATATTTACAGATAAATCCATCATAATGGATTTTAATGAAAATGTAATTTTTAATTAGAATATCCCCAAGGAGAATCGTATCCAAGAGTGCATCAAGGACTGTTTTCATGTACCAGGATACCCTGAGTCAACGCCGAAACCACTTGTTAGAGTTTTCCCTCCTAGTTACACCTCTTCCAGATCTACCTCTACCTGCTTGTATCCAGAAATGTATTTTTTTTCTTAGAAAATATACAAAATCTCTACATTACAAAAATTCAAAGACGTTATTCTATATTATTCATCAAAGTCTATAATATAGAAATGATCTCTAATCAGAGTTATTCTAAATCTAGTTTCCAAGGGTTGAGCTCAATTTCTCCGTGAGGGTGAATAATTAAGTAGAAGCTATAAACTTTTATTGAAATATGTGTAATAAAAACAACATCCTTTTAAACATAAAATTCAACATAAAATGGAGAAAATAAATCAAACATTACCTTATAAACATGCACATGGATATTCTACCAGTCGAATGGTCACATGTAATAATTAATTTCATAATGAGGGAATGACTAAATCTAGACATCATTAGCACATAGTCAAGGCCTCATTCCAGGTCTACAAAAAAGTTTTTTTGTCAAGGGATAGTGCCAAGATAATATTTTTCTCACGAGACCTACTGATACATCAAGGAGCAATAGCCGTATCCACCGATCACTTACTAAGTCCAATGGAATTCACATATGAACAGTTTGAAACATAAAAAATCATATGTATTAAATCTACCACGAATAATGTTAGTACATTAACCATAAAACATGAATGGTATAAAAATATCATATCCATAGTCAACCATATCAAAAAACATTAAATAAAATATGGAACATTTTACCATAATAAATCGACTTCAAACAAATGTAAAATCCAACAAAGGATGTTGACATAGATTAAATCAAGACTATTTGAGAGAAGTATCACTTTCTATTTTGAATTCATTAAAAAATAAAAAAAAATATTTTGAAAAAATTATTATACGATTGTAAGGGAATAATCGAAGGTTTCATTATGGTGGAAAAAAGCCGCTCCCACCGTATAAGTTAAAAAAACATTCTTTCCTAATTTTTGTCGAAAAGGTCGTAATGGACCTTGTTTGGAAAACGACGGAATGATTTATTTATAAACATCTCATAAAAATTGAAACAAGGGTATAAATGACTTTAACCCATAGTACATGAAATATTAAAAATGTTTTGAAATTCCTTTTTATGAAACACAAATGTGGATGACAAAGAGGTCATAGGAGATACTCATGTGTAAACAAACTCGGATAATGAAGAGGTTGTAGAATTATCCCTTACCTTGCACTTTCATTTGGTAGAGGGTATGTTTATCCTCTTGTATAATGAAAATAGTATGTTATTAAATTATAACAAAACCATATTCATATTTAATATATCATATACGATTCATTTATAATTTAATATGACCCATTTAATAATTATTTCTTTGTTAAAATAACATTTCGTGTAAAAATCAATTTCTTTATTGTACGTGTTTTTACTTGTTATTTTTGATCATATCATTTAGATAACGATTTAAATACATACAAAATAAAAAGATTGATTTATATATAATATATATTTATAATATAAATATCTATAATAGATAGATATATGAAATGGAAAACAAATTTTTTGTATATGGTAGGTTGTATGTACGTAAAAACGTTGTTTCTGTTTTCATATCATATTGAATGGAAGTAAGATAATTAGATATATGTAATAAATAAATAAATATATATATATATATCCAGTAGCATTATTATGTCACATGTTACATACTTATTAAAAATATATATTTTTATAATCATCGTTGAATGGTGAACATGGAAATGAATCCCACCGCGTCGTGCAGATGTTAAGCTGTACATACACACGAGCGACAATATTATTTCCTAAATTATTAAAAGGTATGGAATTGGATAGTATATTATTTGTATAGATAAATTAACATGTAATTTTAATTACATATATACATATTACAAAAAACTATATTCATCCAAAAAACATAGTGTTTAATAACAAAATTCACCACGATGTTGAGATGGTAAACCGTACATACACACACTTGGTGAAAAAACAGAGTGTTTATCATCCCTTTCAATGTTGTTTTCTTCTTCAACTTTATAATTATTGTGTCATAAATAAATTTAATTATTTAACCTCTAAAAATTATAAATATAATACAATTATTTATTAAATATTTTTAGATTTCATATGAATATTTATAGTTTAATTTATCTTTTGTATAACGCTATATGAAAAATGGTTTAGTTATTAATCTTTGAATTTAACACTTTTAACTCTTCTTTAAATAAATTAATAATAAATATCCTAATCTAATCAATGTAGACCAAAAGAATCATATTTTATTCATGATTTTGGTTTGGGCAGAAATAAAATTATCCAATTGAATTATGACATGTGTTAGGGTAATTATAATATCATTTTACCTTTAATTACCCTATTTACTTTAAACCATGGTTAAAAAAATTAAAAAGTTATTATTCACCAAAAATTATCTTCATATTATTGAACAAAAATTAATATACTAACATCAATCGTGTTTCTCGTATTTTTGAAATTAAATTCACCAAATGGGTAAAATTACGTTTTATGAATATTTGCAAATGTTCATAGAAGGTGGGAAAATACATTAAAACGTTCAAAAAAAATTATACATCTAATTTTATTATAAAATGAATCAAATGAATTAAATTGAACTTATAGAGGTATTATATATCTATTTTTACTTAAAATAAATTTAAATAAAACAAATAATTATTTAAATAAAATTGGGTTTAATCAATATCGCAGTGTTTTTCACTATTAATAAAAAATTGGATGTTTTTAGAAAAATAAAAAAACATTACCCTATAATAATATTGATATTCCAAAATCAAAAAATAAGTATATTTTTTAAAATTCAAAACATTGAAGTTTCATTAATTAATGTAAAATTAATTACCGTTGTTAAAATCGAAAAAGTGGGTTTTAAAAAGTAAAAACTATCAAAATATTGACATGTGTTTAAGTTATCTTTAAATATAAAATTAATTACAATGACATAAATTGTATTAAATAACAAAAATATAATCTAATTATACTTACAAACCATTCAAATTCATAATTTAGCAATATAAAATATTTTTATTAAAAAAGTTGTTTTCTAACAAAATGTATTGTTTTTCACTATTCATCAGATAAGTAACAAAAATTTATCCAAACTAAATTTTTTTTGTCTCGTTTCTAAAGAATAATTTAATTTCCTTAAATTGAATATATAAAATTGTCAAATATTGGGTTTTATAAAGGTTCACCATTAAAAGATGGTAAAATTAATTTTCTTGAAAGATACTTCTTTTATCTGAAAAAATGAATTTGTTCTTATATTTTGACTATTAAACACATAGTATTGATTTTAAAATTATATGGAGTGTATAAAATTCAAAATTCTATTAATATTATATAAAAAAAAATTTGGAATGGGGAGTTTGGTATGTCATGGTGCGCTCGAACTCAGTGTTGCGTGTAACACAAGTTAATGAATTACCATAAAGAGAAAACATACTATGAAATATTGGGTTTCTAAATTCCTCTTTTAGTCATTCTAGATGGGTCTCTAGCCTTTATGGTTGATAGAAATCATAGCTGGTTATTTTTTTGACACCTAAAAAATGATAAAGTAATAAAAAATATCTTAATAATATATTTTAATAAATCTCAGACTTTTATTTCATAACAACATAATTCATTTCAATGAATTAATTATAATTTCTAATAAATTAAAAAAACAATAACTTTAATCAGTGTTTAGTTAAAAAATCATTTATATATATTTGATATTTTCAAAAAAAATCATACAAACATCAGTGTATTGTGACCTTATTTAAAAAAGAGATCTTTTTTATTAATCAATTTTCAATGATTATTATTGAATACAAGACACACCCCCACACACATAATCTATATTTATATATCATATTTTTTATATCTATTAATGTCCTAAAATTCCAAGGTTATGTAATAAATGGAATAAAAATAATAATATTACAATCTTTCAAACATAATTCTCATTAAAAATGACAGGGTGTCACATTATCCACCTCTACATTAAAAAATTTCTTCATTAAATTTTGAACCATAGATCTGTAATCATGGGAATTATATTTGGATATGCAATTAATTAAAACACATACCATAATCATGGATAATAAATATTATTATTGAAAAAAAAGAAATTGAAATAAAAAGGCCATCATGAATATCACACAACTAGTTCTCCAAAATAGAGAACATTTGTGTGATGTGAAAATAAAAACATCGAAGAAACATATATTTCCAAATATGGATTTATAGTTACACATAAAATTAACTATATTAAAGTGAGCGGTAATTAGAATGTTAATTAAACAAATTCAATACTGTGTGAAAATGCCATCTATTCATTAAAAACATGGGTGATATGATAATGTTTTCATTTCAATATCATTAACTAGTAGTTGAATGATTCATTAAATATTTAGACTAATAACGAAAAAAATATACTTACTTGATATCCTTTAAATCAATTAATGTTATTTTGTGAATTTGTTTTTATTTTTAATAATATACCACTTTATATTATCTTTTACTCTAAATTTGGTGAATGTATACTTAATTACTAAAGAACATAATCGACTTATGAGGGACCACAATTTATATAAATGGATGAAAATATTTTCATCATTTATTTACTAAAACTGAAATGGTTGGAACATAATATGATAATACACAAAATTAAAAATGATTCCTATAATAAATAATACATTAAACAACAGAATTTTACAATGAAACCAATGGTTTAACATTTATCATTATATAAATAAATAACCCTACATAAAAAATTACTTTAATAATCACATTATTACAGAATTAGTTAACCATAATGGGTTTATAATACCTATCACCTAACATCAACAGACTTTTAATATTATTATTTTGAAATAATAGAAAATGATAAACTCAAGTTTTAGACATACTTCAACAACATAAATCATCTCCAAAAATATCATTAATGTAACACACAATGATTTTATTAAATTTATCATTCAAGTATATTGGATTCTTTCATTCCCTCCCCCAAACCTACAATTTATTATTATTAACTATATTTTAAATAATATGTTATGAATAGTATTTTTTTTAAATATATAGAAATTTTCATACTCTATATAAATACTTAGTAATCAATCAATCAATTTTCAATAATGACATTTTGTTTTCTAAAAATATATTTTTCCAACATCAAATATTTATTTATTTATTTTAGAAAATAATTTAATTAATTATATAAATATTATAAAATATATTTAATAAAATTAACTTCATTTTTTAAATGATAATATCAAAATTACCTTTTGGTGAAATTTTGGTATTTTTTTAAAAGGACTATTTTTTCCGTGAATAACAAAAAATACCGAATATAAAATTACTATTATATTAAACTAAAATAAAGTTAAATTATTATTTTAATATACTCTAAAATTAATATATGATTTATATAAATATAAATTATGTAATTAATTTCATTTCAGTTATCTTTAGACATGATTTTCATATAAGTATTTGTTTTTGAACAAAAATTCATTTTTCTAAGAAATTTATTTTTTTGGGTTTTAAAATTTTATAAAAATAAAAGAAATTTAGAATATATAAATTTAATCATGAAAATTAAATCCATATATATAATTAGTATTTTTAAATTTGATGAATTATTCCCATATATTTTTTGTCAAAATGAATTCGAAGAGTGCTGAAATTAATGACCACTGGAAATAGTCAATCATGTATATATAGGTAAAAACTAATCAACAAGGCCTTAATTTTTCATATTAATTATTACTAGTTAAATGAAATTATTCCCTTATCATATTATGCTCTAATTTTAGTTTTCAATCAGAAATGTATCACAAAGCTAACATATATATTATTTAAACCAATGGAAGCGTAAAACAGCACTGTTTTAGTAATTAATATTATTTATTTTTTCATATAGTGAAACAATACTAAAAAATATTTATAATATATTTCATAATGAATAAATTATATTTATTTTGGTAAATTATATAATTTTTTTTGAATTAAAATTTTCTCTTAAATACTTACACAACAGTGATGCTACAACTATTAAAATTATGAATCAAATTAAATAAATGTTATTAAAAATATATTATGTGTTATAAATTGAGATAATTAATTAAATTTAATTAATTAATATATATACATGACATTTTTGGGAATTATAAAATTAATAATATAGAATTATATGTGGTTTATTGTTGTTATAAAAGTCAATGTACTGAATACTGTCAAAATTTACAATAATGATATTTTGGGAGATCAATATTTCATTAAATTATTTTGAAATCATTAAAATATTAAATAAGAAAACAGGGATATAATTTGTTCTAAAATTTCATCCATTATCGATTTGAGAGTCTATATTTACCATGAATATAGAATTTAGACCTTTTAATTTTTTAAAATATGTTACCATGGTTGCTGTCAAAATATGTTATTTATTGGGTTAAATTAATAAGGTATAAAATAGTAAATAAATATTAAAAAATATTTAGTTTTTATTGATATTTCAAATATATCCTACCATAGGATCGAATTCATAACCATCTGAAAGTATTTTTCTCTCTAATATTATTGTTATATATAAATTTATAAGAAATTCTAGAAGTACACCTAACCTCAATTATAAAAGTACAACTCCTATATCCCTTAATTACACCACTTTTATACTAAAACCTTGTTCATAATCTGAAAAATTGTTTTGTCCTCTTACATAGAAACATTATAGAGGTGATTTTGTTTTCAAAATTCTAACACTATTTGACATTAGGGGTGATTTAAAGGTTACGTTTTCAAAGAGAGATAATCACATTAACTTGTAATTTTTCAAATATTTTTTTCCTTTAATAAATAATTTATATTTACCATAAAATAAAAAAATAAGAATAATAAATATTTGGAAATTTTGTAATGATTTTTAAAACACCATTATACACTATCTTTCCAATCAAATTAGAAGTTAATGTATAGCTTGTGCATGCATAAATCTTATCATCTCCACATAGGGATATAATTCTTTTTTCTCCAACATATTTAATAGATGGGAAATATGATTGGTGTAATTTCTATATATGATATTTAAAACATAAATATTGTTTTTAACTATAATTTCATTTGAAAATATTACTCATCAAATAATTTGGGAAATGATATAGTCGGTCATGCGTTTTTGTGGACTGCCATCTCTAATATGATTTGTGAATCATTTTTCATTAATATTAGACTACTGTGGTAATAATATTTATTTTTATTTTAATATATGATATATATTAAAGAATAATAATTTTATAATTTTGAATTATTATTTATCTTTCTTTCATTTCACTAGTCAGAAAATAGAATCCTTTTTCTTACGTGCGTACGACTTACCGTCCCCATGAATGATGTTAGTTATTTTTCTATCTCCAATTTTCCGAATGATAATAAATAATTTTATAATTATTATATACATTATTTATACAATCATTTATATTATTAAAGAAATGGGGCCATTACCAATGCCTAATTTTCGAGGCCACCAAATAGAAATATGGTTGGAAAATGAATTAATTATCACCTAGAATAGTGATTTTATTAAAACAATTACTAATAAACAGGTTATAATATGATTTAAAAAATATTAATTGTATTATATATATATATAGTTTTGAAATAAATATATAATATATCTATAATTATTTTTAATTATTATTCAATGAGAATGAGGAATAGAAATACTTGATGTAAGAGTTTATTTCACATTATAATAATTATTCAAGATTATTTATATTTATACCCTTATAGAGGAATATTTATATTCGATGTAATTTTTTTAAAAGGTATTCATAAAGGTTTTTACTATTCTCCAACAATTTTTAAGGTCATTTTTTACTATATTATAGTTTTTACTAAATACTTTGAAACAATTTTATTTTTTTATTTTCCAAACGATTTACTTAGTGACTTTTATGAAAATAATAAAGAAGTAGTGGTTTTTAGAGTTTTATAGTATGATAGGAAGTTACTACCATCATAAAGATAATTTATTTTAATATTATGTTATAATTACAGATATTAATCACAAATAAATTTTTTTTAATTTATAATCCGGAGACCATTTAAGAGTGATTGGATTTTAAAATGGAAAAATTTATTTATGTTAAGAATTATTCTTAGTGATCATTCAAAAAAATTATTCAAACTAAGATGACATAATTTGATGAAACATTATCTATACATGGAATAATATCATGGTATTCCATTATTATTCTTTTTAGGGTGATTTATGTTTTTGATAAAAATATTTTGATGAAACCCATTACATTTTCTATGCCTTTTACATTGATTAAATGATTTTGAAAATCATTTATTTTAATGAGTTTTGAGATGATGAATGCTATATGATTTTATGGAACACATATGAGTGATTTTATTTATTTAAAGGAGGGGACTCATGTCTCCCTATAATGAATTGGGTAAATATAGATAACTCATGAAGTAAATATGTTATTTTTTTACTTGATTCTAGGTTCACAATTTGATTCATCGACCATGATTTCATGTAAATAAAATTATGATTATACATGGAATTTGTGTCTATAAATTTACGGGTGTAACTAGAATTTATTTTTATAACACTATGGGTTGATTCATATTTCATTTTCATAATTTTATGTGTTTACCTGGTCTATAATATTGTGATTATACCTTGTTTTAAGTACATAAATTTTTAAGAGATCCAGATTTCACGTCATTAACTCAAATAGAAAAACATTTTCTATTAATAAAAGTTAAAAAAGTTATATGTTTTTGTGTATTCCACAACTCCCTATATTATAACAATTTTATGATCTTATAAATTCATTTTTTTAATTTTTTTATTTATGTATTATGAACATCAAATCATTTTTCCATGACTCATGATCTTGATTAAGAATATGTAGGTTGTTTATTTTAAATGTAATGTTTTTCTTTAAATAACATGTAGTCATGATATGCTTATGTGATTACAAGGTCCTCAATTTTTACCCTTATTGGTCATCTAATATCACCATTTTTATTTTTTTTATCTGGGTAAAGAGGAAATGATTTATGCAATTATTTATATAAGAATAGATCTTGTTATGAAGAATGTAGTGGGGGTTGATATAGATCATTTATGAACCATTTGTTTATCCAACCTATATTCAAAAATAAATATAACTAAATGATTCTAAAATGAATCAAAATAAATGGTAATTAATATTCACAATAAAAAATGTAATAACTATGTATGAAAATTATGGGTCATTATAGTTTGTATTCGATAATAGAAATGTATAAATTTGGAAACCATGATGATAAAAAATGTAAAAAACATTGGGCTAGGTATATGAGTATGATAATATCATTATTTTGTACATCGTCAATAATCATGGTTAATCCTATGGTGTTACTGATTGAATATAACAATTTGTAATTGAAACATCCACTGAATCATGTTTCATGATTATATGATTTTTCACTATATGATTCATTTCACACAATATACCTTATGGTTTTAGTGAATGAATTCAACTATAAGGAATTGGGAGAACAATGAATGCGATAGAAAATGCAACAACCATTCTTATAATAAATCAAATACAATAAGATCTAAGAAATATGTGTAATAAAAACCAAAGCCTTTTAAACATAAACATGAACATAATATAAAGAAAATAAATCAATCATTACCATATAAACATGCACATGAATATTATACTAGTCGAATAATCTCATGTAATAATAAATTTCATAATAAGGGAATGCCTAAATCCGGAGATTATTACTACATAGTCAAGGCCTCATGCAAGGACTATAAATAAAATTTTAGTCATTGACTTCTTCCAAGACAATAGTTTTTCTCACAAGACCTTCTGATGCATTGGGGAGCTATAACAGGCTCCACCCATCATTTACTAAGTCCAATGAATTCCTCAAATGAAAAGGTTGAAACAAAACATAAACAATCTTATCAAAACTAGCATACAAAATATTAAAATTTTAACAATATACCATCAATGGTAGATAAATATAACATCCAGATTCAAACATATCGCAAAACCTTTAATACAATATGGAATTCTATATTATAATAAATCTACTTCAAACAAGTGTAAAATCCAAAAAAGGATGTTGACATAGATGAAATCAAAACTATTTGAGATAAACATCACTTTCTATTTTGAAATAATTTAAAAAAAGAAAGAATTTATTTTAAATTTTTTTATAAGAATGTAAGGGATGCTTCAAAGGTGTTTTAACAAAGTAAAATAGTTGAACTCTCTGTATAAGTTAAAATAACATTCCTTCCTCAATTTTGTCGAAAAGGTTTTAAAGGACCTTGTTTTGAAAATGACGGAAATATTAATTTATAAATATCTCATAAAAAGTCAAACATGTGTATAAACAACTTTACCCAGTAGTCTATGAAATAGTAAAAATATTTCCAAATACACTTTTAAGAAACACGAATGTGGGTGATAAAGAGGTCCCAGAAGATAATTACGTATAAATAACCTTAGATAATGAAGAGATTTTAGAATTAACACGTACATTAATTTATCCTTTGGTCAAGGTTACATTTAACCTCTTTTATAATGACAATAGTATGTTATTAAAAAATACCAGAACCTTATTCATAATTATTATATCATATATGATTCATTTATGACTTTATACTACCTATTTAATAAATATTTTTATGTTAAAATAACATTTTAGGTAATAATCTCTTTCTTTATTGTACATGTATTAACTTTTTATTCTTGATCGTATCATTTAGATAAAAATTTCAATAAATCCAGAATATAAAACATGATATATATATATATATATATAATATACTTAGAATATCAAAATGTTTAATAAATATATATATTTAATGGGAAATACTGTTTATGGAGACGATAAGTCCTATGTACCCATAAACATTGTTTCCGTTTTCATATCATATTGAACGTTAATAAGTGAATATGATATATGTAAGTAAATAAATATATATATCTCCAATAGAATTATTAGGTCATATATTACATACATATTAATAATATATATTTTTATAATCATCGTTGAATTGAGAACTTGGAAATGAATGTCACAACCCATCCCCAAGGGCCCGTATCGTGACTACCGCAAGCCCACCTTCCATAAGCCAGGGGCTGGCGACTAGCACCAAAGGTGTAATTACCTAAAATAGGGAAGCCATTGCCTTTATAAATCGTAAACACACACAAATAGAGTACAACCAGAAGAAAACACTAAGTAAATGTTGTATAACAAGTGTACTGAAAGTAAAGGGGCCAGAAATAAAAGACCAATATTAAAGTAAAAGGAAAGGAAAAATAGGTATAACTAAAAAGACCAATATCTGGAAGGTCTCTAAGAGCTCATGGATCGTCCACCATGGATACTACCTGATGGGTAGGTACAGATAGCCTCCTCAGTGCTCCACGTCCGTCCATCTCCTCCGGGTACCGACCCGTCGTGAGGTCCACCTCTGGGTACCGTCCAGTCCTCGTACACTCAGCCACGGTCAGCGTTGTCCATAGTCTCCATCCAACACAATGATGTGCGGGCATGGCCTGTGCAGGGGTGAGTATAACGATACTCAGTAGGGACCCTAAGACCCTCAAGGTCTCACAAAATCCAACAATGATAAACCACAAGGTATGAAATCAACGGATAACCATTACTTAGGTATATGCTCATACATATACCTACGTTATCAAGTAAACCATCTCAATCATGAGAAAAACACAAAGGTAATTGACTCAGATAGAACCAGGATTTTTCATTATCAAAACCATGACTGCTTGAGAACTTTTCCT
This sequence comes from Viscum album, assembly GCA_963277665.1. Classification (NCBI taxonomy): domain Eukaryota; kingdom Viridiplantae; phylum Streptophyta; class Magnoliopsida; order Santalales; family Viscaceae; genus Viscum; species Viscum album. The sequence goes on from OY728130.1 coordinate 1,879,205,982, forward strand.
CTGTATATAATAGTGGGCCTATCGTGACACCACGACACTTCTCACTAACCATAGACTGATGAGGTACTCCTCCTATCGAGTACCGTGGGTTTCCAGCCAACTACCAGGTGTTCCGTCTACTATGGGTCGGCCGCCAAATACTGGGCGCTCCCCCTAATAGCTTACAGAGGGACTACTCCAATCGAGTACCGCAGGTCTGCTACCAACTACCAGGCGCTCTGTCCGCCATGGATCTTCCGCCAAATACCGGGCGCTCCCCACTGGGCTAGAGAAGTCTCTCCGAGTTGAATCGGTCAAGCAATCATCAGGTCTACAGTTACTAGGTCTCTAAACTCTGTATGCTCGTCAGTGGAAGGATATACTCCAAGAGCTGTTGGTCGATACTCCAAGATTCACTACGTTTCATGTAGAAGTATCTAAAAGGACCTCCACATAATATTGGTCTCAATGAAATAGACGACGCATCAATCATATGCCCGGTCTATGAGTTATAAGAATTGTAGTCCTGGGGGACCGGTTGGATTTTTGTACCAACCAACTTGACCGTGACTTAACTATACCCTGAACTCCAGTGGAGTATACTCAAAGGGACGACTATGCTCTAAGAATACCAGCGCGACTGATGGTTTGTCAAATGGACATCTGGTGCCAATGATATGGGAAAGTAAGGTAATGGGCCAGTAATGGGCCTGGGTCCAGTCTGACCCGGTCGGACCGACTCGGCCCAACTCAGAATGGGCCAACCCCATCAGACTCGCTAGGTCTGACTCGACCCATCGGGCATTTCAGTCCGCTATGTTTTGACCTGGTCCCCTGGGCCCGACTTAGCGAACGGTGAGGGTGGTTCAGCCATTTAGTATCCACGTAGGCGGCTCGGTAACTTGGCCTGGGAGACGGGGCCGGTTCGGCCAGCGTCACCGCGGGGGAAGCAGCAGGTTGGCTCGGGATGCCGGTGGCCGATAGGCCAGCAGGCAGGCCGCACGGGGCACGGGCAGGCCGGCTAGTCACCGGCAGACCATGGGTGCACCGGGTCAGGCGTCAGGGTTCCCGGCAACGCGCTGGGGCAGCGCGCTGTGGCACGGGCAGTGTGCCATAGCGTCGGGCAGACCGTAGCTGGGTGCCGTGGGGGTGATGGGCAGGGCGCTGGGGTGTTGGGTAGGCTGCCGTCTGGGCACGGGGGCGCTGGGTAGTGCGCCGGTGGGGAACAGGGGTGCCAGGCAGCATGCCGGCAGGCCGTGGGGGCGACAGGCAGCGCGTTGGCGGGGTGTGGGGGTGTCGGGAAGTGCGACAGTGGGGCTCTGGTGGAGCATGGCAGCACGCGGGTCATGCGGGAAGCGCGCCAAGGCACCCAGGGGGGGCTCGTTTGGCAGCGGCCGCGTGTAGGGAGTCCCTTTTTCGCCATCTTTGTTGTCGTCACCTCTTGCCAAGCTGTCTTCAACAAACAAGAACAAACAAGGGGAGGGTCGGACGATGTTTATGCGTCCCGAGCCCTCCTCGTTATGGTGATATAAATTGGCGATTCTCATATTGTATATTTGTTCGACGAAGAAAGAGGTTTAAAAAAACATAAAATAACACATAACTCCCTACCTTTGATTTGATGGTAATTTCTCGTTAACGTTGCGGAAGGATGGCCATCGATCCGTCAAAGTCAGAGGAAGTAGAGCTCGAAAAAAACAAGTCGAGATGACTTCATCGGCGTTCTTCGTGGGAGGATGTTATTCATTGGAGGAATAATTCTCCAAGGGTTGGGGGTCGTGTCTCTTTACCAGTGTTTCACCGTTTGAAGAACCCATCCTAAAACCTTCCCCCAAGATTCCTTTATATTGGAGAGGGAGTGTTTTTCTTGTAATTACGTTGGCACATAACTCAAATTTGGGGAATTATAAGAGTGTGCCCCACCCAATTAAATTCGTGAGAGGTGTCACATTTAATTAGGTGGATTTCCAGGAGTCTCTCCCTAATTAATGAGGAATAGGTGGGAGGTTTTATCCTCCACCATTAATAGGGGTCGGTTAGTCCCCACACCTATCATTTAATAGAGAGGTTATGGGTCTCGGGTGGTCCCCACATCGTACCCTCCCACGGGAGGTTATGTGCGGGTAATCCCCACCTCCATAACCTCCCATGGGAGGTTCGGGTGGGTGGACCCCACCTCCAACCTCCCCTTGTAGGTTTTAACGACCCATATAAAATAAATTTAAAACATTATTTTATTCAATTTAATTAAAAACCCCCCATAAACTAACATCCAAACTCGTCAGAACGCAACTATGGTGAAGGTCTCACTAAGAAATTTCTGATGCTGCGAGATCAACGGTGCCCTCGTATTTCAATTCTGATCACTGGTTCAAATGTTATAAAAACCCACTTGTATGTTTATTGAACATACCTAAAAAACATGAGAAATTGATTCTGAGCACACCGAGGCTCGGAATCAAACGCCATAAAAACAGACTCGTAATTCTCCATGCATTTAAAAAAAATTCAATGAGAATTGTGGGTCTTTACATTCTCACCACATCAGGGCTTTACATCTCCATAGGCTACAATTCTATGTGAGGGAACAAAATGAAGTACTGAGCACAAATCTGAGCCTCCCGCTCTAATGTGCTCTCCTGGAGGTTCCCATGCTGCCAGCGAATGTGCACTAGAGGTATCAACCATCCATGTAGGACCCAATCCTATTGATCCTCAATATGCACTGGAACCTCAGTGAAGGTTGCCCCGTCATCGATGTCCAGCACTCCATGGTCAATGATGTGGGATGGGTCATGCACGCATCTCCTCAACTAAGATATGTGGAAGAGTCGCGCAACCTATGCAATTGATGTGGAAGAGACAAGCAGTAAGCCACCTCGCCTACTCTATTGAGGACCTGGAAAAGGCTGATGAACCACAAAGATAACCTTCCGCCTCAACCAAATATCTATAGACCTCGTCGAGGTGAGACCCGTAGAAAAATGTGGTTACCATACTCGAACTACAGAGGCCTCCGGCTCCTATCAGCATAACCCTTATGCTTGCTCTGTGTAGTCTTCATCCACTCTTGGATGATCTACACCATCTCTGTGGTAGCTCGTACCATCTTTGGTCCCACTAGTGCAGACTCCTCTGGGTCTGTCCAGCATGGTGGAGATATGCAAGTTCATTTGTACAAATCCTCAAAAGGTTCCATACTGAGGTGAAGTGATAGTTGTTGTTATAGGAAAACTCCACCAAAGGTAAGTGGTCCTCCCAACTATGACCAAAGACAAGGACACATGCACTGAACATGTCCTCAAGGTTCTGAATGGTCCTCTCGGTCTCAGCATCTGTCTAATGATGGAAGGTGGTTCTTTGAAATAGTTGTGTCCCGAAAGCCTCCTACAACCCCTTCCATAGTCGGGAGGTGAATCGCGCGTCACGGTCGGAGAAAACAGAAGAAGGTACTCCATGAAAATGTACAACCTTCTCCACATAGATGTTTCCCAAGCTCTTTACTGAGACCTACTCTCTGATCGATAGGAAGTGGGACGACATGGTGAGTCGTTCAATGATCACCCAAATCAAATAATGACTCTTGGATGTACCGCTAGATGGGAAGTGTTGAACTCCCTAAACACATCCTCCTAAAGTGCAACTATTACCATGGTACATCCTTTGAAGATGATGACATTCTTCCCACCTTCATAAAATCTATCAGGTTCATGTACTGTGGATATCTGAGCATGTCACGTCTCGCAGTCAACGTCCCCATGCAGAGACTCCCTAACTCGCTGAAGAAGTGGGGGAGTGACTGTAAGAGACTATAGATAGGATGCTCCATCCCTATCTACATAGGATATCTGTAAGGCAGCTAGCAGCTCTGTCGCCTCTCCTAGCAACTGTATAGCAGTCCTCTTGCTGAGCGCATCGGCAACAATGTTCCCCTTCCCATGAGTATAGAATATCATGATGTTATAGTCATGGAGGATCTCAAGCCATCACCATTGTATCAGGTTCATTTCCTTTTGAGATAAGATATACCTGAGACTCTTGTCGTCAGAGTACATGGTAAAACGTTTTCCCATCAGATAGTGTCACCATATCATCAAGGCGAAGATCACTACTGCTAAATCCATGTCATGGGTAGCATAGTTCTGCTCATGATGTCTCAATTACAGAGAACCATATACGATCACTGCTTAATCCTGCATCAGGACGCACCTGGGTCCGGTCCTTGATGTATCGCAGTAGACTACGTACCCTATGCCTTCTTCTAGAATCCTCAAGATGGGGGCACTATTCTGCCTCTGCCTCAGCTCTTAAAAGCTCTGTTGGCATCTATCCAACCACACTAAGGGTTGACCCTTCATCATCAAGGCTAATAGTGGTGCTGCAACTCTGGAGAAATCTGGAATGAATATAAGGTAGTATCCAGCCTAGCCCAAGAAACATCGTACCTCCGTCAAACACTTTGGTGTCTCCCACGCAAGTACCGCCTCGATCGTTGCTGGATCCACTGCCACTCCAGCCTCCAAAATAATGTGTCCCAAAAAGTGAAGATCTCAAATCCAAAACTGGCACTTTGAGAGCTTACCATAAAGATGGTAATCTCATAGTGTGTCTTATACTACCTGCAAATAGTAGGCATTCTCCTCCTCAGTAGTATAGTAGATCAGTATGTCGTCGAGGAAGACTACGACAAAGCGATCGAGGTATTGCTGAAAGTACATGTTCATGAGACTCATGAACACTACTGGAGTATTGGTTATGCCAATGGGAATAACTATGAACTCGTAGTGGCTGTAACGACACCTGAAGGCCGTCTTATACACATCCTCACCTCGAACACTGAGCTGGTAATAGCATGATCTGAGGTATATCTTTGAGAACCACTGTGCTCCATTGAGCTTACCAAAGAGTTCATCAATCCTCAAAAGTGGTTTACTGTTCATCATGGTCACCTGGTTTAGGTGAAGATAGTCGGCACAGAGCCTCAAGCTCCCATCCGCCTTCTTGGCAAACAGAATCAGGGCTACCCATGGAAAATCACTGGGCCAGATGAATCCCTTTCCCTTCAAGTCCTCAAGTTGTACCCTCAGCTCGTGAAGCTCAGCGTCAGCCATCCGATATGCTAGAGTATATATCGGTGCTATACTAGGGTACACATTAATGTTGAAGTCCACCCCTCTGTGAAGAGGTGGTCCTCAAATATTTTTAGGGAAAACATCTGTGTACTGGTCCACCACTACAGAATATGTCCGACTCTCCACATCAACTGCTCCGAGGGTAAGGCAAGCCAACTGGTGAGAGATTGGCTGCACCCCCCTCTAAGTAAGTTTTTCCTGTGATGAAAAGGTTCCCTTCACACCGGTGAAGGTAAACCTGGTCCCATCCGTGAGGACACACCTCACTTTTCTCCTAATATAGTCGATCTGGGCATGGACTGTAGATAACCATTCCATACCCATGATGATGTCGTAAGGTCCCGACGCCACTACTAAGAGATCCCAGTCGAGGCTCTCACCTCCAAGAGTAAGCTCGCACTTCCGGCGCCAGTGTGTAATCGTCGAATCAGCTCCCATAGAAGTCTCTAGCCATAAGGATTGAAACGAAGACTCCTTCTGAATCTACAAGCTCCGAATGAGGGAAGTGGCAATGAAAGTGTGACTAGAAGCAGTTTCAATAAAAACTGCAATGATGGTGGTCTAGGAATAGATTGTACCTCGAATCATCTCTAGAGTTCCGTGATTGTATGCCTCAGCTCCCTGAAGTTGAGCTCTCCCATATCCACCCACTCCATGAGGTCAGGGTGGACCTCGTGTTGGTGGTGGCGGTAGCACCTCATATCATCGTCCACCACCAGCTGTACATCCAGCTCCCCTGCCATGTCCGCCTCTGCCCTACGGACCTCCTCGATCGAACCTCTGCCTCTTCTTGGGAGGTCCTTCAACTCTCTTCTAATCATCGGTATGGTTGGTCGGGCAGTCTGGAGCCATGTGACCAAGCCCACCACAGGAGTAAAACTATCCGCTCCTGGCATGAATGTCTTTGTCTTTACTCTAGGTGCCCCGCACAACTGATCATGAGTCATGCGATCGACGACCTATAAAGATGGTCCTCTTGGACCTCTGTGTCATCTGTCTACTTCCAGCTATAGAAGACTCCCTTTCAACTCGTCTAGTAGTGGGTCTCACTGCTGAAGACTACTCAGCAAGAAAACTCTCCACTAGAAGGGCTCTCTCCAACACCCAAATCTGCATCGGGATGCTGTGGGAGATAACTGAATCTATGATCTCTCTCCTGAGTCCCTGATCAAAGGTCCAGGCCCCAATGAATAGGTCCCGTACCATATCATGGGAGTAGCGCGAGAGGGAAGTAAATCTCATTGTGTACTGCGCCACCGTCATGCTACACTACTAGATATGAAGTAGCTCCTATATCTGCACCGCTCGAAGGGTGGATGGTAGAAACTCTTCCCGGAACAGGCTCTCGAATTCTTCCCATATATGTGACACCTCATCATGCATATATAGAATCAGGCTCCACAATATGCCTATTGCTGCCTGAAGGAGGCTAGCATCAAGGATCACCATGAAGTCAGCTAGTTTCCCTACCTGTCTGAAGACTCTCACCATAGCCTCCATCCAATCCTCAACCACCTGTGGTTCCGTATCTCCCCGGAACCTGGGTGGCCTCTGGCGTTGGAATTCATGCAGCGTGCTCATACGACATGCACTCTCTACTGCTGGGGCTGGTGGCATCGGTGGGCCAATAGGGAATAGTACCACTGGTGCCTCCACTAGTGCCTCAACTGGAAGATGGACATGTACTGAGGCCTCGTTGCTCGGTAGGATGTCAGTACATACAACTCTTGGGGCCCTATATGGACGTCTGTGAGGAGGCATCCTGAAAGAAACAGATGCGACACAGTCAAAAATAAACCTGGTGAGATGACCTGGTTTTAGTTGAGTTAAAGGAAACTTTTGAAAACACACATGCAATCAGTGTTTTTTTTCACTAAGTCGAAAATCAAAAGTCAGGGTCCTGGTGTATGGATACATCGGCCGCCCGCACCAACACTTGACTCCCTGAACTGGAAACCACACATAGTTCCCTTAACACTATTGCTTCATAGAAAGAAATATCAGAGTCATATGTTCTACGATGAAACCAATGTCCTCTAATACGATTTTTTTTATAAACCGTCCCCCAGGGCCTGTAACCTGACAACCCTAAGCACTTCATCCATAAGCCAGTGGCTGGTGACTAGCACCAAAGGCATAATTCCCAAAAACTGGGAAGGCATTGCCTTTATAAATCATAAACACACACAACTAGAGTACAAGAAAAGGATATCACTATGTAAAAGCTATATAAAAAGTGTACTGAATGTAATGGGGCAGGAAATACAAGCCCAACAGTAAAGTACAATGAAAGGAAAAACATGTACAACTAAAAAGATAAACAGCTGGAAGGGGTCTAGCAGCTCTTGGATCATCCCGCACGGATCCTACCTGAAGGGTAGGTACAGATAGCTTTCACAGTGCTCCATGTCCATCCATCTCCTCCAGATACCCACTCATCGTGAGGTCCTCCTCCGGGTACCGTCTATTCCTCGTACACTCCGCATAGGTCTGTGCTGTCTGTCCTCTGCATCTAACACAACGAGGTGTGGGCAATAGCCTGAACAAGGGTGAGTATAACGATACTCAGTTGGGACCCCAAGACTCTCATGGTCTCACAAAATCCAACAAGGATAAACCACAAGGTATGAAATCGACGGATAACCATTACTTAGGTATATGACCATACATATACCTAATTTATCATGTAACCAATCTCAATCATGAGAAAAACACAAAGGTCATTAACTCATCTCGAACTAGGATTTTTTATTATTGAAACCACGACTGCTAGAGAACTACTCCTCTATCCAGTACAGTGGGCCTATCACGAAACCAAGGTGCTTCTCACTAACCTTAGACTGCTGAGGTACTCCTCTTTTCGAGTACCGCGGGTCTGCTACCATCTAATAGGTGCTCTATCTGCTATGGATCAGCCGCCAAATACCGGGCGCTCCCCCTAATAGAGTACAGAGGTACTCCTCCTGTCATGAACTAAGAGTCTGCTGCAAACTACCAGGCGCTCTGTCCGCCATGGGTCTGCCACCAATAATTGGGCGCTCCCCAATGGGCTAGTTGAGTCTCTCCGATTCGAATCGGTCAAGCAGTCGTCAGGTCTACAGATACTAGGTATCCACACCCTATCTGCTTGTCACTGGAAGGATCTGCTCCATGTGATAATGGTAGATACTCCATGTGTCATGAAGTCTCACGTAGAAGTGTCTCAAAGTAAAGCCACGTCATAGGGGTCTTAACTCAACAAACGGAATGTCAATTGGACGCCTGGTTTGTGAGTTATTATCATTTTAGTCCCAGGGGCCCGATTGGATTCGTGTACGAACCAACCTGACCATGACCCAATATTCCCCAAACTCCAGGGGGGTATACTCAAAGGGATGGCTATTCACTAAGAATACTAGCACTGCTGACGGTTCATCAAACGGATCTCCGGTGCCAAATATATGGCTCAAGAAGGTAATGGGTCAGTAACGGGCCTGGGCCCGTTCCGCTGTGCTTTGACCCGGTCCACTGGGACCGACCCAGCAGACGCGAGGGAGGTTTGGCTCAGTAGTCACCACATAGGCGGCTCGGTAAGTTGGCCCGTGAGACCAGGCCAGTTCGGCCAGCGACACCAAGGGGGACGTCGTGGGTCAGCTCAGGAGGTCGGTGGCCGGGGGTCCAGCAGGCAGGCCACGTGGGGCGCAGGCAGGCCATCTAGGCACTAGAAGAACACGAGTGCACCGGGAAGGGCATCGGGATGCCGGGTATCACGTAGGGGCAGCGTGCTGGGGAGCGAGCAGTGTGCCGGCCAGACCGCATCAGGGGACCATAGGGGCGATGAGCAGGGCAATGGGGAGCCGAGCTAGCCACCGACAGAGGCTGGGCAGGCCACCTACAAGGCGCGGGGGTGTTGTGCAGCGTGTCGTCGGGGCGTGGGGGTTCCGGGTAGTGTGCCGGTGGAGCAAGGGGGTACCGAGAAGCACGCCAGATGCGTGCGGGGGTGCCGGGCAGCATGTCGGCGGGGCGTGGGGGTGCCCAACAGTGCGTCGGCCAAGCGCCAGTAGAGCCGGGCAGCGCACGGGACACACGAGCAGCGCTCCGGGGCAGCACAACGGGGTGAGGGAAGCTCACCGGGGTGCCGTGGGGGCAGCGTAGTTCGTGGGGGCTGCGGGAGCACGGCCCTTGTTCGCCGTCTTCGTCGCCGTCACCTCTATTTCAAGACGTCATCATCGAACAAAAACAAACAAGGGGAGGTTCAGACCGTGTTCGTGCGGCCTGAGCCCTCCTCGTTACTATGATAGAAAGTGGAAATTCTCATACCATATCTTTGTTTGATGAAGAACATGGTTTAAAAACAAACTTCAAATAACACAAAAATCCCTACATTTGATTTTACGGTAGTTGTTAGTTGACATCGCAGAAGGATGGCTGTCAATTATTCAAAGTCGTAGGAAGAAGATCTCAAAGAAAACGAGTCGTGATGATGTCATCGACGTTCTTCATGGGCAAGAGTTCTTCGTTGGAGGAATAATTTTCCAAGTGTTGGGCGTCGCGTCTCTTTGCCAGCGTTTTTCCAATTGACGAATCTATCCCAAAACCTTCCTCCAAGCTTCCTTTATATAGGAGAGGGAGGGTTTGTCTAAAATTATGTTGGCACATAATTGAAATATGTTGAATTAAAATAGTGGTACCTAGTTAATTAAATTCGTTAGAGGTGTCACATTTAATTAGGAGGATTGGCAAGATGCACTCGGTCATTAAAGAGGGAGAGGTGGGAGGTTTTATCCTCCATTATTAATAGGGGTTGTGTGGTCCCCACACCTATCATTTAATAGAGAGGTTATGAGTCTCGAGTGGTCCCCACAGCGTAACCTCTCGTGAGAGGTTATGTGTGGGTAGGCCCCACCACTATAACCTCCCGTGGGAGGTTCGGCTGTGGCGACCCCACCTCCAACCTCACCATGGAGGTTTTTAAACACACAATTAAAATAAAGTTAAAACTTTATTTTATTCAATTTAATTACAAACCACCAAAAACTAACTTCCAAACTCATCAGAACACAACTGCGGTGAAGGTATCACTAAGAAATTACTGACAATGCGAGTTCAACAGTGCCTTTGGATTTCAATTCCGAGCACCTGTTCAAATGTTATAAAACTCGCTCGTACATTTACTGAATGCACCCGAACAAAACTTCAGAAATTGATTCTGGGCACACCGGGCCTCGAAATCAAACGTCGTCAGAAAATACGGAATCATAGAATTCGGATGAATTTAAAAAAAATTCCATGTGAATTCTGGGTCATTACAATGAATCTCATCACGTCATGGAGATGGTAAATCGTATGTATACACGAGTGACGATATCATTTCCTTAGTTTTTAAAATTTATGGAATTGGATGGTATATTTAATTGATAAAAGAAAATATCATGTTAGTTTCATTATTTATATACATATTACTCACTTTATATTCATCCATGTAACATAGTGTTTCATAACATATTACACCATGACGTGGAGATGGTAAGCCGTACGAAACGCATGCATGGTGACATTATCATTCATAAGATGGATATAATAATGGGTATGGGTGTACCATATTTATTATAATATCATAATATGTCTAAGTTACTATAATTATTATTTTTGGTATGGAAATAATACTGAAAGAGAATGTGGAAGAAGAATGGAACATTGAAAGAGGTTATAAAATGATTACCTTTTTCTGGGTGTTCCATTTTGATTTGAACAAAAGGGATCCATAGGTTGGGTTTATCCTCAAGGTAAGGCCTATAATATGAATTTAGGGAAGTTGGGAGGAGATTTGGGCAGGGTTTGGCCGAGCCAAATGGCTTTTCATGTGAGATTTTGAGAGAAGGGGATGTAGATTTTTATAATAGAGGTGAGGGCAACATTAGTAAAAGTTTGAAATATTATATTATTATAAAATTATTTTTGGTTTCTAATGGATGAAGACTGATTTATTTCAATTTTATGGTGGAGATGGATCAAAATCCTCTAAACCAATAGGTTTTATACAAGCTTAGGTGACTATATTAACCACATATTTTATATTTAACTCTTTGTTATATAGTTTAACATTTACGAAGTTCTCTTGTATAATTATAAAAAATGTTTAATAAACGTACTATAAAAATCCAAAAGAACCGCATGTGGTTCATTATTGATATATATAACCTTGTCTAAGTATGTTGGTCGATACATATATTTTTAAAGAGGTTATATCAATTAAAAATATAGTATTTGTTAAAAAACACATTTATGTCAATTTTGACACTATTTGGTATTTTTTTTGTTAAAGGTATAACAACTTTATCACATCAAAGAAAATTAATTTATGAAATCCTAAAATGTCACATTAATTTATAAATTTAGTTGATGGTATGAAAATCCTCAATTTACATTTATTTTTATATTTTTAATATCAATTATTTTAATCTTTCATTGATAATGTAATTATAGCATCATCATTGTGAAATAATTAAATTTAATTATTTAATATCTAAAAATTATAAATAAAATACCATTACGTATGATATATTTTTATATTTATAATGAATGTTTATTATCGAATTTATCTTATGTATAATCCTATATTAAAAATGGATTAGTTATTAAACATTGAATTTAACACTTTTATCTCTTATTTAAATAAAATAATAATAAATTTCCAAATCTAATAAAATTGGACCAAATGGATAATATTTTATTTCTAAGGCTGGTTTTGGTGGAAATAAAGTTATCCAATAGAATTATGACTTGTGTTAAGGTAATTATAATATCAGTTTTACCTTTAATTACCCTATATATTTTTAACTGTTGTAAATAAAAGTCAAAGGCTACTATTCACCAAAAAATTATTTTCATCATATTGAACCAATTTTTACTTAATTATGTCAACTTCATTTCTTGGAATTTTGAAATTCAATTCACAGAATTGGTAAAATTACGTTTTATGCAGATTTACAAATGTGCCTAAAAGGTGGGTAAAAGGCGTTAAAAACATCAATAAAATATTATAAATCTAATATTATTATAAAATGACCCTAATGAATTAAATTGAACTTATATAGGTATTATATATCTATTTTTACATAAAATTAATTTAAATAAAATAAATCATTATTTAAATAAAAAGTTAGTTTTAAACATTAACGTAGTGTTTTACACTATTCATTAGATATTGAATGTTATCTAAAAAATACCAAACATTTAACCTAAGATAATTTTGATATTATGAATTAAAAAATGAATTATATTTTTTCAAATTCATAACATAGACGTTTCATTAATTAATTTAAAAATAAGTCTTGTGGTTAAAACCAAAAAGTACGTTTTTAAAAAGTATAAACCAACAAAAGATTGACATATGTTTTTGTCAAATTAAAATGTGGAATTAATTATAATGGAATAAATTGTATTTAATGATAATAATATAATCTAATTATACATAAAATCTATTAAAATTAATAATTTAATAGTATAAATTGTTTCTATTAAAAAAGTGGGGTTCAATAAATATTTTGTATTTTTCATTATTCATCAAAATATGAAAGTTATCCAAAAAGAATGAAATTTTTTATCCAAACATAATTTTTATGTCCTTATTAAAAAAAATAATTTAATTTCCTTAAATTTAATATATAAAATTGAGTAATATTGGGTTTGAAAATGGATCTCCATTAAAAGATAGTAAAATTGATTTTTTTGAAAAAAACTTATTTTATTTGAAAAAATGAATTTGTCCTTATATTATGTCTATGAAACACATAATATGGATTCTAAAATTATATAGGGTATATAAAATTCTATATTTTGTTAATAATATTCATAAACACTTTTTGAATGACGAGTTTGGTAATTCGTGGTGCGCTCAAACTCGGAGTTGGTTGTAGTGCATTCTATTGAATTACTCTGAAGTGATAACATACTATGAAATATTTGGGGGTTAAATTTATATTGTAGTCTTTCTAGATGTCTCTCCTGAAATTAAAGTTGATGTAAATCATAGATAGTTACTTTTTCGACACCTAAAAAACTAATAAAGTATTAAAAAATATCTTAATAATATATTTTAATAAATTTCAATATTTTATTTCGTAAAAACATAATTCATTTCATTGAAAAAATTATAATTTCTAATAAATTAAAAAAACAATTACATTCATAAGTTTTTAGATATAAAATCCATTTATATCCATTGAATATTTTTTTAAAAATGCACAAAAAAATTAGTGTACCATGACCTTATTTAAAAAAAGAGTTCTTATTTCTTAGTAACTTCTCAGTATTTTTTTTGAATAAAACACGCACCCCCACACACAACATCTATAATTATATATCCTAATTTTTTTATTTCTTTTCATGTCATAAAATTAGAAGGTTATGTAAAAAAGTGAATAAAAATAATAATAATACACTCTATCAAGCATAGTGTTCATTAAAAATATTACGGTGTCACATTCTCCCCATCCAAATTAAAAAATGGCTTCCTTAAAATTTGAGCATGAACTTTGTAATCATGGGAATTATATTTCAATATACGATTCATTAAAACATATACCATAAAAATAAATAATAAATATTCTTATTGAAAAATGGTAATGTAAAACAAAAAGGCCATATTAAATATCACATAACTAGGTATCCAAATTAGAGAACCGTTTTGTGATGTGATAATATAAACATAGAAGAAACTTTTATTTCAAGATAAGGATTGATAGTTATATATAAAATTGACTATATTAAAGTGAATGATCATTATAATGTCAATGTAAAAAAATTAAATGATGTTTGAAAAGGCCATATATTCCATAAAAATAAGGGTGATATGATAATGTTTCCATTTCAATATCCTTTACTTACAGTTGAATGATTCATTTACTCTATATAATAATAAAAAATAGAAATGTACTTATTTGATATCCTTTAAATAAAAACAAATCAAATTTCATGAATTGGTATTTAATTTTCAATAATATACCAAATTTATATCATGTTTTACAAGAAATTATGTGTATGTATATATAATTACTAAAGAACCTAATAAACTTATGAGGGACAACAATTTATATAAAATTCGGAAAATATTTTCATCATTTTTTCACTAAAACTAAAATGGTTGGAACATAATCTGGTAATACCCAAAATTAAAAATGCTTCCTATAAAGAAATAATACATTAATTAAAAAAATGTAACAATTAAACAAATGGTTTATCATTTTTCATTATATAAATAAATAACCATACATCCAAAATTACCTTAAAAATAACATTATTGAAGAATTATTTAACCATAATGGTTATATAATACCAGTAATATTACATCAACAAACCTTTAATATTATTATTTTGAAATAATAAAAAATCATAAACCCAATTGTAACACATACATCAACAACATAAATCATCTCCCAAAATATCATTAATGTAACAACCTTAGATTTTATTAAATTTATCATTCAAGTATATTTGATTTTTTTGATATCTTATGGAGCATAAAATGACATGTTTAAGAGAATAGTTATATAATATTTAAGATATTATTATAAACTAGATCTTAATTTATATGTGATGAATAGTATTGATTTGTTTTTGAATTATATTAAAAAATTCAAAATCAATATAAATACTTTGTAATCAATCAATGAATTTTTAGTAATGACATTTTGTTTTCTAAAAATATATTTTTCCAATAAAAGATATTTAATTTTTTATGATAAAATAATTTAAATTATTTTTTTAAATATTAGAAAATATATTTAATAAAATGATATTGCCTTTTGAAATAAAAATTTCATAATTACCTTTGGGTGAAATTTTGGTAATTTTTAAGGAATATTTTTCATTGAATAAAAAAAAATACCAAATAAAAAAAATGATTATATTAAATTCATATAAAGAATAATTCTTTTTTGAATGTGATATAAAATTAATTTAAGTTCAATTTAATTTATATTATATAATTAATTTCATTTGAGTCGTCCTTATACATGATTTGGAATATGTATATTGTTTTTTCTTAAAAAAACATTTTTCTAAAAAATGCCTTTCGTAGGATTTAAAAATTTTATAATAAAATTAATAAATTCAACATATATAAATTGAATCATTAAAATGAAATACATATATATAATTAGTAGTTTTAAATTTGATGAATTGTACTCTTATAGTTTTTGTCAAAATGAATTGGAAATGTGATGAAATTAATCACCTCAAGAAAGAGTCTATCATGTATATATAGGTAAAAACTAATCGATACGGCCTAAATCATTAATATTAATTATTATTAATTAAATGAAACTATACCCTTATCATATTAGGATCTAATTTGTTTTTTTAATGACAAATTTTCCACAAATATGACATATATATTATTTGAACAAATGGAAGGAAAAGAAATCACTATTTTAGTAATTAATATAATTTATGTGTTCAAATAGAAAAAATAAGACTAAAAATATATTAATATTATATTTCATAATAATTAAATTATATTTATTAATGTAATTTATATAATTTTTTTGGAATTAAAATTTTCCCTTAAATACATACACAATAGGGATGCTTTAATTAATCAATTTATGAATAAATTAAAATAAATGATATTAAAAATATATTACATGTTATAAATTGAGATAATTAAGTAAATAGACATATTTTTTTGACATACGTTACTTTTTTGCAGTTAATGATATTAATTGGATTGACTTATACATTTTTCATTGTTGTTATAAAATTAAATGTAACGAATATTGTCAAAATTGAAAATAATTATATTTTGGGAGAACAATATTTCATTAAATTATATTTAAATAATGAAAATATTAAATATGAAAAAATGAGATATTATTTGTTCTATGATTTTATCCCTTATCTATTTGATAGTCTATAGTCACCTTGTATATAAATTTGAAACCTTATAATTGTGAAAAATATGTTACCACAGTTAATGTTGAAATATGTTATTTATGTGGAAAAACTAATAAGGATTAAAATATTACATAAATCATTCAAAATATTTACTTTTTAATTATATTTCAAATATATTTTACCATAGGATCGAATTTAAGACCTTTTGAAAATATATGTCTCCTTAATAATCTTGTTATATTTTATTTTTTTGGAAATTTTAAAAGTACCGTTAACTTCAATTATAAAAGGGAAACTCCTCCATCCCTTAATTAAAAAAATTTTATCATAGAATTTAGATAATAATATGAAAAACTATTTTCTACACATACATAGACACATTATAGAGGTTATGTTCTTCCAAATAGTACAACACTAGGGCACTTTATTAGTGATTTAAAGGTTACATTTTGAAGAAGATGTAATTAAATTTACTTGTCATTATTCTTTTATTTTTTCACTATTAAAAATAATACTATATATATCATAAAATAAAAAAATAATTATCATAAATATTATGAAATTTTATAATGATATTTAAAACACCATTATAAACCCTCTTTCCAATCAAATAAAAAGTTAATGTATGGATCGTGCATACGTAAAGCTTATTGTCTCCACATAAGGATATAATTTATTTTTCTCTAACATATTTTATAGATAGGAAATATGATTAGTGTAATGTTTATATATGATATTTATGACATAAATATAGTTTTTAATGATAATATTATTTCAAAACTTTAATCATCTAATCATTTTGGAAATGATATCGCCGCTCATGCCTATGTTTGGTCTACAATCTCTAAGATGATATTTGAATCATTTTTCATTAATATAATACCAGTACGGTAATAATATTTTTGTTTATTTTTATATATGATATATTTGAAATAATAATAGTTTTATAATTTTGAATTATTATTTACCTTTAATTCATTTCAAAAGTCCAAAATAGAATCATTGTTCTTACGTGCATATGGCTTACCGTCCCCATGACTGGGTTAGTTATTTTTCTATCACTAATTTTTTGAATGATAATAATTATTTTTATAATTAATGAATTTATTATTTATTTATAATTAAAAATATTCGAATAATTGGATCATTATCAATGCCAAATTTTCAAGACTACCAAACATAAACATGCTTGAAAAATGAATTATTTATCACCTAGAATAGCGGTTTTATTAAACCCATTACATTTTCTATATTTTTTACATTGATTAAATTTTTATGAATATTGTTTATTTTCATGAGTTTTGAGATGATGAATGTTTTATGATTTTACGGAACACATATTAATTGTTGTATTTATTTAAAGGGAGGGTCTCATAATTACCTATAATTAATTGGGTAAATATGGATAACTCATGAGGTAAATATGATATTTGTGAACTCGATTCCAGGTACAGAATTTGATTCATCAACCATTATTTCATGTGAATTAAAGTATTCATAGACTTTGATTTTATATCTATAAATTTATGGGTGGTATTGGAATTCATTTTTATAATACTTTGTGTAGACAAAGATTTCATTTCCATAATTTTATGTGTCGACCTGGCCTATAATATTATGTGTATACCTTTTTCATGTACATAAATTTATACGACTTCTCGATTTCATGTTATTAACTCAAAAAGTAAAACTTTTTCTATTTATAAATATTAAAAAAGTTATCTGTTTTTGTGTATGCCAAAAATCCGTGTATTATAACAATTTTAGGATATTATGTACTAAGTTTGTTTATTATTTAATTATTTATTTCTTAAGAACATAAAATTATTACTCCATAACTCATGATAATGATCAAGAATATGTATTTTGTTGATTAAAAATGTAATGTTATTGTTTAAATAACATATGTTCATGTTATGCATATGTGATTATAGGTTCCTCACTTTTTTACTCTTACTAGTAATCTAATATTACCATTTTGTATGTTTTATTTATCTGGGTTATGAAGAAATTATTTATGAAATTATTTATCTTAGAGTGGATCTAGTTATGATGAACGTAGTGGGAGACAATATATATCATATATGAACTATTTGTTTATCCAACCTATTTTCCAAAGAAAATATAACTATATAGTACTCAAATGAATCAAAATAAAAGGTAATTAATATTCACCATCATAGAGGTAATAACTATGTATGAAAATTATGCGTCCTTATAGATTGTATTCGACAATGGTTAAGTATACATTTGGAAAATATAATGATAAAAAATAGTAAATAACATTGGGCTTGGTCTATGAGTAGGATAAAGTCAATTTTCTTTTAACCATCAATAACCTAAGTGAATCCTACGGTGGAATAGATGGAATATAAAATTTTCTAATTGAAACATATTTCATGATTATGTGGTTTTTCACTATGTGTTTCATTTCTCACAATATACCTAATGATTTTATTAAATGAATGGATCTATAAGGAATTTTGATAACAATGAAAGTGATTTCAAATGCAACAACCATTTGTATAATAAATCAAATGGAATAAGATCTATGATTAAATATATTCTGAATATTCTCACTCAAATATATCATGTTATTAGTGGAATTACCGATCATGATGATAATTGGAATGAACCATGAAGGGGGAAACATGTTATTACATATTTTATGTAAAAATTACCACCATCCTTCAATGGGTATTTTTTTCAAATGGTTTCTGAAAAAATGGATCAGTATGATGGGAATGAAATTTTCCATGCTTATGTGATGAGGCCCTGAAAAAATTTCTTACTTATTTATTATATTTAATGCAAAAAGAATCAATGGTGAAATATTTTTTAGAATATGAGGAAAGAGGAGGAAATTAAATCCATGGGATGGTGTGAGGTTCTAGAAATATTATTATGTAATTACATATCTTAAATTATTTATGCAAAAATATAGAAGGAATTACTTAACCATTAGAAAAATGATGATTATTTCATTAGTACTTATGAGTGGAATTTTAAAATAGTTACAAGGTATGCTTCAGGTTGAATAATCAACTATGAATAAAAAATTTACTTATTTTTTAGTTTCTACAAACCATGCATTTTAAAGGAATTATCCATATGGGAAATTATAATTTATGATTAAATCATTTGATGATTATAGAATTTTAAAATTGAAGCTATACAATTTGAAGCAAATGGTTATATAAAAAGGAATATTGAGTGTTATGGAAAGTCCATGGAATTTCCACATGGATTGAATGTAATGATTAACCTCAGACTTTCCAAAAATGATGAAGGAGCACTCAGGTGAATATAAAAAAAAGAAATTTGTTTTTTCTAGTACTGGATTGTTGGACATTGAGATAATGAATGACATAATGATTTTATGATGCCAATCAATTAAATTGATGGATATAGAGATCAAAAAATCCCCACTAATATTTCTATTAAATAAATTCAAATAGTATTGGCACTATGAGAATTAATTTTCTAATCTATGGGAAATTCAAGATAGTATGCCACAACAATAACTGAATTTAATTGAAAATGTGAAATATTATTAAATTACAATATTTTAAGATAATCCCAATATCTAGGGAACATTTATTTTCTAGTATAGAATTGGGGATTCCAGGTTGATGTTTATATAAAGAAGACCACTAAAACATTATTCTTTTATTGAAGTATGATGTGATTATACAAATTGATTAGCACTCCCTACATATAGTATTTATATATATTGAAATATAATCCCTTTTTCTTGTAAATATAAATTGAAAAAAATACCTGTTTATTTGTTATAATGAGAACTCAATTTTCTTGTTACCCATAAAAAAATTATTTTATTTCAATGGTTAAATTTATACTAGCCATTATATCTATCATTTTCCATCAATCCTTTGATGTTTTGTTTTCACCCATATCCATGTTTTTACATCTATAGGTATGTTAATAAATCTATGAAAATAGTTATTTGTTATTATATATGTCATTCATACATAACATTATATGTTTTCAATAGGATGTTTCACTAAACCATTTTATGATGTGGTTTGCCAAAAAATGAATATTATACTGAAACTAATTTTAATGTAAAAATATTGTGATGGAAATTTATTAGGGGGGGAGAATGTAACACCCTGATATTTTTTTAATGTTTGATTTCCAATATATTTACCTTATTGGATAGCTTTCCCTATATGCAACTGTTAATTTGATAAAAACATGATATAATATTTAAAATATTATTATTACCTACATGATAAATTTTAGGGTAAGAGTTTGATTAATTAATTTATGGATTATATAAAAGTTACATACTATATATATATCTTTATTAATTAATTACTCAAATTTTCATTAAGTCATTTTATTTTTCAAATATATTTTTTTCCTAAAATATTAATTTATATTTATTTTTGTGAGATAATATTATAATTATTTTTTAGAAATATTAGAAATATAATTTGACAAAAAAACATTTTTCAAATCAACATATTAAAATTTTTATTGCGTGCAATATTGGAAATTTTATGAAAATGTATGTTTTTTAGTTAATTGTGAAAATACAAATTTTTATAAAACTGAAATTTCTATTTTCATATAACATATCATTAATATTTTATGTTTAGAGTTATTTAAAATAATTATTATTTAATTAAATATAATCTAACTAACATCCTATAAATCATTATCTTACAAGATTTTGTATAAGAAATTTTTTGTGCTTAAAAACACATTTTTTAAAATACTATTTTTTATTGCATGTTATGTATTTAAAATTAATATCTGTTATTACACTTATATAAATTTAATATTTAAAAATGGATTATATATTATTAATTATGAGGTTTGAATCTTGAAAATAATACTCTTTTATTATTGGTTAAAATTAATAGTAAATACGGTCATATTTATCACCTTCGAAAAAGGTAAATCAAGTAAATCTATGATAAAACTAAGTGATAAAGCCACAATTAGAAATCGTTATTCATATTGGATAATGAAAATTTTACCATTATGAACATATTCTCGAATATGAGTTTTAAAATGGACATTGTTCCATGAAAATTACTTATATAGTATTTAATCCAATGGAAGTGACGAAATGTAACTCCTTTAGTTATAAATATCATTTATGTGTTAACATACAAAAAACCAGTTATTAATTTTTTTCATAATGAAATAATATTCATGATGATAATTTATTGATACTTTTTATGAATTTAATAAATACTTAAATACATACATAATAATGACATAGTAATTAATAATTATATAGAAAAATAAAATAAATGATATTAAAAATATTGGAATTTTTATAATCATACATAATTTAGGTGGAAATGTAATTTTATATATGAAAATTAAATTTTGGGAATGTTATTAAATAATTGGTTCGAATTATATTTTTTTTCTTGTTTTATTAATTTTAATGTAATTAATAATGTCGAATTTGAAAATATTGATATATTAATAAAATATTCTTGTATTAATTTATTAAAAAATAATTAAAATATTAAAGAAGGGATAATATGGTAAAATATGGATTTAAATTTCATCACATATCCATTTATGACTATATAGTGACCTTATATATAAAATTATTTCATTTGAAGAGTGAAAAATATTTTACAATGATTAATGGTAACCGTGTTTAACTAAGGCATTAAACCAAATAATACTGTTTAGAATATCACTTAGTCATTTTCAAATATTATTGGTAGATTATATTTCAACAATGTAATACCACGTGGTTAAATTTATTACAATTTTAAAATATATATCTCTTTAATCAACTTATTATATCTTGTTTGTTTCGACTATTTGATGTTTGAACAATGTGCGGTTCCTACTCTAGCCATGAAAGTGGTTTATGAAAATAAAAAAAAATTATTTGGAGTTAATAACAACTTATTTATTCTAAATATTATTAAATGATATGAATATTTTTAAAACCCAATTCGACACACTCATTTCCATAAAATTAAAAGAGAGTATACTTCTCTTGTATACATATGACTTATTATCTCTAGGTATCGAAACAATTAATTTTTCATCACCATATTTTTATGATGGTAATTCTAAAATGTTTAATGTTTATATATATATGATATTTATCATATAATTATACCTATATAAATATAACATCACTTATACCTTCATAATATTTAATCTTTTGGGAAATGAAAACATCGCTTTTACGTGTGTATGAACTGCCATCTCCATAGTGTGATGTGATTCATTTTTAACTTATATTTAAAATTTATTTTAATAATAAAAAATTTTATGAATATTTATGATATATATTATATAATAATAATTCAATAATGGTGAATTATTATTCAATTTTCTTCATTCCATCTGTCGAAAAATAGAAATATTGTCTGTCTGTACGTATGACCTAATGTCACCTTGAACTGTGTAATTTTTTTTATATCTATATTTTTTATGAATGATTATAATTATTTATATGGATAATATATATGATTTTTAGACATTTTTTACATTATATAATATATGGCTGTATGATAAATTTAAAAGGATTATGTCTGTAATATTGAAACATGCTCGGAAAATGAAAAGTTATCACCTTGAAAAGGTATTTTAATACGATATTATTTTTAATTGGGTGACATTATTTTATAAATAAATCATAAATGGTATTGTAGATATATGAATAAGTATTAAATTTATTTTAAATCCATATTTATTATAAAATAGGTTTGAACATGAAATAGAAACTACAAGACTTGATGTAGTGGGTTATTCCATAATCTCATCATTATTCGAGATTGTATATGTTTATGTGCATATTAGTAAACATTAATCTATAATAAAATGTAATAAAATAATAATTTCGAAAAGTTTTAGGTATTATACCATAATTTTTTAAAGTTATTTTCCGATGTACTAATTTTTACTAAATATAATGAAAATAACTCTTTTGGCCTTTTCCAAATGAGGTACATTCCGTCCTTTCCCACAATAATATAGAAGAAGTGTGTTTTATAAAATATATAGGTATAGGAATTATATGATTTGAATTATGATAAATATGTGTCCTAAACCAAGTGAGAGGATACTGTAAAAAACATGCTATGACTATCTACCTATAATTTTCATATGTTGATCAAGATTATAACACAAGGTTACTTCATTCGATATTGGCTATTCAGGTGAGATTATTTATCTTGGGGGTCTAGTTAGAATATAATGACCAAATGTATAGTCTTGTATATTTATTCTATTTATATAAATTGAAAATTTATATTTTCATTCCCCTTCAATAAATTTCTATCTTTTATTATTTTTGTCAATTTTTTATATTCTTCATGTTTTGGGTATAATCTATTTAATGTTTTAAAAAATTAATATTTGTTATAGGTAACATGGTAAGCCTATATTATTAATAATAGGAATAAAAATATCATTAAAATTACTTGAAAAAATTATCATATCCATTTTTCATAGATGGGGAATAATATTTTAATCCAATCATCTAAATTGTGTCATTTTTTAGGTGGGCATGGGAAGACCCCATGGGTGGCACATGGTTTGTGAAACATTATTTTCAGTTCTTATTTCCCACCTATAAATATTAAAATGTTTAATTTTTAAATACTAACCACTTATAATATTAAAATAAATTATCCCCACCCTCCCCCATCCTTAATCACAAGATAGATAACCCAAGTTATCCTTGACCTTGTGTGCCCCTCAATTAAACTCCCTCTCACGGATATTCAATAATTTTCTTCATGTTTTATGTTATTATGTTCAAGTAATATCCTCATTCCAATTTTATTTCCCCTCTCTTGTCTATTTAAAATTATTAACTCATTATTACAATTTTTGTTAGTCTTTCATTGTTCTCTAATCAGAAGTGGGTATTTTTAATATTTTTTACATAGGGACTATGATTCTCATCTTTAATATTATTCTATAAACATCCAACAATAGTGACATGTTTTTTATTGATTAAGGTATTTTTCCCTATGTGTTATGTTTTCAATTCAAGAAAACTATTTTTATTGAATTTATAAATTATTACGTATGATTTTTAATGATAGTATTATCTGTATTTTTTTAAATTTTTAAAAGTAATCAATGATACAATTTATTTCCATTGGATTAAAAGACATTATTTATGTAAAAATTTAATAAATATGTTTTTTGATTAATGAAACACATTGATTATTTGATAAACTTCATAAATGGACTTTATAAGTAAATTAGAAGGGTTTTAAAACTATTTTTTTCATTAATGTTTTTTAAATGTCATTGTGTATTTTAAAATAATGTGATATCCTTAATAATAGTGTTTCAAATGGTTAAAATTATTAATTCATTTTATAATGTGTTATAACTGGAAACCAAGCATGAGAACGAATTTATAGCTTGAAATTAATTATTATGAGGCCCAAGAGAGAATTTGAAAAAACAATTAAACAAATAATTGATATTTTGAAGAAAAAATAGTGGGTTTTCTTCGAATTCCATTTCATGAAGAAAATTGATATTTGGTTTTCATTGGATTTTGGTCTTCTATAAGTATTTTTATTATTATGATATATATATATGTTTTTATAATGATTATTTTACTTTGTAGTTTTGTGTTTGTTATTATGAAAAAAATGGGATACAAAAGAACATGGGTAGGACATGATAGAAGAGACAACCTCCTTTTAAATAGTTACATTGGTTTCCATACTACTAACACACACATGTGAATATCTCAATATTTCAACGATAATGAAATTTCACTAGTGCAATGTAGTAGTTATAGTTTCATTAGACTAATTTTGGGTCCCCTTAATTAGTGATGTATAATTACTTATTTACCCTAGCCATGGGGACCTTATGGTTCTGTTCCTATGATTTCTATTTGAAAATACTCTTTTTTAGTCATTCTTATAATATTGTGTCAATTTTTACTAACCCTTTTGATATATCTCATTCTATGTTTCCTCTTTCTAGAAATTACAAGATCTTGATTGTAACTATTGTGATTTATTATATTATATTCTAGGTTTTTCATATTATAATATGAAAACATTGGAGTTTTTTGTCTTATTTAGTTATGTTTATTTCATATAACTATTTTCCTTGAATAAAACTAGTCATGGTCTTGAAACAATTTAGATTCAAATAATGAATGTGTTCAAGATATTTGGGTTTTGAAAATATGTTTTGGTTGTATGATTGTTAATCTATTTTATAATTTATATGAAAAAACTATTATTATTAATTTCAAGCTATCAATAAATGGAACTTTTATTTAATGACTATTCATTTGAATTAGTTTCCCTTTTGTATATGTATTGGTCATTTTTAAACTAATTCATATATTATTTCATAGTGATAAATTTTTTATTATTCTCATGACCAATATTGTAACATCTGGGGAAATAAATTTGGATAACAAAAAATGATCATGTATATGTAAATTAGTTATATTTATTTATTTAGTGTTTCCTTATTTAATGAGATAAAATGGACATTACCTTTAGACTCATAATATATAATTAGTGGTGAATTATAAATGTTTCTATTTGGTGATTGATTTTAGGGGCTATTTCTATAGTGTGAATTTAATTTGAGTTGTGTGTTTGATTTTTCTAATTTTTTTTAAATAGTTTAATTTCTATTTTAAAATCAATTAATGTTTTTCATGTAAAACATATGCACATATGGGTTATATTGGATTTTTTAATTTTGTTAATTTATTTTCTATAAAAACACCCCCAAAGATTATATTTGATTTCAGTTATTCTTTTTGTGAGCCTGAGTAAATTGGGTAAAATACTTTTGTATGGAACAATCCATATTGGGTGTTTGATAGATGGATGATCTAGCTTGGTTTGTTAAAAAATTGTATTAAAGATCTATTTTGTTTTTTAGCTATTTTTTGTCATTAAAAATAAAAATATTAGAACTCGAGATGTAGTAGTAGGAAGGCTTTCATGGTCTCTTACACTTTTAAAATCTTTTGTTCACATGATAAATACAATTTTTGAGTCATGAATATGGAGTTTTCATAGGTTATATTATTTCTTGATTTCTTTTGATAGTGGTTTTAGTTTCATTGAGAATTATGTTTGTTTTTTGGATGTGATTCAATGATTTGGTAGATATTTTGGTTTCTTTTTTGTCATGATTTTAATTGACTATGTATTGCATTTAATTTATGTTATGATGACCTTTAATAAAATTTCTCATGTTTAGGGGTGATACGAGAGTCCAAATTATGAATCATGGTTGGATTATAGGGCCATAAAACTCATGTACTTCCCTTTTTAATGGTGTAGAATAACTTATTATGATGATGATGTGATTGGAACATGTCCCACTAACCATATGGAATAGTAATTCATGATTAGTAAATAACATTGACTTCATTTCAGTGTACTTTTATTGGAAAAATTTCTTGATTATGGTGCATTAAAATTATTCCAGTAAATAATTTTTTCTAAGGATTTAATGAATGGTTTAAAATTGAATGGTTTGGTTTTTTTAATGAAATTATTATGTTATTTCTATTAATAATAATAAACAACAATTATGTTAACAGTAAACCATTAGGGATATGTTATAATTATAATACACTTCTCATTTATTTGGGGTTATTATTCATCTGAACATGGAATATATTAACATTCACATTCTTGATTATTATTTTTATTCATCAACCAGCTATTGAAACATTAACATTCTCCTGATTGTTGAAAATTAAAATTTCCATTTAATTAACATATTAATTGTGTCATGGATATGATAATTTCCTAAACTCTATATCATTTCAAAATATGTTTTTTATTTTCATATTCATTTTGTTTACTATAGAATTTTTGATAATTTATTTTTATCGATCTAGAAGTCCCTAAAACTATGCCCCATGAAGAATCTCCAAAAAACCGCTAGAAGAACATTTTTTACTATAGATTTATCTAACTATATATTAGAATTTGATAAATCACATCATGATACTATACTATATTCAATAGATAAATACATATAATTCAACTTAGGAAATAATATAAATAATAATCAATAATCCAAGAAACCGGCATTGACTATTAATTCCCAAATAGGGTACAATCACAACTAAATGAATAATATTCTAGGACAATGATAACTCATCCAAATATTAATAGAAAACCAGAACAAATACAAATATATATATCCTAAAAATGATTCCTAAATACAATTTTGGATCCCCATATGTGCACATCCCATGCCCAGTACAACTAACTAGCATAGGTCCCTTCCCATTGTTCTGACCTAAAACCACCAAATTCACCCGGGTACCTAATAGAGGGCCAATCATGGTGTGATTACAACTCAATAAGACACCACCAATGATGTCTAAAAATATAGATTCTAAATATCATGTGCATGTATGTATGAAATATTTTTCAAGTTAAACTAAAAAAAATGAGGGTTTCGTTATTTAACAATACTCACATAATCCATTACCTTCAATATTACTATTTTTGTCATTTATACCATAATCATAACTAAATTCATTTCCATCACATGTTTTATGGGTTAGGAATTTATATCCAATAAACAATGTCTTAAGAAAGTCAATTAACATGTATAATGTACTAAATATAGTTCTTTATGTCACCAGGGATAATAATTTCACAAAAATACATCATAATTAACAGAGGTTTCTAACTATTAGTGAAGGTATGATAAATCATGTTGGTAGACTATATTCAAATTAATGAAAAAATCATAATATAAAAAATATAATATAATGTAATTAAGAAGATATAAATAAGAAACATCCATTACCAACCATTTCACAAATAGGGTATAATCAGAACCAATTGATAAATATATTTTGTCAATGAAAACATGTATATAAATGAATATAATATGAAAATAAATAAAAAAATCTAAATACCAAAAATAGGTCCAAACCCCATATCTATATCCTCTTCTGTGGACATCTCATGCCCAACTCAACTACCCATCATAAGTCCCTTGTCCTTATCCTGACCCGCAACTAGGAAATTTTATTGAGTACCCAATGATTCCATGAGTAGGGTATGAGTAAAAATCATTAAGCCACCCCCTATAGTGTCTACAAATTATATAGTCTAAAAATATAGTGTATGGATTTATGAAATAAATTATGAGATAAATAATTTACAACTCGTGTTCCATTAGTAACTAACATACACTTAACCCATTTCAATAATTATTTTAATTTTTACCACTTATACCGTATTCATTTTTAAATTTATTTCATACAA
Source organism: Viscum album (assembly GCA_963277665.1). NCBI lineage: Eukaryota > Viridiplantae > Streptophyta > Magnoliopsida > Santalales > Viscaceae > Viscum > Viscum album. Next base: position 1,879,234,228 of record OY728130.1, read on the forward strand.
TTTCTCTATGGGTTAAGAATTTACAACATTTACAAAATGGACTAAGATGGCCAAATATCATGCATAAGGTAAAAAATTAAATTTCCAAACTCACAAGGGATAAAAATTTCATAAATAAATGCAGCACACTTCCCTTGGAGCATATGTATAGTTAGTCTTATCAAACACATTTGTTATGGTTATAGAGCCTCATTCCCCATCGCTAACCAATGCATTGTAGGGTGGGGTTTAGAGCCTTAGTCTATATCGACCCATATTCATAGATCCTCAATTCCAATACCCTATAACAAGCGATGTGAACATGAAAATTTATCAATTCACCACATATACATCATCAGGAACAATACACATTCAATACAAATAACCATCACAATTCATATTTGTTTGCATATAAAATAATAGAAATAAAAAACCCATTATCACATTAACCATTTCTCTCTCTTATCCTATTTTACAGCATCCATAAAATGTTGATAATTTTTATTAATATATAAATGAGGTATTAAGAATGTATCTTTTCAAGGGGGCATAATGTAGTGAAAACAAATGGAATCAATGTAAACTAGACTGACACACTCGAGGGGAAAGGGAGAAAATACATCTAAAAATAATACAGTTATTGATTTGGGAATCCCACGACAACAGGATATCTTTGAATTTTTTTCATTCTCTCCATGAGTGATTATGATTAATAATATCAAGAAGAAGTCTTCTAAATATTCTAATTAAATAAGTGATGACCTTGGGTGTAATACACACCTTTAATTGACTAGAGTAAAACCATGTATTCATTTACTACTCATATATTAAACCATTTAGAATATTATAGAATGACCATTCATTAACAAATTTATCCAATTATTTAATTTACATGAATTTTTCCATTTTTCACATTTGTCAACTCATATACCTTAAATCATTTACACACTTCCATTAGAAATATATATTCTATTTGACAGATTTATATTAATTAGTTTAACCATTCTTCACATCATTCTATAAAATCCCTTATTCTATTTTCAAAAAATAATCCCAAAAGAAACGGTTCCTCTTATGGTTTAAACTGAAATTTATACATATCTATCATAGGCTCAATTTTTACACAAATCGTTGTTTATGATTAACATTACAATTTACCATGTTTGGTAATGTTTGTGCACCCCATGGGAGGCCTAAATTGGTAAAATCATCCTCAATTCATCTCAATGGAATTATGAAGAGTTCATTTGATTATTTACCAATCAAATTTTCTAAAACCTATGAAAGAAATCAAATTAATACTAATATAGAACCATGATCTAAACCGAACATGAACAAATAAATAATTAAACAATATGACATAATTTATAAACCACCTACCTCGAATCTAAAGATGAGGGAACACTTAACATTATACAATGATATAGATTCATGTACAATTTTAATCCCTAAACTACGATCCACTAGTATAAGGGCGTTTTAGGGAATCATAATAAGAATAATAAATATAAATTTCATCATCTATAAAAGAGATATAAGTGGAGCATTAGACTTACCCAAAGAATATATCTACACCCAATGAGAATCTATGTGGACAATAATCAAAGGACATACATCATTGGGAAGCTTTAGTTGAAATTCATCACCGCTAGGGATGATAGAGGAGAAATGTTGGAGGAAATTGGTTGAGATACATAACATCCCGAGGTGGAAGTTTGTTGATTTTTAACATTTTAATTGGGAATATATTTTTGGTAGCATTGTTTTCAAAACTGTTCCCAAACCCTGCGCCTACCTTTTTCAAAGAGGGGTTAATTCACAAAACTACCTAAGGAGTCCACCAACTGACGAAAGGTTCACCAACCATGTGGAGTTCATATGTCAAAGGTCTAACGATTTGGCTCCTCCTCACATGGATTCCTCTAACAATGCAAAACCCATGAAATGCACTCGATGTCCATTTTCGACTTTTTTCAAGTCCAAAACCTCTAAAACACAAAAAACACCCTCAATAAACTCGGTAAATATTTCATTAACCATACTTAAGAGATTTAAACCAATATTTAGACAATTACATTCCTACATGAAGTTCTTAAACATATAGTTAATTCATATTCTATACACAATAAAAATATTTATTGAAAAATCATATGAATCATTATTTAAATATACCATTAAATATACAAGAATTTCATTAGAAACATAGTGATTGGTGGGGCCTAGAATTATAAAACCCCTCGTTTCATTAATATGAGTCATGAGGAATGTTAACGTGGGGACATTAAAATTGAATTTTACCATAGTTTTAAATTTTTATGGAGAAAGGTCCTAATAAAAATAGATATCCTGAATTCCATGATCATAGAGTCCATTATTATGTTATCAATTTGATTAAAATTCAGTAATTATAATCCATGAAATTATTGGATTAATATTATCTGTTGATTATCTTCAAGATCCAGTGAATATTTAAATGGAATTATATAATCATTAATTATTCATACCACGTTATTCTTAAGGATCATTTATAGATTAAATGGAATGTGTTTTTAGTTATTTATCATTCCATATTGATGATGAATTATTTTCTCATGTTATATTCCAATATAAATTACCATTACATTGTATTTGGGAAAACATTATTTTTTATCCATTTCCGAGGACATGAAGAAGGAATCATTGAATAATTTTAATGATAAAAATTTATTAAATACATTATTTCTTATTAAATATTATCCATTGTATTATGAGATTCATGTGTATGTACATTCTACATAGACTACCAAACAAATTGGTATTTTAGGATCTCACCTAATGTATTTAAAAACATATAATATATTAGACACTAGATCAAGGGTAATATAATTGTGATCGTCATAGTTTTATCAAATGATGTTTTTAAGAATCCTTGGGAACTATATTTAGGAAAAACTATATCACACAACCTAATACTATTATAGAATTTGAGGATATGTCAAATTTCCGAACAAGGTACAAAATTTATGGTGAGGAATAAAATATGTGTTTTTTAGTAATTAAATCTAAATCTGGATACTGAGAGTGTATGTAGATCTAAATATGTTCTACCTCAGGGTAATAATTATGAAAAGGCGTAATGTAACAACCTAATTTTTTATCAATGGAAATTATCTTCTTATAATTATGTCATATAATGACATGAAATAGAAAAAATTAACTACTATTCACTATGTGACCTTTAAACATAAAAGTGTCACTTCTCTATTTTGAATTTCGAAAATATAACACACAATGTTGCAATGAGTAAGATGTTTGTAGTCTGATAAGACAAACATAATTTCCACTGAAGATTTGACTAAACTTATCCATATTAACCAACCCTTATGAATATAAATATGACCCTTGTGAATGTAAAATCATCAAAAAGAATAGTAAACACAACTATGAATGTATAAATGAAATTTATCTATCTTATACGTGGAAATATTACCATAGTAAAAGTATTCATATTTTTGTAACTCATAAATAATTATTTACAATTAATTAATTAATTTAAAGGAACATTTATTTTCCAAAATGGTTTTCATAAGGTAACAATTTTTGGTCTTATGGTTTTAATATAATTTTATAAGACCATATGTAAATTTTGAGAGCATTATAAAATCACTTATTATTTTCAAATCTATATTTTTTGAGTAAATTTGAATTCTAATTATAAATTAAAAAAATTATATTAAGAAAATTATTTCTGAAAAACTGATTTTATTTTTGGATTATACATGTCAAATAATTTTTATAGTGAACTTATAGTTTTTTCTGAAATATTCCAATTCATAATAAATAATGTAATCTGATAATTTACAAAATAATCGAAATACATTAATTAATGAGTCAAGGATAATGTTCTATGAATTTAAGAACCATTTGTTAATACACCCATTTAAACTTTACTATTTTTGTTTATAAATTCATCAAAATTCCTTCTCTTATGGAAAAATAATATTCCACTTATTAAAATATTAGAAAATTCTCCTCTTCTTCACAATAAAAACAACCCACACCCCCTTTTTCTCATCACTACTCCAAAGCCTTGTGTGTTTCTTAAACTCTGGTCAAATATCTCCGTAAGCTACAATCCCACATAAATAATCCATTGGTCTTTTAGAAAGTCCAAATCATATCCCCTTAAAATGCTTTAATGGAAGATTTATTCAAGATGTTAATTCCTCTTCTCAATTCCTTAACATTCTTTTCCTGATCCTTTATTTTATTTTCTATCCTTACAACATCTCATCCAAATGCTATAAAAACTCCAATATCTTATATTTACTTTACTTTTTATGATAATGAAATAATTTATTATCATATCTCCTTTTCCCTTCTTTTATACTATTAGTAAAAACACCATCCAAGATATGTTAATTTAATATATTGAAGGACATCGTGTTTTCAATTTTCCTTATCATCTTCAATTCTGGCCATGAATAAAATTTAATGGTTGTATTAGGCTATAATATATGTATTTTGTCACATATGTGGTGATGGAATATTTTTTTACATATGGTGTTCATTTATAAAACAAAATGTGTTTATTGTGATAAAAAACCACCAAATTAAACCAAAATTTATCACTAATGTTATAAATAATGATTCAACATCACTCCATGTAAAAAAATTAAATTTACAAACATGTAACCTTATGGATATTAAATAATAAAATATATCCCAAATTATTAATAGTCATCCCCATTTTACATGACTATACATTTTTTTATATAAGTAAACTTAACATGAAACAAACAGATCCATACAATGAAATTGAACCTCATAACCAATCAAAAAGATTATGACGGAAGATAAGAATGTTATAATAAATAAATAAATTGTAAAATAAGATATGTAATTACTAATTAATGAACCACATTTTATTATTCGGGACATTAATATTAAGTGGAGAACACCAACAAATTTAAGGTACAAGATTCTACCCAAACCTCTATTATTCCATTGGGTTATTCATACTCACTTTTACCCAAATGAAATACTTTATAAATTAAATACTATTTGTTTGTCCAAAATAATTTATCAATATCCATTACTAATTCTCTTCCAGGGATATATATACTTTTATGTGATTCCCACCTCAATTCTTCCTGATAAACAAGCCGTTTTAAGGGAATATCCTAAACTATTACCATATCTAAAGTATAGTCTATAATCTGTTTTAATACACTATTGTTTTTATAAAATATATATTTTTATTATTAAGACCTTATTTTTTCACATCTGGTTTCATATAATATATAATTCCCTTTTATCATTTCAATGATCTTTTATATTTTTATTAAACCACACTAAAATGTTTTAATTTTACTGTTCCTTAAAAATGATTTTACATGTTTTTATTAAATTTGACAAAAATTATTATGCTACATGTATATTATAACTTATTAATGTCTATTATTGATCTAATTCATTTCCTTCATGAACACTTTTATGATACTCCAATTTCGTATACTTCATACCCAATTCTTTTCAAGGGCAACCCTTACGATTATTTATGATTTATTATGTATGATTCTATATGTGGAAAGCATATTAATAAACAAGTTATGTTTGGTGCTCCTAAATATAATTCCAATTCATTGTGTAATGTTTAGTCCCATGAGATGTTATGTTCAACGGTCTTGGTAGTAAGCCTTGACTTGTGCTACCTTGTGAAACAGTCTTGGTGGTTAACCATGACTTGATCTCCTCTATGTGCAACAAGATTTGACTCATTGTAAATTCAGGATATAGGATTCTTCGACATTACTATGAATTAATTTCTATAATACCCCATGTATATATTTTATGATTCCATATGTTCCATTCATTTTTTATCATTATGTTATGACTTATAACCCTTGTGCTAAATATTTATTTCTCATGTTTATTCCCATGATGGGATTTTTATATCATAACATTGTTCATGTTATCCCAATGTTATTCTATGATTATGGGTAAGCTAAATGGAAGCTGGAGATATTTATTAATACTAAAAAAACAGAAATGTTATAATTTTTCCCATATTTTATGTTTAATGTCCCTATTCTTCAAGGACAGTAGACATTACGATCATTGGATTGTAATATGGTTTTTTATTATTTATAAAATTATGTAATGTTATTTTAAAAAGGCCAGGATCTCTATAGTTGGTATCAAAAGATATTATTGTTAATTTTGGATTTTACTAATAGTAATATTTAGTTAGAACCTTGGGGATGAGAATAAATATAAGAAAACACCACCAAATTTGGGTATGTAGAGAGTTTGTGTTTTACCAAGAAAATACATCCCTATAAGGATACATACATTTAGAGGTGATTCTTGGAAATATGTATCTTGGGGTAAAGCACAAATGCACTACATTGAGATAGAATAGTACATGAATTGGTGGCCAACAAGGGACCATGTTACACTCATGGTTTGACACTGATTGATGATATGCTTTTGTAAATTAACCAGCTTTGTAGAAACCATTATTAAGGGAATAAAAATACCATAAGAATATAAGCTAATAAATAGATCGAATATAACCTATATTTAATCCTAGGGAATCCAAATTTAGGATATATTTATCCTTTATAATATTATCAATTTTCTGTTCAATGATTCCTTTTTATGCATAATAGCTAAGTATTCAAGAAAACTAATTGTAAAATCAATTTCAAAGTTAATGGTGTGAAATATAAAAACATGATGCGACAGTCAAAGTGATAGGAAATTTGATGATTTCTATAATTATATAAATGGTATGATAGAAATGAGTGCTCCGAACATCATGATGTTACTATCTCAGGTGGTTCATGTTATGAATAATAACATGAATCATGTGGAATGCCTTACTCCCCCATGGAAAGAGAATGTTGTCTCCATCATACAACCAAGGCATCCCATGTTTAGTGGATATTCTGATCCCCTCTTGGAGGAAAATGGGATTAACTACATTGAAAAGATATTCTACTTCACTTAGTGGTCAGAAGAAGATAATTTTATACTTGTAGTTTATCGTTTTGATGGGGAAGTTGATTAGTAGTGGATAACTGATAAAAAATAAGAAGTACAAGGAGGAAATTGATACTATGGATTGTGAGGGATTCAAGAGAATATTTTTCAATATATATTTTCCCTAAACAAACCATATCAAGATAGAAAGGGTGTTACTTGTTCTCATGTAGGAGGAAGAGGAGTCTATTGTAGTGTATGAAGAAAACATCTCAAGGAATGAAAGATACAACTTCCAGATTTTTATGAACACCGAATCCAAGGTGGACTACTTCTTTAGCAAACTAATGACGATTCTATAAAACAAATTTGGGGTTTGTGACTTTGAACATTATGAAGAGATTGTACTTTTGCCATCCAGGATATAATAGTCATCAGAGACTCTAAGTGGTCTTGTGGGCCTAATGGAAAACATTGGAAAATAAAAACTAATCTGGGTGGTTTTGGTAAATAATCCGCATGATGAAAAAAATATCGAACCACCCATGTGTCAAAATTTTGGGATAAAGCATCCTGGGAACTGTCTAAAGGGAACCAGGAGTTTCTCCAAATGTAGAAGAATGTGAAATATGGCTAAATAAATATGAAGGGATATAAATAATCCAGCTAATTGTGAAGAATAAATGATGGTTTAAATAAACACTCTACCAGTGGTGCAATGTTATAATAACAAAGATCATGGAAATTATATAAAAAATTTTCCCAAGATAATGGTTATCATAGGAAATCAACAAATACCTACAAGGAAACATGTAAGGGATTATTTTATCACTACTATTGAGGTGGATCTAGAAAATGATGTGGTGATTGTTATGCCAGTTATTCATTCATGAATAGTGAATGTACTATTTGATTCTTGTTCAATGAATTCATTTAAATCGTGATTCTGTTGTAGAAATATTCAAACACCGCCTCAAAATTTGGAGGACAAGTTATCTATGATAATTGAAAATGGGGAAATAAATGTGTACAACTTTTATAACTATTACTTGGTAAATGTTTGTGGACTGAGCCTCCCAGAAAATCTTGTCATACTTCCTTTAGTGGAGTTTGATGTTATCTTAGGCTTGAATTGTCCATATTTATAAAAACCCCACATAAACTATATAGAATGGGAGATCACTATTCACATCTTGAAGCAACCAAAAATTATTTGAATGTGTAAGGAAAAAGATGAATCTCTTTTGGAATCATTGTCTCATGTGTGGATATCAATTCGTTATATGCAAGCATGTATTGCTCAAATAATTGAGACAAAGTTGAGAATCATGATTAAATTCATGCCCATATTGAGTGATTTCACTGATTTATTCCCTAAATTTTTTCATGTGGTTCCTCGTGATTGAGTTGTTATGTTCTCAATTGATCATATTCCAAGATCTCTGCCTATATCAAAAACTCCTTATAGAATTGCCACCGTAGATCTGGAAGAGATGAAGAAGTAGTTACATGAAAATATTGAGAAGGGTTTTACTGGATCGATTACTTCACCATGAGGTATGCCTTTCCTATTGGTCATGAATAAGGATGGATAAATGCGCCTCTACATTGATTATCATGAACTAAATAAAAGTTCTATAATGAAAAAGTATCACCTACCACAGATGGATGACTTGTTCTATCAGCTTCATGGAGAAAGATATTTCTCTTTGGTGGACCTTCAGTAGGGATATTACTAATTAAGGGAGAGGATGGATGATATTACCATAAACTCCATTTGAACATGTTTTTGACACTATGAGTTCATAGTGATGACCTTCAGACTCGCAAATTCACTTGAATGTTTCAGGGATTTAATGAATAGATTCATTGGAGATTACCTCAAATTTTTTGGTAATATTTATTGATGATATTCTAATATACTTCATGAGAATGTAGGAACATGATGAGAATTTTAAATAATGTGATAAAGACTTTGAGGAGGATTAATATGAATGAAACATATACTATATATGTGTACTGGGTGGAGGAAGTATCATTCTTAGTGCTTGTTATCACCAGCAATGGAATATCAGTTGACACTTCCACGACAATGGCAATAGAAGTGTGGACCATGCCATCATCTACAATGTAGATCCATACCATTTTTGGTATATTCAGATATTATGGATGATTTTGGATGAACTTAACATGATTATCAATACCAATTACTATGATGACATAGAAGCGAGTGATGTTTTTCTAGACTCAAGAATGTGAATAATGCATTAAGGATTTGAAAAAGAGGCTTATCACTGTGCCAATACTCACAATATCAATGATTTGAGAACACATTATAGAGTACAATGATACATAAATGAATTTAATAGGATATGTGATGATTAAAAATGATAAATTGATATCCTACGCCTCAGGGTAGCTGAAAAACCCAGAGAAAAACTATCCTATTCATGATCTATATTTGGATGCTTTGATCCTTACATTGAAAATTAGGCAGTATTATCAATATGGGGAGAAGTGAGAGATATATACTGATCACAAGAGTCCCAAATATATATTCACATAAAAATTTCTTAATATGTGTCAGAGAATATGGTTAGATATAATCACAGTTTATGACTTCTCACAACACTACCATCCCCATAATGAAATTAAGGTGGAAGATGCTCTGAGTAGAAAGGATCTTATATCTTTATCAATAATGAGAATTGAAAAGGATCTAATATTATTACATTTTCATAAAATGTACATGGGAATAATTAAGATATGAAATCCTTCAATCCTTTCTTAAATTATTGGTCAACCATATATCATGGAAAAATAAAGGATCTTCAAAAAATATTTGTTCTAATTCAGAAAATACTAGATGCTATTAGAATTTGGAAATCCACTAAGATTAGGATTGATGAGTAAGGACTTAAAATATTTCGGCCACTATTTTGTGTACTATCCAATCCATATATAAAAAAGGATATTTTGAATTAATAACATAGCTCAAGCTTCACTATTCACTCAGGGATCACAATGATGTATCAAGATCTCCGAGAGAACTTTTTGTGGGACATTATGAAGGAAGAGATTGTGAAGTTTACATCAATGTACCTGTAACGTAAGCATGTGATGAGTGAAAAGGAAAAATTATAAGGGTATTATAAAACCACTACCCATACCAACATGTATGTGGGAGAACATCACTATGGTATTTGTCACTAGACATCAAAGGAAATCTAGAGAAAACAGTGATATATGGGTTAGTATGGTTCATCTTATAAAGATAGATCACTTTATTGCAATTCACGATGACTAGATACTCGATAAACATTCATAGATATATATCAATGAGGTGGCAAGGATTCATGGTGTACCACTATCTATTGTATCTGATAGATATATGATATTGACCTTGATGTTCTGGAATAGTCTCCAACATGATTTAAGCACTGAACTCAACTTTAGTAAATCCTGTAATCCTCAAACTAATCGAAATTATAAGAAAAATATTTAAACCCTAGAAGGTATATTGAGAGAAAGTTATATGGAATTAAAATGAGGATGGGACCAACATCACCAAAAATGTCAAATTCTCAAACAACAATAGTTTCCACCCAAGCATCAAAATGGAACCATAGGATGCCCCTTTTCAGAAATGGTGTAGATCACAAGTGTCTTGGGATGAAGTCGATGATGGTAAGCTGCTAGATCCTGAAATGGTTGATGAAATGATGGAGAAGGTGAAAAACAATCATCCGCACATCACGTCATCCAAACTTCGAAAAAATAATTATTCATAAAATTGTTGACAAGACCATGAATTTAATGATGAAGACATAATATTCCTCTGTATATATCTCCATGGAAGTAGTTAATGAGGTTTGGGAATAATGGAAGGCTATGGCTCAGGTACATCGAGACCATAAAAATTTGTGACTGTGTTAGGGCTAAGGCCTATCGACTGGAAGTTACAGCTACCATGTCTAATGTATATGATGTCTTCAATATAACCCTCTTAATAAAGTACATACCAGATCCTTCACATGCACTCTTTTCAAGGGTGGTACAATTGGAGAATGATTATTCATATGAGTATCATCCAATGAAGATCCTGGATCATATAGATAATGTTCTATGTAACAAGACTACTCTCCTCGTTAATGTACTATGGGGGAACCATAAGAACCAAGAGGCAAAATGGGAACTAGAGGAGGAAATGAATGAAAACTACCAGCACTTATTTATGACATAGAATGTAAAATGAAATTCTGAGGGCAGAACGTCCTAAGGTGGGAAGAATGTAATGACCCAATGTTTTATCAATTGTAAATACCTTATTATAATTATGTCATATAATCACATGAAATCACAACAGAATGAACTAGTTAGTACTCTATGACCTTTAAACATGATATTGTCACTTTTATGTCTTAAATTTCGAAAGTTTGACATACACAATTGCGATCAGTAAGATGTTTTGAGTCTGATAAGACAAACATAAATTTTTATGACTAGTAAACTACCCATATGAATATTAATATAACCCTTATAAATAGTAAATTTTCTAACAGAATATTAACCACACCCATGAATGTATAAATAAAATTTATCCATCTTCTAAGTGATAATATGACCACTATAAAGGGATGCATATTTTTGGATGTCATAAATAATTAATTAAAATCAATTAAATAATTTAAAAGAAAATTGATTTTCCTAAAAGGTATTAATAAACTAAAATTTTTATTTCTTTTGGTTTTAATAAAATTTTATACGAGAATATTTAATTTTTGAAATTATTTTAAAATCATTTACAGTTTTAAAATATATATTTTTTGAGTAAATTATGATTTTAATTAATAATTAAATTAATCATATATAGAAAATTATTTGTTAAAAATGGATTTAATTTTAGGATTCTATATGTAAATAAATTTATTGGGTGGAATTTTTGGGTTTTCTATGAAATACATGAATTATTAATGAATAGTGAAATACGATAATTTACAAAATAAGCTAATTACATTAATTATAGAGTCATTGGTGATGTTCTAATGATGTTTGTACAGTTTTTTTGAACTCACATGCACATAATACTAATTTTTGTTCATTTATTCATCACTATTACTTTTCTTATGGAGAAATAAAATCCAATTATTATAATATTATGAAAAATATCATCACCTCATCTATAAAAAACACCCATACTCCCATCTTATATTCACTCATCTCATAAAATGTATAATGAAATTATACTCCAATAGCTCCCCATGCTCCTCCCCCATGTACATCATCCCATAGTCTCATCAAATGTCAAAATCCCCTCCCTTTAAGAGGCTCTCAAAGAATATTTATTCCAGACATTTATTCCTCTTCTCTATTATTTTAATTTCTTTTCATGTTCAATCGTTTTATTTTATATCATTACCTATCCTCATCAAAATTTTATGACATCTCCAGTACCTTATATGTGTTAATTAACCACATTCAATGATGATGGTATTTCAATTTGAATTATCATATTCAATTCTGTTCATGAAAACATCTTCATAGTTTAAAAAACTATAATATATTTATTATGTGTCATCTATGATTCTGTAATCTTTTCTATAAAATTGGTTTTGATTTATAAATCAAAATGTGTTTGTTGTGATAACAAACTTCCATTTAACGCACCAGTTAATCACTAATATTTGTATAAATATTCAACTTCACTCAAAGTAACCAAAATGAATCCACAACCGTGTGACCTTATATATGTTCAATAATAATATAAAACTCCAATCCTAGAAAATCATCATCATTTTACATGATTATCTGTTCATGTATACAAGTAAACAGAACATGAAACAAACATACTCGAAGAATGAAATTGAACTTCATAACCAATCAAAATGGTTATGAATAAATGTTAAAATTTTATAGTATGTCATTTAATATTAAAATATTCACTTTTTTTATTAATTAATTATCCTAATTTTTTTAGGTCATTAATATCATGTGGAGAACTCTGTCTGACTTAAGGTAATGGATTCTACTGGAACCTCCATTATTCCATTGAGTTATTCATACACTGTTTTTACCCAAATGAAATAATATTTTAAGTTAATTTAAATACTATAATTACTATTTATGTTTCTAAATTCTTGTATCTTGATCCATTAGTATATCTATTTTAGGGATATACATGATTTTAAAGAATTCCCCCTTCAATTTATCGTGATGACCATGATGTTTTAGGGTATGTTCTCGAATTGTTACCCAATTAAGAATATATCTTATCATATATTTTATGCCAGAATTGTTTTTATAAAATCATTATTTTAGTTATAAAATAATTATATCTTTACTTCTAATTTTATATAAAATTTTTAGTCAATTTTCTATTTTAAATTATCTTTGATATAATCATTAAACCATACTAAAATATTTTAATTTTAATGTGTCATAAAAACCCATTTACATATTGTCTCTTCAATTTGATGTCACATGATATGATATATTCTTATTATTTCATATGAATGACCATTCATGATATAATTCCTCTTCTTCATGGACACTTTTGTGATACACCTGTTTATTATGCTTTATTATATGATAATGATACCCAAATTCATTCTATGGGTAACCCTTAACATTATATATGATTGATTATGTATGATTCTATATGTGGAACGGATATTCCTTAACATGTTAATAATGGTGAACCAATGTATAACTCAATTAAATTAATGTATTTGGAGTCTCCTGAGACGTTATATAAAACTGTCTTGGTGGTTAGACTTGACTCATACTACTATGTGCAACAGTCTTGGGAGTTAACCATGACTTCATATCCTTTATTTAATACAAGCCGTGAATCATTTTAAATATATGTTTTCTGTTAATTCCACATTATTGTGAATTAATTTTTATAAGACCCCATGTTTATATGTTATGATATCATATGTTCCATGTCTTTTAATATCATTATGTTATGCCTTCTAATACATGTGCTAAAGCATTATTTCTCATGATTATTCATTTTATAGGATTTTTAGCTCATCCCTTTATTCATATTATCCCAAGGTTTCCATATGAAGATGTATGGGAATAATGGATGTTTTTAGCTCTTTATGATGAAAAAATTATGATATGTTATATTTAGTCCCATGTTTTATTTTTTCTGTACCTAGTCTTTGAATACAATAGAATTTATAATCCTTGTATTATAATACGATGTTTTATTATATTTAAAATCATGTAATATTGTGTGTAAAAGGTAAGGGTTTATATATATAATGTAATTTCCCATAATTGAAACCTTGTGTATAACAAAAGTTCTTGTTAAACACATGGTTTGACACCCCTAGGAGATATACGTTGGATAATTCTTTTTTTCTTTAAAACAAATTAAGATAAATTTAGAAAAAATATATTCCCAAAGACAATAGGTTTATGATGTATATGGGGATAGTTTATAATATTAAGAAACATCACAGGTTAATGAGTAAAATATTGAATATAAATTTAAAGGTAGAGAAACTAATTCTGAGGTTTTATATGATGTATGTACAATGGATACACATTTTGAGTTTTAACAGTTCGTTTATGTATATGGAGCATTGATATATAACTTCTGATTTAGTGAGAATAATATTTGATAAATAATTATTTTATATTTTTGGAAAAAAAGATTATAGATGGTGATTTCATTTAGGGTTAATATGATCATTTATATTCATGTAATAATATTGAAATATGATTATTTAATTTCATAGGGTGAGTAAGTAATTTAGAAAATCATATTGTTTATAAAGTGACTTCATGTATAATGATATCTTTGAGGCTTCTCACCATATTTTTATGAATTTGATAATATTATTTTGTTATCATTTTAGAAAATGGAGTACCTTCACATAGGGTGACAAACAATATTTCAATTGACAACATGCACACCGAGTGCCAACTCATCACATCCAAGAATGATGTGGGCCTTGGGCCCACAACGGATGGGTAACAATGGTGTGTTTCCTAAAACTAGATTACATTATGTTCCAGTTAATATGAATTTTTTTACATAAATGATTTGTGGTATAAATAGTAATTTGATATTAGGGTGTTACTATTGAGGTTTAAAGAATAAATAACAATATTGGATAACTCATGCAATATATTTTAGTTTTGATAAATATTTAGAGAAGTAAATATTAAATTTTCATTAATTAATAGATATTATAGACCATTAAAAGTTTATTTCATTTCTTTAGGCATAAAATTACATATTGGATCTACATTCCATATAGTAAGAGGTTATGTATATTTTGATTTAAGTACAAAAAAATAATAAATTAGTGATTATTAAATAGAAATATATCAAGTTAGTATATTTCTTTATATTATTAATATATACAATAAAATAATTCCTCTACTTTAAGAAAGTTATCAAGAAAAAAATTCCATTTTTTTACATTCATATGTGATAAATTTAATGAAAACTTCACACATCATAGATTAATGGTATTGTTGAAGTTAAATTTCTCTTGACCATGTTATCCACCAATACCGATTTTTCATTGAGTGTTATTTTTTTCCTCTGTGACTATAATTATACTTCCATGAAATGTTTTCATAATTGGAAACATTGTTATATTCCATTATAGATGACCTTAATACTCCTCTTTCACTCTTAATAATAGGTTTCTTTATTATCACTTCTTAGATTGTAGTTTTTCAGAAAAGTATTCTAAAATGAAAAACCTTTTTGTGGGGGAAAATAAAAATTGATAGGAATAAATTTATTAAAGATACTTATAATGTAACACCTCAATATTTTAAACTATATTTATACATAAATCAATTTATACATGAAACATCATGTCCAAATGAACTGTGTTATAGTATACCACTATAAATTAGCCATTAAATTTGTGGGTACGATGAATAAAGAACCATTTTCGAAATTTATAATGTTTATAATGTTTATAATTTAAATTTATTAGTTATCAATCAATTAGAAATTAAGAAACCAATTAAAAGTAAAATAAATATATATTTTTTTAAATTTACACTTTAATGTGAATGATGTGTCTTCATCATAATAAATTAATTACTCACTGTTAGTTAATTATTTTAATTAAATTGGAATATAATTTAATTAATAATTTTTTAATCATTCATCTAATTTTTTATTCATGAGATGTGAATACATAAAGATTTTGTTTTATAAATATATTCTGGTAAAAATAGTATTATCAGGTTTGAAAAACACGATTTAACATTTATTATTAAATAATATAAACAATTTATTTCAAAATATGAACATAATATTGGAAATAAAACATAAAAATTATCTTTTAGTGATTATATTTAATTTTTCTAAGAACATTACTTTTTCAATTAATACTAATTTTTTTTTATTTTTTTCTTTAGAACATCATTTTCATTTAATGAAATATAAAATATAAAATTTGTTTTACAATAATTTTCAAATTAAAAGAATTTATTTTTAATGATAAGTGAAATATAATGTATTATAATAAATTTAAATTTAAATTACAAAAAAAATATTTGTTTATAAGAGAAACAAATTCTCTGGAAAATCGCCTTTTCATAATGCCTATGGGTTTAATATAAAATTAAATTCTACCAACAAAATGAATAAATTTGAAAAAATGCATTCCATATATGGAATCAGTATAATTTAAATTATATAATTCTTTTAAAATTAATTTTTATTCATAATTATTGTTAATGAAAAGAAAATTTATATATCATGATTAATGATAAAAGGGGATTTGTGTATTATAGGACCTCATATTAAAATTATTTTTCTGCACAAATGAAATTCTTATATGATAAAAAAAATTTATATTTAAAAATAATGGGTCCCTATTATCTAATAAGGTTAATTTATTTTTATTAGTAAATAAAAATTTTCAAGTTATAAAAACAAATTATCATTGTCAAATGAAAATTGCTAAATTTAGATGATATGGGAAAAATGATTCAAAGATATTTATTTTTAATATTTAAATTTATTTATATCATTCTTTTTCAAAAATTCTTTATTACAGTTATGGAGATACATGGGGTGCAAGTGAAAAACCATAATTGAATATATTTGAGTTGTTAAAAAAAGTACCACTCCTCCCCTATTATAAAATGGAACCCTTGCCCTCACATATTAACAACTCTCAACACATTAACATGAAAAACAAAATTGGAAATCTCTCACCAACATTGTTAAAAACATTCTATATATAATGTTATTTCCAAAATGACAACCATAGCATTTTTAATAAGAGCCCAAAATCCGAATTTTCTAAGAGAAGTTAATCATCTTCATTAAGCTCTATTTTTACATTTTCATTTCAACCATCAATTATTTCATAACACTTCCAATATAAAAACACCGGCATCTACCATATTATATGTTTCTAAAATACTATTTACATAATATTATTTCATCTCATTCTATATCAAATGGGGAAAAAATTCATCCCTTATGTGTGGGGTTGACTACTGTACAGTGAACTAATGTAATTTATTTTCCATAATCAATTTTCATGGATAATAACAATGATAGAAATAATTAGTATATAAAAAAATTATTAAATGTTATTAACTCTAATATATATATATATATATTACACCTCCCAACGCTTTTACCAAATAAGGGAGTGATATCATCTCTTGTATGTATGTACGACCTACCATGTATTCAGGCCACTTGGCCTTGGGCCTTCGGGCTATGTAATGGGTCTCCCTCTACCCAGTCTAAAGAGGACATTGCTTTAAATAATAATTTGAGGCTTTGGCCCCAACCTTTTAAAAAATTATTCTAAATAACATTAAACTAAATGGAATTGTAAGGTAAGGGATATAGTCTCAATTCCCCTATATTAAGATATATTTTAATGTTATAAACCAATTGTAATTTATTTGGTGCATAAATTTCCCATGAACATTTAATATCATGAATTATACTTAAATAATGGTATTTCAAAATTAAATTTTAATTATTTTATCCTATGGAATTTTACATCAATGGTACCTTCTTTTAAAGGGTTTTATAACTCAATTTATATTCGATGTGTTGCATTAATACATCATTATATTCTATATACTAGGATTATTTTTGAAATTAATTAGGATTATTTTATATTATGTTTCTACTTTTTTATGTTGATTTACATCTTATACATAGTGTATATTCATTTTTTAACTCTCAATTCCATGTTTCGTACATTGAAAGGGTTTCTAGTCTCAAAATATCTTCTTTGAGACATATTTTATGATATAAAGAAATCATTTTTTACATGTATTATTTACAACCCAATTTATTTAATATATCTTGAATATCTACATATTCCTAGTTTCTAACTATTTATTTAATGTATTTTCATTCATGGAAACTACACATCAAAAATTATTGACCTGGTATGAGATTTATGTTTCATCTCATTTAAATTTGGATTGATTATGACATAATTTCTATTAAGACAAGTAATTATATATATATATATAATTATCCTAGTTATTTTTCATAACATCTAGTTATTAATTAAATTTTCATGTAATAGTTCAATTTTCCTCTAATATTTACTTATAATGACTAAATAAATATTTTTAATAATATGCTACTTAATTTATCTATTGGGTCAAAAATACATAATGCTCCAAATATATTTTTTCAAAAAAGTTTTAAATAAAGCATTTAAAATTATTTTTACATAAGATTTAAATACTTTTCCATAAAAATTAAAATTATGTTCCTTTAAGATTCCCAATTGATTTACTTTTTTTACTTTTCTTTCAATTATTTGAATGAAATCATAGTTATGACATACTCAACATGAATGGAACATTTTTTTTTCTAGGACGACTCAATTTTTTGGTTTCATTTACAAGTTTAAAAGGATCCTTCCATATAAAATAATGTTCTTATTTTTTTGAATTTTTTTCCTTTTTGATGTGATTTTTAAAGGAAATGGGGTTTTCCTCAAAAAAATTTCATTTTAATTTTTTTATATTCGTAAATGAATAAAAAATTTATTTTATTTATACCAACTTCTTTTATGTTGTATTTATTCAATCCTTATCCTTTTTCATTATGGTATATAATTAGTTTGATCAGGGAATGTATTTATATTCACATACGTGATTAATTTTTTATTCATTAACTTTCTCATGAAACATTTACTTTCTTATGATCAATGAACATTATTATTTTTAGAAATACATATTATTTTTATCATGGAAATGATTATTGATAAAAAATTATTCCATTTCAGTATATGTTGTTCCCTTTGAATGTAATTTGATTCTTTAGAGAATTTTTTATAATATTTTTTCATCATTTAATTCAGATATTTTTTGATAATGCATATTTTTCAAAAATTAAATCAATCATTCGATAAATAAAGAATATATTAGACATTTAGTGTTGGGCGTTACCCTTAATTGTATATCCCCTTGATGTATCAACATGTCTCATGAGTCATATTAGTATGCTAGAATTAAACGGTTCCTAGCCCATAGTTTTAATATATCTTTTAAAAAAGTCATGATGGTATAGATACCATGAGTCTCAAGTTTAGGAAATACAATAATAATAATTTCCTTTATTGAGAATTCATATATAACTACCCATTAAATTAAAAAATTGATTTCATCTATTTATTATCTTCATGACCATGTGATTATTTTTATGTTATTATTTTATAATCATTTGTTCATTATATATTATTCTTGAAGATAATTAAATTATTTAAATTGAATGGGGTTTTTAGTTAATTGTGTTTCCATATTGATTATTTTTTATTTA
Source organism: Viscum album (assembly GCA_963277665.1). Lineage (NCBI taxonomy): Eukaryota > Viridiplantae > Streptophyta > Magnoliopsida > Santalales > Viscaceae > Viscum > Viscum album. The sequence goes on from OY728130.1 coordinate 1,879,253,972, forward strand.
CTGGTGATAGATTCCTCCATATGTAGCACACACTGATAATTTGAGATCACACTAATTTTATTTTCCATTTCCTGTGATACGAAGATAGTATTTTTGAATGAGATAAATGATGAAGAATTATTAGTTTCCATAATGTTTACCTCATGTTTTAAAATTTAATAAAAGAATTATATATATACCTAGTTTAACAAGGAAAATTCACTAATTAGTCATTCAAGTTTAATTGATAATTTCAGCTCACTCTTATTTTGTATTCATTTTTTCATGACATGATGATGTAATCGTTAAATGTTTTGAAGGATGAAGAATAAATATCTTCATTATGTTCTATTACATTTTTTAAATTTATTATTAAATTTATCTATGTATCATGTTTACAGAGAATACTAAACGATTCTTTCTTTTAGTATTTTACCACTTATATCAACACCAATATTGGAAATTAGACACTAGTTTTAAGGATACTTGAGTCGACTTCGTTATGTATCTTAATAATTAAATTGATATATATCACATGGATTCTGATGTCCATTATTCCTAAAAAATTAAATATAATTTGAGGTTTGGGAAAAAATCACTTCTTCTCCCAGAATCCAATCCTAAAAATTTCCTCTTGGCTCCTCCAGCATCAGGTATATCATATGTCTTCTGATAATAAGGGGAAAACAGTATTAGTAAAATCATTTTCTGATATGTAAAATAAAATGAAATGATCTTAATGAAATCCCCACCGAAAATTGTTATATATTAACTTTCTCAAAACATCTTTAATTAAAACTAAAAACACTATCATTTCCTTTACATTGAACTGTAATAAAATCTATAATTTGTTTTTAAATTAGAAAGTTAATAATAGAATTATAAAAATGTTATCTAGAATTCTATAGTATTATCTATGAGAAATTTATAATATTTGTAAAAAAGTAATTATAATTTAGTAACAATAAAATTCTCATAATCACCCTATGGAAGAATATAGATCATTTACTAGAGGATTAGGAGGCACCGCAATAATATTATGTGTACATTCTTCCATAAATACATGAATTTTCCTCCTCAAAATCCCATGTGGAGTTAGATGTTCCATCGTCCATCATCCTACAAATCAAATTAACAAACCATTATTAGAAAAATATATAAATAAACTATTAAATATAAAATTAAATAAAAAATGAAAATTATTCAATATAAATTATGCTAAATAGAAAAAAAATTTAGCCACATTTATAGTAGTCAAATAATACGATAACAACAATAAAGAGTGATGAAATGACATAAATAACTGAAAATAAATCCAACTATTATATAAAAATTTGAAATATTTTTTAAAATGATAAAAAATAATCATAATAATACTAAACAAACAACTCATTATCATGATCTTGATAGCATATCCAACACAATAATCTATTATATAGTAAAATTACTCTAAAAATAGTTTGTGAATAGTAAATTTTACCCAACATATTCCAGTAGTTGTTAAATCAAAAAGAATGTTTTTTTAATATTATATTTTAATTTTTTTTTATTTTTAAATCACATTAAATAGAAAATAACTATTTCCATAAAATTAATAAATAAAACTTTAATGTAAGGGCTACAATATTATATGTAATGGTAAACGAAAAAACAAATCTAATAAAAAAATTTTACATATCAGTTATAATATATGTTTTAATAAAAAATAAATATGATATATTTATCATATTCATGAAATTTAAAAAATTACATTACTAATAAATATGAGTGACCTATAATTGTAGGAAGTTACTAAAGCATTTATTTACTATATTCATACCTCATGATCATTATATATGGAAGAAATTTTATATACAACTTGCCCATATATATTCCCTGTCAACCAATCCATAGAAGTCGGGATCTCAACTAGTTCTTCTTGTTTGTGATGTTTTTAGTCACCTAAATGATTTATTCCCATGTGAAATAATACACCAATTCATATATAATGGATAAAAAAACATTCAAATATATTTCATTAATGTCCTAGTGGAAAATAAAACTATTTATTCTAATATATTCATATTAATTAGAGTCATATAAAATTCATTTTGTCTATAAATGTTTTACTGATTATCAATTTTTAATTAAATAATGGTACTCAACATTTAATATAATTAACCTAAAATATTTTTTCAATAAAACCATTATAACAACTTGATGTAGAGATTGGGTTATTGTATTTGGAACACGGACAATGTATTACTTATATGACCACAAAAACACAACTATTATACAACACACTTCCAATATCATGGTATTTTTTAAGCAATGTATAATCATTAATATCATACCCAAACCTTTTTATCAAATTAAAACATAGAATTGGAGTTAAAAATATCAATGTTTTTGATTCATCTAATCTATAATAAAATTCTTATTTAAATGATCGATTATTTTATTCTCATCCAAAATATATAGTTTTTTTCTTTGGTTACAATTGTTTTAATATATTAGTATGAATAGTTATATATGAATAATAATATTCTATATTAATACTGTAATATAAATTTCGTTATTTTTTCTTTTCACATGTAAATTATTTTAGGTTCGTTCCACATGTATTATTTCCCTCAAAATTGACTTATTAATGAAGATATATAAACTATTTGATGTTATCCAATGCATAAAAGTATATTTAAAAAACAATGAAATCACCTCATGAATATACATCTCAAAAATAGAGGCATCAAGATGATATGGATTCTTTATATATCCCTTGAATATCATCATATAACTTTTAAAAGGATATATATGATATACATATAAATTTCCTCAAATCATTATTTCTATAACCAAATAAAACATTAAATACACCCTGATATCAAAAATATGGAGGAATATATATTTCATGTTGAAAAATTATTGAAACTGAAACATACTCAAAAAATATCAACGAATTCTAATAAATCCCTTTTTTACAAACTATATTAAAAAATTACAAACCCCTCATGATAGTAATTATTACATGAATGAAAAATATTCAACAAAATAAAAAATGCAGTTTTTGTTACATCTGGAAGTGAAAATTATGAGATTTCATATGTGTTAAATTAAAATCATTTAATGACATATTATTTTATAGATTTTAGGAAGAAACCTTTAATACACTGATACACTTAAGACAATGAATAAATCAATTTTTCAACCCCAGGTATATTGTATAAATATCATGAAGAATGTATAGTATTCTTTGAATAGAAGAGGGAGAGAACTCCAAATGTATTCCCATTGAGAGTATGTCAAGTCTTATATCTATAGCATCCTTAGTATTTCCTATAATATATAACAACGTTCGAATTAGACTGTTATAGAAATTATTCATTACATGAATGGAATTAATTTTATGTTTCTCCTCATGATATCACAAACGTGGGTGATAAAAATCGTATTGACCATTCATTCCATTTATTCATATTATTAACTCATTTTAATGTCAATCACATTATAAAACCAATTTTTTCAACCCTCACAGTATACTAATCATTGGAAAATGGTTTTGAAGAAATATCAATTTATTTTGAGCCATTGAATTCCTTTTGTAATCATCGATAAGTGTATCTCAAAAAAATCTTTAATAAACCATTTATACCATTTCACTACCACGTTATAGTGGATAATATGATGTCTATTGTACATGAGTTTGAAAATAATCAATTCCCATAACACATTATATAGAAAAATTTTAATAATATGGAATGTAATTTATTATTAACATAATCATTTCATGCATTTAAAAATGTCTCATTTTTTAAAAATCGTATATTATAATACGATCATATCATAAAAGATTAAAATCATCAATTAACATTTCTAAGAATACATAAAAATCATTTCAAGTTTTTTTTCCAAAAATAATTAAACTCCATATGATATATTTTCGAGTTATACAGAGTTCAAATAATAAGTTATAAATCACCGAAAAAACTATCCCTTAGCTAGGCTTTATACTATGTAATTGATATGGTTTAAATCCATTAATTCATTGTTTAAGTCAAATATAAACAACTTCATTTATAAATGTAATTTATTTTATAGAATTTTAATCACACTGGACAATTTGATGAATGATGCAATATTCCATTAGATATGCACGTATATACATGACATATTAATATTTATTCATCATTTAAATTTTATAATAAAAATTTATAATAAATAATTATAGTAATATAAAAAATTTACATGGTAGGATTCTTCATAATTGATATATCTAAATGTGATTTTTCATTCAACTTTTAACATGATGTACTACATTTACAAAAATATGATAAACCATTTTATTTAATAATATATAGTAGGCAGTTATTTAAGTAGTCATGCAATTTATTTTACCCCAAACACACCAAAATTAAAATTTTATTTAAAATATAATGTCAATATGTAAGATCAATATCTTAATATAATATGTTTTTCAAAAACAGAAACAACATTATAGAACTCTTGTCACTCTATCAATCATCCTATTTTATATTAATCAGTCGTAACACCATTAAGAAAAATAAAATTTCTTGAAAAATAGATGTAATGTTTTTATTAATCCCCACATAGAATCCCAATTTTTGATATTCTCCTATTACTTCTACATCAATACCGCATATATTTTCTTCAATTTGATCAAACATATCATCATAAAAATTATCTCCATCAAAAAAATATAATCTTATTCCTAGTTTTATTATTATAAATTGAAGGGAATTAATATGGAATAAAAACATGGGAAATTAAATGTTCTATAATTTATCTTTTTTAACTTCATTATATTTTATCATTTAATATATAAGAAAAAAACAATGTATTGTTTGTTAAACTGTGATTAGAAAATTCCAAAAAAGTATTGACCACTTCCTCATATTAAATACTTATTCAAAGGGAAGTATTACATATATAACTCAATAGGGAGATAAAAAGTGATTAAATATTCATGAACTACATCCTATGTCTTCTAGAGGATGAATATAGTGAAATAATTAATTTCATTCTAAAAGAGGATGAATTGAAAGATGTAGTGTTCAGCATGGAACTATTTATTTTTTTGGCCTTGATCCATTTATTGTTTTTTTATCATATCTAACTGGGACATAATTTAATAATAGGTAAGGGTGGGTTTTTGTGATTTCTTCAAATGAGTGGACCATCAAAGTGAAATGTGTTATTATAGAGTTTTCTTATTAAAAATGTCATTTCACACAACTCAATCAAACAGTATCACCAAATTATTTTTTGTAACAATATTTAGAAGATCTTTATATGTATCATAATATAAGGCTTAGTTCAATAATTTTAATACATTTATCGAATAAAAAACATGACTTCAACCATGGTAACATCATTCAAGTAGCATTTGGAATAACAACAGTCTTGTGTGAAGACATTAATAAGATGTTTCTAGGTTATAATGTTATTATCCAAATTTATATCGATAAAAAATATGAAATGATTGAGTTAATATTTATAATTAGATTCGTGATTAAATTTTGGTTCTCATAATGGGTTTGTGATCACGTTTTTAGATTATACTCATATGGATATATTTATCTATAATTGGTAAAATGATAAAAATTCATCAATATTGTGCGAGTAATAAAGAATGGTTAACCAATACCACCAAGTTGGTTTATTCTTTTCTTGGAAGCCCTCATAAGGAATATTAAAAGTGGTTTGCAAGAGGGGTTCAATCTCCTTTTTAAGAACATGTCATGTGATAGTGTTATATCTCATATAATCTTTGATGAAAATTTAATTTTATTCATCAATTGAATGTTATGGTCTATAAATGGATTGATTAATATCATAGTTTATTACGGTTCCCCAATATAAAAAATAATTAATCAAGTGTATAGAAAAGTATATATCTCCAAGAAATTTCTGAAAAGGTGTGGTTGGAGTATAAAAAAATTATTTTCATGAAGTAACACTCATTCCCAACAACATATATTTTTTGTACCATATCTGATAGAAAAAAAACTAAATGAAAAACTGAAAGGAACCATCAAAATTATCATAGGGTATGGTTAAAATTGTAAAAATCACCTACCCACTTTTGAAGGATACATTTTCTATATATGTTGTGCCCTCACATTAATTCTAGTGAAATTATTTTTTGTTATAATGTCTATGAATATTTTGATTGAACATATCAGAAATAACCATGAAAAATTACTTATAGGATTAAAATACAAACATCAAATGCCACTGTGCATCATCGAACATGATAGAGTGACCTATATATGTAGAATCACTCATTCTATAGAATATTATGGGATCAATACATTCCATGAAAACTAAACTGCATGGGAGATTATTGAGGGCAATACCCAATGGGAATGATACATGTTAAATAGATATATAGAGAGTTTGATTGTGTGGGATGAAACTTATAATAATATTCTGTGGCTAGAAAGGGTCTTTATTTACTATATAGTGACCTTGGGAGAGAAACAATGATGAGTGGTGGTATGTGATGATATTAAATTCATGGAAAATATATGAGGTCGTTGGATAATCTATTTTTGGGGATGTTTGTTTTTTTTTGTTTTTTTTATGGAATACAACATGTTCCCAATCTTTATGAATGAAACTATTAATGGATAAATTAAGATCATTTTTAAAAATATCTATATGAATGAGAAACCAGAAAGATGTGTTTCAACTAAATATTTTTAGGGAAGAATATTATAATGGTATTTCATTACATGGTGCATTCATTAGGCGGCTTAGATATGTGGGATACTATGCTTTTGTGTAATGTGATCCCATTGAAGAAAATTATTTTTGTGTTGTATCTGAGGAACCCAAAAATAACTATGGATGATAAAGTGAATAATATCGGTGATACTATGGTATACTATTTTTTGTGTTAAAATACTCCAAGCATAAAACCCACATGGAATTGATATTTACTTAGAGACTAGTAAAATTGAAATTGTATTTCCCTTGAGCATGGAATGGGGATTTTCGTGTTGGGGTGATTAAGGATGGAGAGAATCATGTCTGGTTTCTAGGGGTAGAATATAAAATGGTGGAATAGTGTTCTCATATAATGGGGTTTTCTATGGAATGTTGGGTTATTTGGGATGCTAGGAATAGTATGAGGGAAGAGAATCATTGTTTGAAAAGTCATCTTCATATCCTTATAAATTCAATTGTGGTAGAACATAGAGTCAATATTATCAATATAAGATCATGGTAATCTATGAAACAATTCATCCCAGTAGTTGTTATGGATATTGATAAAATATAAAAGTGTAACCAAGGGCCATTAGATAGAAATAAACTTCCATGGGAGGGGCTCAAACCCAGTTTTTAAAGATTTTGTGTTTTAGGTACTATGAGAGGAGGTGTCTTTGTGAGTGATGGAATTAGTTTTTTTATTCAGTTTGTTTTATAGACATTGTGAATCAATGGGAGAACAGGTGAGGGCCTTGTTTATAATTCATATAATGTGTATAATTTTTAACATTAACAATACTAAAGAGGAATACCACTCCATTGTGTTAGTGGATCATATTCATTGGTCAAATAGCTCTCCTTGGGGCATGGATTACCTGATTCGGAAGAGTAGGATGTTCATTGATTAGGGTATTTTGTGATAGAACAAATAGAGAGATTTGAATAGTTTCAAATGAATTTTTAGAAAAAAAGGGGGATCTGACTGAGCCATGTGTCATATCCATGCATACCAGTTCTCTACTGAATAACTATATGATGATTGTTCGAGGGAAGAACATGATCTTTATCTCTTCCTCCACTCATGATTCTTATCTTATAATCTTGAATAATATAAAGTTAACAGTTTGTTAGGATATTATATTTTGAAATTTAATATAAAATTAACTATTATAAATAAAAATAAAAAACAATATTTCATAATATATAAAAAAATAATGAAAATATATTTGATAAAAAATAACTATTTATAGATATTGATTTATCATAAATTCAGAAAAAGTATAAACATATTGTGTAGTTTTCAAGATTACTAAAAATATATGATAAACAATCCATATTCAGACTTTATAATTCAAGATTCCATTTAAAAACCTATTACAAATGTATAATAATAAAAAAATTAAGAAAATTAATAAACAACATTATTTATAATTTTTTTTTGTGAAATAGCCATTTAAAAAACAGAATTCTAAAAAAAATAATTTTTCAATTCAGAAATAACTTAGATACATGTAGAATAGGAACCAAAAAAATATGAATATATGGAGGAGAAGTGAAAATTTTATTTTAATATCATAATTGAAACTACAAAAGACAATAACTATATTGCACAAAAAAATAATAAACAAAAAACATACATAGGTGTGGAATGGGGATCATTATTATTAATTTGTAAATGGGATGATAATGAAGGGGGATAAAAAATGGAAGCAAAAGATAACTAATAGTAAATGATGATGGTTTATGAAAATGGGAGTGTCAAGAAATATTGATCATAGGAAGGTGGGTTGGGAACCACTATGTAGAAGATTACCACAAACATCCACTTGACTGAATGAACATAAAATAAATCATCATGATATTTCAATAAAAAATCATGTCGGTTATTTCATAGCTGATGCGATACAATTCTTCTTATATCTTTCAAATCTATCATAAAATAAAAAAAATGTTAAATAGGTAATATAGAATTATTTTTTCACTAGTGAGTCATCTTAAAATGGGGTTTTAAATGTTAATAAATTGTGTATATGACTATTTATTGAAGGATGTGTCATTTTCAAGAATTTTAATTAATTGATTTTCATAGTTATTAGATATCTGTAAAAGGGTGGATATTGATATTAGAAGCCAATGTGTATGATTTTAATAATGATATTTATTTTGGATGGTGCATATTATATAATATGATTTTATTTTTTATTAACATGAGGTCTTATAAAACATGAGTTATGTATATTTTCATGATTATTTTTATTCTTCTATTAGGGGATGTATACTACCCAGAAAAGTATAAGGGGATTTTACGGTGTCTTATAATTGTAATATCATTATATACATATATCATAGGAATTGTTTGAGGGGTTTTAACTGTTCATTTAACCGATAACCCAAGTTCAATAGCCGATTAAATTTTTTTTTGGAGTTCCTTTTTTGTCTCTTATTTTATTTCCACATCACTGGCCATATGTTATAGGGTTGTTAATTTTTTTTGGATTTTTATATTATAGGGAATTATTAGGATATTCTATTCTTCTTTAATCTTCTAACTATTTGTTAATGTACATTCCATTAGTCGGGAACTATTTTTATTCCATTCTATATGGGGTTAAATTAATAAATCTAAGATACATCTTTATGATGTCCATGAACTTTCAATCCCATTACTTTTAAAACTAATCTTCTTTGTAGTCTTTAGTAGTTACATATTTTTAATAGATCATGTTTTTTGTGTCACATTTTGTGATCTATTTTCAAATTGTTTTAGAATGATTATTTTTTTACTATGACTCATATATCATTTAAGAACTATAATAAATGGGATTTATGTAATGATGGCCTTATGATAAGGATTTAATAATAAGTGATTATTCATGGGAATCCATGGATGTGGGTTCAATTGAACATGATGAGTGGTATTCCATATACCTAGACGACCTCGACATGAGTAGTTTCTCTAAGATTGAGATAATCTATTGTTCATAATTTCAAATTTGATCCAAGGAAAAAGATATGATATTTTTTAAGCAATTTTTTTTTAAATTTCTCCTCCATAATAATGTTCTTTAATTTCATTATGGCCATACTTTTGTTTTGTTTTTTATTATTAGAGAATGATCATATATCTTGGAGAGTTATTATACCATTGAAAATGTTTGGATAATTGTTTTACATAGTAATTCATTTCTTTTTCATGTATCTATTAGTTATATAACCATCGAATAATGCTTATAAAATGGTATTTATACCATCATATTTAATGTTCCCCACCAATTATCTCTTATTTACTAGTAGTTTTTTTTGAATATTTTTACCCAACCATCCCCTCTCTATTTCATGTACCAAATCAAATTACCCTTTGCCTATTTAGAAATTTTCTTTATAGTATACGTTTATCATAGCTTTTATAATGATCGTGGAATTTTTAACAAATAAAAACTATAGAGTTTCATTAGTAAATTTACGAGGATCATTTCTATTAACAAGTTAGGAATTTAATTGTTAGTCATCAAATAGATCCTATAGATTTAATTATGTTTATTTCTTGATAAGATCGATTGAATTCCATTTTAATCTCTTAATAATAATTTTGGTAGGGAATTTTTTATAATAATAATGTTTCATGTTGGAGATATTTTTAAAACCCTATTGTTGGATTTCATTTTTATTTGGTATTTTTTACATTTGGTCTTGTCCAAGAATTTCATGTAAAGTCATTCAAAATGTCAAATATTTTTGTTTTCTTTTAGGGAACATGTTAACACCACATGGTTATATATAACCATATGACAACTATATTGATGACATAAAAAATATTAGTCATCCATTTCACATGGTGGACGAATAGTTTTCCTATATATATATCAAAATTTTGTAAGCTGTCTGGTGAGTCTAATTTACCATCAAATTACTGGTTCATTTTTCTGAAAAATCATATACTAAACTATATAGATTTTATATAGATCTAAAATGAGTAAATTACGTTAACACCCTTCATAAAATTTAATAATAAATCATCCCCAATCCACATCCTTCTTTTTTAATGAGAGATATCACGCATGCGTGATCCCGTTGTGTACACCTCTCTATTACAAAAAAACTTATAACTACTCACTAATTTTTCTTCACAAGTCAACAAAATATATTCAAGGTAAAAATTCAGTCCCCTTCTATTTCTCTTTCCTTATTTATTTAATGACACTTACTATTTATTACCTTACTATGTTCCTCTTGGATGATCCTTAATTGGAGTTGGGGGGGGGGGGGTTATTCAATGATTTCTAATACCTAGGCCATGTGAGGTGTGTCAAGAATACTATTATGGTGATTTATGCCATAGGTGGCCAATTTCTCTCCATTTGAGGTAGTTTTCTCCATATGTTAGATTTTATATTCAAGGACAATAATTGATTCATTTTCTAAATTAATGTTTTACGTACCAAATGATTGAAATTTTCATGTATATAGATCCATTGAAAAGGAAACAATGTTTCTCATAGTTTTCATTGAATAAAAAGGTATTTATATTTTTAAAATTTTAGATTAAACACATTTTGGTAATATCTGTTATGACTTGAAACTGGATGGCACTTAACGGGTACCCTAAGACCGGTAGGCCATATGGGCTCAACCACATCTTTCCGAACACCAGAGGCTGCCGACTAGCAGTGAGGGACTAGAGTGTGTTTGTGGGGAAACTATTACCTTAGTAGTAGAGACATTTCTAGCAGAAATAATATAATTGAATATAAAATAACCGAATTATTATAAATAAATAGTGGAAGAAAACTATTTAAATAGATAAATAAGAATAACCATATCTCTATCAAATGGAATATTGATGATTTAATGTCGTATCACTAAAAAATTGGAAAGCATAGAGGCAAAAAAATATATATAACATGTTGCACAAGGTAAAATAAATCCAAGTCTACTCCATGCATCCTGACATCCAACTCAGTCATCTATTATCATGCTCCATCCTATCACCACAAAATCTAGTACAGAAAGATTCAGGCTTCCCTTTGTTAATAGTAGAAATAATTTAATCTACTTCGTGTAAGAAACGACTCCCATATAGGGTGTGAGATAAATCATAGTGAACCACCACCAATGGTGTCTATAAAATTCATCCCGTGTAATGGAATATAGTAGTGTGTAGGAGAGAATATATAATGAAAAGATAGATGTACTATATAAATAAATAACCAAGTACCCAGTTCATCACTTGGCTGGTGTCTGAACATGTAACCTATTTATTAATTAATCAAATACAATTTAATTCCAATAGCTCACATGAGGCATAGCCAACAATGATATATCCTCATGATAGTACAATTAGTGAATGTCCCAAGATGTAACAAGGAAACCAGACAATGATATCCAGGGAGGGAGTTATAGGGTAAAAGCCAAGGTAACATAAACTCATGAAAATCTAACTCATTAATAACTGAGTCAACTTATGGGGTAAGAGTGTAATCCAATGATAATAATCAAAGTTATTCACCAATAAGTAAATTATCGAGTCCAATGTTATCAATCAATGGAAAATGAGGTTATGTAATGATAGGGCCCAATGGGATTTCACCATGGCACCTACTAGTCAATGCTGGATCGAAACATTGTATATGAGGTTCCTTGTAACAATGAAAGGGACACAAAAGTTTTATTCCAGACATCCTATTAAAAGAAAATAACTAGAGTCTAGGTGGGTATCAACCTATGAAAACTGTATCCCAGAATTATAATGGGGTTCCCAATATCATAGGTATTCATTACTCAGAATCCAAGGTATGATAAAGCTAGTCCATTCTTATTTGATATTGCAATCATTTAGTGATTCAATTGGTTCATGTATTTCCTTCCATGAGTATTGAAAGGTTAAGTAGTGTTGAAACCATTTATTTATTGGTTCATACCTCGTCTTCCATTAGTTTGGATTTTCCAAGTACCATTGCAACTATTTAATCCAGTGTTAGTTATCCATTATGGCATAATCAATTATTGAGGCTCACTACGCTACCTTCCGTCAATATTGAAGAGGGTTCAATGAGCTTGCAACCTTCATTAGAAATTATATTTTAAGGACATGTTATATACATAATATACATTCCATTTCACATTTCACATTAAATAATTATTTGAAATCACTTAACATAGGTGCGTCAAGTTGTGAGCATGCATGGTACATTCCATTATTCCATTCTTAGTAATAACAATCCAATTATAATATAAAGATTACTATTTAGAAAGGTCATATAAAGGAACATCCAAATGGTGGCTCAAATATGTCAAAACACTAAAAACCCAATTATGGACTAACCTTTGTCATGAGGAGAATTGAGTTGTGAGAGAAAACACTAACAACTAATAACATATTTGGAATGAGAATAACCATAAGTTTATAATGAGTATAATCATAGAATTATAGTTTAAGAAACTATTTCCAATTAAACTAGTGGGACCCACAAGAACATTCCAAATTAATGAACATTAGGGTTGAGTAACACACAACAAACCTTAGGTTTGTACGAGTCTTCTCCTCGACTATTGGCCCTTGATTTGCCTCAGATCAGAGTAGATCTAAGAAATAAATAAATATTATCACATGGAGATATCTAGGTCGAGGGTGAAAGAGAAGAAGAAAGGATAAAGAGGACTCATTTACTTACTGTTTTTCATCCAACCTGACAAACAAGAGCTTGATCATATATCTGACCAATGAGATATCTTGATTCCTAGATTTGGCCTTCAAAAGGCTCCAAATGGGTGAACATTAGGGAAAATACAGCTTGTATATTGATTAGGAAGAAGGATGAGTCTTAATAGATCATTAAAGACATTTTTGATATATTACATATGTTTTTAGACTACACAAGATTTGTCCACACGACTTGTCAAACCATGCGCAAACTGTGTGAGGCGGTTCTACCCGAAAAGTCTTCCTCTGCACAGTTTGATCAAACCGGGCATCTCCCACGCACAGTTACCTGGGAAAATGGGTCATTTTCAAGATTTGCCTGCACCTCCATGTGATAACCATGAGAGGTTTTACTATTTGAAAAAACACTTTCGGCTTGGTTTTCCAAACTGCGCAGAAATCCCACATAGATTCCTCTAAACATTTTATAGTGTTTGTTTCCTAGAAAATATGAGTTTTGGGCTCCGAACATGCCTTAGACACTCTAGGAACCATTAATATCTCATTTTATTATTTTATTAGGTCTAAATTAATGATTTATACCTATAATTAATGTATATATACATGAGTGAAAAATAGGGTTCTTATAGTCTCCCCCCTTTAAAGAACGTACACCATAGTTCTCCTTCCATGGGTATGGAAACTGTGTCTAAGAACATCTATCTCTATTGGTCACATACATCAACTTCCCTTTCTTTTTAATCATCATGTACATATCCATATTTCCACAACACTCATACGAGAGGGACATACATTCCTCATATATCCTTCTTGATTTGGTCAACAATGCGTAATGGATACTCCTTAAAGGTAACATCAGCTACTAACTCAAATTCCTTCAGATCAAAGGAATTAGACGAGTCAACATGATATTGGGGAAGCTATGTGACATGAAGGATGTCATGCATGGAATGATACCTATGATGTAGTAGCAACCAATAAGATATTGGCTCGACTCTCTCTAGAATCTCGAATGGCCCGATGTAATAAGCAGACTACTTTTACTGCTTTCTTAGACGTCTATGACCACTCTTGGGTGATAAATAAAAAAAACATGATCCCCAACATCGAACACAAGTGTTAATCTATGGCGATAAGCTCAAGATTTCCTTCTAGACCGAGCAGTAGTCATACGCTTCCTGATTAGCCAGACATATTCCGATGTTTCTTGAATGAGCTGAGAACCTAATTGGGCTACCTCAACTACCTCTTGCTATCACAAGGATGAATGGAATAGCCCACAATATAAGGCCTCCAATGGATCCATCTAAATCATCAACTATAATATTTTATTATAAGAGAACTCGATGAGAGTGATATGTTTCTCCCAGGAACCACTGAAATCATGGATGCATGCTCAGGGCATATCCTCCAAAACATGTATTGTCCATTCTGATTGTCCAACACTCTAAGGATGAAAAGTTTATCTTAGAAGCACATGAGTTCCAAAATATTTGTAAAAACCATGTCAGAACATTGAAGTGATAAAATAATCAGTGTTTAAAATGATAGTATGTGGATCTCCATGTAGTTGTATGATCTCACAACCATATAGTTTTTCCATCTCATTAACAGATATTGTCTCCTGAATTGGAATGAAGTGGTATGATATTTTTAGTCATTAAATGGCTACCAAAATCACATCTTTACCCCTCAGTGACCTTGGTAAGTCGAGTTTTAATTCCAAAGAAACATATTCCTATTTTCATTCCTGGACTAGGGGAGGTTGTAATATGTTTGCAGGTCTCTAGTGCTCTACCTTCACCAGTTGACAGGTCCAACACATAGTAATGAAACCTCCAATCTGACGTTTTATCCAATGCCACCAATACTGGAGTCACATATCTCAATACATCTTCGAGATTCCAGGATGAACTTCCCATAGAGAATAATGAGACTATTTCATAAACTCATCTCTCATATATATATATGAACCTATATACATCTACGAAGATACCAGATTTCATCTCTATCCACCAACCAATCTGTTGTTAGGTTATCTCCTAATATATTGTCACGAAGAACCAAACCTTCAGGAATTTAAAACCTTATACTATTCACCTTCACAAGGAGGGAAGAGGTAACTGTTATGTTTGAGAAGGATGAATTCTTGTGGCTGTTGTGAAACTCTAGATGAATTTCAGAAAATAGGGTCATTAACTTCTATTCATCACTCGCTTCCAGTACAGCAGACTTTTGAGTTTTCTGACGTAATGCATCTATAACCACATTGTCTTTTTAGGCATATAGGAAAGAAAACAACCATATGATTATAGATATTCAAACCATTTTTTGTGTAAGAGGTTCAAGTAACACTTGGAAAATATATACTTGAGGATCTTGGGATTTTCATACACCACAATGTTCTCACCCACGATATAATTTCTACGTCAACGTAAGTCATAGACAACTACTACTAGATCAAAGGTCATCCATCGGGTATTTTTATTCATGAGGACTCAACTATGAAGATCCATATGCAACATGTATGTCTTTCTGCATCAACACTGCTCCTAGTCCAATGCTTGATGCGTCGAAGAAGACGATATAACCATTACCAGGTTCGGGAAGAATTAGAATAGGTGTCGAGAAACCACTCCCTTTGCTTTCTCACATGCTTATGACCACACGAACTAAACAGATTTCTTTATAATTCCAGAAACATGTGAAGCATGATTTGATATGTCCTGAATGAAATTCATGTAATATACAGCGAGCACTAGGAAACTCTAAATATCAAACACGTTCTTAGGCTTCTCCTAGGAGACTACAACAATTACATTTTTAGGTTCAAAGTATACACTTGATTATCAAATAATATTACCCATAATGATGACCATTTCGATCTAGAACTTGTATTTATCAAGGCTGGAATAAAGATGATGCTCACTCACTATATTAAGAAAAATATCAAGATTTTTTTCATGGTTGTTATGAGTGTGCGAATCAACAAATATTTCATCAACAATGACCAGGACAAAAGATTGAAAATATAGATGGAAACCCCTATTCATCAGTTCCATGAAAACGGAAAGAACATTCATTAGACAGAACAACATAACAAGATACTCATACAGACCATACCTACAACGAGAATTTGTTCGAGTTATGTCTTAGGGTATGACTTGCACATGATGATAACCCAATCTTAGGTCGATCTTAGGTAACACCTTTTCTCCTACAAGATTGTCAAATATATCATCTATTAAAAGAATTGGATATCAGTTCTTGGCTGTAATCCAGTTCATCCTTCTGTAATCCACACATAAACAGAGAGGCTCATCTGCCTTCTATGAAAAAAGCACAGGTGAACCCCAAGAGGATGTACTAGGACATATAAATCCTTTGGCCTCAATGTACTTTATATGCCTCTTGAGATCCTAATGCTCAGTAGGCACCATATTTCATAGAGGAAAGGACACCATAGAAGATCCTAAAACAAGGTATATTGCAACCAATACCTCTCTCTCAAGAGGTAATCCAAAAAGGTCATCAAGAAAGACTTCCATGATATAATAACCAACTAGATGGGAAATCAGTTTGAAGGAAACCCTGATCCTCCAGGAAAAGATTTTAAATTTTGATGGTAACTCCACCTAGACCATGATGACTTGGTCCCTCTCTCCCATCCTGGGCATCACAACCACCTTTGAAAATATAAAAGTTGCATTTTGGTTATGTAAAAGAAAACCTTTGGGGATAAAAATCTACAAAGGCATGATAACTGACCAACTAGTCCATCTCGATAATGACATCAAAGACTGTCATCGCAAGGACAAAAAGATTCCACAAGAAAAGGTAACTACCAACCTCAAGGGATAGTCCCTACACAGGCATATTCCCTATGTTTGTATTCCTAATGGTGTATCAAGGGTCATTACACCATAGTGATACTATATCTCTAGTTTGAAAGATTCCATGATAGATACAAAAATAAAAGTGTTTAGAGAACCTATATCAAAAAAAGTAGAGATAATGGTAGAGGCTACTAAAATAATATAGTGTACTATAGATGGCCCCACATCCTAATCCTTGGGTATCGGCTGTAAGGTATGCAACTAACCTGATCCACCGCCTTGTGCATCAAATGGACTACCATTATCGTGAGTACTATTATGGTGCGGATGGTGATCAAGAATTAGACTACCATGGCCTAGAACTCCTCATCCCCCAGAACTTCTAGTGCTAGACCAACTCCACGCCTGACTCAGTGCAAAAGAACTCACTCTTGATGGTGGAGATAAAGAAGATCCTTTTCCACATGAAGCTATTTGAACAGTCATACCAAAGCACTGAAGATTACCCATACAAACACAAGAGGGACACTCCATAGGGCCTCTATCACACTCTGTATTTTTATGCCATCATTTACTACACTAATATGATACTAAAGAGATATCAAATTTGATACTCTGGCTTCCACTTACCTGATGATGAACCTCAAGGGAACGTTTCCTACCACTGTCCTGACGCGACACTAATCCTTTAAAAACAATAGGTGCTCTATCTCTCAGGTTATAATCAGTGATAAGGGCCTGATAAACTACTACAAAGATGTTTATAAGGATGAATACATTCAACTTAGATTGGATGGTGTACTCGAGCGCATCCTCAAATATTCTAGCATGTGAAAGATCATTTCCATCTAGGAGTAGTGCAATGTGCTATAAATCAAGGAAACATGATGAATATTTCATAACTAACATAGAAACCTGCTGGAGATGAATAAACTCTTTGGATATGGCATCTATAAATGATTAAGGAAATAACTGATCATTGAAGGCGGTCTAGAAGTCAACCCATAACATGCCCTGATGACATCTGGCCTACGTAACGAAATCCCACCAATGCTTGGACGAATCCCGAATCATGTATGTAGAAATACAGACTCCCCACTCTAGTAAAACTTCCAGATGATCAAACATAGGAAATATTGCCTCTATCTAAGACTCAACAGTCTCAGATCTATCATCCCCTAAAAAAGTGGGAGGTTGCTGCTACTGGAACTCACGAGTCAGATCAGCCATCGTAGCTACAACATGTGGAGAACCATTCACGTACTGCATCAAACATAGGAAACTATCATAGACATGGGTATCATTTCCTATATTAGGTATAGTATGAGGTGACTCAAGTGGTACTATTAGAAGTAAGACTGGCGGACCAGGGCCCACAAGGTCCGGGGAATGGTCATCCCCAACCTTTTAGTGAATAACATGAGGAATTCTTGGCGGCATTGTTATACAAATGCCAATAACACACCATATAACAAGAGTATAAGTAAGGATAAAACATCACTAGTAGAAAAATAATCTAATTAAACTCACTACCCAAGGAGTACTACCCAAACTACCTTCTTAGAAAACTAGGTTTCAGTAACTACTCAAGTATATGATTTATGTCATTTCAGTTAACTCTTATATTCACTCTTTTACATTTCAAAAACATAAAAAGGAATAATAAAGATTTCAACCAATTTATTCTTGATTTAAGGATTCAATTTATTATTGATAGTCCTTTTGGATGATTCAGTACCCATACACATATCACCAAAAACGACACCCATTTACATAGAGCATAATGGCTTGACTCTGTAAATTACTCATTCCAACCCATGAGGGACCATACACCTCATTAATTGAGATAGAAAATCACTCAATTGAAGCCAAAGTACGCCATATACCTGAAAATATCACTACATCACCCAAAAATCACATTCATATAGAGAAATTTAATGTAGTGAAATAAGCTTATATGGTATGTCAATATGAAGGAAATGTGAATTATAGGTGCTTTGATTATTAATGTTGAAATACTTCTTTCCCTCATTTCATTGAGACAAGTACGAAATAAATTCTAAAAGTTTAATAATCGAAAACACCCCACAACATGTGAGTCACCAAATGGTGAAATAATATCAACAGTAATTGGAAAAATAGTACAACAATTTAATTATGGGAATATTGGATTTTACCCTGAGCATGGGTTTGCGATGCTCATGAACAGCTTATGACCAAGTACTAAGAATTCAGATTATCCTATATATTGTATCCAAATATTCATGCAATAAATAAACCACCTTTGATACCACATTGTGATGAATCGGACCTGGATGCCACATATTGGGTGCCCCACGCCTGGTGGGCCACATGTCGTCAAGTGAATCTTCTCGAATGCCAGAGGCTTCCGACTAGCAGTGAGGGCCTTGGGTGTGTCCGTGAGAAGACTATTCCATCATTTGTAGAGTGTAGCATAGCATAAATAATAAAACAAAATAGTAAACAACAAAATCAAAATAAATAACTTGTAGAATCAAACAAATTCAATAGATAAAAAAGAATCACAATAATTGTATCAACCAAAAAAGGGATGATGTAATTTCGAGTCACTAGAAAACTAGAATTATTAAATATAGGACAATTGTAATAACATGTTCCACATGGTAAAAGAAAACAATGTCTACACAAATAATCCCAAAATCCTACTCAGTTATCTACTATCAATCTCCATCTTTTCAACACAAAATCAAGTATTGGAAGAGGCATGCTTCCCTTTGTCAATACTTGAAACAAAGTGATCTAATCTGGGTACCAAATAGTGCCTGGAGAGGCAGAGAAATAAATCATAGTGGGCCACTACCATCGGTGTCCATTAACATCTGGCCCTCTTAATGGAATATAGATGTGTGTAGGGACGCATATACAAAGTTAAGCAAGTTGTACAACATAACTAAACAATCGAGTAAATTCTTTAGACCTCTGTTGGTGTCTGAACATGAAACGAGTTCATTAATTAATCAATTAGCATTTGATTCTAATATTTCATGTGAGGAATAGCCAACGCTGACATCACCTCATGATAGTATTAGTAGTGAAGTTCCCAAGATGTTATAACAAAGCTAGACAACGATATCTAGTGAGGGAGTTGTAGGGTAAAATCAAAGGTAACATAATGTAGAGACCACAAACTTGACGTACATGGACATTACATCACTTTTTCAGAATACTTAATATATAACAAAAACAGACACACAAGGACCGTAAAAGTTTATTTTCTTTGGAAACTCAGAATATAATATTCTAATCGTGGTGAAAGATCTTTAAAATATCCCATAAAGATCTTCCCCTTTTGATTTCTTACCTAAACCATTCTTTAAATCCTGGGGAAAAGAAAATACAAAAAGGTTGAGCTCAAATTCTCAGTAAGGGTAAGCATGGAGAAAATTGAACAAATCATATACATTTGAACTTAAAAAAACATGAACATAATGTTTAAACATCACATCCTTTAGAAATAAATCGTGGCAGTACATAAGGCATAGATCATAATGGATCATAAATAATGATAAAATAGAATGGGAATAAAACATGTAATTTTTCCAAACCATTAATCACGTGATATGATTTCCATAGTAGCCAAGGCATTGCTGCCAAGACCATTTTAGTGGAAAATGTCCCTTACTGAACCGTGTTCACTCCTCGTTCCAGTCCTGTTTCACTAAATCAGATTAACATTCCATTCCAGCCTTGTCTATATCATGAGATATAAATCTTTACCCAATGCATTGGAGGGAGATATAGGTCCCACCAATCTCATAATGAAATCATTCTTACTTGTGCCACAAAATAAACATAAATCAGTTATCGTAACCCAGAGAATAAAATTGGTATCATAAATGTCATCCCATCATAACATAATCCATATAAAACAAATGGATATCATTTCATCATAAGAAAATTGAAACCATGTAATTCATAGAGACATTATACTTGAAACATACACATATGAAATAATTTCATCTTAGATGGAAAATGGTTTTGATAAAACACTTGAAACAAATTCTTGGGGAAAATATCCTTTCTTATTCAAAATCATTTTCTTTTCACAAAATGACATGAAATTTTAAAAGAAGAGGATTTTTTTTGAAAATAGTCATGAAATATTGTACAGTAAGATTCATGAAAATAAGGATTTATGAAATTGTAAAAATCCGTTCATGTCGTATAAGTAAAAAAAATATCCTCCTCAGACTTTTGCCGGAAAATTCAAAAAGTACCTCGTATGGTAAACAAAAGAATGATTCCTTACATACCATGTAGTAAAATAAAAAAATTGGTGAAAAGTAAATTAACAATACAAGAAACCATTTTTGTAAAATAGGTACATGGATGATAACTATAACCCCAGTACTTACGAATAAACACTCTTGGATAAAAACAAGATTGGAAAAGTTATCCCTTACCTAATGTACAATATCTTCTTTATGTGTCTGAGACACTTGTATAATTATTTAAATAATTTCATTAACTTATTACAGAATCATATTCATTGTTATGATATCATATATGGTTCAATTATGACTTTATATTACCCGTTATTTTGTAAATTCCATGTTAAAGTATCATTTTGGGTAAAATCGTTGTATCTAACGTATGTGTTTGGACTTATTGTTCTTGATATTATTATTACTTATATCATGATTTAGTTACTTCCAAAATGTAAATCATGATTTATATATCATATATATTCATTATATATATATATAATATAGATAAATGAAATGAAAGACACCATTCATGGAGACGGTAGGCCGTACGTACGCATGAATGTTGTTTTCCTTTCCTTAATGACTTGAATGGAAGTAATTAGATGACATATATATATATATATATAAATAAATCTAGAAGATTTATCGTGTCATATATTTCATTATTGTTCATTATATATACTTTATAATCATTCTTGAATGGTTAACATGGAGAATTAATCTCATCGCGTCGTGGAGACGGTAATCCGTACATACGCACGAGCGATGATATCGTTTCCATAATTATTTTATTGAATTGGAGTTGATGATATAATTTCTCAGAATCATTATGATGTTATAATAACTATATATAGTTATTCTTTACACCATTATACCCATCCATGTAAGGTGGTGGTGGAAAAACAGATTACACCACAACATAGAGACGATATTCTGTACGTACGCACGCACGGTGATTTCATTTTTCGTAAGATGGATAGAAGGTGAAATAGGTTTGTTTCATATTTATAATAACATATCAGTATATTATTGATACTGATGTTATTAATTTATGATGAAACAAATAAAGAATAAGAAATACATAACAGTATAAACATTTTCATTTCTTAAATCAGAAAAGAATAAAACATTTTTAGAATTAGAAAAATAGCAGGAATCATTTTCAAATTTCACATTAAATCCATCATCACATAATTGAGAAATACTGAACAGGTTATACTTAAGTCCATCAACAAATAAAACTTTATAAATTAAAACTGAATCAGTGTTACCACTTTGTCCTAGGCCGATGATTTTTCCTTTAGAATTATCACCAATGGTGACGTGGCCTCCATCAACATTTATTAAGCTTTTGAAGCATGAATAATATCCAGAAATGTGTCTTGAAAATCCAATGTCCAAGTACCATAACATCTTGTGAGAGCTCCCCAAATAGGTTTCCTAAAAAACAAGTTTATATAGGAAATGATATTGGTACCCAGACCTTCTTGGGTCCAGATAGGTTAGCAATCAAAGCTTTAGGTACCCATATTTGTCTTATGGGTCTCATATAATTTACAGAATCAATAGATATTAAAAGATAAACTTTATTTGATCTAAAATCATAAGAATAACTAGTTGAAGCATAGGAATTTACAGAACTGGAATAAACAGAATGTCATCCAGACTTACGAATAAATCAGGTTTTAGTGAACTTTCTTTTTCCGGGTTGGTATCCCAAACCAGTAGTGTATTTTGGTGAAACTTTCTTACATAACATTTATGTAACTGTATATTTTCCCTTTGTTAATTTTTAGAAGTCCTTTATAAGTTTCTCATTAGACATTTTCAGTTCGGTATTTTCCTTTAAAAGTTGGGAATTCTTTTCTTTTTCAATAGTAAGTTCATTTTTAACAGTAGTAGTGAGAGCATGCTGTTTCTTCAATGATTTGTATTTATCCACAAGTTCCTTGCATGTCTATTCCAGCATATTACAGTATTCAAATAATTCCAAACTATTCATGTTTTCAGAATCAGAATCAGAGTCTCCATCATATCCAGAATAATAGGAATTTAAAACAGGGGTCTCTAAGGTTACCTCGGATTTGTTGGTCATGAATCACATGTTGGCATGATTCTTCTTAGAATTAGAAACTTTGGATTCACTTTTGTTTTCTTCAGATGCACTCTAGGTAGCCTTCATATCATTCATGTACATACTGTCTTTTTAATCATATTTTTTATTGAATTTTAACTATGGGTAGTCTGCTTTAATGTGTCATTTTCTTTTGAACTCTTAGAAAACAACTTCATCACTTCTATCTGGATATTTATAGTCCTTCTTCCAATTTCCCTTATTGTCATACTTTCCTTTGTAATTTGATTTTCTGAAAAATTTCTTCTTCCTATAAAATTTCTTAGTCCTTCTGGCTATCTAAGCCATTTCAGCATCACTATCAGAGTCTGCACATTCACTTTTTGGACTATCAGTTTGTATTTGAGATTTTTCTTTGTCCTTTCTCTTTGAATCAGTAGTCTTGAATGCCAATGATTTCCTTTTTGGTTCATCAACTTCCTCCTTATTCACCTTTATTTCTTCTTCATACATTATAATCTTACCAATAATCTATTTTACAGGCAGTTCTCCAATGTCACATGACTCTCTGATTGAAACAGAAGTGCCCCTCCATCATTCTGGAAGACATCCCAGTATCCTCATAATCTTTTCCTTAGCTGGAACAGTTTTTCCAAGTGAACTCATTGTATTGACTATCTCATTAAACCTAATGTACATATCATAAATAAGTTCATCAGATTTAATTTTAAAATTTCCATTTTTAATTGTATAAGTATTTAATCGAATTTCTTTAACATTGGTTGTTCCTTCATTAGAAACACCCAAAGAATCCCATATTTCATAAGAAGCTTTGCAAGGAGATATTCTATTAAAATCTTCATCTCTTAAAGCACAGTATAGGGCTATCATGGCTTTACAGTTATTAATGTAAGCAGTCTTTGTTGGTTCATCCAAAGTTGTTCTTTCAGTTTCAAGAATTTTATATTGAGACTCTATAGCAGTCTAGATATCAAAACACATACTTTCTAGATGTATTTTCATATTATGTTTCCACTGGGTATAGTTTGTACCATTAACAAAAGGTGTCTGGTTAGTAGCAACACCCTCTAGTCTATTATCCACATATAAATTTTAGAAAATCGTTTTAAAGAAATACAATTTAGAACTAACATAAATTTAATATCTTTAAAGATGCAACTAATATCACAGTTCAAAAACAGAGTGTTTCAAAAATCCTTTAACAAAAATAAATCCTTTCATACCAAATGTTGGTCGGAGTGGATACTCAAGAGGGGGGGTGAATTTAGTTCCTATAAAAATTTCTGTTAAAATTATTTCTTTAAAAATCCCCCAACATAAAAACAAATTTAAACTGTAGTGAATCTATACAGAGTGTAAATGTTCACTTTGTTTCTAAAAGATTGATTAGGTCTCAGTTGACTTAATCTGAAGATTAAATGATCTTTTGAAACTAACATACTGGTTTACAAAAATTATAAACACTTGCTAATTTAACTATCAAATTAGCTTTAAAATAGTTTTTTATTTCAAAGTAATAGCAGTGGAATTCGAAATAAATATATAGTATACTTATAGACTTAAATTAAAATGCACAGCAATGTTAACCAAGATGTTCAGTCTCAAGCCGAGACTTAGTCCTCTCAACAATTTATATAAATTGATTCACAGCCTGGATCGGGGGAAAATAATAGTACACTATTGTCCAAGTCCAAAGTCCTCTACCACAGTTCTTCATGGAAAAAAAATCAACAGCACACAGGCTGTTTAGGTCTTACTCGACATCTACCACTATCCATAGTGGGAAATATAGGGTTATGAAGTTTGAGTGAGGATTTAAGAATCCTCCAGATTACCTTTGGAGGCAGTGTTTGTGTAAAATAAACAAGGTACACACACTACTCAAAATGTAAAGATAGAATCACAAAAGGAAGTGAGAAAGTGTTTAAAAAATCTCTAGTGATTGGTAGTGCAGCTCTGGACTCATTTGGTTGGTTAGAAAAACTTATGAGCCCTTCTCTGGTTTCATCTTAGAAAACAGAGTGTCGTTTTCTTCTTTGATTCTTGGACCATCTTTGTATCCTGAGTGCATGAGGTATTTGTTATAGTTCACTCAAGATGCATCTTGTGTTCTCCTTGAAAATGAGTAGCTTCGTGTATGTCCAGTTTTCTTGGAGTATATATTTTTCTTCTTTCCAAAAATGCACCACTTTTGAATGATATTCACCTCTTTTCTTTTTCACTAGTGTGCCTTCTTAGTTCCTGGATGCTTGTTGAATGTATACTCAGTGTTCTCTACTTCACATCATTTCAGATAGGTCTTTATCATCCCTTATGTAGCTTTTTTTCTCCGACAAAAAAGAATAATTAATTTTTGAATGGGTACTAGCTACGGTTCCCTGACATGGAAACAAAGATCATTAAATAACATTAACTGCATTAAAAACATCAAATGAAATAGTTATCTTAATAAAAAAATAGTATTGAGAGTATAGAGTATAGAGTATGACTGGATGGTCAATCATTAGCAGCTCGTGTTGGTAAAAGTGTACGGTGTCGTAGGATCATCAATCAGTAGCTCTTTCTCTTGCATCAGTAGCTCTATATAACAGTTTCTCTCTATCGGTAGCTCTTACTCCATCGGTTTCTATTGAGATATCGGTAACTATTTGTGAATTGGCTCTATTGGTAGACTTCTGTCTATCAGTAGCTTGGGTCTGTTTGATAGTTGGTAGCTCGGTTGACTGTTTCTATCGATAGACTTACTCATATCGGTAGCTCTGGTTTGTGATTGTTAGTACTCATATCAGTAGACTTATACTATCAGTAGAATTCTATCGATAGCTATCTGTTTATCAGTGGCTCTGATCTGTCTGTTAGTAGTTCTGGTTATCAGTGACTATCTGTACTCGTATCAGCAGGCTTACTCGATCGTTAACTACTGGTAGAAATGCACATCGGTAGCTCATCTGTTCTATCGGTAGACTTTGTGTCAGCTTACCGGTAACTCTGTTTATATCAGCAACCATAGTGTATCGATGACTCTGTCTATCAGTAGACTAAGTTTATCGATAGACTGAGTACCGGTATCTCTTTATCAGTAGCTATGTGCAGATCAGTATCTTACACTTATATGTTTTTATGCAAAACACATCCTATTGGGTTAGAATTATTTCAAAACTTATACAAACATGTATTAACAACGATTAACATATCTCATGGATTATTTTTATATTATTATCATCATGATCACAGATTGAAAGAATTAATATATATAAAAACATTAGATTGAGATTATCAAAGTATATGAAAGTATGATGGGTATTATCAAAACAGGTGAGGTCAACAATCTCCCCCCTTTTGATAATCACAACTTATAAAATTATTGTTTTAAAATAGTGAGTACTTGTATCAGAGGATATATCATTAAATGTAATTATCACATAGAAACAATATGTTATAGATCATAATGGATCAGAGGAGGAAGAAAATGTGATAGTATCAGAGATAAAATAAAATGAAAAGATATCGAAAGTAACATTTAGTGGTATCAAAGAGTTAAATGAAATGGTATTAGAGAACTAAATGCAGTGGTATCAAAGAATGAAAGGAAAAGCACTGGTATCAGATTGGAAAAGCATGATAGAGAATATTTCTGCCCCTTGGATACTCTCCCCCCCTTTATAAAATCTTGGTAAACTATATCTACCCCTTCATATCCCTGTAAAACATTTATCCCCCTTTGAGATAATAAAAAAGTGGGAAATAATAAGAAATAGAAAAAGTAGCACAATGAGAAAGAAAGGAAATCCAATTGTATTAGTTTTTTGCAAAAAGGTACAGAGACATAACATAAAATATAGTGTATTCCTATCAAATAGTCTAGCCACTTGTTCAATCCTCATCCTCAATGTGAGATTTGTATTTTGGTTCAGAAGAGGATTCAGGTGAAGGCTTAGGAATTCTGGAAATGACCATTGGAGGCTGAGCAACATCCACTGTAGCTGGTCTGTACTGAGGAGTCCGTTGTGTGATCATAGGAGTGAGGCTTAGAATTTCTTAGATAGGAGTCATTTAAATTGGAGAAGAAACAGAGGTAGAGGCAGGCAAAGCAGGAGGTACAATTACTGGCCTATCATCAACATGCAGAAAAGGAAACAACAGATTTCTAAAGTCCATAATTATTCCTCCTCCTCTCTACATGGAAGATATGAAGTAATCTTTGTTCTCCATAAATTTTTTCCAACACTGGAGTCAATTCTCTTAGCTTGCTAACTTTCTCTCTGAAGGCTTGATTGACAAGAGGCAGTTTCATATTCTCTATCAGATGCTTGAAGTGACTGGTCATTTGTGTTTTTGTGTAAATCTTTGAGAAATAGGAGTCCAACTTTTCTTTCACTTCTTTCTGAGAAGCAGAAGCTTCTCGCATATAATCTTGAACTATTTTCATTATCTATCTGGCTGAATCTCTGGTAGAAAGCACAAATCTGCTCAGCTCAGATGAGTCCACAAAGCCACTGGTTGAAAATGAACCAAGTTCCTCCTTCATCATAGCTCGAAACTGATTCAAATCCACTAAAGGTTTAGATTTAAGAGAACCAACAGAGAAAGATATAGTCTCTTTAAAGCGTTTGGTCAATCCACTGATAAAATTTTGAATTTGGGAATCCTGGGTTTTAATATGATCTTTCATAGAAGTTTTGAAACCTTAAAATACTGAAACCATATGGCTAACAAAATTCTTCACATAAGCTAAGTCCTTATCCGCTTGGAATTTTGAGCTCATGTAAGAGTCTAAAGAAACAACAGATTCCTTTAGAGCTTCAAGATCTGCTTCAAGTCTAGAAACTTGAACCTGTCGGTCTTTAACTTCTTCAACTTTTTCGCCCAGAAAGGTTAATAAATTACAGTTAAGTGAAATTTTAAAAGATTGTTCCAACATACTCGTCTCTTCAGTAAAATTGTGCTTCATCTAAGCAATTAATGCACTAAAAGATTCTTTCAGTTCATCCTTGGTAACAAAATCAGCAGGTGAAACTATAGAAGATGTTCTTTCAGAGGCTGAACTGGACACAGAAGCAGTCATAACCTATTGAACAGAAGATACCCGAAAAACATCCATCTTCTTTACTTCTCCCAAAAAAACATCCTTATGCTTTTTCTTTAAAGTATCCAGGTCATGCATTTTGACCACATCTTTAGGAAACAACTCAGAATCGACATCATAAGTTATCTTAGGTCTGTTGAGAGATGCTTCATTATCTGAATCAGGATAGTCTAAACCACATACTATAAAACCTGGCTCTTCTGCATAATATTCAATTCTAGCAGCCACTGTAACACTTCCAACATTGGTTTGATGGTCCCCCTCAACTGGTGCATCGTCAATTAAAACAATAATATTTTCAGTAGCAGCATTCTCATCAGTATTCTCATCAGGTCTTTCATCTAGAGGAGAATATTCTACTATCATTTCTTCTTCTGCAATAGCAGGAGGGTCTTCCAAAATAGACTAGGGAATGTCAACTTCATTTGCATCATTAACAGGCATTAAAGATTGTCCAATCACTAGACTAAGACTCAAATAAGCTGACAGAGATGCTTCACTCTCATGAACATCTTCTTCATTATATACAACAGCCTCTTCAATACCCTTTAAAGCAGCTTCTTCCTCATCTTATTTTTGCAGATCAAGATTTGCAGGAGTTGGGCTAGGAGGTAAGTCAGGGTCTCCTCCCTCATCAGCAGAGGATTCTTCCTCTTCAGAATCATCAATGTATTCTGGCTCTTCTTCATCAGGTCCCAGACCAGGATCCCTCACATCCTTTGGTCTTAGATGATGATCCACATGATTTAATTTGTCATATACCTTCTGTTCATCATTGACCCATTCTCTTCTCTAAGGGTTCTAATTGATCCTCATGTATTTAGAGACTGTGGATGTGATACAAAAATTGTTCTTGACTACTACTGTCTCATCTTGAGATTCATCTACCCCTTGTACTTTAATCACCACAAAGATAAACTTAGCAAAGAATAGGGCATTTTTCTTTGATTTTAGCCTCGTCATATCTTCCATTTGGATCATCAGAAGTCTGTAAAAATTAACCTTTACACAATGTCTTAAGTGGTTTAGGAGATAGATATTCGGATATCTCAAATTGGAAAAGTCTCATCTCCTCGGTATCAAGACATGTTGAAAGAATTTGAATAGAAATCTGTTCTCTCCATCCATTTCTGCAGTAACTTCATGTCTTTTACTTCTATCACCAGTCAGCTCTTCCCAAGCAGTCTCATAGTAGAAAATGTCACAGGTAGGTGTCAAGGATCTCGAGACATATCCAGATACACCTTCATGCGGAATTTTAAGCACTAAACCCATTCAATAGATGAAAATGAAATCTTTTTTCCATTCACAAAAGAGGTTACTCGATTTTCATTCTTAGATTTTTCAAAGGTCAAAAACTCGTAAAATTGTTTCAATAATTTTGGAAAGTAAGGAACATTATTGTTTGAAAAACACTGTACCCATTTTTTTATCTTCAAGTACTTTGAGCACCATGGATTTTCTAGGCAGCATCCATTCTACACACAGCTCCTTTTCAATGAAAATAAATTGATTTTGTAGATGAGGATTCTCTGGTCGTTTCCCCGACCTAGTTCTAGCAACACTACCACTTTCTTATAGCATAGAATTTTTCATCTTTGCTTTCGGGCCATTAGCAACATCTCTAACGGTAGGAAGTTTGGTTTTTTCCATCACTGGTTCAATGGATATATGGTTTTCTAAGGATTCAGGAGCTAAGTTTAGAGGGTAAGATTTGAGGCTCGGTGGATTTAGAAGTAGCTAGGACTTTAGTTTTATCATTTAGAAATCATAAAATAAATAAATAAAATGAAATAACGCAAAAAAAATTCTGATTCTGGCAGCAGACAGAATTTTTAAAACAGCACACACATCGGTGAGAATTTCTATCAGTGAGGTTACATCGGTGAGGATTCACATCGGTGAAGATCTTACATCAGTGAGAATTATACATCGGTGAGAATTATACATCGGTGAGATTTTCACATCGGTGATAATTGTATATCGGAGAGAATTCTACAGTAGTGAGAATTCTACATCGTTGAGAATAGCTACTGATTGATATTAAACATTCCTAACTTTTGTCTAATGTAACTTAACCTATCCTAACTCAAAGATTTATTGTAAATATTAGATAATTGATGTTCAGTACCAATAAAATCAGGAATAATATCACCCTTTTGGTAGTGATCCCTCATGAAATGGTGCCTTACATCAATGTGTTTGGTCCTAGAGTGAGACACAGGGTTCTTTGAGATATTTATTTCACTATTATTTTCACAGTTGATTGAGACGTGCTTAATGTCATATCCATAGTCCAAAAGAGTGTGTTTCATCCACAGAATTTGTGCATAGAAACTACCAGCAGCTATGTACTCTACTTCAATAGTGGACAATGCTACCGAATTCTGCTTTTTACTACACCAAGATATTAAGGATTTTCCCAATAAGTGACATGTTCTAGATGTTCTCTTCCTATCTAATTTGCAACCAGAAAAATCAGCATCTGAATAACACATTAACTCAATGGTTTGTCCTTTTGGGTAAAATAAACCAAAGTTTATAGTATATTTAATATACTTAAAAATTCATTTAACAGTGAGTAAATTAGATTATTTTGGATTAGCATGAAATCTTGCACACATACAGACACTAAACATAATATCTGGTCAACTAGCAGTAAGGTAAAGTAAGCATCCAATCATACCTCTATAGATGGTTTGATCCACTGGTTTCTGAGTTTCATTTGCATCCAATTTACAAACAGTACTCATAGGAGTTTCTCTTTCCTTAATACTATCCAAACCGAAATGTTTTAAGAGATCCTTTGTATATTTACTTTTATTCAAAATAATACCATCTTTATTTTGGAAAACTTGAAATCCAAGAAAATATTTATTTTCTCCCATTAAACTCAATTCAAACTCATTTTGAATACATTTTGAAAAATCAGTACATAAATAGTGTTTATAAGATCCTAAAATAATATCATCAACATAGATTTGTACTATTAAAACATCTTTAGAAATTATTTTAATAAAAATAGTTTGATCAGAAATCCTTTTAGTAAAACTTTTTGAAAAAAGAAAATTACTAAGTGTAACATACCATGTTCTTGGAGCCTGTTTTAAACCATATAAAGCTTTAGAAAGTATAAAAACATGATTTGGAATATGAGGATTAGAAAATCTAGGTGTTTTTTTAACAAAAACATCTTCAATAATAAAACCATTTAGAAAAGCGCTTTTAACATTCATTTGATATAACCTGAAATTCAGATGAGAAGCATATGCAAGTAATATCCTAATGGATTATAATCTAGCTACAGGTGAAAAGGTTTGATCATAATATATACCTTCCTCTTTACTATATCCTTGTGCAACTAGCCTAGCTTTGTTTTTAACTATGTTTCCAGACTCATCAACTTTGTTTCTAAAAATCCATTTAGTGCCTATTGTCAAAGTGTCCTTAGTTATGTGAACTAATTCCCAGACATTGTTTCTTTCAAATTGATTTAACTCTTCTTTGATATCCATAACCCAAAATTCATCATTAATAGAATCATTGATATTTTTAGGTTCTAGCTGGGAATGAAAGGCTTGATGTTCAAACTAATTTCTTAGAGAACCTCTAGTCTGTGTCCCTCTATCAAGTTTACCAACAACAACATCCAAAGGATGATTCTTTAGAATCCTTGTTGATCTGGTAAATGTAGGACTAGATATTTCAGGTTCATCTCCAAGATCGGGTTCTATACCATCATATTCTAGAATATGTCTAGAACTGGATGTTTTTACAGTAGGTTCTTTAGATTTATCATTATGGTCCAGAACACTCCAATCGTCCTCAAGATTTTCAAGAGAGGTTTTAGGCTCATATGGATCAGTTTCATCAAACATGATGTGAACAGATTCTTCCACACATTTGGTTCTTTTATTAAAGACACTATAGGCTTTTCTAGTTAAATAATAACCATGAAAAATTCCTTCATCACTCTTAGAAGAAAACGTGTCCAGATTATCCTTTTTATTAAGAATAAAAACATTGCAGCTAAAGACTCTAAAGTAACTAGCTTTAGGTTTTCTATTATTCCACAACTCATATGGGGTCTTCATAAGAACTGGTCTAATTAAGGCTCTATTAATAATTTAACGAGCTGTATTCACAGCTTCATCCCAAAAGAAAATAGGAAGGTCATACTCATTAAGCATGGTTCTAGCTATTTCTTGAAGGGTTCTATTCCTTCTTTATACTACACCATTCTACTGAGGTGTCCTAGGAGCAGAAAAGTTGTGACTATATACATTGTGTGAGCAATAAGATTCAAACTCATGATTTTCAAACTCACGGCCATGATCACTTCTTAGAATATTAATCTTTGTCCACTAAGATTTTCTACAGATTTGGAGTATTTGAAAAAGTACGAACAAGCTTCACTTTTGTGAGCTAAGAAGTATACCCATGTATAACTAGAAAATTAATCTACTAGGATAGAGACACAGTGATTCACATTTAAACTATAAACTCTTAAAGGTATAAACAAGTCCATGTGAACCAACTCAAGAGGTTGAGAAGTTGAAACTTCTTCCTTTTATTTAAAAGAAACTTTATGTTGCATTCCCTTTTGTCAGGGATTACAAACATTGTCATTTGGGAATTCAAGTTTAGGTAGGTCTCTAACTATGTTCTTCCTAGTCAATTTTCTATGTGAATAGATGTTGCAGTGTCCTAATCTTCTGTTCCAAAGCCAATATGCTTTATGAAAAGCATTTATGCAAGTAATATTTTGCTTATCTAAAGCATTTAAATCAACAACATAAACATATTCATTTCATAATGAAGAAATGACTAATACTTTTTTAGAATTAAAAAGATTGCAGGAATCATTTTCAAATTTCACATTAAATCCATCATCACATAATTGAGAAATACTTAACATGTTATAATTAAGTCCATCAACAAATAAAACATTAGAAAGTAAAACTAAATCATTGTTACCAATTTGGACTAGGCTGATGATTTTTGCTTTAGAATTATCACCAAAGGTGACGTGGCCTCCATAAAATTTTATTAAGATTTTTAAGCATGAATAATCTACAGACATGTGTCTAGAACATCCACTGTCCAAGTACCATACCTTCTTGTGAGAGCACCTCAAACAAGTTTCCTACAAAACAGTTGTAGACAGTAAATGCTTATGGTACCCTGATCTTCTTGGGTCCAGATAGGTTAGTAATCAAAGCTTTAGGTACCCATATTTGTCTTATGGGTCTCATATAATTTACAGAATCAATATATTTTGAAAGATAAAAATTATTTGATCTATAATCTTACGAATAACTAGTTGAAGTATAGGAATGTCCAGAACTAGAATAAACAGAATGTCATCCAGACTTAGGAATAAATCAGGATTTAGTGAACTAACTTTTTCTAGGTTGGTATCCCAAACCAGTATTGTATTTTTGTGTAACATGATTACCTAAAATTTCTGTAATTGTAACTTTTCCATTTGTGAATTTTTCTAAGTCCTTTCTATGTTACTCATTAGATATTTTTAGTTCTGTATTTTCCTTTAACAGTTGAGCATTATTTTCTTTGTCAATAGTAAGTTCATTTTTAACAGTAGTAGTGAGAGCATCATGTTTCTTCAATGATTTGAATTTTTCTTTAAGTTCCTTGCATGTCTCTTCCATTATATTATAGTATTCAAATAATTCCTCACTAGTCATGTTTTCAGAATCATAATCAGAGTCTGCATCATCTCTAGAATAATAAGAATTTAAAAAAAGAGTATCTAAGGTTACCTCGGATGTGTTGGTCATGAAACATAGGTTGGAATGATTCTTCTCAGAATCAAAAAATTCAGATTCACTTGTGATGTCTTCATATGCACTCCAGGTAGCCTTCATAGATTTCTTGTACTTACAGTCTTTTTAATCATATTTCTTCTTGAATTTTAACTTTGGGAAGTCTTCTTTAATGCTTCCTTTTCCTTTTCACTCGTAGCAAACAACTTCATCACTTCTAGCTGGATTTTTATAAAAATTCTTCTAATGTCTCTTATTGTCATACATTCCTTTGTAATTTGATTTTCAGAAAAAAAATTCATCCCATAAAATTTCATAAACCTTCTGGCTATCTGAGCCATTTCATCATCACTATCAAACTCTAAACATTCTCTTGTTGGACTGTCAGTTTGTATTTGAGCTTTTTCTTTGTCCTTTCTCTTTGAAGCAGTAGTCTTGAAAGCCACTGATTTCTTTTTTGGTTTATCATATTCGTCCTTATTCACCTTGACTTCTTCTTCATACATAATAAGCTTACCAATAAGCTCATTTACATGCAGTGCTCCAATGTCACATGACTCTCTGATTGAAACAAACGTTCCCCTCCATCATTCTGGTAGACATCTCGGTATCCTGAAAATTTGTTCCTTAGATAGAATAGCTTTTCCAAGTGAACTCATTGTATTTACTATCTCATTAAACCTGAGATACACATCAGAAATAGGTTCATCAGTTTTCATTTTAAAATTGTCATATATTATAGTATATGTATTCAATCACATTTACTTAACATTGGTTGTTCTTTCATGAGAAAAACAAAAAGTATCCAATATTTCATAAGCAGTTTTGAAAGAAGATATTCTATTATACTCTTCATATCCTAAAGCACAGTACATGGAATTAATGGCTTTACAGTTATTATTGTAAGCAGTCTTTGTAGGTTCATCCCATGTTGTTCTATCGGTTTCTAGAATTTTATATTGAGACTCTATAGCAGCCCAAATATTAAAACCCACACTTTATAAATGTATTTTCATTTTATGTTTCCACTGGGCATAGTTTGTAACATTAAAGAAAGGTGGTTGGTTAGTAGTAGCACCTTCTAGTCTATTATCCATAGATAAATTTTAGAAAATAGTTTTAAAGAGATAAAATTTAGAAATAACAGAAATTTAAGATCATTAAAGATTCAACTAAAATCATAGTTGAAAAACAAATTGTTTCAAAAATCCTTTAACAAAAATAAATCCTTTGATACCAAATGTTGGCCAGAGTGGATACTCAAGAAGAGGGTGAATTGAGTTCCTATAAATATTTCTGTTAAAATTATTTTTTAAAAAATCCCCCAATTTAAAAACAAAGTTAAACTGTAGTTAATCTATACAGTGTGTAAATGTTCAATTAGTTTCTCAATGATTGATTAGGTCTCAGTTGACTTAATCTCAAGATTAAATGAACGTTTGAAACTAACATAATGGTTTACAAAAAGTATAAACACTTGATAATTTAACTATCAATGTAGCTTTAAAATAGTTTTTTATTTCAAAGTAATAGCAGTGGAATATGATATAAATATATAGTATACTTATAGGCTTAAATTAAAATGCACAACAAAGTTAACCAAGAGGACCAATCTCAATCTAATAATTAGTCCTCTCAACAATTTATATAAATTTATTTTCACCCTGGATCGGGGGTAAACAACAGTACACTACTGTCCAGGTCCAAAGACCTCTACAATAGTTATTCGTGGGAAAAACAAACAACATCACACAGGCTGTTCAGGACTTACTCGACCTCTACCACTATCCACAGTGGGAAACAAAGGGTTACGAAGTTTGAGTGAGGATTTATGAATCCTCTAGTTTAGCTTAGGAGACAGTGTGTGTAAAATAAACAAGGTACACACACTTATCAAAATGTAAAGATAGAATCACTAAAGGAAGTAAGAATGTGATTAGAAAAGCTCTAGTGATTGGTAGTATAGCTCTGGACTCGTTTGGTTGGTAAGAAAAACTTCTGAGTCCTTCTCTGGTTTCAGCTCAGAAAATAGAGTGTCGTTTTCTTCTTTGATTCTTTGTCCAGCTTTGTATCCCGAGTGCATGAAGTTTTTGTTATAGTTCACTCAAGATGCAGCTTGTGCTCTCCTTGAAAATGAGTAGCTTTGTGTATGTCCAGTGTTCCTGGAGTATAGATTTTTCTTCTTTCCACAAATGCACCATGTTTGAATGATATTCAACTCTTTTCTTTTTCATCTGTGTTCCTTCTCAATTCCAGGATGCTTTTGTATGCACACTCAGTGTTCTCTACTTCACAGCCTTTTAGCTAGGTCTTTATCTTCACTTATGTAGCTTTTTTCTCCAGCAAAAAAGAATAATTACTTTTTTCATGGGTACTATGTACAGTTCCCTGACATGGAAACAAAGATCATTAAATAACATTAACTGCATTAAAAAACATAAAATGTAACCGTTAGCTTAATAAAAAAATAGTATTGAGAGTATAGAGTATAGAGTTTGACTGGTTGGTTAATCATTAGCAGCTCGTGTTGGTAAAAGTGTATGGTGTCGTAGGATCTTCAATCGGTAGCTCTTGCTCTTGCATCAGTAGCTCTATATAATAGTTTCTCTCCATCGGTAGCTCTTGCTCCATCTGTAGCTCTTGAGCTATCGGTAACTATATGTGAATTGGCTCTATCTGTATACTTCTGTCTATCGGTAGCTCAAGTCTGTTTCTTAGTCGGCATCTCGATAGACTGGTTATGTCTGTAGACTTCCTCATATCAGTAGATCTGGTTTGTGATTGTCAGTACTTGTATCAGTAGACTTATACTATTAGCAGAATTCTATCAGTAGCTATCTATTTATTGATATCTCTGATCTTTTTGTCAGTAGTTCAGGTTATTAGTGACTGTCTGTACTCGTATCAGTAGGCTTACTCGATCAGTAACTACTCGTAGACATGCACATCGGTAGCTCGTCTGTTCTATCGGTAGAATTTGTGTCTGCTTACCAGTAACTCTGTTTATATTAGTGACCTTAGTGTATCAGTGACTCTGTCTATCAGTAGACTATGTCTATCGGTATACTGAGTACCAGTATCTCTTTACCATTAGAAATGTATAGATCAGTATCTTAAACTTCTCTATTTTCTGCAAAACACATCCGATTGGGTTAGAATTATTTCAAAACTTATACAAACATGGATGAACAATGATTAACATATCTCAGGGATTATTTTAATATTATTATCATCTTGATCACATGTTGAAAGAATTAATATATAGAAAACAAATAGATTTAGATTATCAAATTATATGAAAGTATGATTGAGATTATAAAAATAGTTGAGGTCAATAGAAACAAATAAAGAAGAAGTAGTTTAATAAGAAAGAAACTTGAATGAATTTGTAGAAGAGATTACCTCTTATTCGACACACCCCTTTTATGGTTCCTCTTAAGGCACTAGAGTTGGTATTTTGAGGATACGAGAACCACTATAATGTTTATAGGGATGTGGATAAAGGTAAATGGGTAGGTGTTTTTAGATATTGAAGGCTCAAATCTTTGTAAAGAGAAGAGGGAGGAGTTTCCCTTTTATAAGGGAGGAGAGGGGCACCTTAGGAAAAATATAAAATATTATTTTATAATAATGTCATATTTGGTTTATAATTGCACAAAATTGATTTATTTCGAATATAAAGTTGTGATGGGTATCAATCCTCTCAAAAAATAGGTTTTAGACATGTTTAGGTTACTATTTTAACCTTATCATTTAGATTTAACTCTAAGTTAAATAATTTAACTTTTACAGTGTCTTCTTGTTTTCTTACATTATATGGTTAATAAACTTACAATAACAATCCAAACGAACCGAAAGTGGTTAATTATTAATATATATAACCTTATCTAACTCATTTGGACGAAACTTATATTTTTAGGAATATAATTACAATTAATAATATAATATTTTTTGTAAAAGCTATTTTATGTCAATTTTGGAACTATTTGGTAATTGATTTTTGTGAAAATAATAACAGCATGATTAGTTCGAAAAAAATTAATTAAATAAATATTAACATGTCATATTAACCTATAAAATTATTGTAATTCATAAAAAGTCTCAAATTACATTTATTTGGGTATATATAAATCAATTATGTTAATATTTCATTAATATGGTAATTACTGCATCATCATTGTGTCATAAATAAATTAAATTATTTAATGTCTAGAAATTATAAGTAAAATAACATTATGTAGGAAATCATTTTATCTTTCTAAGGAATATTTATAGATGAATTTATCTTATGAATAACCCTATTTTAAAAATTGTTTTAGTTATTAAACATTGATTTTAACTATTTTAACTATTCTTTAAATAAAATAATAATAAGTGTCCTAATCTAATCCAAGTGGACCTAATGGGTAATATTTTATTCATAAGGTTGTTTTTGGTCAAATTACACTTATCCAATAGAACTATGACATGTGTTAGGGTAATAATAATATCATTTTTACCCTTAATTACCCTATTTACTTTTAACTGTGTTAAATAAAAGTAAAAAGTTACAATTGACCAAAAATTATTTTTAACTTATTGAACCACATTTTACTCCTTGTTATTAACCCTGTCTCTCATATTTTTAAAACTCCACTGATAGAAGAGGTAAAATTATGTTTAATGTAAAATTTCAAATTCTCTTAGGAGGTGTGTAAAAGGCGGTGAAAAGTTCAATAAAATTTTTATATATCTAAAATTATTATAAAATCACTCAAATGAATTAAGTTGAATTTATATAAGTATTATGTATCAATTTTGAAAAGAAATAAATTTCAATAAAAAAAACTAATTAAATAAAAATTAGGTTTTTAAATAGTAACAAAGTGTTTTCACTATTCATCAAAAATTGAATGTTTTCAGAAAAATATCAAAAATTCACCGTATGCAAATTTTGATATTCCGAATCCTAAAATGAAGTCCATTTTGAAAGATAAAATTTATAAGATTTCAAAAAGTGGGTATTACAATTAATAACGGCTAGTTCATCATAATATTAGAATAATATCTCGTTTAATGAAACTCGGTATTGCGTACTACACATGCTGTCAAGGAAGGTATTGATTGTGTGTAATGCAATCTAAGTCAAGACTGTGTGTAGTGAAATCTCCCTTTTTTGTTGCATAAAACATAATCAAAACTTATTTTAGTTATGCATTAAACAAAATCTATACTTAAGGTTGTGTAGAATAAATTCTACAAAACTAACATGAAATTGTGTGTAACACGAGCCAAGAATAGTGTTGTGTATACTGCAAGCTAATACGGTGTTGTGTATAGAACCAGATAATTTTGCTGAAGAATATAACACAAGACATCAATGAAATTAAATGAACTAATTCTCATAAAGTCTCAGGTTGTTACATTCTATCCTCCCCCCCCCTTAAAATGAATTTCTCCCTCGAAATTCGTCACGGTTCTAAATGGTTTACTACTTTAAATTTTCCTTTATAGAAACCCATATTGTATAAAGGAATACTAAAACATAATTTTAAAAAGTAAAGTATGAAATGTAACAGTTACCCTGATTAACTCGTCACTGGGTTTCCACATAAGAGAACATAGGTGGAAATATGGATATGGAAGAGAGATATAACCATCAACATCTGATGAAGCGTGGTAGAGAACATGTCTATGAAAAATCCAATAATCAAAAAGCCATAAATTTGTGATGATCTATGGTACCATCTGATTCATCGAATATGAGGACACTAGAACAACATTTTTGGTTTTCATGATCATTCCCCTAAAGCAGAAGAATTCATGAATTAAAAGAAATACTTACTTCATTTTGGTACATTATCACTTTTCTTTGTGCCTTGAACAATTTCCACATCATCTTTTAATGAAATGAAGTTGAATGTGTCTTCCGTGAAGTGTTAGAAGATCATGCGATAGAATGATGGGTGATTCCATCTGTCCCAAACAAAAGGTTATCAAAAGTTATCAAATATACATAAGTCCATCTATGGTGAGGTTAATCATATATGATTCCAAAAATGGACTTATACTTCATCTATCATACCGCTTAATAAAATAAAACTAGTTTCTACTAACCATAGACTCCCTTTAGGCTAGTGGTATGCGATAAAGGCTTGTCACACTTCAGTAGTGGGTTCGATTCCAACAACCTTGTCAGACGTGACAGGTTGTCGCTCGTCCTATGGGTTGTCCTTTTTTCTAAAACTTCATTATTATAACATTACATTGATAATATCGAAAAAAGTTATATCCTTAAATAATACTATCTCATTCCCAAAATAATCCAGTCCAACCTTATCATTTATCCAAAATACTTCTTTTCCAAACTCATAGTATAAAGAGAATGATTACTAGAATGGTTATATAACAAGCACATGAATACCATCATTTATATATCATAAGATATATCTTGTTGATCACATTGCAAACATGTGAATACCTTAATCATGTATTACCATAGAACCTTAGTGAAATCATGAATGCTATCAAAAGGTAACTCTTTCCACATACATAAAATCCCAAAAAATCTACCTACTCAAACCATGATATTACTTTGTCCTTATATGAGTCATGAGCTCATGAATACTATCACACATATTATTTTCTCCTTATCCCTTCATTATGCGCATATCATCTGCTTTACAAAAATATTTCTATCACTTTTCACGGTTACCGGTACCATATAATTATTGAAAACCAATACATAGATATTCCAAAATTTCATGATACTATAAATGAGATTCCATGATACTATTTTTCAATCCCATTACAAAAACACTTAATCATTACACAACATCATGGTCATACTCAGCCTCACAAATAGTGACTGCATGTGACTTCCCATTACCCTTTGCCTTAATAGGTTGCTCACATTGATCATCATTAACCACTGTATTAGGGTATTGATTATCATAATGCCCCATTTCCATTCACATGAAGCATTGAAGTGTTGGTGAAGTGTTCTCTGTAGTTTTTTCTCTAATCACGTCATTAGAAACCTTTTTTCCATTACTTCAGCACTCAGCTGCTTGATGACCTTCTTTTCCACACTTGAAACATTTTCTAGCACCTTTAAGATAGTATCCACCATGATTCTTTCCACACTTTGATAATAATGAAACAGTAAACTTCTTTTCACCATTGTTCTGAGGTTTTTCCTTGAACTCCATCTTTCATTTCTTGTCAAAACCATGATATGGATATGTTACACCAACTTCCTGTCATACCTTGATAGCACAACACACAATTTCTTCATATCTACCAAAATCTATTATAGCTAATGCCCTTCTAAGACTTGGTTTTAAGCCACTGAAGAATCGATCAACTTTACATTCCGGTTGGATGATAAATCCAGATGCATACCTTGCAAGTCGTGTAAAATTCGCTTCGTATATACCAACATATTCATCATCCTTTTTCTTAAGCTCAAGGAAATCCTTTTCCATATTTGTTCAATGAATACGAGGGAAGTATTTATTGAAAAACTAGTTCTTGAACTCCTCCCATTCCATTGATTCAATTTCATCATGGGGCTTGTATTCTTAATTAGAGTCCACCACTAGTCTGCTTATCCTTCTAAATGATAAATAGCTAAAATGAATTTTTCGTGTTCTAAAAATCGAAGTATAGAAAATATATTTTCAATGGTAATTATCCAATGTTCAACAACAAGTGGATCAGAAGACCCATTGAAAGATGGTGGACATTTCCTCATGAAGGACTCAAGTGAATATTGTTCCCTTATCTAATCATTTGGAAATCCATAATGATTCACAGCTTGTGTAAGTATAGAAATAATATTTTTCACTGCATCTCCCATCACATTTGGTTGCTCGGGAGGACAATCATTACATTGTCCATTACATTTATCAACACAGTTCCTTCGGGTCCATCCATCATCTAAAACCCAAAAAGAACAGTGTGAGAGGCAAAAATTATGCTAGGAAAACATCATAATAATGGAAGAGTACCTTAAATATCTAACATCTTAGTATTAATTCTAATATAGTTACCATGATTCTAATACTATAACCTATAC
The DNA here is from genome assembly GCA_963277665.1 of Viscum album. Lineage (NCBI taxonomy): Eukaryota > Viridiplantae > Streptophyta > Magnoliopsida > Santalales > Viscaceae > Viscum > Viscum album. Next base: position 1,879,296,435 of record OY728130.1, read on the forward strand.
TTATACTTAACCTTTGGGACATCCCTAGACATACCTTAGAAATACCTCTAGGGATCTCACTAAAGTTCTTGTATCCTAGTTTCCAAAGTTTAACTAAACCTTTCCTCTGATACCAACTGTAGAGAACCCAAACATGACATACATGGACATTAAATTACTTTTTTAGATTACTTAATACATAACAAAAACAGACACACAAGGACCATAATAATTTATTGTCTTTGGAAACTTAGAATATAATATTCTAATCGGGGTGAAAGATCTTAAACATCTCCAATAATGATCTTCCCCTTTTGTTTTTTTTACCTAAACCTTTCATTAAATCATGGGGAAAAGAAAACATATAAAGGGTGAGCTCAAATTTAAGTAAGAGTAATAATGGAGAAAATAGAACAAATAATATACATTTTAACTTAAAAAAACATGAGCATAATGTTTAAACATAAAAAAAATGAGAAATATATCATGGTTGTGCGTAAGGAATAGATCATAATGGATCATAAATCATGATAAAATATCATGGGAGTAAAACATGTACTTGTACAAAACCATTAAGCACATGATATGATTTCCATAGTATCTAAGGCATTGCTGCCAAGACCATCATAGTGGACAAAGTCCCTTTCTGAACAGAGTTCACTCCTCATTCCAGTCCTATATCACTGGACCAGATTAACTTGTCGTTCCATCCATGTCTATCTCATGAGATATAAATCTTTACCCAATGCATTGGATGGAGATATAGGTCCCACCCATCTCATAATAAAATCATTCTTACTTGTGCCAAAAAATAAACATAAATAATTCATCATAACCCAAAGAATAAAATGTGTTTCTTAAACGTCATCCCATCATAAGATAATCCATATAAAACAAATGGATATCATTTCATCATAGGAAAAGTGAAACCATGTAAATCCTAGAGACATTATACTAGAAACATACATATATGAAATAATGTCATCATAGATATAAAATGGTTTTGATAAAACACTTGAAATAAATTCTTGAGGAAAATATCCTTTCTTATTAAAAATAATTTTCTTTTCACAAAATTCCATGAAATTTAAAATGAAGTTGTTTTTTTATGAAAATAGTCATCAAATATTTTAGTGTAAGCTTCAAGAAAATAATTCTTTGTGAAACCGTAAAAATCTGTTCATGTCGTATAAGTAAAAAAAAACATTCTTCTCGGAATTTTTCCAAAAAAGTCAAACAATACCTCATATGGTAAACAAAAGAAAGATTCCTTACATACAATGTAGTAAAAGTAAAAAATGTGTAAAAATGAATTTAAAAATACATGAAACCATTTTTAGAACACAGGGACCTGGATGATAACTATAACCCTATTACTTACGAATAAACACTCTCAGATAAAAACGCGATTGGAAACGTTTTCCATTATCTTATGTACAATTTTTTCTTGTATGTGTTTGAGACTCCTGTATAATGATTTATATAATTTCATTGACTTATTAAAGAATCATATTAATTTTTATGATATCATATGTGGTTCACTTATGACTTTATATTACCCGTCCTTTTGTAAATTCCTTGTTAAAGCAGCGTTTTGGGTAAAATTGTTTTATATATCGTACATGTTTGGACCTGTTGTTCATGATATTATTATTACTTATATCATGATTTAATTACTTCCAGAATATAAATAATGATTTATATATTATATATATTCAGTATATATATATATATAACAGATATATAAATGAAATGAAATACATCATTCATGGAGACGGTAGGCCGTACCTATGCATGAACGCTGTTTTCCTTTCCTTAATGACTTGAATGTAAGTAAGTAGATGACATATATATATATATATATACATAAATAAATTATCTGTATCATGTCATATATTTCATTATTTTTCATTATATATACTTTATAATCATTCTTGAATGGTTAACATGGAGAATGAATCTCATCGTGTCGTGGAGATGGTAATCCGTACGTACGCACGAGCGATGATATCGTTACCATTATTTTTTAATTGAATTGAGTGGATGTTATAATTTCTCAGAATAATTATGATGTTATAATAAATAAATATAGTTTTTATTTACACCATTATACCCATCCAATTAAGGTGGTGGTGTAAAAACAGATTACACCACGGCGTGGAGACGATATTCCGTACGTACGCACGCGCATTGATTTCATTTTTCATAGGATGTATAGAAGCTGAAATATGGTTGTTTAATATTTAAAATATCATAGAATTATATGAGTTAAACTGATGTTATTAATTTAGGATGAAACAAATAAATTAGAAGAAGTTGAAGAAGAAAGAAACTTGAATGAATTGGAAGAAGAGATTACCTCTTCTTCAACGTACCCCTTTTAAGCTTCCTCTTAAGGCACTAGAGTTGGTCTTTTGAGGAGACCAGAACCACTATAATGTTTAAAGGGACGATTATAAGGGAAATGGGAAGGTTTTGTCCCATGTTTAAGGCTCAAAACTTTGTAAATAGAAGAGGGAGGAGGCACCCTTTTATAACGGAGGAGAGGGGCACCTTAGAAAAAACTTAAAGTATTATTTTATAATAAAGTTATATTTGGTATATAATAGCTAAAAATTGATTTATTTATAAGATAAAGTGGGGATGGGTAGGAATCCTCCCACCAATAGGTTTTAGACACGTTTAGGTTACTATTTTAACCATATCATTTAGATTTAACTCTAAGTTAAATAATTTGACTTTTACCGTGTCTTCTTGTTTTCTTACACTATATGGTTTATAAACATATTAAAACAAGCGAAAATAACCCCAGGTGGTTCATTATTAATATATATAACCTTATATAAGTCATTTGGATGAAACTTAGATATTTAGGAATAGAATAAGAATTAATAATATAATAATTGTTTGAAAAACTATTTTATGTCAATTTTGACACTATTTGGTAATTTATTTTTGTAAAAATCATAACAACATTATTAATTGGAAAAAATTAATTAAATCAATAATAAAATGTCATATTAACATTTAAAATTAGTTTAATTCATAAAAAGTCTCAAATTATATTTATTTTGGTATTTATAACCTCCATTATGTTAATATTTCATTAATAAGGTAATTACTGAATCATCATTATGTCGTAAATATATTTAATTGTTTAATGTCTAAAAATTATAAATAAAATAACATTATGTATTAAATTTTTTTAGATTTCTAATTCATATTTATAGTATAATTTATCTTATATATAACCCCATATTAAAAATATTTTTGTTATTAAACATTGATTTTAACTATTTTAACTCTTCTTTAAATAAAATAATAATAAGTGTCATAATCTAATCCAATTGGGAATAAAGGGTAATATTTTATTCCTAAGGTTGTTTTTGGTCGAATTACACTTATCCAATAGAACTAGGGCATGATTTAGGTTAATAATAATATCATTTTTACCCTTAATTACCCTATTTACTTTTAATCGTGGTAAATAAAAGTAAAAAGTTACTGTTCACCAAAAAATATTTTTATCTTATTTAACCACATTTTACTCCTTGATATTACCCTTGTCTTTTGGATGTTCAAAATTCTACTCCCAGAAGTGGTAAAATTATGTTTTATGTAAATTTTCAAATTCTCCTAGGATGTGGGTAAAATATGGTGAAAAGTTCAACACAGTTTTTATATATCTAAAATTGTTATAAAATGGCTCCAATGAATTACATTCAATGTATATATGTATTATGTATCAATTTTGACATAAAATAAATTTAAATAAAATATATAGTTATTTAAATAAAAAGTCGGTTTTTTAATAGTAACCTAGTGTTTTCACTATTCATCAAAAATTGAATGTTTTCAGAAAAATACCAAAAATCCACCCTAGGCTAATTTCAATATTCCGAATCCAAAAATGAAGTCCATTTTGAAAGATAAAATTTACAATATTTCAAAAATTCGGTATTACTATTCATAACAACTAGTTCATAATAATATTATAATAATATCTCGTTTAATGAAACTTGTTATTGCGTACTACACATGCTATTGAGGAAGGTCTTGATTGAGTGTAATGAATGCCAAGTCAAGGTTGCGTGTAGTGAAATATCCCTTTTTTGTTGCGTAAAACATAATCAAAACTTATTTTATTTATACATTAAACAAAATCTATACTTAATGTTATGTAGAATAAATTCTACAAAACTAACTTGAAATTGTGTGTAACACAAGCCTAGAACAGTGTTGCGTATACTGCAAGCTAATACGGTGTTGCGTATAGAACAAGCTAATTTTTGGTGTAGCGTAGAACACATGACATCAATGAAAGTAAAAAAGAATAATTCTTACAAAATCTCAGGTTGTTACACATTAAATCATTGAAAGCTAACTCAATAATATATGAGTATACATATGGGGAAAGAATATAATCCTAGGACCGTAATCAATGTAATTCCACAATAAGGGACCTACCGAGTCTATCGGGACCGACCAAGCTAAAATGGGGAAATGAAAAGACAGGGCCCTATGGATTTCACCATGGAACCTACTAGTCAATGATTGATCCAAGGAGTGTATCCAATGTATCCTATAATAAAGAATGGTATCGAACAATAGTATACTAGGAATCTAAAGAATATACAAGAACCAGTGTGTAGGGGGTATCAACCAAATTAAACCGTATCCCTAAATCATAATATGGATCTAGAGACCCAAGGTATTTTCATTTCAAAATCCATGGAATGATCAATTAAATCCATTAAATTATGATTTTTTAATCATGTAGTTATTAATTATTATCATGCCTCTCCTTCCATTAGTGTGGATAGGTCATTTATAGTTGGATCCATTTATTTATTTGTCCATTCTATGTCTTCCATCAATGTGGATAGAAAAAATAGCATTGGAATAATTTAATAAATTATTAGTTGGAATTAAGGAAAAATCAATTATTGACGATCACTCTGCTACCTTCAATTAACAAGGGAGGTGTTATACAGGCATGTAACCATTATTCAATCTCTTTTAATATAGAAATGTTATTTACTTTGTATACATTCCATTTCACATTTCAGATTTAATAATTATTTTGAAGCACTTACCTTATGCTGGTCAAGTGGTGATCATACATGGTACATTCCATTAGGAAATTATTAGTAATAACAACCAATTTATAATAAAAATACTCTCCATTATAATGGTTAAGTAATATCCAACCCGAACAGTGGCTCAAATTTTCCAAAACACTAAAAACCCAATTATGGAATTACCTTTGACATGAGGCGAATTGAGTTATTGGTGACACCACAAAAAACTAATCACATATTTGGAAAGATCATAACTATATGATTTTAACATGTATAATCATGGAGTGTTAATTTAAGAAACGATTTCCAATGAAACTGGTGGCCCAAAACGAACATTTCTAAAACAACAAACATTATGGATGAGTTATAGACCACCCACCTTAGGGTTATATGAGTCTTCTCCTCTAGTATCAGCCATTTATTTTCATTGAGTCAATGTATATCTATGAAAAGGTGAAAAATTCTCACAAGAAGATATCTAGGTCGTGGGTGAATGTGAAGAAGAATGGCTAAAGTGGACTCCAGTACTTACCATTATGCACCCAACGAGACAAAGAAAAGATCAATCAAATATTGGATGAAAGAGATCTATTGATCCCTAGATTTGGCTTTCCAAAAGCTCTAATTGGGTGGAAATAGAGAAACATCTCACCGGTTCTGGGATTAAATAGAAGGAGGAGGATTAATAAGTCATTAAGGGAATTTTGGACATTTTAAATATTTTTTTTCCAACACACAGTTTTTCCATGACGTTTTTACAAACAGTGTACAAATCGTAGGAGACAGTTCATCCTAAAAAGAATTCCTCTACACGGTTTGATCAATCTGTGTGCCACCCAAGAAAAAGGGGTGTTTTCATGGTTTGGATTCATCATCACGTGCTAACCGTGCAAGGTGCAACTGTAAAAAAATAAATTCTTCACTGTTTACTATAAACCATGTGCATAGTCTGTTTCCTCCAAGAAGATGGGTTACTGACTATGAGGAGGCCCAGACACCCTCATAACCATTACCAACTAATTAGGAATTTGAATTAAGTCCAAAGAAATGATTTAGACATATAATTAATGGATACATACTTGAGTGAAAAACTGGGTTCGTACAATATCACACACAAAATATTTGATAAAATTAATGAAAAAATATGTAAATATATAATGTTGTTTTAAAAATTAGTTTTTTCTTCAAAGTTGTTTTTAATGGTATATTATCATTTTTTAAATTTTTTCTGGTTAAAAAAATAAAATTTAAAACTATAAAATTATTCAAGATATTTTATAATGAATTATAATTATATTAAATAGAGTTTTACAAATTATAATTACAAATGATGGCTATAATTCCGGATGAAAAAATTTAAAAATGAATATTTAAGTAGTTAATTTATATTCAATAGAAAATACATTGAATTATCTTCGAATATCATTTCATTAATATCATGGATGTTTGGTTTTGAATCTACTATTAGGATTTTATCAATTTATATATATTAATACTATTTACCAAATTTACTAGAAATATTTTAATTTTTCATTTCAATTTTATTAGTATTTACACCTTGTCATATAGATGAGTACATTGTCCAAATATTCAAGATTAAATTATGATTTTCAAATAGTTATGATGAAACCAAACTAGTGACATTTCCATGTGAACATATAACTGATATAGTGAAATAAAAATTGTTTTATCCTAGTTTACTTTATATAGTTCCCTTCAAATAATTTTGTTTCCTTATAATTAATGATATATATGTTCTTGGTACCACTAGAGATTGTGGCCATGTGGTATTTTTTCATATTTTGTGATTTAAATTAATGATTTTTAATTTCTATTTTATTATAGATTTACATAATACAACCAAAGATGACATAAATATTTATACCTTTTTTATTCTTATAATATATATTTTCTTGATTATAAATTTTCTATTTTCTATTTATTATATTACATTCATTTCAACTCTTACTTAGTGAGATTTATGTGTTTGGTTTCTTGTTTGGCTGTGTAGAGTTCTATATAATTATTTTTTAATAATAAACCAATCCTTGATCTTGAAATGGTTCATTATCAATAAAATCATGTTTTAAAATAGTTTGGAATAAAAAAATGTCTTCTAGAAATAATTTTAGTAATTACTATTCATATTTTTAGAATAATTTGTTTTTAATAATATATTTCAAACTTTTATGATTGGGATATTTTATATAATGAATGATCATATGGTGTGGTTTCACTTTTGAATAAATTTGGGGAATATTTATTCTCATGTATGTTTTTTATATTAATCTCATGTTTTTGATCCATCGCTTAAATGTGATTTGATATACGGTTATCTCAGGAATGTATTTCCACCTATGACACATCGATGTTAGGTGGTTATTTTTATTTATTTTTAACTTATCCTCCAAATTTCCACATTTTTTTAGATCATTTTTCATTAATTAGATGTTCATCATACATGCGGATATATGGGGGTTTATTGAAGGGTCTATTTAATTAGTAGGGATTTCTGGTTAATTTATTGATTATATTCATTATCATTATTTGAAATTTTAAAATATTTAAATCATTTAATTTATTTTCTGCATGTATATCAAATATTTGAATGGTTTATTCCACATTTTATATCATAATTTTAATATATTTATTGGGTGAAATAATCCTGAATAATTATATTTGAGGCCAATTCAATTTTCTATCATCCAAAGGGGACCCATGATTACCCATGGGTATATCGTGTGTCACCTCTTGTGTTTGATAGATAGAGATCCAGTGTTGGTTTATAAAATATTCAAAAACACATTATAGTTTGTTTTTAGGGAATCTTGTGATGCCCAACATATATTCAATTCTAACACCAATCATGAACATCAACGTTCATGTGAATACATTATGATTTAATTGAATGTTAAACATTTTATAGAAGACCAGTGTAGGGAAGCTTTACTATGAATATATATGGTCTTGAGGCTGTCCCTATGGTTCTAGTTGATCTCTATATATTTATCTTTACTTTTTGTGTTTGAATGATAAACCCTATGGTCAATTGGATTGGATGACTATACTTATGTTCATCTATTATAACATGAATATGAAATTGATTTATACATAAACTAATTTTAATCTATGGAAATTATTGGGTTTTTATTCTTATTGATGGTGTAGATATAATTTTTATATATACTAAATATTTCAAATAGAATATTGCAATGTTTCATCTAAATCTATCATATATAGAAACATTAAAGAGTATTTATAGTCCTCTAACAATGATATTGTTGAGTTATTGTAGGAATGTATGTACAGTTATCAGGATTATTCTTAAATATTTTAGAATTTTCAATGATAACTCAACTTCTTTTTTAAGGTGGTGGAATCCTCTCTATATTGAAATAAAAGAGGTATTTCACAATAAACACATTACCCAATTATTTTCATTCATTTAAATCTATTATATTATTGTGGCATCTATATCCATCATCCACTAATCATATTTCCATATAACCAAATGATTTCAAAGAAACAATTTAATTATTTTACTCTTGTTAATATACAAATGTGGATTAATTAAAAAGGATAAATTTCTTAATTTCTCTCAACGAATAAATTTGGACCATATATTGAGATCTTATTGACTGTGAAAACATCATGAAATTACATTGTGGGAAGAAAAGATATATTTTCCTTGTAATATTATTCAACAAATTGTTAAAGTGAATGATTTTAATTTTTTCCTAACTATAGGTGCACCATTTAGAGAAATTATTTACATCACATCCTTTAATATTTGAGTTGTGTAATTCCGGTTGAACATGAAGTGTCTATATACAAATGATTAAATTTTCTTGAAATCGATTAAAACATATGACATTCATGAAAAAAATGTACTTATTATAACATATCAAATTATTCTAACTCAATTAATACCATGGTATATACATGAATATTTCAATGAGGCATTGAGGGTTAAAAATATTGATATTTATCGCCTTGAGAATTTATAAAACTAATCTATCATCTCATTATAACTAATTCATTGGATGTGGGTAATATCAATTTTCCAAGTGATCTAATTGTACTGGTATAATATTTATCCTCATTTAAAACAATGAATCAATCCCTTTGGGAATATGTATAGGTTATTATTTCAATATAATAGAAAATATGTTTCCACTTATTATTTTTCAGTACTATTCAATTAATATAACATTCAATTGTACATTCATTGTAACATACTGATATTTTGTAAGATGTATTATTTTTAATTTCTTTCATATCTTTTGTTGTATGCTACACCAAGATTATATTTCATTTTACAGAACACCGTATTAGCTTGCAGTATTCACAACACTAATCTTGGACCGTGTTACACACAATTTCAGGTTCGTTTGATAGAAGTTATTTTATGCAACATTGAGTGTGTGTATATATATATATATATTCAATTTATAAATGAAATACGGTTGGATTCGATTATACACAACAACAAATGAATCTTTCACTACACTATAGCCTGACTAGGATTGCTTTAGATGCAATCGCGACCTTCCACAATAGCGTGTGTTGTACGCACTACAAAGTTTCACTAAACAATGATATGTTATTAAAATATTATATAAACTAGCTGTTATGAATAGTAACACCCACATTTTGAAATTTTTGTTTTAAAAATGGACTTCATTTTTGGATTCTGAATATCAAAATTATCCTAGGGTGAATTTTTGGTATTTTTCTAAAAACATTCAAATTTTGATGAATAGTGAAAACACTAGGTTACTTTTTAAAAACCTACTTTTTATAATTATTTATTTTAGTTAAATTTATTTTAGGTAAAAATTGATATATAATACTTATATAAGTTCAATGTAATTCATTTTAGTCGTTTTATAAAAATTATAGATATATAAAAATTTTATTGAACTTTTCACCATCTTTTACCCACCTCCAATGAGAATTTGAAAATTTACATAAAACCTAATTTCACCACTTCTGTGAGTGGAATTTTGAAAATCCAAGAGACATGGTTATTATCAAGGAGTAAAAGGTTGTTCAATATGATAAAAATTATTTTTGGTGAATAGTAACGTTTTACTTTTATTTACCACTGTTAAAAGTAAATAGGGTAATTAAGGGTAAAAATGATATTATTATTACGCTAACACATATCCTAATTCTATTTGATAAGTTTAATTCGACCAAAAACAACCTTAGTAATAAAATATTACCCTTTAGGCACACTTGTATTAGAATAGGACACTTATTATTATTTTATATAAAAAAGAGGTAAAATAGTTAAAATCAATGTTTAATAACTAAAACATTTTTAATATAGGGTTATACATAAGTTAAATTCTATTATAAATATTCATTAGAAATATAAAAATATTTCCTACCTAATTTTGATTTATTTATAATTTTTAGACATTAAATAATGTGTTTTATTTATGACACAATGGTGATGCAGTAATTACCTAAATACTGAAATATTAAAATAATTGATATTATAAATAAAAACATAAATGTAATTTGACACTTTTTATGAATTACATTAATTTTCTAGGTTAATATTACATGTTAGTTTTTATTTAATTAACTTTTATAGAACTAATCATGCTGTTATGAGTTTCAAAAAAAAACCAATTACCAAATAGAGTCACAATTGACATAAAAAAGTTTTTAAAACAAATATTATATTATTAATTGTTATTATATTCCTAAACATATAATCTTCGGCCAAATTACTTGTATAAGGTTATATATATTAATAATTAACCACTTGGGGTTCGTTTGGCTTGTTATAGTAAGTTTATTAACCATGTAGTGTAAGAAAACATGAAGACATGGTAAAAGATAAATTATTTAACGTAGAGTTAAATCTAAATGATAAGTTTAAAATAGTAACATAAACTTGTCTAAAACTTATTGGTAGAGAGGATTTATACCCATCATAACTTTATCTTCAAAATAAATCAATTTTGAGCTATTATAAACTTAATATGACTTTATTATAAAATAATATTTTATGTTTTTCCAAAGGTGCCCCTCTCCTCCCTTACAAAAAGGGAACCCCTTCCCTCTTCTCGTCACACCATTTTGATCCTTTAAGCTCGGCCATCCCCTGAAAATTCATCTTCTAAACCTCTATAGTTATATCATATAGTTTCTGGTATTCTAAAAATACCAACTCTAGTGCCTTAAGAAGTTGTTTAATGGAGGTGCATCGAGGAAGAGGTAATCTCTTCTACCGACTCTGTCAAGTTTCTTTCTTATTCTACTTCCTCTGCTTTAGTTGTTCCATTATAAAGTAATAACATCATTATTACTTATATAATGATATTTTTATATAAATTTGAAGCAACCTTATTTCACCTTCTATCCATCCTATGGAAAACAAAATCACCACACCTATGTACGTACGGAATACCGTCTCCACACCGTGGTGTAATCGGTTTTCCACCACCACCATACTTGGATGGGTATAATGGTGTAAAGAATAACTATATATGATTATTATAACATCAGACTGATTCTAAGATATTATATCACCCACTCCAATTCCATTAAATAAATTTGGGAACGATATCATCGCTTGTGCGTACGTACGGATTACCGTCTCCACGACGCGATGAGATTCATTTTCCATGTTAACAATTCAAGGATGATTATAGAGTATATATTATAAGTAGTCATGAAATATATGACATAATAATGCTAATGTATTTATGTATATATATGTGAGTGTCGTCTACTTAATTCAATTCAATTCAATAAGGAAACGAAAACAATGTTCATGCGTACGTACGACCTACCGTCTCCATGAATGGTGTATTTATTTCCATTTATCGATCAATTATATATATGTATATTCTGAAAATATATTATTTATAAATCATGTTTTATAATCTGGAATTAATTAATCATGATCTATGTAATCATATTAATAATTACAAGTCAAAAAACAGATGATAAATGAAACGATTTTACCCAAAACGCTGCTTTAAAATGGAATTTACAAAAAAAAGGGAATATAAAGTCATAAGTGAACCATATATGATATCATAACAATTAATATGATTCTGTAATATGTAAATTACATTATTTAAATCATTATATAGGAGGTTCGGATACATACGAAGCATATCAGACATAAGGTATGGGATAATTATTCAAATCTCATTCTTATCCGAGATTGTTTATTCGTAAGTATTTACTAGGGTTATGTTTATTATCCATGTCCATATGTTCTAAAAATGTTTTCATAAAATGTTTAATTTTCTTCCATGTATGTTTAAAGTCATTTTTACCCTTTTTTACTTTTACCACATTGTATGGAAGTAATCTTGCTTTTGTTTACCATACGAGGTACTTTTTGTCTTTTCCAACATAAGTACGAGAAGAATGATTTTTTAACTTATATGGAACAAACATATTTTTATGGTTTCATACTGCCTTATTTTCATGAAGCATACTCTATAAGATTTAATGACTATTTTTAACAAAATACTTTTCTTTTAAAATTTCATGTCATTTTGTGAAAAGAAAATCATTTTGAAGAAGAAATAATAATCTCCACAAGAATTCATTTCAAGTGTTTTATCAAAAACATTTTCCATCTAAGATGATATTATTTCACAAGATTATGTTTCAGGTATAATGTCTCTATGATTTACATGGTTTTACTTCTCTTATGATGAAATGATATCCATTGGTTTTATATGGATTATGTTATGATGTGATTATGTTTATGAAACCCATTTTATTCTTTGGGTTATGATGAATGATTTATGTTTATGTTGTGGCACACATAAGAATGATTTCATTATGAGATGGGTGGGACCTATATCTCCCACCGATGCATTGGGTAAGGATTTTTATTTCATGAGATATACTTGGATGGAACGATATGTTAATCAGGTTATGTGCTATAGGACAGAAACGAGGAGTGAACTCAATTCAGAAAGGGACTTTGTCCACTAAGATGGTCTTCGCAGCAATGCCTTGGCTACTATGGAAATCATAACATGTTCTTAATGGTTTCCACAACTACACGTTTTATTCCCATGCTATTTTATTAAGATTAATGTTTCTTTATGATCTATGTCTTACATACATCCATGTTTTATGTCATTTCTCAATATATTTATGTTTAAACATTATGTTCATGTTTTTATGTTCAAATGTATATGATTTGTTTTATTTTCTACATGAATACCGTTACTAAGAATTTGAGCTCACCCTTTTTATGTTTTATTTTCCCCAAGATATAAAGAAAGGTTTTAGGTAAGAAAAAAAGGGGAAGATCTTTATGGGAGATGTTGAAGATCTTTCAACAAGATTACAAGATTATGATCCATGTTTCCAAAGACACTAAACTATTTCTGTCCATTGGTTTTGGTTTTTTTATGTATTAATTATTCTGAAAAAGTAATGTAATGTCTATGTACATCATGTTTTGGGTCTCTACAGTTGGTATCAGAGGAAAGGATTAGTTAACCTTTGGAAACTAGGATGAAAAAACTTTAGTGAAATCCCTAGAGATATTTTTAAGGTATGCTTAGGGATGTCCATAAAATTAAGTATAAGTATAGGTTATAGTCCTAGAATTACACTAAAAATAATATACTTAACCCTAGGATGTTATATATTTAAGGTACTCCCCCTTTATTATGTTGTTTTCCCTAGCATGATTTTTTCCTCTCACACTATTTTTTTTGGGTTTTAGACAATGGTTGGAACTCGAAGGAACCGTGTTGATAAATGTAATGGACAATGAAATGATTGTCCTCTTGAACAATCCCATGTTATGGGAGATGGAGTGAAAAATATTATTGATATACTTACACAAGCTATGAATCATTCTGGACTTCCAAATGAGCAGAGAAGGGAACAATATTCTATCGAGTCCTTCATGAGGCAACTTCCACCTTCTTTCAGTAGGTCTTCTGATCTAGTTGTTTCTGAACAATGGATCAGTACCATTGAAACGATATTTTCCATACTTTGCTGTTTAGAACATGAAAACGACACTCTTTCTATTTACCATTTAGAAGGTGAAGCAGATCAATGGTGGACTCTAATTAAGAATACGAGGCTCCGAGATGAAATTGAATCCATGGAATGAGATGATTTCAAGAACTTATTTTTCAATAAATACTACACTCGTATTCTTCGAACAAAGATGGAAAAGGATTACCTTGAGATTAATTAAAAGGATGATGAATCTGTTGGTATATTTGATGCAAATTTTACAGGGCTTGCAAGGTATGCATCTGGCTTTATCATCCAACCTAAAAGTAAATTTGACCGATTCTTCAATGGCTTAAAACCAAGTCTTTTAATGGAATTAGCTATAAGAGACTTCAGTAGCTATGAATAAATTGTGAGTTGTGCTATCAAGGTAGAAATGGAAGTTGGTATTACATAGCCATCTCATGGTTTTGACAAGAAAAGAAAGATGGAGTTCAAGGAGAAATCTCATAATAATGGTGAAAAGAAGATTAATGTCTCTTTATGCTCAAAGTGTAGAAAAAAGCAGAGTGGAGATTGTCTTAAAGGGACTTGAACAAGTTTTAAGTGTGGAAAATAAGGTCATCGAGAAGCTGAGTGTCGAAGTAATGGAAAAAGGGTTTCTAATGATGTGAATACAGAAAGTCTGCATAAAACACACCACCAACACTTCAATGCTTCAAGTGCAAGGAAATTGGGCATTATGCTAATAAACGCCCTAATCCAAGGGTTAATGATGATCAATGTAATCAACCTCTTAAGGAAAAGGATAATGGGAAGTCACATGTAATCAGTATTTTTGATGTTGAGTATGACAATGATGTTGTGTAATGATTAAGTGTTTATGAAATGGGATTTCAAAATAGTATCATGGAATTTCATTTATGTTATCGTGGAATTTTGGAATATCTATGCATTGGTTTTCAATAATTATATGTTCCCGATAGCCATGAAAAGTGATTGAAATATTTTTGTAAAGAAGATTATATGAACATAATTAAGCGATAAAGAAAAAATTAAATGATCTCATGACTGATATAAGGACAATGTTATATCATGGTTTGAGTATATAAAAATTTTGGGATTTTGGTATATGGAATGTGTGAAATTGTGACAGCATTCATGTTTTCACAAAGGGTAAATGGGTATTCATTTTTCAATAGAATACATTATTAAGGTATTCACGTGTTTGTAATTTTACCATCAAGATATATCATATGATATATGGGGGATAAATTATGTTATCTACATGCTCGGAAGATGACATTTCAAGTAATTATTTTCATTATACTATGACCATGGATAGAAGTATTTTGGATAAGCCTAAGGATTGGAATGAATTATGTTGGACAGAAGTCCGTATTGTTTGAGGCTAGAAATTTTTTCTATATTATTTATGGAATTTTATAATAATGTAGTTTTAGAAAAAGGATAACCTGCAGGACGGGCGACAACCCATCGCGTTGGACAAGGCTGTGGGAATCAAAACTGCACCCGAAGTGCGACAAGCCTTTATCGACTAACACTGGCCAACATGAAGTATCTGGTTAGTAGAAACAAGTTCTCTTATATTAAGTAGTATGATATATGAATTATAAGTCCATTTTTGGAAACATATATGATTAATCTCACTATAGATTGACTTATGTATTTTTGATAACTTTTTCTAACCTTTTGTTTGAGACTGATGGAATGACCCATCATTCTATCACATGATCTACTAACACTTCAAGAATGAAAAAATCAACTTCATTTCATTAAGAGATGAAGTGTAAATATTTCAAGGCATGAACAACGGTGATACTGTACCGAAATAAAGTAAGTATTTCTTCTAATTCAAATTCTTCAAATTTAGGGAAATTATCTGGAAAACCAAAAATGTTGTCCTAGTGTCCTCATATCCAATGAATCAGATAGTACCATAGATCATCAATAATTTATGGCTTTTTGATTGTTGGATTTTTCTTAGCCATGTTCTCCGCCCCTCTCCATCAGAACATGATGGTTAGATTTCTCTTCCATATCAATATTATCCCATATGTTCTCCATTGTGGAAGCCCGGGGATAAGTTAATCTGGGTAACCATTATGTTTCATCCATTATTATTTAAAATTAAACTTTATTATTACTTTTTATGATGTGGGTTTCTATTAAGGAAACATTCTAGTTGTAAACGACTTATAACCCCGATGAATTTTGTGGGAGAAATTCATTTTAAGGGGGGTAGAATGTGACACCCCGATATTTTATAAGATATATTCTTTTAATTTTATTTCATATCTTCTGTTTTATGCTACACCATGATGATCTTATGTTATACACAACACCATATTATATTGCAATATACAGAACACTAATCATGGATCGTGTTACACACATTTTCAGGTTTGTTTGATAGAAGTTATTTTATGCAACATTGAGTGTATATATATATTCAATGTATAAATGAAATACGGTTGGATTAGATTATAAACGAAAAAAAAAGGAATATTGAACTACACAAAACCTTGACTTTGCTTTCTTTACAAACAATCATAACCTTCCACGATAACGTGTGTTGTACGCAATACCGAGTTTCACTAAACAACGATATGTTATTAAAATATTATATAAACTAGCTATTATGAATAGTAATACCCACTTTTTAAAATTTTATTTTTCAAAATGTACTTCATTTTTGGATTCAGAATATCAAAATTAGCCTATGGTGATTTTTTGATATTTTTCTGAAAACTTTCAATTTTTGATGAATAGTGAAAACACTGGGTTACTATTTAAAAACCGACTTTTTATAATTATTTATTTTATTTAAATTTATTTTAGGTCTAAATTGATACATAATACCTATATAAGTTTAATTTAATTCATTTGAGTCATTTCATAATAATTTTAGATATATAAAAATTTTATTTAACTTTTCACCGTCTTTTACCCACCTCTTAGGAGAATTTGATAATTTACATGAAACATAATTTTACCGCTTTTGTGAGTGGAATTTCTAAATTCCAATAGACATGGTCAATATCAAGGAGTAAAATTTGGTTTAATAAGATAATTTTTTTTGGTAAATAGTAACTTTTTACATTTATTTACCATAGTTAAAAGTAAATAGTGTAATTAAGGGTAAAAATGATATTATTATTACCTTAACACATGTCCAAATTCTATTGGATAAGTGTAATTCGTCCAAAAAAACATTAGGAATAAAATATTACCATTTAGGTCAACTTGGATTAGATTAGGACACTTATTATAATTTTATTTAAAAAATAGTTAAAATAGTTAAAATCAAAGTTTAATAACGAAAACATTTTTAATATAGGGTTATACATAAGCTAAATTTGACTATAAAGATTAATTATAAAGATAAAAATATTTCATACCTAATGGTATTTTATTTATAATTTTTAGACCTTATATTATTTAATTTATTTATGACACAATGATGATGGAGTAATTACCTAAATAATGAAATATTAAAATAATTGATATTATAAATACCCAAATAAATGTAATTTGAGACTTTTTATGAATTAAAATAATTTTATAGGTTAATATGACATGTTATTATTTATTTAATTAATTATTTTTGAACTAATCATGCTGTTATGATTTTCATAAAAATCAATTACAAAATAGTGTCAAAATTGACATAAAATAGCTTTTAAAACAAATATTATATTATGAACTGTTATTATATTCCTAAAAATATAAGGGTCTGCCAAATGACTTAGATAAAGTTATATATATTATTAATGACCCAATTAGGGTTCGTTTGTCTTGTTATAGTAAGTTTATTAACCATGCAGTGTAAGAAAACAAGAAGACATAGTAAAAGTTAAATTATTTAACTTAGAGTTAAATCTTAATGATAAGGTTACAATAGTAACCTAACCTTTTCTAAAACATATTTTTTGAGAGTATTGCGACCCATCCCCACTTTAGCTTCTAAATAAATCAATTTTGAGCTATTATAAACGTAATATGACTTTATTATAAAATAATATTTTGTGTTTTTCCAAAGGTTCCCCTCTCCTCCCTTATAAAAAGGGAACCCGTACCCTGTTATCATCACTCCCTTTTGAGCCTTGAAGCTCAGCCAAACACAAAAAATTCCTCTTCTCAACCCATCTTGTTATGACATAGAGGTTCTTGTCTTCTAAAAAGACCAACTCTAGTGCCCTAAGAAGAAGTTTAAAGGATATGCATCGCGGAAGAGGTAATCTCTTCTACCGACTCTTTCATGTTTCTTTCTTCTTATACTTCATCTTATTTAGTTTTTTCTTTATAAAGTAATAACATTAGTATTAATTATATACTTATATGTTATTATAAATATTAAATAACTCTATTTCACCTTCTATTCATCCTATGGAAAATGAAATCACCGCGCGTGCGCACGTACGAAATACCGTCTCCACACCGTGGTGTAATATGTTTTCCACCACCACCTTAGTTGGACGGGTATAATGGTGTAAGAAATAACCATATATGATTATTATAACATCATACTGATTCTAATATGTTATATCATCCACTCCAATTCTATTCAATAAATTTGGGAATGATATCATCGCTCGTGCGTACGTATGGATTGCCATCTCCACGACGCGATGAGATTCATTTTCCAGGTTAAAAAATAAAGAATGATTATAAAGTATATATAATAAGTAATCATGAAATATATGACATAATAATTCTACTGGATTTATGTATATATATATTTATGTCATCTACTTAATTCCATTCAATACAATAAGGAAATGAAAACAACATTCATGCGTACATACGGCATACCGTCTCCAAGAACAGTGTATTTATTTCCATTTATCAATCTATTATATATATGTATATAATGAATATATATTATATAAAAATCATGTTTTATATTCTAGAATTAATTAATCATGATATAAGTAATCATATAAATTAATACAAGTCAAAACCTGGATGCCAAATGAAACGATTTTACCCCAAAACACTGCTTTAACACGAAGTTTACAAAAAAACGGGTAATAACAAGTCATAAGAGAACCATATATGATTCTTTAATAAGTCAATGACATTATTTAAATCAATATACAGGAGGTTCAGATACATATGATTCATATTAGACATAAGGTAAGGGATAATTATATCAATCTCATTCTTAACCGAGATTGTTTATTCGTAAGTTTTTACTGGGGTTATGTTTATTATCTAGGTCCATATGTTATCAAAATGTTTTCATAAAATTTTTACTTTTCTTCCATGTATGTTTAATGTCAGTTTTACTCTTTTTTACTATTAACACATCGTATGGAAGGAATCTTTCTTTTGTTTACCATACGAGTTACTTTTTGACTTTTCTGAAAAAAGTACGAGAATAATGTTTTTTTAAATTATATGGTAGGAACAAATTTTTACGGTTTCATAACACCTTTTTTCATGAAGCATGCTTTACATGATTTAATGACTACTTTCAACAAAATCCTTTTCTTTTAAAATTTCATGAAATTTTGTGAAAAGAAAATGATTTTGAAGAATAATGAATATTCTCCTCAAGAATTCATTTCAAGTGTTTTATCAAAAACATTTTCCATATAAGATGACATTATTTCATATGTGTAAATTTCATGTAAAATGTCTGTATGATTTACATGGTTTCACTTCTCTTATGATGAAATTGAATCCATTTGTTTTATATAGATTATGTTATGATGGGATGATGTTTATGAAACCCATTTTATTCTTTGGGTTATGATGAATGATTTATGTTTATGTTGTGGCACATGTAAGAATGATTTCATTATGAGATGGGTGGGACCTATATATCCCTCCAATGAATTGGGTAAAGATTTATATCTCATAAGATATACATGGCAGGAATGGTAAGTTAATCTGGTTCAGTGTTACAGGAATGAAACGAGGAGTGAACTCGATTTAGAAATGGACTTTGTCCACTAGGATGGTCTTGGAAGCAATGCCTTGGATACTATGGAAATTATAACATGTGCTTAATGGTTTCTAAAAATACAAGTTTTATTTCCATGCTATTTTATTAGGATTAATGTTTCTTTATGATCTATTCCTTACGTGTTGTCCTGTTTTATATCATTGGTCACGTTTTTGATGTTTAAACATTATGTTCATGTTTTTAAGTTTAAATGTATATGGTTTGTCTTATTTTCTCCATGATTACCCTTACTGAGAATATGAGCTCACCCTTTTTATGTGTTATTTTCCCCAGGATATAAAGAAAGGCTTTAGGTAAGAAAAAAAGGGGAAGATCTTTACGGGAGATGTTGAAGATCTTTCACCAAGATTAGAATAATATGATCCAAGTTTCCAAAGACACTAAACTATTACGGTTAATTGGTGTCTGTTCTTTTATGTATTAGTATTCTGAAAAAGTAATGTAATGTATATGTATGTCAAGCTTTGGGTCTCTACATTCATTTTCTATATTTTTCTTAAATGGATATGAAAATTTTATTTTTACCATTATTTCACTATTTATGATATCCTGATATGTTAGTTTTTTTGAGAAACTACTTTACCATATATACATGTCCTTACCCTAGAATAAAACTGGATAGTCATACTCTCAGGTTTTATAATATAGTTTACAAATTTCAATGATAATCTTGTGATGTTATTTTTTACATAGTGATTTCTTCATCATATTTTGAAAATAATCATCAGATTTTTTTCCAATTTCATACCATTATTCATGAAGTAAATTCAACTTAATTATTTTTAATTATTTTTGTATCTTAAAAATTGTAACTCTACTCTTCATTTTATACGAAAAAATTATTAAATTTTATTGATTTTAATGTTCTCTATCATTATATATTATAATAAAAAAATTTATTGTGATCAATTATTTAATTTATTTTTTTTATATGTACATATTGCAACGTATAGTATCTTATTATTTGTAGTTAAATATATGTTTAGAGGTTTCTATATAAATAATGATTATGTCTTCATATAACCTAATGATGGATAAATAGTTTATCAATGGAGGTGTTTTTATATTTGATAACTACATTTAACATGCATAAAGAGGTTATGAATTTATTATTACATTCCCTAATATTTTTTTCCTATTCAGATATTCCAAATTATTTTAATATTTATTGACACAATTAGAATTTATTATTTCATGTACCATTAATTTACATATAACATACCATAATAAGATCATTACCTGCTATCAATAAACATAAAAATATTATAATCATTATATAGGTATCATTTATACTGAAAAAATTTTATAATATTGATCCAAAATGATTTCTTATAATTTTTAATATATTTACCATATATCAAATGTAAAAAAAAATAATTTCCTTATAGTTCCTAAAAAGTCCCTTTAGAGTCATGTATATATTATCAAACTTTCATTACCAAGATGTGGAGATCCCTAATAAAACTAATAAAGAAATGTAAATTATTTTTCCTATAATCTAAGTATATCAATATTAACCTAACTAATTACATATATAAACATAAAATAAAAGTTCATCAACCATATATAATGCATTATGTATGAATGAAAATATTTAATATGTCTATATAATTATTCATAGTAATAAACATGATAACATTTCGATGTTAGGGAAAAAAATTAAAAAATGGTTATCATAAAAAATAGATCAATGAATAACATGTCGAATACATTATTTTCATAAACACCTAATCATTGAATATGAAGTAAGGGAATAATAAATATAATGTTATTAAAATCATAATATAAATAAATATATTTCTACATGTAAAAGATAATGTTATGACATAACATTGGATAATATGTTGAATGTAAATACATAGTGTTATACCAAAAAAACTATTTTTATGCCTTTCTGGGAAGGGTTGATATAGAAAATATATGGACCCTTTTGTTACCAGATAATAATTTTTTCATTAAAAATAAACATTCTTTATGGAAATATATAATTTAGGTTATAGACAGTCTATCTCCACACATAATGTATTCCATAATACATTTAAATGGATAATAATTGCATATAACTATAGTAAATATTAATTAATTAATAAAAATGTGGATTAACAGTCAAGGATTTTGTTTACATGGGATTTCATTATATAATAATTTAATATAAGGTTTTGTAAAAAATTTACCATATTTAATTGAGTGATACAAATTTGGTGGTTAATGTTATTTTATAAGGTAGTGGAGTACACTGTATTCAAATAAAAGGGTTCACTATTAATGTTAAACTTATCACATGGAATATTTTCAAGGGTTATTAGTGATTTTGTGAAGAATGTTGTTGAAAAACGTTTATCATGGTATTTGGTAAGTAATTTATGATAGATTATATAGTTAAATAAAATTGATATAATTTATAATACTTCTTTTAAATTTATAAAATTTTATAGATTCATTGAATTCAATGGATTCGAAACAAGGGATTAAGAAAATAGATAGCAATTAACAATGTTAATAAAGAGATAGCATGAAAATGTTAAAAATGATAATAATTAAATTCCTAAAAAATTATAAACATCCAATTATGTATTCATAAAAGGGATATAATAGTGAAATCATAAAACAAGTGATATTGTTAAAAATAGAAATATTGGCCGAGTGACCTCCAATTTAATAAAATTATCTTTTCAAACCCATTTCAAAACATTAATCTATATGAATACATAATTAGATCTATTTAAAAATGTTTTTCTTATAAATAGAATACATAGAAATGAAGTGGGTTCCAAAAGGGTCTAAAAACATAAATTTATTGTAAAATAATTGATATATAATAATAACTAAATAGTTTATTTATCTTTTAATGTATTATAAACAAATTCAATATTTAATGAAGTGGGTGTTGGAGGGGATGAAACACTTAAATTTTTATAACCCTTCCATGATCATGCATGAGAACCACCATATAAACCATATAAACCCCTTGAAGAGACACTCTAAAAGGATATAAAGAGTATAAACATGTTAACATATTTTCCAATTAAATTAATGGAGTGGAATTGATGATATTTATAAAAAAGGATAATGTAAAAGTAATTATTTTTTTGGGAGATTATACTCATGATATTAAAATATTATTTAGAAAAATAAAAAATGGATTACAAAAAATATTTTAAACATATATTTTATTAAATTATAAAACCCTCCGAAACCATATAGGAATATAAAAATAATGTATACCAGAAATTAAATAAAAATATTATAGATTTTAATCATATTTTTGTGATAATATGACCATCCAAGTATTTCCCCTTTGTGTTTGGTTCCTTACCAGATGGTTCTATTTAATATGTTTCTCATAGATTTACCATATTTATTATTTCCTGTCTATATTAGATGATTCTTCTATAGATTTGGTTTAGCTCTATTATCTTTGTTATTCTCCCTAGATAAAATCTCATGTGAAAATATTGTGGTTACATATATTGGGGATAAATTGATATAATCACAGTACAGGGATACATATCCAATGAAATTCTGTAGTTGTTAATTGTGGTCCCAT
Source organism: Viscum album (assembly GCA_963277665.1). Taxonomy (NCBI): domain Eukaryota; kingdom Viridiplantae; phylum Streptophyta; class Magnoliopsida; order Santalales; family Viscaceae; genus Viscum; species Viscum album. The sequence continues at coordinate 1,879,320,007 of OY728130.1, forward strand.
TATAATGTCTTCATCCTTGACATTTCCCCACTATTAGTGTTTTAGTCTATTTTTATTCCACTTTATTTCATTTTGTTTATTTGATGATTCAGTTGATTATGTTTATCAAGTGTAAACTTAATAAAAAAATGTGGGATTTTGTAACACCCCAAGCTTCCATGGTACGACTCCCTTTGAGTAATGTAATTACTTGCATTGCACGCAACTTTAAGATTCTAACACACCATGACCAATCAAACTAGTCGTTATGAATAGTAATACCCAATTTTTAAAATTTTATAAATTTTATCTTTCTAAATGGACTTCATTTTTGGATTCGGAATATCAAAATTATCTTGGGGTGTATTTTTTGTATTTTTCTGAAAACATTCAATTTTTGATGAATTGTGAAAAACACTATGTTAAAGTTTAAAACCAAATTTTTATTGAAATATTTATTTATTTAAATTTATTTTAGGTCAAAATAGATACATAATTCCTATATAAGTTCAATTTAATTTACTGGAGTCATTTTATAATAATTTTATATATATAAAAATTTTATTGTACTTTGTAACCGTCTTTTACCCACCTCCTAGGAGAATTTGAAAATTTGAAAAAAACTAAATTTTACGACTTTTGTGAATTTAATTTCCAAAATCTGAGAGACATAGATGATATCAGTATGTAAAATGTGGTATAATAAGATAAAAATAATTCTTGGTGAATAATAACCTTTTTCTTTTCTTTACCATGGTTAAAAGTAAATAGGGTAATTAAGGGTAAAAATGATATTATTATTACCCTAACACATGTCCTAATCTTATTGGAAAAGTCTAATTCAACCATAAAAAACCATAGGTATAAAATATGATACCTTATATCCACTTGGATTAAATTTGAAAAATTATTATTATTTATTTCAAAGAAGTGTTAAAAGTGAAATATTCAAAGATTAATAACTAAACCATTTTTAATATAGGGTTATACATAAGATAAATTCGATTATAAATATTCATTAGAAATATAAAAAGATCTTTTACATAATGGTATTTTATTTATATTTTTTTAATCATTAAATAAATTAATTTATTAATGACACAATGATGATACAGTAATTTACTAATTAACAAAATTTTAAAATATTTGATATTATAAATATCCAAATAAATGTAATTTGTCACTTTTTATGAATTACACTAATTTTATTGGTTAATATGTCATGTTAGGGTTGGTTAGATGATTTTTTTAAGTAATAATGATTTTATAAATTTAGAAAAAAATACCAAATAGTTTCAAAATTAACATAAAAGAGTTTTTAAAACAAATATTATATTATTAATTAATATTTTATTCATAAAAATATAAGGCTCGGCTGAAAGTATTATATAATGATAGAATAATAAATAATGAACCACTTGGGTTTCTTTTGGAAGTATATATTATGTTTATTAACCATATAATATAAAAATAAAACGAGAAATGGTAAATGTCAAACTGTTTAACTAAGAGTTTAATCTAAACGATAAGGTTAATATAGTGACCCAAACCTGTCTAAAACCTAATTTTTAGTGGCATTCAACCCATCCCCACCTTATACAGTATATAATTTATTTTTTAGTCATTAGAAACCGAAAATGATATCATTATAAAATAATATTTCTATCTTTTCCTAAGGTTCCCCTCACCCCTCTAATGAAAGGGAACTCCCCTTCCCTCACATTCACACCGTCAAAGCCATTTGGATCTTTCATACTATGCCAAAATATCCTCTCTACTATCCTCCCTTCATCCTAGAGGCCTCAATTTAGTAATAAATCCATCCTAAGGATCCATTTTGATCAACTCCAAAGTAAGAACCCAAAGAAGAGGTAAATATTTCATCACCTCTTTCAAGATCCTTTCTTCTTCCACTTATGCTTTCTTTGTTTCTTCCATTCTAAAATAATAACTCAATTATATTATATATAACGTGATGTTATTATAAATCTGTTACAACCATATTCATTATTCTATCCATCCTTTGAATGAAATGTCACCATACATGCGTACGTACGACTTACCGTCTCCACGTCGTGGTGTAATTTTTATTCAATACATTATTATTTGGATGGGTATAATAATGATGAGTAATTGATTTAAATAATAAATATAATAGTATAATGATTCTTTATATATTATATACCATCCAATTATATATTATTTTTATATCAAATGTATGATATTGTCGCTCGTGCATACGTACGTATTACCGTCTCCACGAACGTGATGAGATTCATTCCCCATCATAATCCATTCAAGACTAATTTTCATTATATGATTAAAAATAATGTTTAAATACTTAATATCATTATGAATATGAATAAGATTCATCATATTCATAACAAGCAGTACTTAAGAAACAAATCATATAAAGGAAAACGAATCAGTTAACACCCAAAACGACAATAATACTAAAATATTATTAACAATTCAATTTTAAAAGATCATATATGATATCATATTAATGTATATTATTCTTGTATAATTTAATAAAAATTATTTCACCATTATAGAAGAGGTTAAACTACCCTTGACCAAGGAATAGTACAATATAATGGGTTTCTTATCTCACTTTTAATTATGTGAGATTTCCATTGTTTGCCACTTATTTATTGCATGTGGTGTATTGTGTTCAACCATTTGATATATATTATCATGATTTTTTTTATATTCATGTTATTATGTGATTTATTTTGGGGTTATTAACTTTTTTTCATATGAATCGATTGATCACAATGAATTAATGGTTAATTTCACAATCTCTTTATTATCCGAGGTTGTTTTTACGTAAGTATCTACTGAGACCTATTTTTCATCCACATCCATGTTTCTTTAAAATGATTCCATTACATTTTTACTATTTACTAGACTATGGTTTAAAATCATTTATACATTTTTTTGAATTTTATAAGATTTTTATAAAAGAATCTTTCTGTTGTTTTCCAAACAAGGTACTTTATGTCCTTTTCGAAAAATTTAATGTAAGAATGTTTTTTTAACATATACGGCGGTTGTAGCTATTTTATTCCATTATAACATCGTCAAAGCTTCCCTTTCAAGATTATAATTATATTTTAAAATATAATTTTTTTTATCTATAATTACATGACCTGTAACAGCCCAAGATTTTATAAAAAAATATTCTTTTTAATTTTATTAATGTCTTGTGTTGTACGCTACAACAAAAAGAGCTTGCACAACACACATCCTTGTCTTGCCTTGCATTACACGCAATCGCGACCTTCCTCGATTGCGTGTGTAATACGCAATACCGAGTTTCCCTAAACAACGATGTGCTATTAAAATATTATTAAAACTAGCCATTATGAATAGTAATAACAACTTTTTAAAATTCTGTAAATCTTATTTTTTAAAATGAACTTCATTCTTGGATTCGGAGTATCGAATTTAGCCTAAGGGGAAATTTTGGTACTTTTCGGATAACTTTCATATTCTGATGAATAGTGAAAATTACTAAATTATAATTAAAAACAACTTTTTTAATCGAAATAATTAATAGTGATAAATTATTAATTCGAGTGGTTTTAAAGTATATTTAGAATATATTTTTACAATTTAATAAAATGTTGGTCATTGGTTGTAATTTCACATTTAAACCAGACATAATCAAGTGTCAATCTTTTGATATATATTGTTTCCTAAAAACACGCTATTTATTTTAACAGCAGGATTTAATTATAAAATTAATTAATGCAACTTCTATGTTATGAATTTGGTAAAATAGATTTCATTTTTGAATTCGGAATATGAAATATAGCTTAGGATGAAATTTTGGCATTGTTCTGAAAAACATCAATTTTTGATGAATAGTGAAACTACTAAGTGGTAGTTAAAAAAACTGAATTTTTCATAAAACATAATTTTGCCGCTTCTGTGAATGGAATTTCGAAAATCCGAGAGACACGGTTAATATCAAGGACTAAAATGTGGTTCAATGAGATGAAAATAATTTTTTGGTGAATAGTAAATTTTTACTTTTTTACCGCGGTTAATAGTAAATAGGGTAACTAAGGGTAAATATGATATTACTATTACCCTAACACATGTCCTAATTCTATTGGACAAATGTAATTCGACCAAAAACAAACTTAGGAATAAAATATGACCATTTAGGCCCACTAGTATTAGATTAGGACATTCATTATTAATTTATTTAAAGAAAGGTTAAAATAGTTAAAATCAATGTTTAATAAGTAAATAATTTTTAATATGGGGTTATACATAAGATAAATTCTATTGTAAATATTCATTAGAAATCTAAAAAGATTTCCTACATGATGGTATTTTATTTGTAATTTTTAGACATAAAATAATTTAATTTATTTATGACACAACGATGATGCAGTAATTATCTTATTAATGAAATATTGACATAATTGATGTTATAAACACCAAAATAAATGCAATTTGAGATTTTTTATGAATTACACTAATTTTATAGGTTACTATGATATATTAATGTTGATTTAATCAACTTGGTTCGAACATTTAATTCGGTTATGACTTTCACAAAAATCATATATCAAATAGTGTCAAAATTGACACAAAATAGTTTTTAAATCAAATATTATATTATTAATTGTTATTGTATTCCTAAAAATCTAAGGTTCGGCCAAATGACTTAGATAAGGATATATATATTAATAATAAACAATTTGGGGTTCGTTTGGCATGTTATAGTAAGTTTATTAACCATATAATGAAAGAAAACAAAATGACATGGTAAAAGTTAAATTATTTAACTTAGAGTTAAATCTAATTGATAAGGTTAAAATAATATCCTAAACTTGTCTAAATTCTATTTGTTGATAGGATTTCGACCCATCCCCACCTTAGCTTCGAAATAAGACCCTTTGGAACCATTATAAACCGATTTTGACTTTAATATAAAATAATATTTTGAGATATTCCTAAGGTGCCCCTCTCCTCCCCTATAAAAGGACACCTCCTCCCCCTCCTCCTCACACCAATTTGAGCACTCAAGCTCGGCCAAACCCTGCCAAAATCTCTTCTCCACTTCCCTAGAAACATCATAGAGGTTTTGGTCTTCCTCAAAGTCCAATTCTAGTTCCCTAAGAGGAGGTCTCAAAGAGGCACTTCAAAGAAGAGGTAATTACCGTTACCAATTCTTTCATCTTTATTTCTTCTTCCACTTCTTCTTCTTAGGTTGTTTCATTATGAAGTAATAACATCAGTATCACTCATATACTGATATGTTATTATAAGTATGAAACAACCCTATTTCACCATCTATCTATCCTACGGAAAAAGAAATCACCGCGCGTGCGTACGTACGGAATACCGTCTCCACGTCGTGGTGTAATCTATTTTCCACCACCACCTTACATGGATGGGTATAATGGTGTAAAGAATAACTATACATAGTTATTACAATATCATATTGATTCTGATATATTTTATAATCCACTCCAATTCAATTCAATATTTATAGAAATGATATCATCGCTCGTGCGTACGTACGGACTACCGTCTCCACGACGCGATGAGATTCATTCTCCATGTTAACCATTTAAGAATGATTATAATGTATATATAAGAAATAATAATGAAATATATGACATTATAAAGCTACTGGATTTATGTATATATATACATATTTATGTCATCTACTTACTTCCATTTCAAGACAATAAGGAAAGAAAAACAGCGTTCATGCGTACGTACGGACTACCGTCTCCATGAACGGTGTTTTTCATTTTATTTATCTATCTATTATATATATATATACTGAATATATATGATATATAAATCATATTTTATATTCTGGAAGTAAGTAAATCATGATATAAGTAATAATGATGTCAAGAACAACAAGTCAAAACACCTACGATAAATGAAACGATTTTACCCAAAACGCTTCTTTAACATGGAATTTACAAAAGAACGGGTAATATAATGTCATAAGTGAACCATATATGATATAATAACAATGAATATGATTCTGTAATAAGTCAATGACATTATTTAAATCATTATACCGGAGGTTCGGACACATACAAAGCAAATTGGACCTAAGGTAAGGGAAATATCACAATCTCATTTTTATCCGAGATTGTTTATTCGTAAGTATTTACTGGGGTGTATTTTATCATCCACATCCATGTTTCATAAATATGTAATATTATTTCCATACACCTACAATTGTTTAAATCCATTTTTACCCTTCGGGAAGTTTTTAGTAAAAGAAATGAAAGGAATCTTTTGTCGTTTTTCGTACGAGGTACTTTTTGACTTTTCCGACAAAAGTACGAAGAATGTTTTTTTAACTTATACGGCATGAATGGATTTTTAAAACATTATTTCCAAGAAGCTTCCTTTACAAGTTTTCAAGTTTATTTTTAATCAACTTCTTTTATTTTAAAGTCATATGACATGTTATGAAAGGAAAAAAATGTTTTTAAAGTAGAAAGGATATTTTCCTCAAGAATGGAGTTCAAGTATTTTATCAAAATTATTTTCCATATAAGATAATAAAAGGGTTCTGTTTTTACCCCTATTATTACATGGATTTGATTATGTTGTGATGGAAACATTTTTATTAATTCCTTTATCTTATATGAATTGTTTTATGATGTCATGTTGTTTAAGAATCCCATTTTTATTACATGGGTTATGCGATGATGTATGATTTATGATTATGTGGCACACATAAGAAAGGATTCATTATAAGATGGGTGGAACCTATATCTCCCTCCAATGCATTGGGTAAAGATTTTATATCTCATGAGATAGACATGGCTGAAATGGTAGGTTATACCGGTTCAGTGAAACAGTACTGAAACGAGGGTTACTCGATTCAGAAAGGGACTTTGTCCACTAAGATAGTCTTGGAAATGAGTCATGACTAACAAGAAATGATTTTCCATGATTATGTTTGAATGCCACAAAGTTTCAAGTTTCATGTTATGATTATGGTGATCTCATTTTCACTTCTATGATTTGTTCCATGTTAAGATATTATGATCTCTTTTGCAGGTTATGATTTTCAAAAAGATATGATATGATTTTTATTTCTTTTGTATACCCTTACTGAACATTTGAGCTCACCCTTTTATGTTTTCTTTTCCCCCGGATATAAATGAAGGTTTTAGGTAAAAAAAAGGGAAGATCTTTATGGGAGATATTGAAGATCTTTCACCACGATTAGAAGATTACGTTCTGAGTTTCCAAAGACACTAAACTATTACGATCCTTTAGTGAGTGTTTTTGTTATGTACTAAGTATTCCGCAAAAGTAATGTAATGTCCATGTACGATAAGCTTCGGGTCTCTACAGTTGGTATCAGAGGAAAGGTTTAGTCAACCTTTGGAAACTAGGATGCGAAAACGTTAGTGAGATCCCTAGAGATATTTCTAAGGTATGTTTAGGGATGTCCCTAGGGATAAGTATACGTATAGGTTATAGTAATAGAATTACGCTAACGATCATAGAATTAAACCTAAGATGTTGGATATTGAAGGTACTCCCCCTTTATTATGTTGTTTTCCCTAGCATGATTTTTGCCTCTCACACTATTCTTTTTGGGTTTTAGACGATGGCTGGAACCCGAAGGAACCCTGTTGATCAATGCAATGGACAATGCAATGATTGCCCTCCTGAACAAACAAATATTATGAGAGATGGAGTGAAAAATCTTATTGCTATACTTACACAAGCTATGAATCATTCTGGACTTCCAAATGAGCAGAGAAGGGAACAATATTCTATTGAGTCCTTCATGAGGCAACGTCCACCTTCTTTCAGTGGGACTTCCGATCCACTTGTTGCTGAACAATGGATCAGTACCACTGAAAAGATATTTTCAGTTCTTCAATGTTCTGAACATGATAAAGTCATCTTAGCAGTATATCGTTTGGAAGGTGAAGCTGATCAATGGTGGAATCTTATCAAGAATACGAGGACAAGGGATGAAATTGAGTCCATGGAATGGGACGAGTTCAAGAACTTGTTTTTCAGTAAGTACTTCCCTCGTATTCTTCGAACAAAGATGGAAAATGAGTTTATTGAGCTGAAGCAGAAGGATGATGAATCTGTTGGTATATACGAAGCGAATTTTACAAGACTTGCAAGGTATGCATCTGGCATTATCATCCAACCTGAAAGTAAAGTTGATCGATTTTTCAGTGGCTTAAAACCAAGTCTTCGAAGGGCATTAGCTATAAGAGACTTCAGTAGCTATGAAGAAATTGTGAGTTGTGCTATAAAGGTAGAAATGGAAGTTGGTGTTACATATCCATCTCATGGTTTTGACAAGAAACGAAAGATGGAGTTCAAGGAGAAATCTCATAATAATGGTGAAAAGAAGATGAATGTTTCCTTATGCACAAAGTGTGGAAAGAAGCATGGTGGATATTGTCTTAAAGGAACTAGAAAATGTTTTAAGTGTGGAAAAGAAGGTCATCGAGCAGCTGAGTGTCGAAGTAATGGAAAAAGGGTTTCTAATGATGTGAATAAAGCAAACACTGCAGAAAACGCACCACCAACACTTCAATGCTTCAAGTGCAAGGAAATGGGGCATTATGCTAATAATTGCCCTAATCCAAGGGTTAGTGATGATCAACATGAGCAACCACTGAAGGCAAAGGACAAAGGTAAGTCACATGCGATCACTATTGGCGATGTTGAATATGATAACGATGTGGTGGAATGATTAAGCGTTTATGTAATGGGATTCCAAAATAATGTTGTATCATTGAGTATTGCAATATTTATTGATGTGGTATTCAAAGTGATTGAGATATTTTTTGTTTGGAAATAGGATGATATGCGCATAATGAAGACGAGAAAATGAAATGTTTAATAGTATTCCTGAGCTCATGATTGATATAAGGACTAAGTGATATCATGGTTTGAGTATAAATAATTTTGAGGATTTTGGTATGTGTAAAGTGTTAACTTTTAACTGCATTCAAGTTTTCACTAAGGTTCAATGGGTATTCAAGAGTATACATGATTAAGGACTTTGAATGTTTGGAATGTGACCAACAAAACATATCTTATGATATATGGGGATCAACGATGATATTAAATCTCTGGTAATTGTTTTCACTATGTTATGAGAGTGGACTGCAGTATTATGGATAAGCCTAAAGATTGGAATGGATTGTGTTGGACGTAAGTTAGTATTGTTTAAGGATAGAAATTTTTTTCGATATTATTGATGGGATGTTATAGTAATATAGTTTTGGAAAAAGGACAACCTGCAGGATGGGCGACAGCCCATCGCTTCGGACAAGGCTGTGGGAATCGAACCCACAACCGAAGTGTGACTGGCCTTTATCGCCTACCACTGGCCTACAGGAAGTCCCTGTTTAGTAGAAACAAGTTTTATTATATTAAGCAGTATGATATATGAAGTATATGTCCATTTTAGGAACCATATATGATTAATCTCACTATAGATCGATTTATGCATATAATTTTTGCTAACCTTTTGTTTGAGACAGATGGAATGACCCGTCATTCTATCACATGATCTGCTAACACTTCACGAATAACAAATTCAACTTAATTTATTTAAGAGATGAAGTGGAAATTGTTCAAGGCATGAACAACAGTGATATTGTACCAAAATAAAGTAAGTATTTATTAAAATTCAAATTTTCAACTTTAAGGGAAATGATCTTGAAAACCAAAAATGTTGTCCTAGTGATCTTATACCTGATGAATCAGATGGTACCTTATATCATCACAAATCTATGGATTTGTGATTACTGGCTTTTCCATAACCATGTTCTCTACCACTCTCCATCAGAACATGATGGTTAGATTTCTCTTCCATATCCATATTTTCACCTATGTGGAAACCCAATGATTAGTTTATTTGGGTAACCGTTACGTTTCATACTTTTGTTTTTAAAGATTGGTTTTGATATTCCTTTTTACGATGTGGGTTTCTATTAAAGAAACATTCGAATAGTAAACCATTTATAACCCTGACGAATTTCGAGAGCGAAATTCATTTTAAGGGGGGTAGAATGTAACAGCCCAAGATTTTATAAAAAAATATTCTTTGTAATTTTATTAATGTCTTGTGTTGTACACTACACCAAAAGGAGCTTGCACAACACACATCCTTGTCTTGCCTTGCATTACACACAATCACGACCTTCCTCGATAGCGTGTGTAATACGCAATACCGAGTTTCCCTAAACAACGATGTGCTATTAAAATATTATTAAAACTAGCCGTTATGAATAGTAATAACCGCTTTTTAAAATTCAGTAAATCTTATTTTTCAAAATGAACTTCATTCTTGGATTCGGAGTATCGAATTTAGCCTAAGGTGAAATTTTGGTACTTTTCAGATAACTTTCATATTATGATGAATAGTGAAAATTACTAAATTATAATTAAAAACAACTTTTTTAATCGAAATAATTAATAGTGATAAATTATTAATTCTAGTGGTTTTAAAGTATATTTAGAATATATTTTTACAATTTAATACAATTTTGGTCATTGGTTGTAATTTCACATTTAAACCAGACATAATCAAGTGTCAATCTTTTGATATATATTGTTTCCTAAAAACACGCTATTTATTTTAACAGCAGGATTTAATTATAAAATTAATTAATGCAACTTCTATGTTATGAATTTGGTAAAATAGATTTCATTTTTGAATTCGGAATATGAAATATAGCTTAGGATGAAATTTTGGCATTGTTCTGAAAAACATCAATTTTTGATGAATAGTGAAACTACTAAGTGGTAGTTAAAAAAACTGAATTTTTCATAAAACTTAATTTTTCCGCTTCTGTGAATGGAATTTCGAAAATCTGAGAGACACGGTTAATATCAAGGACCAAAATGTGGTTCAATGAGATGAAAATAATTTTTTGGTGAATAGTAACTTTTTACTTTTTTACCGCGGTTAATAGTAAATAGGGTAACTAAGGGTAAATATGATATTACTATTACCCTAACACATGTCCTAATTCTATTGGACAAGTGTAATTCGACCGAAAACAAACTTAGGAATAAAATATGACCATTTAGGCCCACTTGGATTAGATTAGGACATTTATTATTAATTTATTTAAAGAAAGGTTAAAATAGTTAAAATCAAAGTTTAATAAGTAAATCATTTTTAATATGGGGTTATACATAAGATAAATTCGATTGTAAATATTCATTAGAAATCTAAAAATATTTCATACATGATGGTATTTTATTTGTAATTTTTAGACATAAAATAATTTAATTTATTTATGACACAACGATGATGCAGTAATTATCTTATTAATGAAATATTGACATAATTGATGTTATAAACACCAAAATAAATGTAATTTGAGATTTTTTATGAAGTAAACTAATTTTCTAGGTTACTATGATAAATTAATGTTGATTTAATCCACTTGGTTCGAACATTTAATTCTGTTATGACTTTCACAAAAATCATATATCAAATAGTGTCAAAATTGACACAAAATAGTTTTTAAATCAAATATTATATTATTAATTGTTATTGTATTCCTAAAAATCTAAGGTTCCGCCAAATGACTTAGATAAGGATATATATATTAATAATAAACAATTTGGGGTTCGTTTGGCATGTTATAGTAAGTTTATTAACCATATAGTGAAAGAAAACAAAAAGACATGGTAAAAGTTAAATTATTTAACTTAGAGTTAAATCTAATTGATAAGGTTAAAATAATATCCTAAACTTGTCTAAATTCTCTTGGTTGATAGGATTTCGACCCATCCCCACTTTAGCTTCGAAATAAGACCCTTTGGAACCATTATAAACCGATTTTGACTTTAATATAAAATAATATTTTGAGATATTCCTAAGGTGCCCCTCTCCTCCCCTATAAAAGGACACCTCCTCCCCCTCCTCCTCACACCAATTTGAGCACTCAAGCTCGGCCAACCCCTGCCAAAATCTCTTCTCCACTTCCCTAAAAACATCCTAGAGGTTCTGGTCTTCCTCAAAGACCAATTCTAGTGCCCTAAGAGGAGGTCTCAAAGAGGCACTTCAAAGAAGAGGTAATTACCGTTACCAATTCTTTCATCTTTATTTCTTCTTCCACTTCTTCTTCTTAGGTTGTTTCATTATGAAGTAATAACATCAGTATCACTCATATACTGATATGTTATTATAAGTATGAAACAACCCTATTTCACCATCTATCCATCCTACGGAAAAATAAATCACCGCGCGTGCGTACGTACGGAATACCGTCTCCACGCCGTGGTGTAATCTATTTTCCACCACCACCTTACATGGATGGGTATAATGGTGTAAAGAATAACTATACATAGTTATTACAACATCATATTGATTCTGATATATTTTATAATCCACTCCAATTCAATTCAATATTTATAGAAATGATATCATTGCTCGTGCGTACGTACGGACTACCGTCTCCACGACGCGATGAGATTCATTCTCCATGTTAACCATTTAAGAATGATTATAATGTATATATAAGAAATAATAATGAAATATATGACATTATAAAGCTAATGGATTTATGTATATATATACATATGTATGTCATCTACTTACTTCCATTTCAAGACAATAAGGAAAGAAAAACAGCGTTCATGCGTACGTACGGACTACCGTCTCCATGAACGGTGTTTTTCATTTTATTTATCTATCTATTATATATATATATATACTGAATATATATGATATATAAATCATATTTTATATTCTAGAAGTAAGTAAATCATGATATAAGTAATAATGATGTCAAGAACAACAAGTCAAAACACCCACGATAAATGAAACGATTTTACCCAAAACGCTTCTTTAACATGGAATTTACAAAAGAACGGGTAATATAATGTCATAAGTGAACCATATATGATATCATAACAATGAATATGATTCTGTAATAAGTCAATGACATTATTTAAATCATTATACCGGAGGTTCGGACACATACAAAGCAAATTGGACCTAAGGTAAAGGAAATATCACAATCTCATTTTTATCCGAGATTGTTTATTCGTAAGTATTTACTTGGGTGTATTTTATCATCCACATCCATGTTTCATAAATATGTAATATTATTTCCATACACCTACAATTGCTTAAATCCATTTTTACCCTTCGGGAAGTTTTTAGTAAAAGAAATGAAAGGAATCTTTTGTCGTTTTTCGTACGAGGTACTTTTTGACTTTTCCGACAAAAGTACGAAGAATGTTTTTTTAACTTATACGGCATGAATGGATTTTTAAAACATTATTTCCAAGAAGCTTCCTTTACAAGTTTTCAAGTTTATTTTTAATCAACTTCTTTTATTTTAATGTTATATGACATGTTATGAAAGGAAAAAAATGTTTTTAAAGTAGAAAGGATATTTTCCTCAAGAATGGAGTTCAAGTATTTTATCAAAATTATTTTCCATCTAAGATAATAAAAGGGTTCTGTTTTTACCCCTATTATTACATGGATTTGATTATGTTGTGATGGAAACATTTTTATGAATTCCTTTATCTTATATGAATTGTTTTATGATGTCATGTTGTTTAAGAATCCCATTTTTATTACATGGGTTATGCGATGATGTATGATTTATGATTATGTGGCACACATAAGAAAGGATTCATTATAAGATGGGTGGGACCTATATCTCCCTCCAATGCATTGGGTAAAGATTTTATATCTCATGAGATAGACATGGCTGAAATGGTAGGTTATACCGGTTCAGTGAAACAGGACTGAAACGAGGGTTACTCGATTCAGAAAGGGACTTTGTCCACTAAGATAGTCTTGGCAATGAGTCATGACTAACAAGAAATGATTTTCCATGATTATGTGTGAATGCCACAAAGTTTCAAGTTTCATGTTATGATTATGGTGATCTCATTTTCACTTCTATGATTTGTTCCATGTTAAGATATTATGATCTCTTTTGCAGGTTATGATTTTCAAAAAGATATGATATGATTTTTATTTCTTTTGTATACCCTTACTGAACATTTGAGCTCACCCTTTTATGTTTTCTTTTCCCCAGGATATAAATGAAGGATTTAGGTAAAAAAAAGGGAAGATCTTTATGGGAGATATTGGAGATCTTTCACCACGATTAGAAGATTACGTTCCGAGTTTCCAAATACACTAAACTATTACGATCCTTTAGTGTGTGTTTTTGTTATGTACTAAGTATTCCGCAAAAGTAATGTAATGTCCATGTACGATAAGCTTCGGGTCTCTACATGACCTTTAAATGATTTCAAAATATAAAGATATATTTCTCTAAAATGGGTTTGATTTCATCTATGTCAACATCCTTTGATGGATTTTAAGATTGTTTGAAGTTTATTTATTAGGATACAAAACTTCCATATAATATTGAAGGATTTGTGATATGTTTGACTGTGGATGTGTTATTTCATTCCATTCATGGTTAATGGATAATGTATTAACATTTCATATTCCAGTTTTAATACGAATGATTATGTTATGTTTAAACCTTTTCATATGGGGAATGCATTGGACTTATTAAGAGATGGGTGGAGCCCTCTATATCTCCCCGATGCATTGGTATGTCTCATGAGACAAAATAGTGTATTGGTACAAGGCCATGGCAAAATCTTATTGGTACTCTTGGCACAAGTCCTTGACTATGTGGTTATGAAAGTCTAGCATTATGCATTAGATCCTTATAAATGTGGTTATCGATATTTCATGTGATTATTCAACTAGTATAATATAAACATGAGTAATTAAATGTCATTATTTTGATTAATATTTTCCATATTATGATTGATTTTATATTGGAAAGGCTTTTATTTAGTTCTATACATTTCCTCAAATTTTAATGCTTATTTATGAAATTTCCGCTATATTTTTATCCTTACTGAGCATCTCAGTTCACCCCTTTATATGTTTTATTTTTATAAGGATGTGAAGATGTATATTATGACTGACCTATAAGGAAAGAATATGGGATCTTATTGTTTTCCATGGAAACAATGTTATAGTAGTTTCCCTTTTTATTATGTAATGTAATTCTTATGAATGTATCTAGTACTTCCAAGTCTAATAAACTAATCAGTCATTCAAGACTTGATATTTTGTGATCATGCCAACATTATGTAATAATGCACCGACTCTGGGTGTCTAGGGTTGGGAAATTACAATTGGTATCATAGGATGTTTAGTACAATCCTTGGTAACTATATTTAGATAAACTTTGATTAGAGCACATAGCCCTAAGATAGACATTGAGGATTAGTATAGAAGAACTTCTTAATATATTGGTATTATAGAGATTTTTTATGTTTTCCAAGAAATACATCCACGTCTGGATATGAGTATGTAGTGGTTTCTCTGGCGCAGATGCACCTAGGGGTTAAACCCAAAAACACCGCTTTAAGCTATAATCGAATGGGAAATAGTGAATGACAACATGACTTGCTGCGTTGTTGGTTAAGACACTCCCAGAGGATATGCTTATGATAATATAAATTTTCATTACAAACCGATTTGAAGGATTTTTATATAATAATAGAATAAATGACATTGGATAATCCTATGGTGTTTCTAATTGGAAATATGGTGTCATGATATTCTCAAAATGATTTTATGACTATCTTACTTAGACAATTCTTTCTGGTTTTAGTCAATTGATGGGTTCCAAGAAAGTAATACTAACTTTGAGCATCATGTACAAGGTGGAAAAAATGGTGGAAATGAGAGAAAAAAATGGAATGTTGATTGGCGTGAAAGATATCGTGTTCATGCCAAATCAGAATTCAAAAAATATGATCCACAACATAAATATCTACAAACTCTTGGAATTAACAATGAAGAGAAAGGTGATAAATGATAAGAGCTCCAGTAGTGGAGACCATGTAGAAAAGAATACTCAATTTTCATCATGCAAGAAATGTAGAAGGAGACACCCAGGAAAGTGTCTCAATAGAACAAAGTTATGATTTATGTGTGGGAACAAAGGACCTAAAGTAAATAATTTCTAAGGAAAAATGAAGAGTACTATGGAAGAAAATAAAAAATGGTCTCAAGAATCTATTTAAAGTCATTTTCCATATATATAGTGGACTTGGAAATTACCATAGTGAATTACATATTCTATTGGATATTTTCATGGTCATGAAGAATCTCTTTGGAAATAAATGGTTGGAGAAATGATTAAAATTATTAGTGCTCCTTGTTGATGGGATTACATTGGAATAATTTTCTCGTGTATTTGTAACCCCGCAGTTTGTCATGTGAAAATGATATTTGATGAAAAATTATCTTCTCTCTTTTGGATTTGGTTATAAATAACAATTTGGTTTTATATGATAATTTGGTTTGAGGAAATTACATGTTATTATATTTTGGGATGAAAATTAAAGGTATGAGACAACATTTGTGGTTAAATTATGTTATGGTTATTTTAAAGAATTTATCTCATTTTGGTAATGTTATAAAATATAGTTTTTGAAAAAGGAAAACACGTATACTATGTGAAAACTCGTCGCATCGGACAATGCTATGGGAATCGAACCCACAACTAGAGTGTGATAGGGATTTATCACCTTCCACTAGACTCTTTGAAGTCCCTTGTTTGTGTGACTAATTATTTTTAGTTCAATGATTTTATTTATCAATAATAAGTTGATTTGGGATCTTATGTCTTATCAAACGAATACCCTTAGTATAGGAAAATTATTTGATGATTATGTGATAAATGTTATTTTGGAAGACTATCCCTCTGTTGGGACCACTATATGCCTAAAGAAAAATAGAATACTATGGGATTTCATTTTAGGAGTAATGGTGAATTTTTATCTATGTTTTTCTTGTGGATTTATAGTGAGTTGGGTTATTTATGGTGATTATTAAACTATAATAGATAATATGTGATTAGATTTTAAAGTATGTGAAATTAAGAGTAGTCAATGTCATTTGGAGATACAATTTAACGCGGAATACTACATAACCAAATTATTCTATGTTTTGGGTTACTATATTTGATTGGATTGTATTGAAGGACTTTAAGGAAAATTGTTTATTGAATGGTTTTTATTAATCATAGGGGTATTTTTGGTTTAATTCTAGAAATTAAGATTAGTGTTTTTTTCTCTAAAAGAATATACATTTGGGGGATCATCTGATCTTTTACTGACCATTTTGGTTTTGATTAATCTTTAATGACAAGGTAAATATATATATTTTTATTTTATAGATCATCTGATTTTCTAGATGTTGATTGTAACTCTTCCATTGTGACCAAGTCATCTTGAATACTCATCATTCAAAAAAAATTTGAGTTATTGGTAGAAATTTATTAAATAATGAAACTCTACTTAAAAAGTAAGTATATCTCTTTATGTTCATAGTGAATCTCATAAATAAATTCCTCATATTTATGAAATGAAACATAAAAAAACGTTTTCAGTTTACTTTTCCTATTTGGAAACTAATGTCCTTTTGTCCCATCACATGTTTTTGATTTTCATGTTGTTAACTTTCTCCTGTTCATGTTTTCTATCCCTCTCCATCAGAACTTTACACTTAGTTTATCGTCCATATCCATGATTTTTAACATGGAATTCTAGTATGGGATATCTTGGGTGACCTTTATACTTATCATTCGTTATTTTAAATTGATAGTTTTATTGACCCTTTTTCGGATGTGGGACTTTCAATTATGTTCCCAAGCCCTATTTTAAAAATTGTGAGGACGCAATTTCCAAAAGGGGGGAAGAATGTGACTCCCCAAGCTTCCTCGGTACGTTTCCCTTTGAATAATGTAATAGCTTGCATTGTACACAATTTTGAGATTCTAACACACTGCGGCAAATCAAACTAGCCATTATGAATAATAAAACTCACATTTTGAAATTTTATAAATTTTAACTTTCATAGTGGACTTCATTTTTGGATTAATAATATCAAAATTAACTTAGGGTGAATTTTTTGTATTTTTCTGAAAACTTTCATTTTTTGATTAATAGTGAAAACATTGAGTTATAGATTAAACCCGAATTTTTATTTAAATAATTATATATTTAAATTTATTTTATGTCAAAATAGATACATAATACCTATATTAGTTCAATGTAATTCATTTGAGTCAATTTATTATAATTTTAGATATATAAAAATTTTATTGAACTTTTTAACCATCTTTTGCCCACCTCCTAGGAGCATTTGAAAATTTGAATAAAACATAATATTACTGCATTTGTGAATTGAATTTAAAAAATCTGAGAGACACGGTTTATATCAGTATGTAAAATGTGGTTCAATAAGATAAAAATAATTTTTTTTTTGTGAATAGTAACATTTGACTTCTAGTTTCCATGGTTAAAATTAAATAAGGTAATTAAGGATAAAAATGATATTTTTATTACCCTAAAACATATCCTAATTCTATTAGATAAGTGTAATTATAACAAAAACAACCTTAGGAATAAAATATGATCTTTTAGGTCCACTAGGATTAAATTAGGACAATTATTATTATTTAATTCAAAGAAGAGTTAAAATTGTTAAAATCAAAGCTGAATAACTAAACCATTTTTTATATAGGGTTATACAGAAGATAGATTCAATTATAAATATTAATTAGAAATCTAAATAAATTTATACATAGTTTTATTTCATTTATATTTTATAGATATTAAAAATTTTAATTTATTTATGACACAACGATGATGCAGTAATTTCTTAATTAATGAAATATTAAAATATATGATATTATAAATATCCAAATAAATGTAATTTCACACTTTTTATGAATTCCACTAGTTTTATATGTTAATATTATATTATAGGTTTTTTTAGATGAATTTTCTTCTATGTAATAATGTTCATATAAATTTAGAAAAAACAAAATTCCAAATAGTTTCAAATTGACATAAAAGTGTTTTTTAAAAAATATTATATTATTAATTGATATTCTATTCCTAAATATATAAGGTTTGAAAAAATAATTATATAATTATAGTAATAACATTAATGAATCACATGGGTTATTCTTGAAACTATATAGTAATTTTATTAACCAAATAATATATAAATACAACGGGACATGGTAAATATCCAACAATTTAACTAAGAGATAAATCTAAAAGATAAGGTGAATATAGTTTCCCAAACCTGTCTAAAAACTATTGGTTGAGTGGTTTTTGACCCATCCACACCCTATCCATTATATAATTCATTTTTTAGCCATTAGAAACCGAAAATGACTTTATTATAAAATAATATTTCTTTGTTTTCCTAATGTACCCCTCACCCCTCTTATAGAAGGGAACTCCCCTTCCGTCAAATTCACACCTTCAAATCCTTTTTTCTTGGTAGAACTCGGCCCAAATACCCTTTAAAATGTCCTACCTTCATCCTAGAGGTCTTATTTTAGTCAGAAAGACAACTTAAGGACCAATTTAGATCAATTAAAAAGGAAGAACCCGAAGAAGTGGTAAATATTTCATCACCTCTTTCAAGTTATTTTCTTCTTCCACTTCTTCTTTATTTGTGGTTTCCATTATAAAATAATAACTCCGGTATCTCCTAAATACTATGATTTTATTATAAATATTTTACAACCATATTCATTATTCTATCCATCCTTTGAATGACATGTAACCATACGTGTGTACATACGACTTTCAGTCTCCACGTCGTGGTGTAATTGTTATTGAAAAAATTATTATTTAGATGGGTATAATAATGATGTGAAATTGATGTCAATAATAAATTAACATGATAATGATTATATATATATTTTATACCATCCAATTAAATATTATTTTAATATCAAAATAATGATATTGTTGCTCGTGCGTACGTACGGATTATCGTTCCCACAAACGCGATGAGATTCAATCCCCATCGTAATCCATTCAAGAATAATTTTCATTAGATGAATAAAAATAATGTTTAAAGACTTAATATAATTCCAAATATGAAAAATATACATCCTATTCATAACAAACTCTACTTACTAAACAAATCATATAACGGAAAATGAATCAGTTGACACCCGAAATGACGTTAATAATAAAATATTTTTATGAAAGCAATATTAAAATATCATATATGATATAATATTAATTTATATGATTTTTTATAATTTAATAACAATAATATCACAATTATACTAGAGTTTAACCTACCCTTGACCATGGAAATGTAAAAATTAAGGGGTTTCTTATATCACTTTTAATTCTGTAATATTTCCATTGTTCGCCACATATTTATTGTATGTGGTGTAATTTGTACTGCCATTTGATATATATTATCATGATCTTGTTTATCTTCATGGTATTATGTGATTCATTTGGGGGTTATTAACTTTGGGTCATATGACTTGATTGATCACAATGAAGTAAGGGTTAATTTCAAAATCATCTTATTATCTAAGGTTGTTTTTATGTATGTATCTACTGGTACCTCTTTATCATCCACATCCTTGATTCTTAAAAATGTATTCCAAATTTTTTTTACTATTTACTAGACTATGGGTTAAAGTAATTTATACCCTTTTTTAATTTTAAAAGATGTTTATAAAAGAATATTTTCGTCGTTTTCCAAACAAGGTACCTTATGATCTTTTTGAAAAATTTAAGGTAAGAATGTTTTTTAACATATAAGGTGGGTGCGACTATTTTATGCTGTTATAACATTGTCCAATCATTTTTTACAAGCTTATAATAATATATTCAAGTATAAATGTTTTCTTTTATAATTATGGGACCTTTAAATGATTTCAAAATAGAAAGAGACATTTCTCTAAAAAGGTCTCGATTTCATCTATGTCAGTATCCTTTGATGGATTTTAAGTTTGTTTGAAGTTGATTTATTATGATACAAAACCTCTATATTGTATTGAAGGTTTTGTGATATTTTTGACTATGGATGTGTTATTTCAAATCATAAATGGTTTATAGATAAAGTATTGACATTTCATATTCCAGTTTTAATATGAATGTTTATGTTATGTCTAAAACTTTTCATATGGGGAATGCATTGGACTTAGTAAGTGATGGGTGGAGCCTGCAATATATCCTCGATTCATCGGTATGTCTCATGAGACAAACTAGTGTCTTGGAACAAGGCCTTGACAAAATTTTATTTGTATTCTGGGCATAAGGCCTTGACTATGTGGTCATGAATGTCCGGGATTAATAATTACATAATTATTAAAGTGGCTATTGATATTTCTTTTGATTATTAGACTAGTAGAATATCCATGTGAGTAATTAAATGGAATTATTTTGATTTATATTTCTCATATTATTATTTATTTTATGTTGAAAAGTTTTTTTAGTTCTATACATTTCCTTAAATGTTTATGCTTATTTATGAAAGTTTTTACTATATTGTTATCCTTACTGAGCATCTGAGATCACCCCTTTATTTTTTTTATTTTTCCCAGGATGTGAAGAAGTATATTATGAATGACCTGTAGGGATAGTGTATGGGATCTTTGTGTTGTCCATGGAAACAACGTTTTAGTAGTTTTCCATTTTATGATGTAATGTAAACCTTATGAATGTATCTAATGCTTCCAAGGCTACTAAACTAATCGGTCTTTTAAGACTTGATCTTTTGTGATCATACCAATGTTATGTAATAATGCACCAACTCCGGGTAACTAGGGTTGGGGAATTACATATTTTTCTAGGATTGATATAGAGTCTTTATGGGAATCAATATAAATTAAATGATACTTATGAACCAATAAGGTTTTGATGTGTTGAGTCACCCTATGAGACCACAAGGTACACATGGATAGATATGTAGACAATATAACTATAAACTATTAAATGTCTCATGTATCATCCATTTTTCTTCCATTAATTTTATAATTTAAGATTTTTGTTTTTTTTATGGCTTTCATGTTATCCATTTTGTGATTTTATTTTTTGATATTATAATTGGTGTTCCAAGAATATTTTTTTAATAAAATACCTTCTTAAAGGGAGTAGAATAAAATATATTTTGTGATTTATATTTTATAATATATATTTTCTACCGAGTAAAGTTTATAAAAATATATTATTGAATAATTATTTTTGAAATGATGTTTTAAAAATTATAAAATAAATGTCAGCACATTATTTTTAAACCATGATACTATTATATATTTTTAAATATAATTATTTAATACTGAACTAATAAGACAACATTTGACAATCCAATAATGATTTAAAAGTTTATCCGTTATATAATTTATTATTTTTGGTTATAATACTTCACATGTTTACTATTATAATATATCTCGACCTATGTGAAATACACTTATTATATTAATAATGTTGATTTTTCCAATTAAAAAAATATTTTTGATTACTACATTACCAATATTATAGAATAATTTATTTTAATATGTCAAATAATATATCAGTATAATGAAAATAAAGAATTATTTTCTAATATTAAGATAAAATAATGGAAAATTTAAATAATAAAGAATATGGTAATATTGAAATATGACATTGAATATTATTTTATGATAATCCTGTGATTTTAATGGAAATTTTTGATATTGAAGATCTATAAATTTCATAGTGAAAAAGATGTCATAAGGGAAATAATTGTTATGATAAAAAGTAATTATGGGAAAAAAATTAATTAATATTACTCACTAAATATTTTCATTATATTTCTATGTAATTTAAATTTTATAGTTCATTTAATTTATATATTTTTATATATTTTCTAGAATAATATATATTCTGAATGATTAGTAATAGTGAAGTGAATCTTATAGGGGTGAATGGTTCAAATATCATATTATTTGCCCTATGGTATTACAATATCACATTCTATGGTATATTATTATTTTGTCAATTAAATGTTACTATGTCCTTATAATTGTCAATATGTAAATTAGTAATTAGTGTTTATTTAAGATTGTATTTTTTTCATGTATGGAAATACAAACCATTTATTATATAAAAATAATATATGTTATGTTAAGGAATATTTAAAAAATATTTTAGGTATAATTGAATGTAAATATTTATATGAAAAGGTAGAATAATCATAATTACATGAATCATATCAAAACCAATAGTGGAGTTTTTTAATTAATAATATAAATCATAATTTTTTTAAAAAAAATTTATGAAGAGTATATATAATTTTTATATAAAATCTATTATATAAATATATATATATATATATATTATTGGATTAAATGGATAAACTGGATTGATATATTTTAGAAATAATGGTGAAAAATTCATAGATATTAAATAATTAGAACACATATATGTAATTTAAATAATTATGGTAGTCATTAAACTCTTAATATTATTCAAAATCACTTTTTAAAAATGTGATTAATTTTTTTTATCTTTCTAATAGACAATTTATAGATTTTATTCTTGTGTTAAATTTGTTGAATATGAAAACGAATAGGAGAATTAATAATGTATGAATATTAGAAAGCATTTATTGAATTCAGTTAGACAATATTCTCTCCATTAATTAATTGATTATATAAAAAATTATATGAAAATATCCTAAAAAAGGGATTTTTAAACAAAAAAATAGAATTGTGTTAGGGAACAGAGTAATCACCCACCATTGATATTGTCACGACCCGTCCATGGGGCCCGTACCATGACTACCCCAAGCCCGCCTTCCATAGGCCAGGGGTGGCGACTAGCACCAACGGATTAAATTCCGATAACTGGGAAGGCATTTCCTTTATAAAAGTAAACAAAACACCACAGAGTACAAGCGGAAGTAATAAACTAAGTAAAGCAGTAAACAACGTACTAAAAATACATGGGGCCGGAAATACAAGCACAAAAGAAAGATATAGCTACAACTGAAAGTAAAGAACAACTCCAAGGATAACAGCTGAAAGGGGTGACAAGAAGCTCTTGGATCGTCCACCATAGATCCTACCTAAAGGGTAGGTACATATGACCTCCTTAGCACTCCACGTCTGATCGTACGTCCGTCTGTCTCCTCCGGGTATAGACTCGTCGTGAGATCCACCTCCGGGTACCATTAAGCTCTACATGCCTTAACCATGTTCAGTGATGTTCGTCTTCTGCAACCACGACAATGAGGTCTGGGCAAATCCCGTGAAGGGGTGAGTATACGATAATCAGTAGGGACCCCGAGACCCTCAAGGTATCACTAAATCCAACAAGGAAAATCACAAGGAAAGTTCTCAACAGATAACACTTACTTATATATACACCCATACATATACCTAAGTCACCAAGTAACCAATATCATCCATGATTTATCACACAGATACGATGTCTACTGATAACCACTTCTTAGGTATATGCCCATACATATACGTAAGTTATCTAGTAACCCATGTCAATCATGAGGAAAACACAAAGGTCAAAGACTCAACTCAAACAAGTATTTTCATTATCGAAAACATAACTACTGAAGAGCTCCATCTCTGACGAGTATAGTGATCCTCTCATGACTCTGAGGTACTTCTCACTAACTAAGACTGCTAAGGTACTCCTCCTGTCAAGTACCGCGGGTCAGCCACCTCACAAAGTAGTGCTCCTCCGCCATGGGTCTGCCACCTCACACAATAGTGCTCCCCCCCTCATAGCCTATAGAGGTACTCCTCTTGTCGAGTACCGCAGGTCATCCACCTCACAATATAGTGATCCTCCGCCATGGGTCTGCCACCTCACAAAGTAGTTCTCCCCAATGGGCTATGCAAATCACTCCGAATCGAATCGGACAAGCAGTCATCAGGTCTCAGCCAGCTACAGGGTCTCCGTACTCCATACACTCATCTCCGAGAGGGTCTGCTCCATGAGCTACAGGTTGATATTCCAAGTATCACAACATTCCACGAAGAAGTATAATAAAGGACCGCCTTGTCATAGGGGTCTCAACGCAACAGACAGTGCGTCAATCGGACGCTCGATCTGCGAGTTATTAGCCTTTTCGTCCCAGGGTCCTGGTTGGTTTTGTGTACGAACCAACCCTACTGTACTCCATCTATACCCCGAACTCACATAGGGTATACTCATAGGGACTGTTTCTCAACGTGAGCACCAACACCACTGATGGTTCATCAAACAGACGTCCGTTCTGAAAGTTATCGGTTTTTCCGTTCCAAGGGCTCGGTTGGATTTCGGGTATAATCCAACCCGGCCATACTCCAACAGCATCCAAACCTCGAGTGGAGAAATCCAAAAGGTCTATCTCACTAATAGGAATCCAACAATGTCGACGGGACGTCAATCAGACGTCTAGAGCTCAAGTTATAGGCGTTTCCGCTCTGAGGGCCCGGTTGGTTTCGTGTTCGAACCAACCCGGCCATACTCAAAGTTCTCTAAAACCATGAGTGTAATAAACTGAAACGACCATCTCGATCAAAGGATCACTACGCAACTGACGGTGCATCGATCGGAGGTCCGTAGCATATGATATGAGAAAACGAGCAGAAGTGATCCGAAAATGGGGGGTATGGGCCCGGTCCGACCCCGCACAACCCCCCTGGGTCAGCCCAAACCGGGTCGACCCGACCTGGGTCCGACCCGATAGGGCGCGGCCCAGCCCGATGGGGCGTGACATGGCCTGGTCCACGCAACCCGGCCTGGGCCGGCTGGGCGGCACGCTAGCTCGACCAGCGAGCCGAGCTGGGGACGCGGTCCCCCGTGGCCTTCGCGCTCCACGGATGCGGCGAGCAACGCGTCCTCCTTCCCAAATCCCGCGCGGTCGCGGGATTCGGCCGCCTGCTGGCATGGCTTCATCCATGGTGGTTCCTTTCGGTTGCGCGCCGGGGTGCCGCAGGTGATGTCCGCGGGCCACCTGAGTCTCTTTGGTGGTCTTTTTTCAATTCCGTCTGCACTGTTGTTCATCTCGGGTCCCGTACATTACTACGAAGGCCTCAAATCACTATTGTGGTCCTGTTCCATCATCGCTGTCATTCCGCGCACCAACAACAATCTGCGGAGGGTTATCAGGTCATGTTTATTCGGCCCAAGACCTCCGCATTAGGCATTATCAAATATCCAAGATTAGACAGGGTTTTACAAAGAATGAAAAATCAATATTATTTAAATAAAATTGAAGCAAACCATTCCACGATCCCTTAAATAAAATTGAAGCATACCAAAATTGTGAACCCATAATTAAATCATTCGTGGATCAACATGATAATAAGTTGATCCAAGTTCTTTGTTTTCTTTTGAATGAAAGAAAAAAGGGAATTAAATTATACAGAAATAAAAAACCATACCTCGATGAAGACGTCAAACGAGGTTCGTTGCGGGAAAAGGTCGTCGCCGAAGACGGTGTCATGGAACAATGCTCCGTAAGCATCTTCGTCATCATCGTGGTACATGGCGTCGCGAAGAAGAGGATCATCGGCATCACGGCACACGGCGTCGCGTCGTCGATCTATGTGGAATCAGCGTTCTCTGTCATCCTTCGTCGGAGGCCGACATTATTCGCATTCTTCAACAAGGAAGAACGTTCTTAAGGACTAGAGTTATCTTCTTTGTTACACACAACGAAACAACAAAAAATAAAATAAGGTTTTCCTAATTTTATTCCTCATGTCAAACCATAAAAAATTCAAAAACAATCCACGAATTAATTAACATGTTTTGACCAATTAATGAGGCCTTTAATAAACCAAACAAAAACGAGAGTTGACTTGGCATTAAGTAGGGGTGTGGGTGCATTACACAATTAAATGCATGAAGGAGGTTTTAAGGTATTTTAAGGGGTGGGGCTCGTATGGGGCCCATCTCACTAATATCCTACCTAGTGGAGTTAGGATATAGTGGGTTCTACTCCAACCCCCATGCATAGGTTTAAACTACATAGAAAATAAAATAAAAATTCTTTCACAAAATTTATATTATTTATTAGTTAACCCATTTTTTTAAAACCCACAATCGAGCAAACACAACTATAGAAAAGGTGTTCTTAAGAAATTATAGGCACTGCAGTTTCATTGGTGCCCCCAGTTTTCGATTCCGAGCACCAGTACAAATGTTAGGAAAACCCGTTCGTTCGTTCACTTAACGCACCCGAGCTAAATATCAGAAATTAATTCCGGGCACACCGGGACTCGGAATCAGGTGCTGTCTAAAACCGAGGACTCGAAAAATTTCAATGATATTTTTTAAAAAAAATTCCTTGAAATTTCCGGGTCATTACATTACTCCCACCTTAGGTATTTACGTCCTCGTAAAGCTACAACATAAAACTAGGGAATGTAATGGAGGTACTGAGCATGAATCTGAGCCTTCTGCTACCATGTGTTCTCTTGGGGGTTCCCATGCTGCCAGCAAAAGCACATAAGAGGAATCGACCATCCACGTAGGACCCGCTCCTATCGATCCTAAACCCCAACTAGATCCCTGTGAATGTCGTCCAGTCATCAATGTCCAACTCTCTGAGAGAGATGATGTGTGAAGGAGCCTGCACGTATCTCCTCAGCCGAGGTACGTGGATGATTTCATGCATCCGGTGCAACTGAGGTGGAAAGGTCAAGCGGTAAACCCCCCTGCCTACCTTGCTGAGGACCTAGAAAGGTCCGTTGAACCTCGTAGATAACATTCCGCCTTGGCCACATCTCTGTAAACCACATCGAGGTGAGACTCGTATAAGTACGTGGTCGTCATCCTCGAACACAAGAGGCCTCCATTTCCTGATTAGAACAGAAACTCAAAACTCCCACTGCCACGAGGGTAAGGTTGACTGACTAAAGTGTGATCGACCGCACCCTCCTGTGCAGGAGTTTATCCTTTGCTTCCTGGGGGTTCCTTTTTGCTGACCAAGGAAAACCCATCCCAACGTTTTAGATTGACCACAAACTTTTTTCCTAATACCGTCAATTTGTGTATGGACAATGATTGACCAGTACATACTCAAACCAACGTCGTAATTCCTCAACGCTGCCACCAAGAGATTCCAGCCGAAACTCTCGCCTCAAGGGTCAGATCACACTATTGGCGTATGTGTGATTATCGAGTCTCCTCCCAAAGGTATCTCCAAACGTGAGGGTCAAGTCTACGGTTGACCCGAAACACTAGGTTTTGGGACAATATTCGTGGAAGGAAGGAATGATTCGTATCAACGTCTATTACTACGTCATCTAGTAGTGGACACAGACTATCCCTCAAATCATTCTTAGAGCCATTGGGTCACACTCCTTGACCACATGCAGCTACTTGTGTTTGCTTCCCTCCAGCTCCCTGAAGCTGAAGGGGACAACAAGGGTGGGTGGCTGTAACATTTTGATATGTGCACCACCTCATGCTGCTCTCCTAGATCTGTGTCCACTTTTGCTGCTCCGTAGACTCATCTGTCCTTAATACCACCTCTTCTTGTAACATTTTACATGCCCGAGTCTGTGAGACTGGTTCCAGTTTCTTGTTTCTTACTGAACTGTATAGTCTTCATCCGCTCCTGGATGATCTGCACCTTCCCTTCCTATGATCTGTAAGAGCTGCTATGATTTCTCATTTGCCGAGAAGAGAAACTTAGTCTCAACCCCTAGATGAACCAAACCCATTTCCTAATACAGTCAATCCTGAATTTAATGATGTATTCATGCCATGGACGACGTCGTAAGGCCTCGACATTACTACGAAAAGATCCAACCGTCACTCTCACCTCTAAGTGTTGTGTTACACTATCGGCATCAGTGTGAGGTCACTGGGTCTCCTCAAGTAGAAATCTCTAAAGTGTGGGTCAAGTCAACAGTTTTTCTTACCAGGACCTCTCAGTATCAACTAAAGAAGTGAACATGATAGTAATCATCACAAAGATAAGTGTCTTTTATTATTGCATCTCATAGTACAAAGACACAAATAAAACAGCAACATGGAACTAGAAGTACCAAGAACAAAAGGAATCCACTAGTTCCGCTCCTGTCCACCTACTTCCGAAGCTCTACTGCCTTGTCCACTTCTCAGCTGTTGCTCAAGTACCCACCGCTGCTTCTATCTCGGTGGCCCCTCCAATGCCTGTGGATCAACTGTGTGGGGAGTCGGACAGTCACGTGCCATGTGACCCTTCCGGCCACAGGAGAAACACTGTCCATTTCTGGCACGCCTGGCTCTGAATCCACCCCGGGTGCCCCGCACTATCGATCCTAAAACCCGAGATCTCCCATCTGCTGGTCTAGTCTTCTTGGACCACTGCATCATCTGCGTACTGCCCACAGATGACTCGACTACTGATCGAAAATCCTGGGACAAAGGTAGCATCTCCTAAGCATGCTCGGAGTGTAGATTCACTGGTATGAACTCCACCCTGAAAAAGGTCTCGAAGTATCCCCATTTGAAGGTCATCTCATCACAATAATGGAGCTTTCGGCTCCATCATCTGCCTGCTACTGCCTGAAGGAGGCTGGCAGCAAAGTTCACCATGAAGTCTACTGGTGTATCCACGATCCTAAAAACTCCCACCACAGCCTCTAGCCAATCCTCAGCCGCTTTTGGGTCCGTATTTCCCCAGAACCTAGGTGGCCCATGGCGTTTGAACTCATGTAGTGTGCTCAAGCAGCGTGCATTGCCTACTTCTGGGTCTGGGGGCATCAGTGGCCCATCATATGGTAGTATCGCCAGTGCCTCCACTGGTGCCTCAACTGTAAGAGGGCCCTGTACCGAGGCCACATCGCTCGACAGGATGTTAGTACGTACATCCCTCTGGGCTCTAGCTGGACGTCCGTGGAAAGACATCCTGAAAAAAACATATGTGACACGGTCAAATGATTATACTTGGTGAGCTGACCTGGATTGAGCTGTTTTAAGTGGAAAACATTTGAAGACACACATGCAATTAGAATATTCGTCCACTAAGTCGAAAATCAAGAAGTCAGGGTCCTGGTATATGGATACGTCGGCCGCCCGCAACAACACTGGAATCCCTGAACTGAAAATCACACTCAGTGCTCTTAACACTATTGCTTCACAGAAAAGAAAAATCAGAGTTATAAGTTCTGCGGTAGAATTGACTCCTCTAATACCAATTTGTCATGACCCGTCCTCGGGGCTTGTGCCGTGACTACCCCAATCCCACCTTCCATAGGCCAGGGGTTGGAGACTACAACCAAAGGCGTATATCCCGATAATTGGGAAGGAATTTCATTTATAAAAGCAAACAAAATACCACAGACTACAAGCGGAAGTAATACACTATGTAAAGCAGTAAACAACGTACTGAAAATACAAGTGGCCGGAAATACAAGCCCAAAACAAAGATACAGCTACAACTGAAAGTAAAGTACAACTCAAAGGATAACAGCTAAAAGGGGTGACAAGCAGCTCCTACATCATCCACCACAGATCCTACCTGAAGGGTAGGTAAAAATGTCCTCCTCAGCACTCCACGTCCAATCGTCCATCCATCCGTCTCCTCCGGGTATCGACTCGTCGTGAGATCCACCTCTGGATACCGACTCTTCGTGAGATCCACCTCCGGGAACCATCCATCTTTACAAGCCTGAACCACGATTAGTGATGTTCTTCATCTGCAACCAACACAACGAGGTGTGGGAAAAGCCCGTGTATGGGTGAGTATACGATACTCAGTAGGGACCCCGAGACCCTCAAGGTCTCACTAAATCCAACAAGGATAATCACAAAAATTTTCTCAACAGTTAACCCTTACTTAGGTATAAGCCCATACTTACACCTAAGATACCATGTAACCCATCTCATCCACGAGGTATCACACAGATATGAAGTCGATGGATAACCACTACATAGTTATATGCCCATACATATTTGTAATTTATGTAGTAACACATCTCAATCATGAGGAAAACACAAAGGTCAAAGACTCAGCTCAAACCAGGATTTTCATTATCGAAACCGTAACTGCTGAAGAGCTCCATCTCTAAAGAGTACAGTGATCTTGTCACGACTCCGAGGTACTTCTCACTAACATAAGACTACTGAGGTACTCCTCTGATCGAGTACCGCAGGTCAGCCACCTCACAATGTAGTGCTCCTCCGCCATGGGTCTGCAACCTCACACAGTAGTGCTCCCCCTCATAGCCTACAGAGGTACTCCTCCTATCGAGTACCACGAGTTGACCACCTCACAAAGTAGTGAACCTCCATCATGGGTATTCCACCTCACAAATTTTTTCTCCCCACTGGGCTATGCAAGTCACTCCGAATCGAATCAGACAAGCAGTCATCAGGTCTCAGCCAGCTACACAGTCTCCGTACTCCGTACACTTGTCTCCGGGAGGGTCCACTCCATGAGCTGTAGGTCGATACTCCAAGTATCAAAAAGTACCACAATGAAGTATCACAAAGGACCGACTCGTCATAGGGGTCTCAACGCAACAGACGACGTGTCATTCGGACGCCCGGTCTGTGAGTTATTAGCCTTTTCGACCCAGGAGCCCGGTTGGTTTCCTGTACAAACCAACCCGACCATACACCAACTGTACCCCGAAATCACATATGGTATACTCATAGGGACCTTTTCTCGACGTGATCACCAGCACCGCGAACGGTTCATCAAACAGACGTCCGGTATGAACGTTATCAGTTTTTCCGTTCTAGGGGCCCGGTAGGATTTCGGGTACAATCCAACCCGACCATACTCCAACTGCATCCAAACCTTGATCAGAGTAAGCCAAAAGGTCCATCTCACTAAGAGGAATCCATCAAAGTCAACAGCACGTACATCGGACGTCTAGACCTCAAGTTATAGGCATTTTAGCTCCGAGGGCCCAGTTGGATTCGTTTTCGAACCAACCCAGCCATACTCAAAGTTCTCCTAAACCTTGAGTGTAAGATACCAAAACGATCGTATCGATCCAATGATCACTACACAACTGACGGTGTATCGATCGGAGGACCCTATCCCATGATATGGGAAGAATACTAGAAGTGATCCGAAAATGGGGGGTCTGGGCCCGGTCCGACCTGGCCCAACCCCACTGGGTCAGCCTGAACTAAGCTGTCCCGACCTGGGTCCGGGTCCGACCCGGTAAGGCACGGACCAACCCGACTGGGCGCGCCCAGCCCGGTCCGCACAACCCGGCCTGTCCCGTCCGGGTGGCATGCGGGCTCGGCCAGCGAGCCGAGCGGGGGATGTGGTCCCTCGCGGCCTTTACACGCCGCGGATGCGGCGAGTGCCGCGTCGTCCTCCCTCGGATCCCGCACGGCCGTTGGATCAGGATGCCTGACACCGTGGATTTAGCCACATCGGTTCCCCCTGTCGGCGCTCCGGGGCGCCGCCGGTGATGTCTGTTGGCCACCGGAGTCGCTCCGGTGGTCTATTTTCAATTCTGTCTACGCCAGTGTTCATCTCGGGTCCCATACTTTACTGCGAAGGCCTCAAATCACTATTGTGGACCCGTTCCATCATCTACGTCAATCCACGCACCAACAACAATATGCGGAGGGTTGCTGGGCCGTTTTTGTTCGACCTGCGCCCTCCGTGTTAGGCGTTATCAAATATCCCAGATTAGACCGGGTTTTACGAAGAATGAATAATCAATTTTATTTAAATAAAATTGATGCAAACCATTCCATGATCCCTTAAAGAAAATTGAAGCATACCAAAATTCCTAACTCACAATTAAAACATTAGCAGATCAACATGAAAATAAGTTGATCCACGTTCTTTGTTTTCATTTGAACAAAAGAAACAAGGGAATTAAATTATACATAAATAAAAAACCCTACCTCAATGAAGTCATCTAATGAGGTTCGTTTTGGGAAAAGGTCGTTGTGGAAGACGGCGTCACAGAACGATGCTCCCTAAGTGTCATTGGTGTCACGGTACACGACGTCATGGAGAAGAGGATCATTGTCATCGCGGTGCATGGAATCACGTCGTCGATCTTTGAGGAATCCATGTTCTTCGTCGTCCGTCGTCGGAGGCCGGCGTTCTTCGCGTTCTTCAAGAAGGAAGAAAATTCTTAAGGACTAGAGTTCTCATCTTTGTTCCACACAATGAAACAAAAATAAAATAAAATAAGGTTTCCCTTATTTTATTCCTCATGTCAACCCTTACAAAATTCAAAAATAATCCACGAATTAATTGATGTGTGTTGGCCAATTAATGAGGCATTTAATAAACCAAAAAAATGAGAGTTGACTTGGCATTAAGTGGGGGTGCGGGTGAGTTGCACAATTAAATGCACGAAAGAGGTTTTAAGGGATTTGAAGGGGTGGGGATAATGTGGCACCCACCTCACTAATATCCTACCTAGTGGAGTTAGGATATAGTGGGTCCCACTCCAACCACCATGGCTAGGTTTAAACTACTTAGAAAATAAAATAAAAATTGTTGCACAAATTTTATTTTATTGATTAGTTAACCTGTTTTTTTAAAACCCACACCCAAGAAAACGCAACTCTAGAAAAGGTGTTCTTAGGCAATTACCGGCGCTGCGGTTTAATCGGTGCCCTCAGATTTAGATTCCGAGCACCTGTTCAAAAGTTAGGAAAACCCGCTCATTCGTTCACTGAACGCACCCAAGCTAATTTCAGAAATTGATTCCGGGCACACTGGGCCTCGGAATCAGGTGCCGTCTGAAACCACACACTTGAAAAATTTCAATGAAATTAAAAAAAATTCCCTTGAAATTTCTGGGTCATTACAGATATTGTCATATCAATGGGGAGTCAGTCTAGTTTTCTATTATACCCTTTTGTGATATCTATTATATGTTGTAACATTAATACTTTATAGTGTGTTGTCTATAGTGTATGACCTGATATTATAAGAGTTATAGAATAGAAATAAATATTTCTTGTAATATATTCATATATAGATATGTTAGTATTTTCATAGGTTGAATCATGAAAATAATCACACATCAGATTGTTGTATGCACTAATTTACTTCATATAATATGAAAAAGGATATTATAATTATAGTTCCTATAATAATTTCATTATAATCAAGTTATTTGAAGTAAATTTTTAATGGTTGTCAATATTTGATGGGGTAATTGGATAAATAGAGAGTTTGATAATTAAGACGCTACATACAGTTGATATTTATAAGGAAAAATTATATACTCACCCATATATAAAGTTTCTCAAAATATATAAGTATTGTGTATGAAAATTAGGAATGTTTAAAAAAATAATGACATATTAATTTAAACATTCAGTAGAAGGGTAAAGGATATCCATTTTAAATAATGTACCCATTTCTATAACGATAATTCAAATGAGTATAATTTTCTGAATTTAACGATTCTATGAATTTTTAAAATATTACATATACATTTGTTAAATGTTTACATGTACAAAATATAAATATAATTATATTTAAATGGTTATTCAATAAAGTAACTATAAATGTTTGGAAAATATATTACCATTCCAATATGATTGCTTATTAAGTATTTTTCGAGACTTCAAGGTATAAAATATATTTAAACATTTTCATTTTATCTAGTATGAAATTTATTGTAATTTAACAACCAATTCTATCTTATGATGAATTTATGATTTGGAATATAGATGTTAAGATGAGATTATGGAGTTGGAAACTTCTAGATGATATTAAATTTACATAGAAAATATGGTTTTGAAGATAAAGTGTCCCATAAGGTAAAAACAACTCTATTATTGATTACGTATTGATGTAGATATCACGATAATGATATGGTATTTTTTATGTGGTTGTAAATGAATTTCGTGTAATTAAATAGTTAGTTGGGTTGTCTGGGTCTCAGAAGGATATTGTCATTTGATCATTTCCTGAATTGATATATCATGAAAAAATGTTATTAATAAGAAATAAAATATTGGTATTAATGTTATTAGATAATTCATTAAACAATGGATTTTATACGAATGACATAGGTGCAGTGTCCGTAATTCAAGGGATATTGATCTTTAGTGATTTATCCAAGAGGATATGTAGACTATGCCTAACTATATATATTTAGATGGCATTAAAATGATAAAATATAAAAATTTCTATTACATGAATATTACCTTCATCACATGGAATAAATATTCTTATGATGATGTTTTATCAAAAACAACATGAGAATGATTGTTAAAAATTTATTTTACTTTTATGATCGAGTCAACCATGTATCGAACACTATGTTCAAAGCTTGATTTTTTTAACATTCAGCGTGGTTGAGCTGACCCATATATGATAATTTTAAAAATAATGATAAATATAAATTAAATTTAGGATATATTTTCTACATAATATTGTGGTTGTTAATTTTATATGTTCAACCAAACCATGATCTAAATTATATAAAAATCATTGAAATAATTTTTATTTAGATTTAGCTAAATAATAAATACTGGGACATCTATTTTATCAGATCATCAATTTAATACCTTGATGTGTTGAACCTATAAAAAACTACAAGGGTAAATTTATAATAAATATTATCTTAAAAAATCCCTGGTTACACAAGAAAAAGAACATACTCTAAAAATTAAATTATGTATGATTTTATTTAAACATAAATTAATGATATTTAGAAAAACATTCTCATAAAATGGAGTTCATATTTTACTTATACAAGTCGAGAAATGGTAAGGGTATTGTTTTGGGATTTCTATGAAACATTCGATTTTGTCGGTGAATAGTGAAATATACAATTTTCAGTTTCAGTGTGTTTAATTATATCATTAATGATATAATAATTATGATCGATGTGTGTACTATAAAATAATTCATGATGTGTGACTTGTGGCTAATACCATTTGAAAATATCTTTCACAAGCTCATGGTTTTTCAAATACCACTAATGAGGTGTCCCTTGGAAATTAATAAAATATTCCCTGACTTTTGGTAAAAACACCAACCCATTCCTTCATTAAAGTCATTCCAAATTCCTACTAAATTAATATTTGGCTTCCTCACCTTCATATAATTCATCCCAAGGCGTCCTCAGGCCCCCAATATCCCAATAATTATGTTATAGGAGTTACTCTACAAGGTAAGAGAATTTTCAACTTCTTTCCTTTTTTTCCATTCAAGTTCCCTGTTATGTTGTATAATGTTCATGTTTCCATACCATGTAATTATTTAATTTTTATTCATGATATATTATGTATTATAATTCATTTCTATATGGGTTACCCTTTCCCTTCGCTTTTTAATGTTTTTTAAACCCTCTTGCATAGCTGTTATGCTGCTGATTTTTTGTAAAGGATTTCTCAACTATTCTTTTTTATTTTGAGTTCATTTATTTTCATATTATTTCCAGATATACTCTTATCAAAGAAGAAGTAAATATACAGAAATCATTTATATTCTTTATTCACTCATGTTCATGGCAAATTCATCATCATTATTCCTCTCATCTCCCACATTTTCAAGGAATAAAAACATTGTTCGTGACATGTCGAATAACTGACATATTGGAGATGCAATTTCAATTTTATTTAATTCCTCAAAGTCTATTCACGAGAAAAATTTTATGGTTGAACAAGGTCATAATTTATTTATTATATCTTATATAAGGTTCTTGTATATTTTTTCATGCATGTTATCAATTTATGAAACAAATGAGATGATTGCGATCGAAGAATCACAAAAGTCCCCTAAACAAATATCAATAATGTTTTAACATATGAATCCTCCTCATGTAAGAATTAAAAATGGTAAATGTTATAATTTATGGTTTTTTAATATATAAATATCACTCAATTCCAATTCTGTAGTTTCACTTCCAGTCGACTTGAACATTCATCCTGAACCGATCATGGAAATCATGTAAAGAACGATCTCAAAATAATGGAAGGAACCAAATACATTCAATTAAAGGGTGAAATGATGTTTTAAAATGATCATATAAATATTAATCAAGATGAATATGTATCATTAAGTTAATAAAAACACTCTTTTAACTAGTATAAATTGGGATTCAACATTTTGAAGCAAGAGAAACCCGAGGTAAGAGAATTCTTAACCTGATTTCCATTCTTTGGGATATCTTTCTACTTTGTTATTAGTGTCGTATTAAAAATTTTTGTGTGATGAATTATATTTATATTATGTTGATTTATATGTATTTACAATTTATATAAATATTTCATCCACTTAATTCATTCTCACTTTAATTATGTTTTATTTATAAAGGTATTTTCTTTTAATGTTCTCTTTTAATATTTTATATTACAAAATTCAATAGCAATGTTGTTATAAAATAATTAATGTTGTATTATTTTGTTATATTTCATGGGAATTGTTTATGATGAAGGTTGGGACCTATATATCCCTCTAATTAATTGGGTATGTGAATGTTGGATGTTGTTAGTATGGTTACTCCATATGTAAATGTGATGATTACACAAATTGTAAGGTAGTCGTGAGGGTTACAAGTTATAAGGTGGATGTGAGGGTTACGATATTATGTAATTAATTCCCCAATATAACTTTATGGTTCTATTTATGTTATTATTTTTTGTTTCTATCTTGTTAAAATATCATGTTTCACAAATTATGTTTACATTGGTGACAATTTGTCTTTTGAAAATGATTTCAAATGTAACATGTATTCATGGATTAATGCATTCATTCATTATTTTTTTATTCCTAAATGATATTTCGGTGCTCTTACATTGTTTTTAAATTATTTTCATGGGTCATAAAATTTTTTAAGATAACTAATAATTCGAAGTAAAATGTTTAATGAATTTTTAAAGAAATCATGTTTTATTTGAAAGGTTTTATATTTTTAAATAAATGAAAACTGTATTTATGGTATCCAATATGTAATAATGTGTAATTTTATGAATGTATTATTTCCCAATTATCTTATTATCTAAAATTTAAATGACATTAAATGTGAATGGTAGTGATATATTGACTAAATTCATGATTCTTTAAAGTAATAAGGTCGAGTCCTTATAGTTGGTATCAGAGGATTGGTTAGATAACTTTTGTGGTTAGGATGATGATTAATATATTACCAAGACTTTTTTTTACCCTGTGGTATTTTGAAATGATATAAAATTTAGTTCTTACCATGTTTCTTCGACTAATATATGTTTTTTTAGAATGGTTTTCCATATAAGTAACCCGGATGCTGAAGAGGAGAGGCACCGAAAGAACAACATCTTTCCGAATAGGTAGCATGGAATTGTAGAGATTAGAAACGAGTATTTTGTGATAGTAATGGTCCATAAAATGAAAGAAATAAATGATTTTGGAATCCATGCAATAGTACAGAAAAAGGTACCAGAATGGAACATGATACTAGTGGAAACATTAATGATACAATACTCACCTGCTTTCAATGGATCGTGTGACCTATTAGTGGGAGAATGGTGGATTACATCCCTTGAAAATATATTGGATGTTATGGGATGTTCAGATAATAAAAAGTTAAGTCATTCCATTTATCATTTTGAAGGCAAATTTGATCCGTGTTGGTCAATAGTAATTAATATCAGGGATAGAGAGGATATTTATGCCTTAGAGTGTGATGAATTTAAAATTATTTTCCTTAAAACATATTTTTTAAGGTGGTGCGACTTAAGATGGAGATAAAATTCCTTGAATTGAAGAAAAAAGAGGAATATTCAGTGGCTGTGTATGAATAGAACTTCACCCAACTGGTGAGGTATGCTCCAAATCTAATTCTAGATCATGATAGAAAAATTAATTGTTCTAATTTGAATTGATTCCATGGTATCGAAGGGTGTCAGCCTCCCATGAATTAAAAATTTATGAGAAACTTGTCCGATGTGATGAGAGGATATAAATAGAGTTTACTGATGATAATGGGTATTTTGGAAACAAGAAGTGGAAGAGGTTTAGATGGCATGCAATGGGTAAGAATCAACCAATGAAATCTAATGGTAAGAAATTATACATTCTTATTTGTGAAAAGTGTGGAATGAAACACCATGGGGAATGTATAACTATAACTATGAAGTTTATTCGATGTGGTATGTTTGGAAATATGGCCCGAGAATGTAGTAAAAATGATCCTAATACTAAACCTGACAAGAAAACTATTATGCTTTATAAATATGGTGAGATGGATCCTTATTAAAATTCCTTCCCAAAGAGGGATCTGAATGATGGAAAAAGAAAGATTATATGTAGAAAGGTGTAGTGAGATCTTTTGTGACTACATCAGTAGATTTGGGTCAATTCAATGAAGTGGTATCAGAATCTATATTTGTTTAGTCATATTTTCTAAAGTTTTGATCGATACTTGGCCCACACATTACATCATCTCTAATAAGTGTTCGTTTAAGTTAGAAATATCACCTCAAAAAATGAGACCATAAAATTATGTTAAAACAATATGGGAAAATATTATAGCAAAGTATAATTATAAGAATAATTCGATTTTGGTATGTGGAAAGTCATTAACTAAAAACCATGAAGTTTGAGACTTATTCGAGTTTGATGTTATTCTAGGAATGGATTGGATTTCTATTTATGAGGATAAGATTGACTATAGAGCTAAAGAAGTAGTTTTTGAAAATGAGTTTCAGTTTGTATAAAAGAACGAGCACATAAAATTGATTACATATCAAGAAGATGAGAAACTATTGAATGATGGAAATGAATGTAATCATGCTCAAATTGTTGAAAAGAAGGGGACTATTAAGGATAATGATGTCCTAGTGGTAAATAAATACTTTGATGTTTTTACTTATGAGTTGCATGGTGTAATACATGACCAGGAAATCAAATTCAGAATTGACTTATTTCCCATGCTAAGAAAATTTCAAAACCCCCATATAGTATGGATCAAATAGAACATCTTGATTTGAAAAATAAGTTTCAGGATTTTCTTGATAAAGGCTTCGTTTATCCTAGAAAACCACCACGTGGAGCCCCAATTATGTTCATTAAAAATAAAGATGGGTCCATGAGAATTTGCATTGATTATATATCATTGAATAAAATCAATGTTAAAAGAATGTATCATTTTCCTCACATCGATGACTTATTTGATCAGCTCGAGATAGATTTGTACTTTTCTAAGATTGACATGATATCAGGATACCATCAGCTAAAGGTGAATGAGGATGATATCCTAGAAACAGCCTTTAGTACTATATTTGGGCAATATGAATCTATTTTTATGCCATTTGGGTTAACTAATGTAACAATTGTATTATTGGATCTTATGAATAGAATATTCACGAGTTCAAATATTAGTTTGTGGTTGAGTTTATTGATGAAATTATGGTATTTGATAAGAGTAAATAAGTTCATGGAAAATATCTAAGTGTTGTTTTACAACCATAAATGAAATCAAACAGTATGGAGAAATCAAAATGTGGGATTTTCCCTTACAACAAATTTCTTTTCAAAGGGACAATGTAAATAAGAATGAAAAAAACAATTGATCCTACCAAAACAAGTGTGGTTGATGAATTGACATGAACAACAAATGTTATAGAGATTTATAGTTTTATTTGATTAACAGGTTATTACTAATGATTTTTTAAAAACATTACAAAGTTATCGAGATCACTAACCATGTTAACATGAAAAGGGTCTAAATTTATTTTTATAGAAAAAAGTGATGTTTTATTTCAATAACTGAAGAAAAGATTGATGAATGATCCATTTTTGGACTTTACTTCCTGAAATGGTGAGTTTTAATCTACAATGATGCTTAATTGAAGGTACATGGTTGTGTTTCGATGCAGAAAGGTTATTTAATTGCATATTTTTTAAGACAACTAAAACCCCATGAGTTAAATTATCCTACACAAGATTTGGAATTTGAAGCTATGGTTTTTTCTATGTAAATTTTGTGGAATCATTTTTACGGTTCCAAATGTAAAATATATATTGTCCATAAATGTCTGATGTATATATTCACCAAGAAGGAATTAAACATGAGGCAGAAAAATTGCTTGAACTGCTAAAGGATTATGATTTAATGATGAATTACCATCTTGTAAAAATCCAACAAATTGGGGGATACCTTGAGTCGAAAACAACATGCATCATTAACTATTATACAATTAGAGTATGTTCCCTTGATTAATGATTTATTTAATTTTGTCGTAGAAGTGTTTTTTTCGTGGAATACATCTATTTTTCTCCAGGTTTCAGTGCAGTCATCATTATAATATAGAATTAAGCCAGCACTGAAGGAATACTGTGAGCTACAGAAAAAGGTAGAATTTGTCAAAACGGGAAATATTATAGAATGTAACCTTGATAATTATTGTGTTTGAATATTTAGAAAAGGTGTTTTGTGCATTTTTATTTCTTTTTAAAGAAATATTTGTATAGTGAAGCTCAGATTTATCCACTTTATTTCATCTTGTATGTACTTATATGTATACAGACCTTCGGGATTATTACTGATGGGATAGAATGAAAATTTATATTTCATAATTCATTATGAAATGTTTGACTTTTCAAAAGGTTAATGTAGAGCGGTAGTTAATGAAGGGATGCTTTAAAATATGTCGGTTATAGACTGGAAATGGGAGAATATATCCACGAACATTGTGTTGGAACTACCAAAGACTTCTCGAGCTAACAATGCTATTTCGGTTATTGTTGATCGGCAGAAAAATTCTGAACATTTTCATTCTATTTGATATATAACGAATTTGGGTCATCATTATCAACTATACCTCAATGAGATTTCTAGGATAAATGGAGTTACTATTTCTATTTTATCTGATTAGGATCACAGGTTCACTTCTATCTTTTGGAGAGGCCTACAGAAGTCGTTGGGATCAACCTTAAATTTTTGTACAGCTTTTCATCCTCAGTTAGTTGGGTAGTTAGAATGAAATATTCAGAATTTGGATGATATTATTATATATTCTTCAATGGAATAACAGTGATGTTGGGATCAACATATTTAATCAGTTGAGTTTTCTAATTATAACAGTTTTTATTCTAGTATTTAGTTGGCACCTTTTGAGGAATTGAATGGGAAGTGGTGTTGGACTCTAGAGTTTTGGGAATGAGTTGGTGAATGAATAATTATGGGGCCAGAGTGAGTATAATATGTGGTTGAGAATGTAGAGATGATCCATCAACACATGAGGACAGCTCAGAGGAGGCTGAAAAGTTATGGTGATAATAGAAAGGAAGACTTCTCATTCGTGGTAGGAGACCATGTTTTCTTTAAAATCATTCCTTGGAAAAGGGAGTTGCATTTTGGTATGAACGGGTAGCTATAGTTGTGGTTCATCAGTCCTTTATAAATCCAAGGGAAATATGGACCAGTTGCACACAATGTATCTTTGACTTTGATTTTGTCTCACGTACACAATTTTTTTCATGTTTTCATGTTGAAAAAGTATGTTCCAATTTCAACTCATGTTTTGAGCCCAGAAGCTATTAAGATAGAATAGAACCTTTCTTATGAAGAGATCCCAGTTCGAATTCATGATTGAAGGGATCATGTATTGTAGAATAAGGTAATCCACTAGGTACTAGATTTGTAGAAAAACCACATGGTAGAAGAAGAATCTTGGGAGTCTGAAAATGCTATGAAGGAAAGGCACCATCACTTGTTTTATAAGTAAAAAAAATTGTGGGGACTCAATTTCTAGATGGTGGATATAATGTAACACCCAAATGTTTTCTAAAAATAAATTAAACATCATAAAACATTATTTTTTTGTAGATAATTATACCTATAAATTAATCATAATTTTACCACTTCTCTGTTTTTAATTTTGAAAAATAATCATCTACAATTGTGATTAGTATCTTATTTGGAGTCTGATGAAACCAATTTTTTTGATGAACAGTAACATACCCTTATGAATAGTAATTTGAATATTAATATGACCAATATTATTAGTAAATTGTATAATTATTTTATTTTCATAAGACTTTAATATAATGACATCATGGTTAATTTTTCAATGTGATATAAAAGTAGCTAATGATTTAAAATTGTTAATTTTTAAAATAAGTATAATTTTATTTAAAAAATAAATTAATAATATTTAAAAAATCTATTTTCGAAAAATGTAGTTCATTTTTGATGTCTACATGTCGAAAAATTGTAAGGGAAAATTTTATATATTTTTTTGAGACATTTGATTTTTTGGTGAATTGTAAAAATATAATTTTGAGTTTGAGTGTGTTTAGAGACTTCATTAATGATTTAATAATTCTAATCAGATTGTTTATATTAAAATATGTTATTATGTGTCCCATGTGGCTAACAACTTTGAAAAATACCATGGGAATGACCATGGTTTTGCAAATATCACTAATTAGGT
Source organism: Viscum album (assembly GCA_963277665.1). Classification (NCBI taxonomy): domain Eukaryota; kingdom Viridiplantae; phylum Streptophyta; class Magnoliopsida; order Santalales; family Viscaceae; genus Viscum; species Viscum album. Next base: position 1,879,363,165 of record OY728130.1, read on the forward strand.
GTCACTTAGAAATTAAAAAAATATTCCCTTACTTTTTCTAAAAATACCAACCCTTTCCTTTATTCCCTTCTTTCCAAATTTTTCATCAACCAAAATACGACCTCCTTACCTATATAATAGTACTATAAATCTGTCTTCAAGCCCCTAAGGTCCCAACTGTCATGTTCAAGGTGTTACTCTACAAGGTAAGAGAAATCTCTACTTCTTCACTTTTCACCCATTCAAGTTCTCTTTTATGTGGTATAACATTAATGCTTCCACAACTTGTTCTTATTTACTTTTTATTCTTCATATATTTTTCATTATAAACATTTCTGAATGAGGGATCATTGTTCACTCTCTTTTTAAATTTTTTACAAGAACATGTTGCATAGCCATTAGGCTACCGAATATTTGTAAAAGAATTCTCAACTATTATTTTTTGTAGTTCCTTTCTTTACTTATTCTTTATTCATAACCATTATCCATGAGGAATGAAAGCTCCATAAATCTTTTATATTTTGGATATTATTAGGTTTATGAAGAATTCATCATAATTTTTCCTTTCCTCTCCATATTATTCAACGAAAAAAAACATTGTTCGGGATGTGCCGAATAACCAACATCATGGACGATGTAATTTCGATTTTCGTTAATTACTTCAAGTATGGTCATGAAATTTTTTTATGGTTGATACATGTTATTATTTATGTGTTATATCTTATATAATGTTCCAGAATATTCTTTATGATTGTTATCAATTTATGAAACAAATTACTGATTACAATCGAAGAATCGCAAAAAATGACCTAGACAAATATCAATAATGTTTTAAATAATGAATAATCTTCATGTAAGAATTAAATATAATAAATAGTAAAATTTATAGTTCTGAAAATATATAAATACCACTCAATTCCAATTATTGATTTTTTCTTCCATTCAATAAGAACATCCATCATGAACCGATCATGGAAATCATGTAAAGAATGCTCCCAAAACAATGGAAGGAACAAAAAACGGACAATTAATGGTTGAAATAATGTTATAAAATGATCTTATAATATGTTATAATGAAGTATATTTATATTTAAGTTAATAATAACACTAATTTAACCATTATAAATGAGTTTAATACAAGTTGATGTATGATAAACCTGGTATAAGGGAATTCTGAACCAGATTTCCATTCATTGAGTTAACATTCAACTTTGTTATTTGTGCTGTATTAAAAATGTTTTTTGGTGAATTATATTTATATTTTTTTGATTTATATGAATTTACAGTATATATAAATCTTCCATCAATTCAATTCATTATCACTAGAATTTTATTATACTTATAAGTGGATTTTTCAGAAAATCCACTTTTGAAATTTTATTTTACAAAATTCTGAAGCAATGTTTTATTGCAATTATTAATGTTGTATAATTATGTTACAGTTCATGGGGAATATTTATGATGAAGGGCGGACATATATCTCACTCCAATTCTTTGGGTATGTGTTTTTTTGAGGTCATAAGTATGGTCACACCATGTATAACTACACTGTTTACACAAATTGTAAGGTAGGTGTGAGGGTTACATGTTATAAGGTATCTGTGAGGGTTACAGTAATATGTAAGTAATTACGCAATATACCATTATGGTTATAGTTATGTTTTTTATGTATTTTGTGTAAATATCATATTTCACAAAGTATGTTTATATGGGTGACATGTATGTCTTTTGAAACTGATTTCACACGTTACATGTATTAATAGACAAAGGTGTTCTTTCCTTCATTTCATATCCCTTACTGAGCTTTTTGTGCTGATTCCATGTTTTTAAATTATTAACATCGGTCATAAGTATGTGTAATACAATTGAGGAATCCAAGTTAAATTTTTGTATAATTGTTAAGGAAATCATGTTTTATTTGAAATTTATTATATTATTCAAGAAATGAAGACTATTTTTATGTTATCCACTCTATAAGAATGTGTAATTTTATGAATGTATTATGTACCAATTATCTAATGATTTGACATGAAAAGATCATAAATGTGAAAGGAAGATATATACTGACTAAATTCAAGATTATGTAATGTAATAAGGTAGTGCATTATAAGTATTTTTCCATATATTTAATATAATTTTTAATATATACAATGATATGTGTAATATTAACCATAATGAAAACTATTACATAAATACTCATGGTAATGTATCTTGTTTTTTTTGTGCTTCATGAATGTTATGGTGTTAATTTTATGTCAAATATATTTATTAGCAATTTAGAGTAATTGAATAAGATTTGAATAATAATTCGTGTGAGATGATTCTTCATAAATAAATTTAATTTTCATTATATACATAGAAAATTCATTTTAATAGGTAATCATTTGAATGAAAACCATCATACTATGATGAAATTATTTTATAATTCAATATAATAAAATAATATAGGAAAAAAGGATTATATTACGCAATAATGTTTTTAATATTTTTACGAATACTAAAAAGATTCACTTCTTTATATCGGCAATAACAAGATATATGATACGCCTTATGATCTTTGGATATGGCCTATTTCAACTAGGAAAGAAATATTTAATCTAATACACCATAGTTATCATAGATAACATAATATTTAGTAAAAGTTATCTTTTATTTTAAAATAAATATGTCTGTATATTCATGTTATCTCAATTATAATATAAAAAATATTGATTAATTCTTGTAGTATTTATTCATTTTACTATTTTTTATATGTAAATATTGATTACCTAACTTATTATTATATTTGTTTTATGGTATATTTTTAATGATTTTATTGGTATAGTATGGGAGAAAATAATAATCATAGTGATATATTATAATATTACTAATTAATTTTATGTATTCCAATTCTAAATATTATATCTCCGAGTGACGTAAAATATTATTAAATATAGATGTTTTATTTTTTGAATTTATATGTGGAATTTGGATAGGTTATGATTAATTAAGGTCCATTTGATCAATTTTTATGACATTAAAAAATATAAATATAATAATATGTAACATTATTTGGTATCAATTTTTAATTTTCTAATTATAGATTTTACTATCTAATAAAGACTTTGATTAAATTATTAACTTTTTCTAAGAATACTAGGAGATAATAAAATCAGTATACCTACTAATAATGAGGGGATAAAAATAATAAATTTATTTAGATTCATTAATAATAGATATATCATGATATGTAGCAATATATTTATATGGTAAATGTGATTATCCATAATATTGGTCTAGTTTGAGTTCATAAAATAGCGTCAATTTCATGATTGTTCCTAGTTAGATTAGATACATCGATAGTGAGAAGAAATTGAATCATTTAATGTTGCATTATAATAATTATTTTATATTATAATTAATAAAAAATTATTTACATAATATTATCATGATGTATTGGTTTATTTTCATCTTTTTATAAAGTGTAATGATTAAACCTGGTTTCCAATACGTTGCCTATATAATATTTTGATCTTTCTCGTGATTAAAAAAACATTAATATAATATTGAATTTAATCATAATGTTAAATATAATCATAATGTATAATTTTTTATAACTCAAAAATAATACCTGTTTTGTTTGAAATGATAAATAATTCCTTTTAATATTTCAAAACATATAACATAATGAAGTCATAATTTCATACAATATTTATTAAAATTATTAATAAAATTTATCATGTAATAAAATGATAAATAATTACATCATATTGAATGATTTATTAAACATCTAGTATGTTTTGAAATTAATTTAATTTAGAAATAGAGAAAAAGAGACTAATTAATGACGTGAGGTATATCCCATGAAATACTCTAATACAACAATTGATTTCATGACTAGAGAATCATTATTAAATAAAATAAATCCAATTAAACTACAAAAACCCAATAAAATTCTAGAATAACATATTCATTACATTAAAACCATATGTAATTCATTATGAAAGGAGGAAATAAGTATATTATAACCAAGTTATTGAAAATAAATTTTCATAGTGTGGTACTTTGTGTCACACCATGATACACTCTCTGAACATCAAAAGGAATCTGAATTTGTGATATAATGTTTTTGAGGCTTATATATAATTTCTATTAGTTCCTGTTTATTTTTTCCACATTTTAGTGGGATGATTTTACTATATTTATGAATTTTTTTTGGGGGAGTGGTTTGGGGTTTATTTAACTAATAAATATAAGTCATGGTTGGAAATCTAAAATATTTAATTATAATATGGAATCTTTCGCCTTGTAAAGAGTGTCATAACACTACCATTTTTTCCTTTTTTCCATTAAAAATTCTTTTATTTCCACCTTTGTTATCTTATCAGAATAAGAATGAGAGGTAATTAGTTTTCTTGAAAAAAGTGATTTAATTGAACGAAATTTTTGGTAGTTGGGAATTTTTTTTTTCTTTTTTTGTTTATTATGGGTTACCTATTCCAGAAAAATGATGCCCCTTATTCTTTCCATCACCATTATAATTGGAAATAAAATTAGGCAAAATAAAAAAATTCATAATTATCATATATCATTTATGTAAATTAAATAAATATATAAAATTATAACTAAAAATTGTATCAAATAATCTAATTAATTAATCTATCAAAATTAATTTATAATATGAAAAATGATAATCATTAAAGTATATAGGATTCACCAATAGAATGGTTTTTCTTAGAGTCAATTATGGAAATAACATAACTAAAAAATGATTAATTGTTAATCCACTAGTTCAGAATCCTAAAAATTATTCACCTTTTAATGATTTCATTATTCTAATTCAAAATAATTCAACTATTGCCTCCCTTTATTTATCAATCCCTTTCAATCATTTTTTATTTTAAAATATATTTTAATCATTATTTCTATGGTTTTAACATAGACTCCATGATTTCTACATTAAATCTATTTTTTCAATAGTTAGAGTTTATTAAAGTAAAAGTTTAAATATTCTAAATCCATGGGGAATTGGTGTTTCAATTCTATCGTACAATGTTTATTGCATCATTTCTTGGGAAATTTGTTGACAATTCAACAGTTAATAATAAATAGTTCGAATTACTTATATATTTTTTCTTTTTTTATTCTTGGACTTATTGTTCAATTGTCTTAGGTTATTATTTGATGCACGTTTATTCCGGACATGTTAATGAAAAAATATATGACCATACATATGATCTGATTTTTTTAGAACACATATTAATAAAAAGAATATATAATGGAGAACATATTACTAAATAATATATACATGATTATTATTGGTGTGTTACCACATGGCCCACCAGTGATACATAAACTCATAAACTGGGGATGGTCCTTTGGCGTGGATATTGGAACTAGAATCCCGGTGCCTCGTGTCATTGTAAATCAATTCATGATTAATATGACTATAATTCAAATGATCTAAAATTTATTTCAATTTTATTAGTTACCCTAGGAAGATATTTAATCTCACATAACGTTTTTTCTTAATCTATGTGAAACAATTCATTAAACCATTCCTAAATTGATGTGGTAATACATTGATTGTTTCAATTTTCAATTAATGATAAATAAAAATAATGTATACACATCATCCAGCCTCAATACATAACTATAAATGATGGGTTGGTGTGAAATTTTATTACTCTATTCTTCAAAATTCAAAATCCATGAACATTATATTGTATATTTAACATATTTCAAAATTTGATGCTGAATCACTGTACTTTTGATGGGATAACTTTAATGATCATAATACAAAAATTTACACATCATGGTTTAGAAACATGGTTTATAATAAAATCATTATATATAGGTTTATCATAAGAAAACATGTATTTCATTGTTTTCTAAGTGGGCAGGTCATTGATGATGAAATCACAATTATTTAGATATAATATTTTCGATGAATTGAAAAGATATGTGTCCTTTAAAAATATAGAATAAAACCAATAACGAGGGGTGGACATAATAGACAATCAAGTGTTGATGGATGTTTATTTAGAGGGTAGGATAAGAAAAATGGATGAAATGATGCCATCAAAAAACCAATGTTATTTATAATGATGAATTAAATAATGTATATTATAATTTACAAACAACTATAACGATGTAGCCCAGCAACAAAATTTTTTGCAAATATTATTTTTGAGGAAATATGTATAATGGCAATAACTAGCACAATGTCTCTCATTCAAAATGAAAATTTTCTCCTCATAGGATACATTAGAAAACATAATATCCATAACTGGAGAATCTATAAACAACCATAATGATTATTCAAATATTAAAAATGGTTACCACTGAAATATTTATATCTATGTGGGACAGATCATTAAGAAATAAATGGAATAGATGAGGGGGTCTTGAAAAGAATCCTATAAAAACCCATGAGAAAAAGTTTAGTAAATCTATTTATGAAGTGGAGAAATCACTAAATTTAACCCCGAATCGTGAAAGATAAAATATTTAATTAATTGAAGAAATGAAGTAAAATCATGAATATGAGGAGGAATAAGCAATGAAGAAACTACTACCAATATTATTGTTATGCCTATTATTTCCCTATTGGAAGATGCATGATAATATTCACGCATAGAGAGGAATGTTCAATGATAATTATTAAAGATGTGAAATTAATATTCCATTAATATAATAACTAGAAAAAATTTAAATGATGTAATTTTTTTTAATAAGACGGTGATTGATAAATGAAAATTTGATGAAATTATAATGATACTAAGAAATAGATAGTGCTCTACTATTATTTAAAATGAATTCCCCATAAATCATGAACCCCTAAGTTATTTCTATATTACTATTTCTATTGATTGTGATTAATTTTTGAAATATTTATATTATCTTTGTGTCAGTTTTTAATATCATTTCGTAAACCACATGTAAAATCAGGAAATATGAGGGAAAAAATCCCAAAAGTGTTTCACATCAATAAGAATATTTAATAGTTAAATTGACATAAGGAATAATCAATGATATTATTATCAATTTTGAAAATTTTTTTCTCTAGGGAATTTTGGGTTGTAATCATAAATTCGGTGTGGAATAATCTAATCGATGAGAGTTTATATCTCGAAATGAGAATAAAACTTATTTACATAAAACATTTATCTATTGTGTCTGAGAATGGGAGGTAAATATGTTACTTGCATCATACACTAATAAATTAATAACTAAACTTGAAAGAGGGTGAAATCAAATAAGATTAATGTATTATAGGTGAATTGTTTTTCATTCAAGAATAGAAAATGATGTATATACTATCCATGATGATGATGATTATGATAAAGATGATAATAATGGAGATATCATTGATAATATAAGATAAAATGTATGGATAGTTATAACACAAAATTTTAAAGAAGGCCATCATGTTTGGATTTTTCATAGCCTGTAAATTTGTATTTCTAGTATGAAAACGTATTTGTGGATATTCTTGATGTCAGATAATATTATTTTTACACAATGAAAGATGAATTTTTTTAGAAGAAGAAAAAAGTCCCATAATATATATACATGCAACGAAATTGAAAATATTTTATCAAGCATAGGTATAATATTTCCAATACTTTATCACATGAGATGAAGATGTGTGTTAAATATGATGAAAACGAAAAATGGTTCATCTAGTAGGGAGCCTATATTTTTTCATAAATTTTTTATATTAGGTGTATACACTCACTGAAAATCATATTTAATTTTACTAATAATGGCCAACACATTCACATATGTATTTTTAATTTTAGGCTTAAATAAGGAAAACAATTAAAAAAATGTAACCAATTTCTAACAAAAAATATGAATGTAATCAATTAAAAATTGTATTAAGAATATTATTTTTATTATTTCACAAAATCCCAATATTTCTTACATAAAATGTCACTTCCCACACTAGAATTTATGTTTTAATCATTAATAAGGGGGAAAAATAATCTCCGGATAATCATCATTCTATTTTTAACATTTAATTGTTTAATAAGTTGAATGAGAATATTGGAGAATGAATTTTTTACAATACAATTATGTATTTTATAATTTATGAATCATGTTTTAGGAGATGGGTTAATTTTTTCAAATAAAAATTTCACAAATATTTTCTAATCACTGAATATCTTATATTTTCTAATTATTGATTATATGTTTTATTTTTAGTTTCTTAAGTCATTATATGGATTTTATGTTCTAATTCTAGATAATGTTTCTAAAAGTAATATTTTCCATTTGTTACATGATCATATTTATGGAGTGAGACTCATGGTTGTTTTTTATTTAACTTTATTTCGATATTGTTAATGATTATATTGCACAAAGTCACATCAAATATGACCAAGTAAATTTTTTTTCTTACCTTATCCTATGTACCCCTATAAATTAATTTTTTATAATCCCCTAGAATCAATGAATATCAATGTTATGGTAGATATACATTACAATAATTATTTTTCCCTTTTCTTCATGACACTTTCTATATTAAATAATTATAAAAAATTTATATGTGAGAGAGATAAAACCATGGTTTATGCAATGAGGATTTTGATTTTTGACCAGTGGGGGTATTTTTATGGGATATTAGGATAGTTCAATAGTTATAAATTATAATAATATATTTCATACTGACATGGAAATTAAATCCTGAAACAAAAAGAAATAATATAAAATTGGGTTGTGTTTTTATGGTCTGAGGTCACTATTTACAAGACCATTGATTTTTTCCATTTGGGTTGGGTGTTGGTTGGAACACTCGTCAAAACATTACTTTAGAAATGAAATTAAAAAAATATATATATACATTCAACTAGGTAAATGTTTTCTTACAAATAATTGATTCACGAATATATATTGATCATTAGAAAGGTAAGATAAGTTTATGATGATTCATTTTTTCATTTATATGATATTTATTATTATGAAAATTACATTATAGAACAACCTACATTTAGGATTAACTTATTTTAGGTTATTTAACAATATACCCTTAAGACATAGATTAATTTGAATCTCATGATGATGCCATAATGATTATTTGTGATACATTTATCTATAAGGTGTGGAATGTAGATTAATTCCAAGCCAATGGTAATGATCATGATTTCGGTAATGAAAACATGATAAATAATTTTTTAATTTCAAAATTAGTGACATTTTTTTAGGAGAGGTGAATTATTAATGGAATAAACATTGAAAAAAATTTGAAAAATATAAATAGATTAAAGGAAATGAAAGGTTATGTGAATAGATGAAATGAGAAATACATCATTGACTTGTTTATTTGAATGATAATGAGTCAATGAAACTTTCTTTTGTGATGTTTGAATATTTAATACTACATATGATTACTTTATCTTATTGGTATTGAATTTTTAAAGCATAGAAGGGTTGGAATACATTATAATTATTTGTGATTCCATAATTTAGTAAAATTACAAGTTTTTGTGATGGGGGTTTTATATAAATATTGTATTTATTGTTTTATCTATATTAAATACATTTAATATTGTAATTAAGTTAACAATTATTTCCGACATATTTAATATTTATTCTCATAATGAATAATATTTCAGTAGAAAATGAGATAAAAGTGATGATTTCCTAGAAAAAAAATATATCAGCCAATGATTGTTATTTGAAGGATCATGTTTATATCTCAATATTGATGATCTAACAAAAAGTTTCAGATTATACCACAAAATAACCATTCACATAAAAAAAGTTACGGATATAAAAAACACAACTACCCTATCCTTTTCACATATTATTACATGTTTTTAACCATAAAATAAAACCATGGATCGTAAAGTATAGTTTCTTTCAAATATAAGCAACATAAAACTAAAACGATAATATAGAGAACATATTTTTTTACTCCATAATGATATCCTAACTTATTTTTATCCCTTTAATTTAAATTAGATAACATGGGGAATATATTAAAAATGGATTATCTAAAAATACATGTAAGGGAATAAAAATATGAATAAATCATAACACGGGGGTTATATTTCATGCCATTATTGAATAAAAAGAAATTAATATACATTATGAAGCATAACATCTATAATCATGGTGTCATAAGAGATATGGAAACAACATAAAACATGAAATAAGAATGAGTCAAAAATTATTTTACATGGAGGTGCACAATTAAAGGTTATCTTCCAACACTATTTCCCATTGAGCATAGGTAAAGACTATCCACCAAGACTATTGCATGTGGAGCATGAGTAAAGTTTTACCACAAAGGCCGTTGGAGATGATGTCTTGTGAGGAAAAAAATTACCCAATGAATTCGATATAAAATTTGGATCACATATCATAACATATTAATGAATATGTGCTCCACATTAAGAAACATACATAAGGAATAAAACATAATCATTAGGTCACCTATGGAAATAATTGGGTATTGTAACATTGTCAAAAGTCATAACAAAAGAGAATATCAAAAACTTTTCCTTCAAACAATGGATTTGAATAATAATTATCCATTAATAATTAAAAATATTAATATATCATGATAAGTGATATCAAACTAGAGTGGAAACATATAAAAAATTAATAAGAAACTTTAGATATGAAACATTGTATTGTAGTTGAAGGAAAATATTAAATATAATATAAAGAGGAAAAAATAAAAAAATATGTTATATAAAACCAAAAAATTTCCATGTTATTTTTATAATATAAAATAATATATTTTATAAAAATAATGGTGGATTAAAATATATTATATAGTTCACTTGTTAAGTAGTAAGTAGATAGGATATTCCCTTCAATTGGGCATATTTATCGGAATGAACTGAGAAGGGTCCTTCTAAAAAAAATTATTTCCCCATCAAAGAATAATAAAATGATCTGGATACATGAGTTTAGGCCATATAAACATAACATAGAATAATTAAATAAAAATAATTAATAATTACATTGGGGAAAAGAGATAGAAATAGTACACTAATGGAAAACATGCAAGTTCAGGTGGAATCCCTTACCTTATGCTAGAAATTGATCTACACTAGAACTTAATGTCTTATATAATTAAATTCAATCCATTAATTAATAAATTAAGGAACTTTTATAAATAAAATTTATTTTTTATCATTATATTTTTTCCATTTAGGACCTTTTGACGTGTATAAGAATCAATTTTATTGTTCAGGTGTGTTCATTTCCATAGATTTCATGATCGGTTAACTTGTATTCATGTTTCTATGATAATATAAAATGAGAATATATTCCCAGAATTGAAATTATTTGTCATTATTAGAGATAAATAATATTAAAATGGAAATTTATTTAATTTGGTAATATGTTTTTAGGACGATTAAGTAGATAATTTTTTACTGATAATCATTGGGACTAGTTTGGGGGTTTTTAATCATAACAAACTAGCTTTGTTTTATTTTAAAATATTATGTATATATTGTTCTTATAGAATAGAAAAATGTATATAATAAATATATTAAAATCTTATTTAAACATAATTTTTTTACCATCCTTGAATTTAGTAATGGAAGATGAAAAGGCATCATCTATGGTGTTGAAAAATTGACACTTCATAGGAGATGTTTTCATTTATAAAATAAGAGATAGCGAGGAAGGATTTTGATGATGGATGTTCCATTAACAAGATAAAATTAATGTATTTAAATTATAATAAGCTTATTATTCCACTTGTAAAATGGTAGTAGGGGACAATATAATAAAATAAAAGAATTTGAAATGAAATTAAAGATAGTGGAAGAGGGTTTTACCTATTAAACTTCTTATACTTGAGAACCTCCTGAGGGAAATAGGTTTGGAATTTTTTTAAGACCAAAATGCTTATAGACGTGGAGGTAGAGGTTTTAAAGAGGATTGAGATGAAATTAGTCATGATTCAAGGCTCAATAGGTGTGTGGTGAAGAGGTGGTGATGGGTGATATTTATAGCAGAGGAGAGAGGTGTTTTTTATTCTATTAAATATTAAACCATTTTCCCATGAAATGCAACAAAATTGATTATTGTGACTCAATATAATAACTATTTAATTATAGTTATAAATAATGGTTATTACATCATCTATACATCATCCATAAACCAATACTTCATGTATTTAGCTTATACCGTATGTTACTGTATTTTAGTTTTTATCAAAAAATTATACAATTTGAGATTAATTAAAAAAACCCACCGTAACCATTTTTGAATGTGTAAAATTAAATATTGTGATCCATTTTTTCAAAATAATTTATTATTTATTAGAAACATTATTTTTATATGAAATTAAAAATTTTACAAAAAATATAAATTTTATAATTATAATATATTTTATAAAAATTTACAATGTAAATTAACGGCTTTTAAATTTATATTATAATAATAAGAAATAAAAATAATAATCTGTTAATATATTTGGGGAAAATAATTTTTCTTTTATATATTTATAATAATGATACAATTATAAATAAATAATTAGGTTTCACAAAATTATCATTAATTAATTTACCATTTTTAAAAATTTTATTTTCATATACTACTATTTAATTATATCATATTTCATTTATAATATTGCTATGTTTTATATATACATCCATTTGTGAGGTTACTATTATATTGGTAGGATTACTATGCTTAACGATTTCATTACAATTCCAATGGTCATGTTTCAATTCCATTTTTATAGATTCTGAATTTTTTTAAAATGAAACTTATTTCATTCATTCATAATTTATATCATTTTTATATTGTTCTATATGTAGAATTATGGGATTTATATTATATGATATAATTATTAAAAATAAAATTTATAGCGATAACAATTCTGGGTCATTACAAAAATCAACATAAATGTATGGGGAATGTTTGAATGAAGAATTATAGAATGTGGTGAAGGAACCTAATTTTTCATGATTTGCGACTATGTGTCCTGACCAGAAACATTCTCTTCAAATCTAGAAAAATCTGAATCGATGGAATAATTTACTGGGACCCTCAAATAAATTCTAAATTACTCTGACGTGTGATTTTTCAAAGTATAAATTAATTTTTTATGGAATTTAAACAACTGGTCGGGTATTTCACCCCTAAATATTCTTCTAACGTTATCATGAAATACTATAATTCCAAGACAGATTCTTTCCACAATGTATTGAGTGTCACACTACAAATAGGATTCAATATTATTTCGCAAATATATTATTTCCCCCCTCTCTATCCCCATCATGACAAGTACGATGTGCAATTTTATTTACATGCTAAGAGATTTAACTAAAAGGGGACTGTTCTTGTAGGATATTTTCATGTCAATTATTTGATTATGTTCGGTTGCATGTTCAGAAATTATTTCCCCCAATTTCCATTTCTGTGATAATCATTACCAGTCAAATTGAAAGAAATCATAATATAAATGTCTAATTTACATAATTCTTGACTGATCATTATATAGATTATGATATTAATGTTCCAGCATTCTATTTAATCAACCAATTAATTAATCTACTTAATGTAATTATCAATATGAGACAAAAAAATTAAATTTTAAAGGGGGCACAATTAGACCACCTGTTTCTATAGATTTAATTCGAGGAACAAAATAACAAAAATGGTATTTATTTTTATTACACAAGTAGATCAACATTAAAATTGATGATTTGACATGATTTTTAAATTTTAATTCAAACAAATTATTATTAACTCTCACTTCCTTGATGATCCCCAATAAATTTTTTAAATTTTCAAAATAAAATATAGAATTTGACATTGTAGTATCTAATTACTTCATTAGATTAGTTTTTCAAATAGTTTTAATTATGATAATTAATTAATGAAATTGATTATTCTCAAATGAACTATTGACAGACTTTTGGAAAGTTGAAATAAATCTTAAAATGTTATAATAATCATAATATAGAATGAATATTAAATCCAAATAATTAATTATATTATAAATATAAAATATATTTTAATAATTTATTTTATATTATATGTATCCACTTATAAATAATTGATGTAAATGATTAAATTGGTATAATCTGGTATTAATATCTAGAGAAATTTTTTATTATTCTTTTTTTGGATTGTATATGTAACAGGGTATTGATTTTAGTAATTATAGTACATGAAATCATTAAAATTATGATTTTATAAGACATTTTATTTGACAACATCCAATTTACAAGTGTGCCACCCAAAATATTCAAATAAGATTCCTTTAATATCAAATATTTAAAATATAATATTTTACTTTATTTTACAAAATATATATCAAAATATTTATTTGGATCCCTTCTTTTTGATTAATATAAAAAAATATTATATTTATAAATATTATTTTTCAAATCAATTTTCATATATAAGTTATACATAATGACTAAAAGATATCCATTGGTTATTAAAATCCATGATAATAACTCTTAGGTGGTTTATGAAATATAAAGACAAATGTTTTTAAAATTAAAAATATTTATAAAAATAATGATGAAAATAATATTTCAATCAAATGTATCTCATTGTAATTCATAAATCATGTGAAAATTTGGAAAAATATCAAATTTAAAGTGATGGTTCTAAATTTTTTTGTAAATGAAGTGTTTTCGTTTATAATTTTTTTTAAATAAATGGATTTTTGACATACCAAAAATGATTTCACTAATGTATAATTAATTTTATAAATAATTTTAAATATTTCATTAAAATTATTTTATAAATATAATAAGATAAAATATTTAACAATATTTATTATTCTTTAAGATTTAAGACCTCAAGAAATATTTTTTTTGAGAAATGTTTGATTCATCTAAACAAAAAAATGAAGCAATTTTTTTTTCGTAAAATTTCAATTTTAATAAAATAAATTAATCTATATCCCAAAAATCATGTATATATTAAGAAAAATGGTCATCCATTCTTTATTTCTTATCAAAATTCTAAACAATGATTATTATGGTTGTTTTACTACCCAAATAAAATAATGTGTTTTTTAAAATCCATTATTCACACCCATGATAAAAATATATATTTAATACTATTTTTAGATTTAATAAAATTCAATAAAATTGAATATAATTCATAGAGAATATTTATCTAATTTAATAATATTTCATACATTAAAAATATGATGTGATAAAAATTAATGACTATGGAAATATATAATTATTTTTTACCCCCATTCATATAAAATGTCTTAAAAATAAATCAATGTTTTTGGATTCTAATCAATATTATTATAAGAGATGAATTAGTAATTTGAATATTTTACGTACTGAAATCATTATAATCTTACAAAAAATATTTTTTGTATGATATTATTACTTATTTTAATTAATTTTTAAAATTTAGAACTAATGATCATTGTTAATGATCAAATAATTATGAAATAAACATGATTAGATATATAAATATATGAAAATATTTAATATAAAATTTCAATTCTTTAAAAACTAATAATGTGTGAATCATTTACCTAATCTGCTTCAAATAGTTCAGTGAATATTTATTTAAATATATAGCCTTATCTAATCATTTATGCTTTTGAAAATTAAAATTATATTTTATATGATTCATGAAAAAAATAAAATCATTTCTTTTGGTTAAAAAATTCTAATGTTTTCTATAAATGTAGTTGATTTTTTTAAATTGCTAAATTTATTATTTTAGATATGAATTAAACATTTTTACTAGGTAAATTTGACATTGATGAGTTAATATAATATTAAATATGGTATGTTTCCATGATTTCATAATAATATAACATAATGAATTAAAATATATATATTATTAAAATAACATAATATATTTTGATTTTAAAATTGAATATAATTTATTTTTAATGAAATCATTTACTAATCATTGAAGAAATGATTGTTGTTGATTTAATACCGATATAGATTAAAATTATTTAAAGTATAATATACTTATATCCATTAATAATTTATATATATATCTATAGAATTTTAGTACCCTAAATTCTATTTCAAGTGTTCTATAAAATTTAGAATACTAAGAGTATACTATAATAGTTTTAAACTATTTCATTTGAGTTCGATCCACAACAATATTCTTATCATAATTTAATAATTTGTTAATTAGGTTTGTAATATTCATTTATTTATTAGGAAGATATAAATACAAATTTTCAATAATATTTTATTCTACATTCCTATAATTTTATAGAATGCAAATAATATTTTTTTAATAGTATTTATTTTCTTGATATTGAACTATGATTATCAATCTATTTTATAGTGGTATGTTACGATCAACTACATATGAGTTCCATGGATAGATATTCTCTATAGTTAACATTTATAAATAAAATAGGTGTTCCAATTTAAAATGATGATTATAGGTACCCTTGTAGTTTTACAACCTCACTCACATTTAGTATTGTGATTTAATAAAAAAAGATTCTAAAAATTTTAAAAAATAATTATTCAATGTAATCTAATTCAAAATCACCCACACATAATCAACACCACCATGGACCCATATAGAGTCATCCTAAGGACTAAATTTAACTCATACTACATCTATATTTTAATTTGTCAGGTTAATTTATTCGTTATGTTTCTTTTTCATAAAAACACTTTTATAAGTTCACAAAAAGAAAAAAAATTATTTGGAGATTCTAGTAATTTCGATCCATACATCATTATGGTTAATAAAAATTTCATCTTATCATTTTATCCACATTATAAATTCAGTTATATATCATTTTTTATCATTAATATAAAACTAATAAAATGTATGTTTTTGGATAGTGTGGTGTTAGTTTGATGAAATAGTATTCAAATAAATTTTTTAAATGAAAATATGGATATAATTGAAAGGTGGGGTTAGTCTTGTTTAATATTCAGAATCATCTATTTAAATTCATTTAATTATAACTAGAATGATAAAACAATAAAATGATTCCACTGTTAATATACTATTTGGATTTCTTATATACCAGCATAGATCCTTATATTGTCACTTTCATTGTTCTATTAAGCAAATTAATTATAAAAAAATCTATAATCAATGTGTTTTATGAGGCCAAAAATGAAATTTATACTTAAATGTCACATCTATTTTCCAATTCATCGTCAAGGGCTCCCATATTTACTATAACTCCCACCCCCATGAATATTAAAATATGTCACAAGATTAGTGAAGTATTCCTATAAAAGATATGGGGCAAAAAAATTTAAATGTTCATGTGATCCACTTTAATCCATAATTCAATATCACACTATACAAACTAATATTAATTATCCATGAATACTCACAGAATAAACCAAATGTATGCTAAGGAATAATATGGATTACATAATGATGTTGGTGGACTTGATGTCTTATTATATAACTGTTCCTCATAATTTAAATTGATTAAAAATAGAATAGAATCTACTATTTTTTATTCATGATTCATTCTTAATGTACTTTTACAATCATCCTATCTTATTATTTTTATGTAATTAGTATCGATGTCAAATGATATTCATGATCAAAAAAGATATTATTAAATAATAGTAGATTCAAAACTATTCTATTATTTGAGATCAGTCCCAACATCCATTTCTCATATATCTATATTTTCCCATATATCATAAATTCATCATTAGTTTATATTTTTTATGGGAGACCTCAATATGTTAGAAAACCCTCAAAAAATGATTAACCTTAGTAATTTTTTATGAATCCCTATATATTGAATAATTTTTTCCTTAAGTTTATTTTCACTCACCTCATTCTAGATTACTAAATCCTAATCATTTATGGTGACCTTGGACTAATAAAATTAAATGAAAAAGTGTAATTAAATATTAAGAGGTATTTTCATTCCGTAGAATAACCTTACAACTCATGTGTGCTTTAGGGAATGATTTCACCGACTTGATCTTATTATATCATCCTATTTATATGAATGATATTCCACTATTCACTAGTAAAATATTAATATTTATAATTGTAACACCCCAAGATTTTATAGTGTGTTATTTCTTCAAAATAATTCAATAACTTTCACTACACACAACACCAAGTTCAATCGCACCATGACATACCAAACAAGCTGTTCAAAAGAAGTTATGAATAGTGTTAACACAATTTTAAACTTTATATAATCCTTATAATTTTAGAATCCATATTATGAGTTTCTTAGACATAATGTAAGAACAAATTCATTTTCAGTATTTCACTTTTACCAAATTTTAATAGTGAACCCTTTTTAGATAATATATTTTAAACTTTTTGACAACATGGGGACATCAAAAATTTAAAATGAAACATCCCAAGCTTCCACGGTACGCTAGCGTGTGTTGTACGCAACACCGAGTTCTAACACACCGTAACCAATCAAACTAGCCGTTATGAATAGTAATACATACTTTTTGAAATTATATATATTTTATATTTTAAAATGGACTTCATTTTTGGATTCGGAATATCTAATTTAGCCTAAGGTGAAATTTTGGTACATTTCGGATAACTTTCATATTTTGATGAATAGTGAAAATTACTAAATTTTAATTAAAAACAACTTTTTTAATCAAATTAATTACTAGTGATAAATTATGAATTTGAGTGGCTTTAAATTATATTTAGAATATATTTTTACCATTTAATATAATGTTGGTCATTGGACATAATTATACAATTAAACCGAACATAAACAAGTGTCAATCTTTTGATAGTTATTATCTCTTAAAAACACGCTTTTTGTTTTGACAGCGGGAATTAATTTTAAATTAATTTCTGCCACTTCTGTGTTTTGAATTTAGTAAAATGGACTCCATATTTGGAATCAGGATGTTCAAATTGTGTAAATAGGTAACTTTTATTTTTAGACATTTTGAATAGTTACTGTGGTAAATATTTTATTTACCATGGTTAAAGGGTAAATCCGGTAAATAAGGGTTAAAAAAAATAATATTATAATAATACTAAATTACCCTAAAACGTGTCTTAACCCTATTGGTTGATACATGGTCGACCATGGGCATCTTTGGGTCTGTTTTGGGACCCCATGGATCCACTTGTAAGTGATAATGACACATTATATTAATAAAGCTAAAATAAAAATAAAAATGACATAAGCTTACATCTTTTAGCAGAACAATTTTTACATAGGGTTATACATGTTGGATTTTCGATTTTAAATATTCATTAGAAAGCTAAAAAGATTTCCTACATAAGGATATTTTATTTATAATTTTTAGACATTAAATAATATATTTTATTCATGACACAATGATGATGCAGTAATTACTGTAATAGTGAAAAATTAAAATAATTGATATTATAAATACCCAAATAAATATAATATGAAACTTTTAATGAATTAAACTGATTTTCTATGATAATATGATATATTAGGATTGATTTAATTGACTTTTTTCGAATTAATCAATCTGTTAGGAGTTTCACAAAAATCAACTATTGAATAGTGTCAAAATTGACATAAAAGAGTTCTTAAAACAAATATTATATTATTAATTGATATTAAATTCCTAAAAAACTATGGTTCGGCCAAGAGACTTATATTATTATAGGTTCCTCATTAATGGACCACTTGGGGGTAGATTGGATGTATATAGTAAGTTTATTAACCATATTATATAAAAATACAAAGAGACATTGTAAAAGTGAAACTAATTAACTTAGAGTTAATACTTAAGGATAAGGTTAATATAAGTACCCAAACCTGTATAAATTCTATTGGATGAGTTGTTTTCGACCTATCCCCACCTCATCCTTTGAATATTAAACTTTGGAGCCTTTGGAAACCGAATATGAATTTATTATAAATTAATATTTCTAGCTTTTCCAAAGGTGCCCCTCACCCCTCTTATAAAAAGGGCACTCCTCCTTCTCATTTCTTCACACCTTAAAAGCCTTTTGGTTCGGCCAAACTCTGCCCAAATACTCTCCCAACATCCCTCACTACATCCTAGAGGCCTTAGTTTGATCAGGAAGCCAACCTAAGGAGCCCTTTTGATCAAATCAAAAGGAAGAACCCGAAGAAGAGGTAATGATTTCACCACCCTTTTCTAAGTTCATTTCTTCTTCCACTTCTTCTTCCTTTGTTCTTACCATTCTAAAATAATAACTCCAGTATCTCACATATACTGTGATGTTATTATAAGTATGGTACAACCATATTCAGTATTCTATCCACCCTTTGAATAACATGTCACCATACGTGCGTACGTACGGCTTACCGTCTCCACGTCGTGGTGTAATTGTTATTCAATATAATATTATTTGGATGGGTATAATAATGATGTGTAACTCATGTAAATAATAAATATAACATGTTAATGATTCTGTATATATTATATACCATTCATTTATATATTATTTTAATATCAAAAGAATGATATTGTCGCTCGTACGTACGTACAGACTACCGTCTCCACGAACGCGATGAGATTCATTCTCCATCGTATCCATTCAAGTATAATTATCATTTTATGATTTAAAAATGATGTTTAAGGACTAGATATCATTCTGGATATGAATAAGATACAACAACCATGGCTTATGTAACAAAACATATAAAGAAAATGAGTAAGTTAACACCCGAAACGACGATAATTCTAAGATATTATTAACAAATCAATATTAAAAGATCATATATGATATCATATTAATGTATATGATTCTTGTATAATTTAGTAACAATTATTTCACTATTATACAGGAGGTTAACCTACCCCAACCAAGGAAAAGTACAAGGTAAGGGTTATTTCACAATCTCTTCTTTATCCGAGGTTGTTTATACGTAATAATCTACTGGGATCTCGTTATCATCCACATCCATGTTTCTTCAAAATGTATTTCAAAACATTTTTACTATTTACAAGAATATGGGTTAAAGTCATTTATACCCTTGTTTGACTTTTTATAAGAGGTTTATAAAGGAATCTTTCCGTCGTTTTCAAAACAAGGTCCTTTTTAACCTTTTCGACAGAATTGAGGTAAGAATGTTTTTTTTAACTTATACGGCGGGTGCAGTTATTTTCCTCCGTTATAAAATCTTCGAAGCTTTCCATACAAGATTATAAGAATATTTTCAATGAAAATGTTTTATTTTATATGGATCTTAAATGATTTCAAAATAAAAGTTGATACTTCTTTAAAAAGAATTTTGATTTCATCTATGTCAACATCCATTGATGGATTTTAAGATTATTTGAAGTTGATTTATTATGATACAAAACTTCTATATTGTATTGAAGGTTTTGTGATATGTTTGACTGTGGATGTGCTATTTTTATACCATTCATAGTTTATGGTGAAATTATTGACATTTCGTATGCTAGTTTTAATACGAATGTTTATGTTATGTTTAAAACTTTTCATATGGGAATGCATTGGACTTAATAAGTGACGGGTGGAGCCCGCTATAGCTCCTCGATGCATCGGTAGGTCTCATGAGACAAACTAGTGTCTTGGCACAAGGCCTTGAAAAAATATTATTTGTAGTCTTGGCACGAGGCCTTGGCTATGTGGTTATGATAGTCTGGCATTATGCATTCCAACATTATGAAAGTGGTTATTGATATTGCATGTGATTATTCGATTAGTAGAATATCCATGTGAACAAGTAAATGGCATTATTTCATTTTACTTTTTCCATACTTTGTTGAAGTTCAATTTTAAAAGGCTTTTGTTTTAGTAATTCATTGCCTTAAATGTTTATGCTTATTTTGAATGTTACGCTATATTGTTATCCTTACTGGGCATTTGAGCTCACCCCTTTTCTATGTTTTATTTTTCCCAGGTAGTGAAGAAGTAAATTATGAATGACTTGCAGGGATATAATGAGCGGTTAATAGTGTGGATATGAAGACTTTGTTGTTGTAGTAGTTTTTCACTTTGAAATGTAATGTAAAACTTTATGATTATATCTAGTGTTTCCAAGGCTACTAAACCAATCGGTCTTTCGGGATTTGATCTTTCTTGTGATCATGCCAATGTTATGTAATTAATGCACCGACTCTGGGTAGCTGGGGTCGGGGCGTTACAGTTGGTATCAGAGAAAGTTTAGTACAAACCTTGGAAGCTAGATTTAGATAAACTCTGATTAGAGCACGTATACCTAAGATGAACTTTGAGGATTAGTATAGAATAACTTCCTAGAATTTTGGTATTGTAGAGATTTTGTGTGTTTTCCGAGCAATACATCCCTGTCTGGATACGAGCAGGTAGAGGCGGCTCTGGCACAGATGTACCTAGGGGTAAAACCCGAAAACACCGCTTTGATCTAGACTCGAACGGGAACTGGTGCACGACAACGGGCCTTGCTGCACTCTTGGTTACGACACTCCCGGGGGATATGCTTAGGATAACTCTCTTTTTCTTTACAAATCATTATGAAGGGTTTATGAGTATATACTTCCTCAAAGAAAACATTTTTATGATTATGGATTATATCCATAAATAGTTCAATTTATGTTAAGTGTTTTATAAGTATGGGATTATGTATTTTGATTCATAAACTGATCTAGTGTATTCCATTGTTTAGAAATGGCGCCCAGTAGAAGGAATGAGAACTCCAGAAATGCACATGATCCAAAGAGAAGGAAGGATCATATCTTTCATGGTCTTAAGCTAGAATTTATAAGAGAAATAGTCTCCCATGTATTATCATCATATGAAGAAATAATATCATGTGTTGATAAGATAAGTAAAGATTTTACTGAGTCATATGGCTTTAAGCAAGAGAAGAGAAGGATAGAAGAGAGAAATATGGATAAAGGGAAGAGGGAAAAGAAGAATTTTCCCATATGTGGTAACTGTGGAAAGAAACACCCTGGAACTTGCCTAAAAGGAATTGGAGTTTGTTATAAGTGTGGAGGAAAAGGGCACAAAGTACGTGACTGCAAGGGTGAGAAAATGGTTTCAAATGTACAATGCTTCATTTGCAAGGAGTTTGGACACTACGCGAACCTATGCCCCAGTCATCAGAATATGCCGCAAATGATGCTATTGGATAATAATCAAGTTATGATACTACCACAGATGAAGAGGAATGATTAGAGTTCTTATGTTGATTATGTCAATTGAGTGTTGTATCAACAATGTACTTGTTATAATGATTATGGAGTATATAAGGATTGTACTGCAGTACTATTTCATTAAGGACTTGAGATTGTGTGGAACAAAGAAAAGTGACTCAATAGCAGGATAAATTTTTGGAAAATATATGGTTGAGAGAAAGATAAACCATAATATGGTTCTGATACCGAGTTAGTGATTTTAGAATAATACATTATTGATTTGGATAAATTATGTTGGATATTCTTGACTACCTTGAAACTGATTAATGATTTGTATATTCCATCATTTTTTTGGGGTTTAAAACATTTTTGGATTGATGAAGTATATCCAGAATTCTATATGGAATAGGGGAGCATGAATGTAATCAATAAGGAATATGGTAATTCAGGATGTTTCAGTGTATTAAAAGAATACAAGATGAAGGTATTCATATGCTATTATGGGGTAAAAAGGATCTACATTATTCTTACCTTCCTTATAAATGTTGGACTGTGAGTTTGGACAGAAGTATTTTGGATAGTTCTAGTTTGGATTATTTTGGATTGCCATAAAAGGACAACCCGGAGGTCGGGCGGCAACCCGTCGCGTCCGGCAATGCTGCGAGACTTGAACCCGCAACCGAAGGGCGACAAGGGTGTATCACCTACCACTGGCCCACGAGATGTCTTGGATTAAATAATGTAGTTTTTTTTAAAAAGATCTGGTAGATGAATTATAAATTCATTTATTTTGGAACCCTGTACGAATAGTATAAATAGAAATTTTTTTTACATTCTATTATCTTTTAGAGTGAAAGATGAGTTTGTGGTAGAAATTTATTAATGGATAAAACTCTAATTATAATCTTATCCAATCTCATAAATAAATTCCTCAACATTAATAAAAGGAACTTAGAACAAAAATGTTGTCCTAGATGGTACCTTAAATCATCACTAATTTATGGCTTTGGGATTGTTGGCCTTTTCATAGCCATGTTCTCTACCACTCTCCATCATATAATTGATGGTTAGATTTCTCTTCCATATCCATATTTTCCTACATGGAACCCTAGTATGTGTTATTTTCGGTAATCTTTATACTTTCCACTCTTTATTTTAAATAGAGGCCTCATTAATTCATTTTTCGATGTGGGATTTCAACTAAGATATTTTGAAACGTCAAAAATGTGTTATCCTAATACCCTATGTTTTGTTGAACCGATGGTATTTCAAATCATCATAGATTGATGAATTTAAGGACCTCAATTTTACACTTGTTTGTGATTGACGACCTCATTCACCACCTATAAATATTTATGTTTTTCCTCCAATTATATGTCTCTAATTGCCACCAATGTTCTCCTAATCGAGATCATAATTTGGTGGTGACCCTTTGATTTATCTTTTCCTCATATTAAGACTAAATTTTAGTAACCCAATTTCTGATGTGGGTTTTCCCACAAATATATTTTCTATTTTCAACCTTTTATTTTTGAAGAACAATTTCAAATTGCGAGGACACAATTTATTGAAGGAGGGGAGAATGTAACACCCCAAGATTTTATAGTGTGTTATTTCTTCAAAATAATTCAATAACTTTCACTACACACAACACCAAGTTCAATGGCACCATGACTTACCAAACAAGCTGTTCAAAAGAGGTTATGAATAGTGTTAACAAAATTTTAAACTTTATATAATCCTTATAATTTTAGAATCCATATTATGAGTTTCTTAGACATAATGTAAGAACAAATTCATTTTCAGTATTTCACTTTTACCAAATTTTAATAGTGAACCCTTTTTAGATACTATATTTTAAACTTTTTGACTAAATGGGGACATCAAAAATTTAAAATGAAACATCCCAAGCTTCCACGGTACGCTAGCGTGTGTTGTACGCAACACCGAGTTCTAACACACCGTAACCAATCAAACTAGCCGTTATGAATAGTAATACCTACTTTTTGAAATTATATATATTTTATATTTTAAAATGGACTTCATTTTTGGATTCGGAATATCGAATTTAGCCTAAGGTGAAATTTTGGAACATTTCGGATAACTTTCATATTTTGATGAATAGTGAAAATTACTAAATTTTAATTAAAAACAACTTTTTTAATCAAATTAATTACTAGTGATAAATTATGAATTTGAGTGGTTTTAAAGTATATTTAGAATATATTTTTACCATTTAATATAATTTTGGTCATTGGACATAATTATACAATTAAACCGAACATAAACAAGTTTCAATCTTTTGATAGTTATTATCTCTTAAAAACACGCTTTTTGTTTTGACAGCGGGAATTAATTTTAAATTAATTTCTGCCACTTATGTGTTTTCAATTTAGGAAAATGGATTCCATATTTGGAATCAGGATGTTCAAATTGTGTAAATAGGTAACTTTTATTTTTAGACATTTTGAATAGTTACTGTGGTAAATATTTTATTTACCATGGTTAAAGGGTAAATCCGGTAAATAAGGGTTAAACAAAATAATATTATAATAATACTAAATTACCATAAAACGTGTCTTAACCCTATTGGTTGATACATGGTCGACCATGGGCATTTTTGGGTCTGTTTTGGGACCCCATGGATCCACATGTAAGTGATAATGACACATTATATTAATAAAGCTAAAATAAAAATAAAAATGACATAAGCTTACATCTTTTAGAAGAACAATTTTTACATAAGGTTATACATGTTGTATTTTAGATTTTAAATATTCATTAGAAAGCTAAAACGATTTCCTACATAATGGTATTTTATTTATAATTTTTAGACATTAAATAATATATTTTATTCATGACACAATGATGATGCAGTAATTACTATAATAGTGAAAAATTAAAATAATTGATATTATAAATACCCAAATAAATATAATATGAAACTTTTAATGAATTAAACTAATTTTCTATGATAATATGATATATTAGGATTGATTTAATTGACTTTTTTCGAAGTAATCAATCTGTTAGGAGTTTCACAAAAATCAACTATTGAATAGTGTCAAAATTGACATAAAAGAGTTCTTAAAACCAATATTATATTATTAATTGATATTAAATTCCTAAAAATCTATGGTTCGGTCAAGAGACTTATATTATTATAGGTTCCTCATTAATGGACCACTTGGGGGTCGCTTGGATGTATATAGTAAGTTTATTAACCATATTATATAAAAATACAAAGAGACATTGTAAAAGTGAAACTAATTAACTTAGAGTTAATACTTAAAGATAAGGTTAATATAAGTACTCAAACCTGTATAAATTCTATTGTATGAGTTGTTTTCGACCTATCCCTACCTCATCCTTTGAATATTAAACTTTGGAGCCTTTGGAAACCGAATATGAATTTATTATAAATTAATATTTCTAGCTTTTCCAAAGGTGCCCCTCACCCCTCTTATAAAAAGGGCACTCCTCCATCTCATTTCTTCACATCATCAAAGCCTTTTGGTTCGGCCAAACTCTGCCCAAATACTCTCCCAACATCCCTCACTACAACCTAGAGGCCTTAGTTTGATCAGAAAGCCAACCTAAGGTGCCCTTTTGATCAAATCAAAATGAAGAACCCGAAGAAGAGGTAATGATTTCACCACCCTTTTCTAAGTTCATTTCTTCTTCCACTTCTTCTTCCTTTGTTCTTACCATTCTAAAATAATAACTCCAGTATCTCACATATACTGTGATGTTATTATAAGTATGGTACAACCATATTCAGTATTCTATCCACCCTTTGAATAACATGTCACCATACGTGCGTACGTACGGCTTACCGTCTCCACGTCGTGGTGTAATTGTTATTCAATATAATATTATTTGGATGGGTATAATAATGATGTGTAACTCATGTAAATAATAAATATAACATGTTAATGATTCTGTATATATGATATACCATTCATTTATATATTATTTTAATATCAAAAGAATGATATTGTCGCTCGTGCGTACGTACGGACTACCGTCTCCACGAACGCGATGAGATTCATTCTCCATCGTATCCATTCAAGTATAATTATCATTTTATGATTTAAAAATGATGTTTAAGGACTAGATATCATTCTGGATATGAATAAGATACAACAACCATGGCTTATGTAACAAAACATATAAAGAAAATGAGTAAGTTAACACCCGAAACGACGATAATTCTAAGATATTATTAACAAATCAATATTAAAAGATCATATATGATATCATATAAATGTATATGATTCTTGTATAATTTAGTAACAATTATTTCACTATTATACAGGAGGTTAACCTACCCCAACCAAGGAAAAGTACAAGGTAAGGGTTATTTCACAATCTCTTCTTTATCCGAGGTTGTTTATACGTAATAATCTACTGGGATCTGGTTATCATCCACATCCATGTTTCTTCAAAATGTATTTCAAAACATTTTTACTATTTACAATAATATGGGTTAAAGTCATTTATACCCTTTTTTGACTTTTTATAAGAGGTTTATAAAGGAATCTTTCCGTCGTTTTCAAAACAAGGTCCTTTTTAACCTTTTCGACAGAATTGAGGTAAGAATGTTTTTTTAACTTATACGGCGGGTGCGGTTATTTTCCGCCGTTATAAAATCGTCGAAGCTTTCCATACAAGATTATAAGAATATTTTCAATGAAAATGTTTAATTTTATATGGATCTTAAATGATTTCAAAATAAAAGGAGATACTTCTTTAAAAAGAATTTTGATTTCATCTATGTCAACATCCTTTGATGGATTTTAAGATTATTTGAAGTTGATTTATTATGATACAAAACTTCTATATTGTATTGAAGGTTTTGTGATATGTTTGACTGTGGATGTGCTTTTTTTATACCATTCATAGTTTATGGTGAAATTATTGACATTTCGTATGCTTGTTTTAATACGAATGTTTATGTTATGTTTAAACCTTTTCATATGGGAATGCATTGGACTTAATAAGTGACGGGTGGAGCCCGCTATAGCTCCTCGATGCATCGGTAGGTCTCATGAGACAAACTAGTGTCTTGGCACAAGGCCTTGACAAAATCTTATTTGTAGTCTTGGCACGAGGCCTTGGCTATGTGGTTATGATAGTCTGGCATTATGCATTCCAACATTATGAAAGTGGTTATTGATATTGCATGTGATTATTCGATTAGTAGAATATCCATGTGAACAAGTAAATGGCATTATTTCATTTTACTTTTTCCATACTATGTTGAAGTTCAATTTTAAAAGGCTTTTGTTTTAGTAATTCATTGCCTTAAATGTTTATGCTTATTTTGAATGTTATGCTATATTGTTATCCTTACTGGGCATTTGAGCTCACCCCTTTTCTATGTTTTATTTTTCCCAGGTAGTGAAGAAGTAAATTATGAATGACTTGCAGGGATATTATGAGGGGTTAATAGTGTGGATATGAAGACTTTGTTGTTGTAGTAGTTTTTCACTTTGAAATGTAATGTAAAACTTTATGATTATATCTAGTGTTTCCAAGGCTACTAAACCAATCGGTCTTTCGGGATTTGATCTTTCTTGTGATCATGCCAATGTTATGTAATTAATGCACCGACTCTGGGTAGCTGGGGTCGGGGCGTTACAATAATGTTGTACCTATGATAGTAAAATCATAATTGGTTACATCCAATTTTCACCAATCATGATTAGATACATCACATTATCATTTCATACAATTCAAAATAATTTATCATTTCATTGACGAAAAAACAATATTATAGTATTTTATTTGTAATTTTCTTAATCCCACTTCCCAAAATAGAGAATCACTTACCAACCATGAGATTCTATTTTCATAGGTGCCAATACAACAAAACAGCAATGATTTCTAATATGCACGGTAAACAAAGATCAAGCTTACTTAAGAATTTTACTATATCATTATATGATGTCATATTTCTAAAATATCTGACTTCATCATATGAATAAAATATTTAATATCATAAATATTTTTTTCAATATTAAAATAAATTATATGTCACTATCATGAATTCAAAGCAATAACATAGGAAATTGAATCAAGATATTCATTCTCCCATGTCACCAAACATGACATGCATAGTTTCATACACACAAATCAAAATCACATTAACAATATTTCCTATTCAATGAATGTGATATGCCATCATCACTATGAATAGTTTGTAAAATCAACTTTTATGGGATTATAACATCATTGCCCTTTATAATTTATCATTTAATACATTGTTACATTCAGTACTAAAAATACTTTAACATTAATGAATTATTATTAGTTACTCAATTTTTTAAAATTTATATAATTAATATAATCAATAAAATAAATTAAACACATTAAATATTAGTTATAAATTTTTTATTCATGAAATTTAATTATTTTAAATAATAAATATTATTTATATAATAAAATGTAAAGAACATAATAATACATCAAAAATATTATGTGGAAAATAATTATAACATATACTAATCACAGTACTACTCGTGAATGATTGATTTTATTCATGTAATAAATCATAATGTTATATCAAGAAGATCCAATTTAATTTCAATCCATGGAAATTTTTTAGTGATTGTTAAAATTATAAGGATTTTTTTAGTTGAAACATGAAATAATTTTTCAAACCCCTCTCACTCAATATTTTTAGTCAACAACTCAATACCCCCTCCCTAAATTAAATTCAATATTATTAATCTCAAAAACAAATTTTCAGACTTTTTTAATTGAGTAATTTGACATCACCTATTCCATATTTATTGATATCATGAAATAAAATGTACATTATTTATTATAAAAAATATATACTAAATTACTTTTTTTCGGTCATAGTATTTTGAATATAAAGAAATTAACTATTCCAATCTATATGCATCCTACGAGGTCAATTATAATAACATGTTCTTGATAGATATGATGAATATTTTTATATAATGAAGCTCTCGACTCTTATTAATGAATTATATATTTTACTCACACACCATAAATCATTTAATCATAATATATTTCCAATTTATTTTCTAACAACTCAATATGATACAATTTAAATGAAATTATACAATTTATTCTATAATATGAATAATTTATCTTCAAAAAAGTTATTTCAAATATATTTCTAAATGTTAATTTTATTAATATAGTGCACACAATTGAAATATTGAATAATATAATTTATATTCATATAGTATTCAATACATATTTCACAAAAATGTAATGGGAGTTCAAAATGAGTGTTTTTATAGGTAATAGTGATGGATTAAATCCATTCAAGATTTTTTACTCACATAGGTACCACAATGCAGACTCTTCCCAAAAATACATTATTGTTTGCACATATTCATTATGAAAATCAATAGAGAGGTATAATTAATGATTTAGTTATGAAGATTACACATTATAGAATTTTATAGATTGGGAATGGTAAAATACCCCCATTTATATATTATTTATTCTATACCATATATGTTTGTCTTCTATCAATGTCTACATGATCTCTTCATCAATAGAAAATAAAATATAAATAGTGAAATATACAATAATTGAGAATAGGTAATTATAAAAAATAAAACAAAGGAATTAAAAATAATGTTCTTGGATTGAATCTCGAGAGTTATTGTTTAATTTTTTTCATATCGTCTTTGTTGTTAAACCAATAAAATTATAGTGGTGGAATGATAAAATTGGATAATGTAAAAACAACAGTTCATCTTATAATATTTCATCCTAAGATATCCCCTTCCACACAAATTCTTCACACTATTCTATTAGTATTGATATTCAAAACAATTATAGTCAAGGACATATTTATCTCTGATTCAATAGAATGAAATATGCACATTAATACCATTAAACAACATTTTTTATTCTTTGATGTTCATTTTTTTAATTATTGTTGTATGAAATAGTTTTTAATTCTCCTACTTAACCACAAAATTCTTATAGGTGTCACTCCCGGATCATTAATTCAATGTTTTGATTCGAATCATATTTGGGTTCTTAGTGTTTACTGGGTTTATGGGTGTTCAAATATTAGATTTGGAGTCTCAAGTGTTCTTGTTCTAAGCTATTAGTAGTTGATTTATTGGATGATATTTGGACTTTGTTTAAAATTAATGTATAAGGATGAGGTGTCTTGGCATTGAAATTGGTAAATTCCCAGTGGGAACTTTTGTGGGGTAGGATTAATTGAAGGGTTTCCTCACACTTTGGTCCAAACCATGAGTCCATTTCAATATTTAAAAACAAAATTTGTTTGTTTTATAACTCCTAATTTCTTTATCATTTTTTACTCATTCAACTTACAATATGGCCCCCAATTTCATATGAAGAAATCCAAATCTATTTGGA
Source organism: Viscum album (assembly GCA_963277665.1). Taxonomy (NCBI): domain Eukaryota; kingdom Viridiplantae; phylum Streptophyta; class Magnoliopsida; order Santalales; family Viscaceae; genus Viscum; species Viscum album. The sequence continues at coordinate 1,879,394,526 of OY728130.1, forward strand.
ACCCTTATGAACTCATCATCTTGGTGGATTGAGGAGAATTATTCAGGTAGTGGGCTAATATGTTAACCCATTTTCAGATTTAAGGAAAAACAGTATTCCATTTACATATCATTAATATTTATAAAAATTTCTTTATTTACACCTCTAGATCAAGCCCAGAAACCCTAATCACACCCCATGTTCTATTTTCCCTATTTGGAGCTCATCTTCATTGTGAATTAGAGTGAATTTCCTCAAGGGTCCTCAAGTCTTACAGATTTGAAAATAAAACATTTTTAATTAAAAAATAATTCATTTTATACTCTTATACATCATTTTAGTCCCCACATGACCACATAATAATTATTTAAACCTCCAAATAAATTTTGGGTACTTGGATATTCTACAATTGGCGTATTTGTGGCAATTTCTTTAAAAAAATTCAACTAAGTGAATTCCTCTCATGTACCCTCTGATTATTTAAGGATTCCCACCTAATTATTGACGTTCCAAATGTCTAGAAACTAGAGTTAGATATAAATGGTTTGATTTTGTTTTTCATGGTCCAATATTGTGGATTTAGGTTCTTATTCACTCCCTTGTGGTGCCTCGGTGGTGCATCGGTGGTGTGTTTGATGTTTAACACAATGATTTGAGGGTATTAACACAATAGATGGGTGATTCAATTTGTAAGAATTTTTTTGATGAGTTAGATTACATTATTTACTTATAACTCAGGTTTATCATATGTTTTTTGTGGCCACAAATTCGTTTTGTATGGAATTTTTTGAGCATTTAATTATAATGCTTCATTTTATAAGAATGGTGTATTTTCTTATGAATCTCCTATAGTATCATTTGGGTTCATTTTAAAACATATTAAAATGGTTTAATAAATATGGATTGACCTATTAAATCAGGTTTGGTAGGTTTTGGGTGTGAATTTGGCCTTAAAATAGGGTTTTTGAATGGTTTCTACGTGCAAAACATTGTCATACTTCTTGGAAGTGTTTTCTGAAAATTGTAAATTGTTTATTGAGTTATAACAAGTGTTAAAAGGTTTTTTATGTAATATTTTGGTGGGGTATTCTATTAAACTGATTTTTTGAAATATAAAATGATTATTGGTGATGTAAATTATTTTGAGAACATTTAATGAATTGGTGGAATGTTTTATTAAATTGTAAGAAGGGTGTGTAGAGTGATTATGAGCTATTTTTGTGAGTATGATGTTAAATTGAATTTTAATGTGAATGTAATGTTATGTGACAAGATTCTGGAATGTTTTTTTGTATTTATTTTGGAAATGTAATTTTTAGGTCACAATGGTATTAATGATTTGTGGAACATTATTGAACACAATGTGGGGAAGCAGAGTATCTAGGTGGTCGGACGTGTACTAGTATACTAGTTATCTGGACTGGTGTCCTCCTAGTTTCCCGTAGAATGTTTAATGATTACAACAATAACAAAACTATTATACCATTATCGGTGACCAATAATTTATGGGTATATTCTCTACTAGTGACTCATACACAAGAATAGATATTTAATAATGTTACTTTTCACCAAGATATGAGGCACATGGGGTCGTAGCTAGCAACTTCCAAGGTGTGTTCTCGTGAATAGTGTTCATTGACAATATGATACTCACTATCAATATATGATTTTTTTGTTTTTAAATTATGTATCTTGTGAATTTTATTTAAAAGGGTCAATTCCATTGAAGACCCCCCTTAAAAACTGTTTTCATTTAATGTTGCATCCATTATAAAAACGTTTCATCCATTTCTAATTTATAAAAACATGTATGTTTTTATCTTATAATTTTTATAAAATTGAATAATTTGGTTGGAATTTTATTGGACTAATATTCGCACCCTACTTGAACTTATGGGTGTATGTAATTTTGGTAATATTTTTCGCCGGTATGGAAAAATCATTTAGTGTTGGTTTCTGTTGTTAGTTTCTAGTCATTGTGATATGTTTTGGAGAAGGATTGGGGAGGATATACCTTTTATTGTATTGCACCTTGAGATATTTTTTCTACTAATTTGGAGTTGTTCCCCTCTTGGCCTTTTTCTGAAACCATTTATTTCAGTTCTAAGTCTTATTAAAGTCCTATTTCGATCATATTTTTAGATTATATTTATTTATTGTTTTTGGATGTTTAATGTTTCTAAATTCCTATAACTCATTACCAAACATATTTTTTATGATACATGGACACTTGATCCAAAACATGAGGTTCCAGAATGATCCTTGTTCTTTACTACATATTGGGACAAGCTTATGTTTTGATGGTGACAAGATATGGTTCGTAATAAAATATTATCAGAGGAGGTTCTCCCTTGCTTGGTTCATGTTCTGTTGGGAACTTGTTTGGGCAGACTAGAGCTATGATTTTCACAACATGAAATTCCTATTACATGTAATATTTCGGGTAGAACACCTTATGATGGGATTCAAGTCTCCCTGGGATATTGGTTTTATCTATGTTCTATTGATCTCATAGTTCATCCATGATTGGGGAAATGAAAATAGAGTTGGGGTAATGGTCTCATTTGGCTCGCAGGGCATGGAAAGGAATGTAGAGTTGAGGATAATTCCCTAAAAAACACTATTTTATTTTTAGGTGATTGGAATATGGATTCCACCCATATGTCCATGACACTCCCCAACACTAATTTCCCCTAACATTGTACTCATATTTTTATTTTGGAATTTCAAAAACATGGATTTAAAGAAAAAAATTAATGACTTGATTTTATGAAGTGTGAATTTTTATGAAATTATTTTCTATTAAAGAGAAAAAAATTTGATTTTATAATGGATTGAAATTAATATGAATTATGGTTTTGAAATATGAAATGGTGTGTTTACACCTCCAATGATAGTGTGAATTATGGTCAAGTTGGTTTTAAAAATATTTTTTAAATACAGTTTTCTGAGATGTTGAAAAGTGTTTTGAATGGAATGAAGTGTTTTGGAATTTATATGTGGAGTTTGAATATGAAATTTGATTTGGTAATTGGTGGGATATGGAAATCATACATGAATTTCTAATAACTTGTTTTAAATGGGGATAAATGAGTTTCAAAATGAATGTGTATTGATGAAATGGAGTTTGTTATACAATGAGATGTTTTTTGAAATGGGTTAAGATGTTTTGAATGTAATGTGTACAAATTGTAGTTGATATTTAATTAAGGTATAATGTATTACTAATAAGTATTTTATGATTTTTAAATTGTTTTGTATTTTATGGTTTGTGGTTTGGAGAAAAAAGGAAGTGTTAGTTCAATGTCTTGGTTTTGAAAAGTGGAAAGAATGTTTTATCATTTAGTATTTCCATGACTAACCACATGCATGGATTTACATGGGAAGATGGTTGGTTAAGGGATCTGATATATTATTTATAGTATGGATATGATAATGATTCCTAGTGTGGCATGGAATCAATCTTGTGTGAGGCCTATAGAGTAATATTGTTGGAGGTCCCAACAACCAAATAATTTATTTTAAATGATTTCATTTTAGTGGAAATTTTGATGTCTAGATGACTAGTTTTGTTGGCGTGTCTTAGGTGTTTATGGGAATAATGTGGTGTAGTTTATTTAGTTCAAGAATCATTCTTATTTGAACTATGTTTTGGGGTTTTTTTTGGGTAAGATAGGATGAAGTGTTAATTCTTTGTCCTTTGTGAGAATTTTACCAAGAAGCTGTTGTATTTGTTCTCCTAATGTGTTCAGACCTTGTTTGTGGTACGTTTTGACTAAAGGAAAAACTTGGATGGGTTCTTGAATTTTATTGTTTTCTAGGTTACTCCCACATAAAGGGTTAATTAATGATTTAAGTACAACCTTGTGTCATTCTCCATTGGCAAGCCCTCCAGTTGATCAACATATAGACTCTCTTCTTGGGATTCAGGGTTGAGTCTACAACTATTACATTTCGGTTATGTGGGTCCTTATATAGTCAGAGAGTGTTTTGGGAAGGTTGAAATACAGCTTCATTCCATATGTTTTTTCAAGATTCCAAACTATTCAATGGTGAATTTTGACATTGTTATGTCTTCATGTTTTATTGGAAGTGGTGATGGGTATTTCTAGTAAGGAAGGTGAAAAAAAATATGGTTATCGGTTTAAAATGTATATAGGAATTCCCTTTGGGTCTTTCATCAATATCTCTGAGGGAAGGCTTCTTGTTTAAGAACAAGTGTGAAAACATTGTTTCATTCAAGGATGTTAGAATAGCTTTCAAAAATTTCATGAAAACTGGAACTCTATTCATGTTTTCTCTCTTGGTAATTACCCTATCACATGAAAGGGTCATGATTGGTGGTGTCTTATTGTGTTGGATTTTCTTTTGAGGGAAGCGTTGGATGTTTATAAACAATTTTTGGTATTTTTCTAAGTGAAGTAATGTTTCTATTCTATGAATTTTTAATTCCTCGTTTCAATTTATGAAGTCTTCCATTGGTTTTCCATATTTTATTTCATTTTTTGTGTGAAAAAGGTGATGCATGTGCATCACTTGAAGATCTATTCGGGTAATGGTGTGTTGTTTGAGATTTTGATTTTCATGGGGGTTTGTGATTATTAGATCCTAACAGCGGCACATAAGATGCTTAAAAAATAAAGTGTCCACCCATAGGCCTCAGAGTCAATCTCTTCATGCATTCAAGAAATATCGATGGGTTTAATAGACCGTGGTTTCAATCCCATATCAGATGAGTCATGTAGAAACACATTAATGTTTCAAAGGGTTTTTTTCATGTGGTTCCTTGTGGTGGAAAGGGGTGTGGGGACCCTATCCATTAGCATTGTAATATATATTGGCCAAGATTCCCCACCATAATTTTAATGCGGGGGGGGGGGGGGGGGGGGTTCCTAAAAACAAGTTCTTCAACCCTTGTGTGTGAACCCTTAGTGTAGTTTTTTATGTATTAATATCGTAGGAAGAAAGTTATAGATCTTTTTTGTTTTAGCTCAGTCAAGGATCTTGATGCTCAAGGTGGTTTTGAACCATGGATTGTCTTTGCTGGTTTAGAGTTTTTTTTGACTGACCCTCCCCTATAGTGGGATTGTATATTATGGGGTCTTCTTCATGTCGGTCCCTATTAGTTGGTAATGGTTTTTTGTTCTTATTGTGGGGAGACCCACCAAGTGTCTTATATTTGTTTTTTGGGAATAAGTCTACTATTTTTCTATCGCTTATGGTTAGGAGACTTTTTGTTCTCCCCTTGTGGGTGTCCCTATTCTGTTTCAGGAAATTTAGTTGGCTATTATGGTGGGGTGTCCGTTCAGGTTTCCTCGTATTAGTAATTCAGTTATCATCCTAATGTGGGGATGGTGGAAGGTAGTCTCATTCAGAGCTATTTGACAAAAAAAATTATCCATTATTAAATGTGGGATTGGAGCATGCACAATGTTATGTTCTTTAAATATGGTTGATTATTTCAGTTATGAGGGGTAGTTTTTTTTGGTGAGAGTGTCCCTTCCAGTTTTTGTTCAACTAGAGGTATTTTGACCTTTTTGGGGTGGAGGAACATCACATGGGAGTCCATCACAGTATATCGATCAGGTTTTGTTTTGGAATATGGAATTATTGTGTCTTTCAAGGAGAGGAAATATTTATTTTGGGGAGAATTTTCACCTCTAGATCATTATTCCGTTCTATGTTTCAAATCTTATTTTGGTTATTAGTTTTATCTTGGATTCTAGGTGTTCAGGGACTAGATTTTGTGTCTCAGGTGTTCTTGATCAAAGTCATTAATCCTGGAAATCATGGATAAAATTGGCCATTTATTTTCTTTAAAATAAAGTTATACAAATGAGGTGGATTGTAATTAAATTTTGGACACTTCTAGTTACACCATTTGTATGGTTTGTTTATTGGGGCTGTTTAATCAAGATTTTGATCAAACAATGGGCTCATTTACATATTTAAAAACAATAATTTTTTTGTAACTCCTCTGTTTTTCATCATTTTCCCCCCATTATACTTCCATCATGGAGTCACATGACATATTAAAACCTCTATATCCATTTTGAAACCGTAAGAACTCATTATGTGGGTGCATTTGGGTGATTTATTCGGGTATTGGGCCAACTTGTGAGCCCATTTCCGAATTTAAAGAAATAATTTATATCATTTAGATATCATACATTTTTATAAATTTTCACCCATTACACCTCTCACTCGAGCCAAATGAACCCAATTTTCACCACCCATGTTCCATTTTCCCTCTTTGGGTCTCATATTCAACGTGGATTTGGGTAAATGTCATCAACATTTCTCTAATTTTACAAATTTCAGAATGAAATTTGTTTATTTAAAAAATTATTCATTTTTAATATTTCCACCCATTTTAGTCCCCACCCAACCTCTGCAGATTTTTTCAAACCTCACTTCCAGTCATGAATACATGGAGATTCAAGCATTGGTGTATTTGAGTGACTTTTTTTAATGTTTCTCAAGTATGTAAATTTCTCTTCTATTCCTTCCATTTCCATTAGGTTTCCCCATCCTTCCTGAAGTTCCCAATGTCCAAAGACTAGGGTTTCATACTAATGGGGATATTTGGGGGGTTTGAGTCCAAAATTGTGGATATAGATTCTTTTTCACTTCCTCGTCGTGCAGAGGTGGTGTGGTTGAAGTTTCACAAAATGATTTGATGGTTTTGACTGGGAAGGCCAGTGATAACATGTCTATGTACTTGTTGATGTGTTATATCGATTTAATTACTTATCTAACTAGTTCCTAATATTTTTTTCGTGGTATGAAATCTTTCTTCGATGGAATTGGTACATCATTTAATTTTAAAGATGCATTTTTATTAAAATGGCGTTTTTTTATTGTGTAACACTTGTGGTATCATTTGGGGTCATTTTATAAGACATGAAAATTTGTTTAATAAATGTGTATTGGGATACCAAATTGTGTTTGGTATGGTTTAGTTGTGAATTTAGCATTGAAATAGGGGGTTTTAATTGGTTTTATGTTCAAAACATCTTTATACTTCATGGAAGTTTTTTTATGAAAATTGTAAATGGTTTATTGAGTTATACAAAGTCTGAAAATGATGTTTAAGAAATGTTTTAGTGGTTATATGCTATTAAAATGGGGTTTTGAAGAAAAAATAATGATAGGTTATGTAAAACGATTTGATAACAGTATTTGAATTTTTGAAATGTTTTATTAAATTTTAAGTATGGTGTGAAGAATACATACAAGATTTTTTATGTGAGTAGGATGTTAAATTGAATTTGAATGTGAAGGGGGTGTTATGTAACATTATTATGACCTGTTTTGTGTGTGTGTATTTTTTAAATAAAAATATTAAGTCCAAATGTTATTTTATGAGATGTGGATCTTTATTGAGCACAAATAGGGAAACCTAGGTATCATGGTGGGCGTACATGTACTAGTATGCTAGTTATTCAATGTTATTTTTTCTATTTTTTCACATAGTATGTTTGAGGATGAAAACATTAATTAAACAATTATTATTATTTTTAGAACACTAGGTTATGGGTATGTTCCCTTGTTGTGGTACATTCTTAAGAACAAATGTTTATTACGGTTACTTTTCATCGATATACGAGGTAGCTAGGGCCCTTAACTAGGTAGTTCTTAGAGGTGATCAGGGGACTAGTTCTAATTGAAAATATGATACTGACCATAGTTATATAGTGTGTTTTTATTGAAACATCAATATCTTGTACATTTTTTTAAAAGTGATCATTCCTTAAAATAAGCCCCTTAAAAATGGTATTCATTTAAAGTTACATCATTTAGAAAATTGTTGATACCTTTTTCTATTTATGAAAACATACAAGATTTTTATATTATAATTTTCAACACATGGAATATTTTCGATGGAATACTATTGGGATTAGGCTCACACCCTACTTAAACACTTGTGTGTAATTATATTTGATAATTATTTTCCCAGGTAAGGAAAATGCTTTTAGTTCTAGTGCTTCTTGTTTTTAGCATCCATTCATGGTGTTCTGTATAGAATGATTGGGTATGATGGAACCTTTCCTTGTGGTAGCACTTGATTTATTTTATGATGTTAATTTCTTATTTAGGATCTATTTTTATTTTTATAAAATCATGTATTTCGGTTCTTAATTTTATTAATGTCTTGTTTCGATTAAATTTTTAGATTCAGTTTAGTTGTTGGTTTTTGTTTTTTAATGCTTTTAAATTCAGGTAAATAATTCCCAATCACATTTCTATGATAATCATGCCCTTTTTATAACTAGTGGGGATTAGTAAAACCTATAGGTAATTGGCACATATTGGGTTGTATGTTAGTTTGGATTGAGACTAGATCTGGTTTGTGATAATATGAGTCTCTATTAATATTCTATAGTTTTTTACAAAAATATTCATGTTTTATCATATCAATTTTAGTCAATGATGACCATATTCATTACTCTAATACAACTCAATGAATATTTCGAAATCAATTACAATGAAAACTTACATAAGATATTCTAATTGGTTAATTTAAGGAAAGCATATACACCTATATTGAGCCTTCAATCTTTATTGCCTATCCCATTCATGAATTTCAAATTTTTTTCCCAAGAATTCCATTAATTAATTTAATCAAAATACTATTTTTACACTATTTTTTCATTAATTGTTTTTCAATATCCTATATTTTTATTTAAATTTCATTATAGGTCATATAAATTTATGAATATAAATCTAGTATCCATTTTATGTCAGATTGATCAATTCACTATATGTTTATTCATCCTAAAAAATTTGGACACATAATATCCCATCTTCTATAGTAAAAAATAACATTAAAAAAGTTTGATACATAGTAGAAAGTTATATAATATATATTTATTTTAATGATATATTGGAAATTTACCCCTCAAGTGCATGTCCCACACAACCAAAATCTGCATATCAGGGATTCTAATTGTTTTTATTTTATATATCATTAACATATTGGCTATAGATGGTAATTTTTTTTTAAAATTTAGAATATTCTATAATATCATTATAATGAGTAGAAAAATAGATACCACATTTCATTAAATTCATTTTTTTATTTCATTTTCACGATGTAAACAAAATTTAAATGAGTGATAATGATATAGAATAAAAAGTACTTAATTTTCATGAACATGATTTTCAATAATTAGATCTTAAACATTATATAACAGGAATTTATCTTCCTTGAAATATTTTTTTCACATTTACCTCAGACCATTCAATAATTTTAGTTATTCATATTCCATTCTTCATTACCCAACCTTCAATAACTTGAACTCACCATGACTTAGCAGTAAGGTTATTGATGACCACCATGGGCTAGGTAAAATTACCTAAACAACATGAACTACCATTATGATTTATTTTTATATAAGGGAACCAATAAAAAGGTTATATAATGATATAGTAAAATATTATTTACATAAATAAAAAACTGAAAAAGATACAATGTCATAAATGAAATGATGCGAGGTAAATTGAATAAGTAATTTATTTAAAACATTTTATATCCAAATTCCATGTGACATATGTTACAAAAAAAATACCACACCCTACTCTAAAATCATTCCACCCCCATACTACTTCACATTTCATTAGACTTCATCAAATTAAACATGATCTACATCAACTTATCATTTTTTACAGGGTGTAGATAAAATGGCCTAGTATAACCCCTGAACATTTTTCTTGAGAAGACTATATAAAATATATCAATTATTCACATGTATATAAAGTCATTGTGGGATATATATTTTTTACATAGTTTGATATAAATCATAGATAAATAAACCCATTAAATATTAGTTATAACATAACAATTAAATAGTTTTTCAATTCATTTCCACAAACAAAAATATCAGAAATTTCAAATACCACAACTATTTAAAACAATCCCATGGAATAAAAAATTCAACGTCCTAGAGAATCATCATCAAATTATTTTTATCAATTGGAAACTAGGTATTCACATTATCTTAGATGAAATGTTATATGGGTTGCTAATAAACTCCCATGTGTGGCTTCAATCCCAACCTAGGAATCTGATTTCACACATTATCCTAGAAGAATTTGTATAGGGAGAAATATTTCATCCAAAAAGATAGATACATTCATCATCATCAAAAAAACAATGTTTTACCATATTATAGTCAATAAGAGGGAATCTAATCTATAAAAAACCTGATTTGATAGCCAATTACCTAAGAACAAAAAATGATGAAATTGATCAAGATAATGAATCCCATTTCTACGATAGATCAATGTGAAATCAAATTAGATCAAGTCAAACAATATTTATCTATTAACAATAATTGTGATATAATTTTTTATTGTAGATGAAAATTTGAGATAAATAAGATCAATGAATATTTAAAATTAATGGGAACATTCCATTTAAACACTATATATAACACCCAATGATCCATAAAAAATGAACACGTAGAGGAATTGAGACTCTAAAATCTCTAGGATGAGTTCACATTATTATTATTTTATTCTACTGGGATATAAATGAGGTAATGAGGATATGATACACATTTAAAAAGTAAATCTTCATTATTTAAATTTTCATCACATAATTTTTTACATAGTTTAATAAAATTTTCACTAAATGTGTACCGTTTTCAGTGATCTTTGAAAATATATAGGGGTTGGAAAAATGGATTAAAGAACCATATGTGAATTTTGAAAAATAAATATATGTAATGTAATGAAAATTTAGAAGAAGGACACATGGTTTTCACTAAACTTGTTCAAAACTAGACACCCTCTTCTAGAACCACAAAAATATGGTGAATAGTTTCTTTGGTATACCATCAAAATCATCCTATAAAATTCTCCAACTAGCATATTTAAATTTCTCCCTTATTTCATATGAATAAAATATAAAATTTTATAGAATATAGTATGGTTTATGAGTAGATTGAACATGATACTTTGTAGATCATAGATCCATTATGATGATATATTAATAATATTACACATAGTATATCCCTAACAAACATATTTTGAAAACATAATGGAGTATCTCCTGAATTAAGTTTCATTTTGGAAATATAAGAACACCATTAAATAAATAATTTGATATTTAACCTATACCCAACATACCCTTTTCACACATTGGGTGTTTTGTTTAATAATAGTCATGTGTGGGAAGGTAAATAAATAACCAAAAAAATTTAATTTTTTTTTAATTTTCATGACCAAATACACTATAATTGAAAAAAATTAAATCTATATCCAAATGTTAGCTACATAACCCTAGATATTTTAGAGGACCTTGGAGGGAAAATGTGGTGAATGATAGCATAATCATGGATGAGTGATCAATTATCCATGAATATTTCCTTAATTAATAGAGTTCCAGGATCTCACCCCAGACAAACGTAGATGATAAATTATTTACTAATAATAAGCACAATATTGGGGTAAGTTGTTTAATTTGGTTATTTTTTTCCTCATATCTGATTATACAATGTGAACCACGAATTTTTTCCCATGATTTTTTTCTCCCTTCAATATTTCAATTTTTATTGACAATATTCCATAATAATTGGGAATTTATTGGTTGATTATTTGTTATTCTCCAAAATTTTATATTTTTTATATAAACATATTGATTCCAACTAGAAAAATGGTCAGAATAGATTTTTTTAATTTTTTGATTTGGTCTTTTATCCCCTCCTTCAATGAAGGAAGATCATCAATATTTCATTATCCAAGAGGTTTCAACATATATAGAAATTGATCATTATCCAATAATTCAATCGAAGAATGAATTATATTATTGGGTTCAAATTCAATATCCAAGGAATGATCTTGGTGTGATGGTGATAATATCGAACTAGAATATGGATCATGAGTTCTCATTTTAGAGATGAGAATTTCAAAAATATGATTTGACTGAGGTGTTCATAAGTGGATGAGTGAATATAATGTGGCCACATAAAACATATCATTCACAATAAAGGATAGATTTTAGTATGATTATAGATTTCATTGTTTTATTATAGGAGAATGTGGTGTGGATGAGATGTATTAAATAAAATGAACATTCCAGGAAAAGCCTATAGACAAGGCATGTAGCATCGATTAACACACACCTTATAAAGCCATTTCTTTAGATTATATGGGTTAAATGTAGAATAAAATATCACATAACATGTGAACCTTTCACATTTTATATGAAAACGGGTTGGTAACATAATTTTTACCCAAGGGGTACATTGGAAAAAACATGATGAGAATACTAGTGGAAGACCAATATACATGGACACGAGTAGTGTACACAGTGAAGACAACTATAAAGGGGAAAGAGTTGTGTAGAAGAGGACTAACTAGAGGATATATGCATGCCCAGATACTCGAGAATTTATAGAAAAATTATGAAATAATGTTTCGATTATATAAATTCCATATACTTCTCCCAATAAAAGTTTAATCCCCCATTCACTTCAATCTAGGTGATTATCCATGGGTAATGATCCCTTAGTCCTTCTCTATGAGGGTAAAATGAGATATCATATGTTAACCATATGAAGAGTGATCCCCTTAATGTTTTATTTCATGATAGTTTCATGTTTCCATGTATCTGTATCATATTGTTGTTATCTAAAATTAATCCTTTTGTCATGTTAGGTATATCAGCACTCGCTTAAAAGGAGTGTGATCACTATCCTATTGGATTACTCTAGTTATGGTTATCTATACTCTAATGGCATTGGGTGTGATTCACCATCAATGTATCAAAATATTATATGTTCCAAAATATGTATCTTCATATATTTTTCATTTGAATACAACCTCTCGAATGATTAACATTAGTGTTATATTTTTTCAAGAGTGGATTCTCTCGGATGATCATTACATTGAAACGTCAAGGACAATTAATGGACCGAACTATGGATGTGACTATACATTGTTGATTAAGTTCAATATTATATATATCTTGGACTCCTTTATACATCATTATTACATTTCACTCTTTAATTATTAATGATTTTGGATTTCATGCTGTCCAACTATATATGTTACCCACAACCATGTAGGGGAACTCCTACACTTTTTTCACCTTATGCAGATGATTGTAATTTTGATAGAGATATTATATGAAAAGAATTAGGTAGATCATAGATTTTGTAGATAGACTAGAGTCAATTTTTGGTGTTTCATTTAGATATTATTCACCTCCTTAATATTATATTAGACTCTTTTGGAGTTGTGGTGGGCTTGTATATGACCCCTTTATTTTCCCACAGTTTTGTCATACTCTGTAGTGAGATTAATTTGTATAAATATTTCATGGTATCAAATATTTAAATCCTATTTTTATTATATATTTTTTGTATATGTATTCACGTGTACATGTACCTTAGTACATGGATTACCATTTTGGTGATATGGATTCTTAGTACTTGTGAACCACTATTGGACTTTGGGAGGTGGGAATGGGGTGTCATGTTTGGTTTCTCATAGGCTAGGTTATTTATGGTGGGCCATGTCATGTTAGAGTGATATCTAGTGGTTGTTTTCTTAGTAATGTTTTTTAGAGATAGTGTACATCTATGGTTTGGTTTCAGAACTATTTAAATAGTGTTACAGTGTCTTGATTCATCTCTTAGGCATGGGAACCCAGTTGGTTTCTTCGACAAACATATCCATTTACCATGTATATAATAACATACATTCTAACTCAACACATGATGGCAATATTTTCATGAAAACACATTAGTACTTGCATCATAGATGCTATGATTTTCTTGTCCTGTCTTTCTTGAGTTAGCTCCCTAGAGATACTCCATAACCATGTCTAGTCTTGACATGGAAGGATGATTCCATGTTGATATCCATATAGGTTTTCATCGATGGATTATAAGGATAACATTCCTCATGATGAGAAATTTCTCATTGGGTATATAGAGGATGTGGTTTGACTACGTGGCATAATGATCTTACCTCCACCCACTAACTTGTTTTTCGCTTCAGAAGTACTCATGGATGTTGTGCAGAAGATATGAATACGACATAGTTTATAGTGGTAGAGACCCATCAATTTTTAGGGTTATATAGACCTTCATAATTTTGTGGACTATCTTGAGGAATTTTATAGATTTTATAATCATTTTAGGGCCCCCTATCATATGGTTGCCATAGATACAATCATTCTCTAGGTATTTCAATGGTGGTGGTGGATTTTAGTGACTTAGATGTATAATCAGGTGTCTATCAGATATAGAGAGATTTTGAATCTCTTAATTGTGGTTTTACCAAGTATTTTTTGGAATTACATATTGAGTATATTTTGGAGCTCTTAAAGGGATACATGTTAGTAATAGAGTATGTGTCAATGTTCACTAACCTCACAATATTCCATGGTAATGGTTTCTGATTTATTTGTTTTAAAATAAACTTTCTAGCATGGATTTGGTAGATCTATGTAGCATATTGTGGTATATCATGGAATTTTTCATTATTCTTATTTGATATAGTGTTCCTTAGTGGTAGAGGGATTTATGGATGAGTAGTTTCCAAATATGTTTTTGAGTGGGAAACCTAGAGATAACTTTTTATTAGCTGGTATTCAATAAAAAACTCAGGGGTCCAAGAATGTGATATGTTTATGTGAATAGATACAAGATAGAGGGTTAGTATTTTATGTATAATATGACCATTTGGGATAATAGGGGTGAGAATTGATTCTACTCCTATTATTTGAGAGATCATATCTGATTAGATTGTATAACCCAACATAGACTAAGAAACCTAGATATCTAGGGGAATAACTGGGTTGAGATAATGGATAAGGAATGAGGTTCGTAGGTTATTTAACGTAGATGAGGAGTTGGGATAGATCTTAGATGTGAATGAATTTTTTATTAGTTTCCACCACTAACCAATGGAGTTCTAGGATTGAATCAGGGGGAAAGTGTTCAGGGACATGGGAATATAGTTAATAGAGGCTTACAGGTCATAGAAACTGGGTATGATACAAGTTATTCTATATCTCTTATCTAATATAACTTCTGTATTGATTCAAATATAGAAGACCCGATATATTCTTTTAAAATCCCTAGTTTTAGATCAAAATATTCCATTGCATCCATTTTCTTAACAATTGTGTATTTAAATTCATACCAAGGGAGATTCACTGATCGTACAATTTTGCGGACAATTTGAATTGATTATTTGATGATAATGATTCATATAATATATTTTCATTTTCAAAAGGAGGCATTATGACCTCATTATATATAGGTACTAGATCTCTATATTTCATGCACATATTAATAGTTTTAGGGTGATGATGTGGTGAATCCATGTTAATGGATTGATATTTTACATCATTGGAGTTATTACTATGAGGGATGAGTATTAAGAGGCTTGTAGAGGATGGTACACCAAATTGATCATCTACATTCTAGTATAATCCATATTTTAAAATATACTACGATATTCCACTTTCCTAACATTGTGAACATGTATGAGGATATCATCCCTAAAGATGTGAAGGGATTACCTCCATTTTACGAGATTGATTTTTATATAGACCATTACCCATTAAGACTTGGTGTATGATATCTTACATGTTTCATTGACGAGGAGGCATGTTTGTGACCCATCAAATCAAATTGTTTTGGTTGAGATGGATGTTGGTGATGGACCTACAACCATAGAGTACTTTATGGTAGCAGAGAATCAGTAAGATGGAATCCCTTATTAGTGAGAGATTCCTATAGTGTGTTCTGTTTGAAGCATATGAATGGTTCTGATATCACATTGGAGTGGGAAAACTGTATGAAGTCATTTTACCTTCGTCTTAATTTTTTGGGTTTTTTCTTTTCAGTAAGGAACCCCCATGGTGGGGATAATGTAATGACTGTATGTTTTTCCTTATATCACATTGTTATATTATAGTGAATATTCAAAAGGTTCATCATCGAGTAAACAATTGATTATGATTCCATGGTATCCTAATTGTTGATATATTATAAATGTTAAATATATTATATTATATGTTCATATTTTAAAAAAATGGACAATCTCAAAAACATCTTTTAATATACTAAATATAATTCCACTATTATTTTAAAAATTATATTTTTTACCCTATGCATGACATACAATTTTCACATGTCATTTATTTGGATTTAGTGTTTTTGGGATAAGAATATTAAAAAATATAAAAATATATTTATTATTGTTAATTTAATTTTCGTGACACAGTCGACTACTATTTAAACACAATTTTTGGAAAATATTATGGATAACTACATAAAAGAATTAATTTCTAGGGACTATGGACGATGTATTCTACATATGATAGTAGGATTGTGGATTGACAGTCAGTTTTTTCAAGGATATATCATTCATCATTAATGTTCTTGAATCTCATTAATGAAAATGATGAT
Source organism: Viscum album (assembly GCA_963277665.1). NCBI lineage: Eukaryota > Viridiplantae > Streptophyta > Magnoliopsida > Santalales > Viscaceae > Viscum > Viscum album. The sequence goes on from OY728130.1 coordinate 1,879,410,938, forward strand.
GAATTAATTATTCATCAGAGACTAATCAAATATTATTGTAGGATATTATATTGTTTTGGATTAATCCATTTATTTTATATTTCCCTACTTAATATGAGTTAATTACATTTCAAATGATTTCACACATTGATATTTAATTTTTTTTATCACCATTTAGAATTAGATTTTTATATTGTATTATTACTTATTCTCTTACATTCAATGTTACATTGTATACTTTTTGTGGTAAACTAGATAAATTAGTCAATAATAATTTCTTGTCTTTTTTTTTGTTTTCTGCTTTATACACTAATTTTTTCAATGATCATTCTAAGTATATCACTTGACTTGTGGTTCGAAAATACTCAAAAAATAATCTTATAATCATTGATAAATGATTAACTAATCATTTAGTTTTCTTTGGATTCATGATCTATTTATTTATAATGGAATAATGTTTATTAAATAGAATCAGTTCTTGGATAAGTATTTTACATTTCAAAATTTGTAATTACAATGATATGATGTAATAATATATTACCTGAATGGATGTGTGGCTTGAATATAGACACCATAGATGGATGAGGCTGGGTTAACCCATGATATGATTTATATAGTAGAATATATGAATTATTGTAAGGTATTTGTAGCATGTGTGATCCATTTGAAATAAAATCACCATTCTAAATAAAATTGATAAACATTACATGTAGTTTATATTAACATACAACATGTGGAACCATTTCCACATCAATTATAGATTTTCGTAGAATTAATTTAAGACATTGTATAACTATTCAAAAACCATGTGATAATTAGTTATTGACATGGTTTTTATACCCATGTTACATGGTACTAGACACAACTAGAACACATTCTCATGACTAGTATACATGGAGATGACGAACAGAAATGGAAAAAACCAGTGTATATAGGATTGAATAGAGACCAAATCCATGGATCAGAGGACATAGTCATGGCCATGGAATTTGGAATGTCTAGACTTTCAATGATGTAATTTTTAATTTCTATAAATGTGATTTACTTCTCTAAGAAAATTTCAATACCTCATTATGTATATTCTATATGAGATTGAGTATTTAATATTCCATTTTTCATCACTATTTGTGTACTAAGGGAATCCCATCAATATTACTGGATTATTTATGTCCTCAATGAGTTAGATTATGATAGATTTAGATACCCCTATCTGTGTAATAGGTTGTGATCCTCTATAATTCATCCATAGTTTTAGTCATGTATAACATTATCAAATTTTATGCCATGTGATCCCTATCCATATTGATTACTGGGGGTATGGTTAGGTATCCCCCATATAACTTTGGTGTGATACACTATATTTTTTTAGAAATATTCTAACTTCTAGGTTATACCTCTTCATAGAGTGATCAGATCCGATTGACCTCTCAGATGAGCGACATTACTGTTAGAAACAACCCTGGAGTTATTTATCCTGGTTGACAGTTATGTTTAATACTTGAGGGGAATTATAATATTTAATTATATATGTGACCCTATATATATACTTGGTGTCTATCTTCAGTATATCTATTTTTATTTTTCCTTGATTTCGTGTTGATTTTCTTTTATGATCTATGTTTGGTGACTTTTGTGTGTAATTCTTAGAATTTTTTATCACCATTGTAAAAACTCTTACTACATGTGAAATGTCTTATACATATCACACACCATTTGACACTAATAATCGATGACCATGAGTAGATAATGCATTGTATTCCTAGATATAACCTAGTTAGTTATAGTAGTTTAATTTATGCTGCAGTCCCCACCTTACTTATGGGATGGGTACTTTTATAATTATGGTGAGATTATATTAAGTCCATCTTCATTACAATGCACATGGATCACAATGTTGTGGGATTTTGTCATATTTATTCATTTTAGTATCAATTTTATCTTTCCATTCAACATTATACTAGTGATATGTGAAGTTGTCTGTGTATATGTATCATTGGATGAGAACTCCCATGTGTTTGATTTTCCTATAATGTAATTTTTTATATACAATGAATAATTGATGATGGATTGGTATGTCATGTTTATCATATCACATATAATATAGAACTAAATGGGAAGAGTCATAATATCTCACGTCAAGAATACTCTTAATCAATCCAAATTTCACCCAAACAACACGAGAGATGATCAAAATAGGATATGATAAAAAATTAATCTATTATAATGATAGAAACACTAGGATGTCAAAATTCACCCCACTATACATATTTATAATACATGAAATCAATTTTGTTGATGGTTAGCCCTAGAAAAGGTGAGTCCATTTTCCCCTCATTTAATAATCCTTTTCAAAATTTGAATGATAATCTGAACCAAATTTCCATTGAAAACGAAGAAAAGTTATTAACATACCACATAAAATTTTTACTTGAGATTAAAATGTTTAAATTAATTGTTCATTCACTTAATTAGAATATTCATTGTTGAGGTATCCCTAATTAAAATCATGAGATGGATCGGGATGATACTTCATGAGTTAAAAAATTTAGAAAACAATGTCTACTAAAGAGAATTTATGTGTCCAATCCTTGTGATACACCACCTTTACATGAATTTTAATGATCTCAAATTGTCTATCATACCACAGAGAAAAATGTGATGCATTTGCATCACCTGAGGACCTATTTGGGTAGAGGTGCGTTTTTTGGGATTGTGATTTTCATGGGGGTTTGTAATTATTATCTCCTGACAGCGACACATAAGATGCTTTAAAAATCAAGTCTCCAGCCATAGGAATAAGAGTCAATCTATTCACGCAATCATGAAATATCAAGGGGTGTAATAGATCATGGGTTCACTTCCATATCAGATGAGTTATGTCAAAACAGATTAATGTCTAAATGTGGATGTTTCGTTTCATGTGGTACCATGTTGTGGAATGGGGTATGGGGACCCTATCCCTCAGTGTTGTAATCCGTGTTGGCCAAGATGCCCGACTGTCATTTTAACAGGGGTTAGTTTCATAAAACCTTGTTCTTGAACCCTTGGGAGTGAAACCCATAGTGTAGTTGTTTATGTATTAATATCATTCTAAGAACTTTTTTGCACTTTTTTGGTTTAGCTCAGTCAATGATGGTGATGCTCAAGGAAGTTGTGAACCATGGATTGTCTTTGTAGGTTTGGATTTTTGTTGACCGACCCTTCCCTATAGTGGGATTGAATCTTATGGGGTCTTCTTCATGTTGGCCCCAATTATTTTGTAAAGGATGTTGGTTTTTATGGTGGGTAGACATACAAGGTGTCTTATATTGGTTTATTTGGAATATGTCTACTATTAGTCTATCGCTTATGGTTGGGAGAATGTTCGGTCTCCCCTTGTGGGTGTCCCATTTCTGTCTCGAGAAATTAAGTTGGCTCTTATGGTGGAGAGTTTTTTCAGGTCTCCTCGTATTAGTAATTCAGTTATCTTCATAGTGTTTTCATGGTTGTAGGTAGTCTAATTCAATGATATCTGACCACAAATTTATTCTTTGAGTAAATGTGGGATTTGAGCATACCCAATGAGTTGTGTTTTGAATATGTTTGATCATTTCCATTATGTGGGGTTATTTTTTTTGTTGGTGAGAGTATATGTTCCTTTGATTGTTAAATAGGAGGTATTTTGACTTTTTGGGGGTGGACGATCTTCCTATTGGAGTCCATCACAGTCTATAGGTTGGGTTTTATTTTGGAATATGGCCTTGTTGTGTATTTTAGGGGGAAGAAAGATTTATGTTGTGGAGAATTTTCACATCTGGATCTTTAATACATTTTATGTTTCGAATCTTATTTTTTTCTTGGTTTTATCTTGGTTTTTAGGTGTTCAGGTATTATATTTGGTGTCTCACATGTTCTCAATCTAATTTATTATTCCTAGAAAACATAGATGAAATTATGCAATTTATTTTTTTAAATGAATGTATATAGATGAGGTGGATTGTAATTGAATTTGGGATACTCTTAGTTACTATATTGTTAGGGTTTGTTTATTGGGATTGTTTCATCATGATTTGGATCAAACCATGAGCTCATTTACAGATTTAAAAAAATATTTTCATCTTTTATAATTCCTCCATTTTTCATCATTTTTCACCCATTATACATCAAAAATGGACTCCCCTGACATATTCAAACCTCCATATCCATTTGGAATCATTAAGCACCCATCATGAGGGTGCATTTGGGTGATTTATTGTGGCATTGGGCCAACATGTGAGCCCATTAATAGATTTAAGGATATAATTTATTTCATTAATATCTAATTCATTATTTAACATTTTTCAGAAATTCCACCTCTCACTCAAGCCAATAAACCCAATTTGTACAACCATGTTCCATTTTCTTCCTTTATATCTATTATTCATCGTGGATTTTGGTAAATTTCATCAAGGTTTCTCAAATCGTCCAAATTTAAAAATAGAATTTTTTTCTTTAAAAAATTATTCATTTTTTCTATTTTCACCCATTTTAGTCCCTACTCAACCATTGGAGATTTATTCAAACCTCCCTTAAAATTATGGCTACACGGAAATTAAGCCATTGTTGTATTTGGGGTGATTTCTTCATTGTTTCTCAATCAAGTAAATTCCTCTCTTATTCCTTCCATTTCCACTGGGTTTTCCACCTCCTTCCTAAAGTTACCAATGTCCAGAAACCAGGGTTTCATACTAATAGAGAGATTTGGTGTTTATTAGTACAATATTTTGGATATCTTTTCATTTTCACTTTCTTGTGGTGCATAGGTGCTGTGGATGAAGTTTCACCAAATTATTTGAGGGTTTTGACAGAAGGGGTCAATGATTCCTTGATTAAGAACTCTTTGAAGAGATAGTGTGATTAAATTAATTATCTAACATCTTACTCATTTGTATTTCATGGTGTGAAAACTTTTTTTGATAGAATTGGTAGAGAGTTTAATTTTAAAGAGTCGTTTTTTTAAAATGGTGTGTTTTTATTGTGTAACTCTTGTGGTATCATTTGGGGACATTTTGTAACAGATGAAAATTGTTTAATAAATGTGTATTGGGATACCAAATTGGGATTAGAATGGTTTAGTTTTGAATTTAGAATTTAAATAGGGGGTTGTAATTGGTTTTATGTTCAAAACATCGTTATAGTTCATGGATGTTTTTTACGAAATTTTTAAATGGTTTATTGAGTTATACAAATTGTGGAAAAGATTTTTACGAAATATTTTGGTGTTCATATTCTATTAAAATGGGGTTTTTATGAAAAAATAATCATTGGTGATGTAAACATTTTTGATAACATTTTATGAATTGTTGAAATGTTCTATTAAATTGAAAGAAATGTGTGAAATATGCATACATGCTATTTTGAGTGAGTATGATGTTAAATTAAATTTGAATGTGAATGTAGTGTTATGTGACATTCTTATGATCTGTTTGGTGTGTGTGTATTTTGGAAATGAAATTTTATTGACGAAATGGTATTTTAATGTTATGTGGATCTTGATTGAGCACAAATAGGAAAACCTATATATCTTGGTGGGCGTACATGTACTAGTATGCTAGTTATTCAGAGTTGTTTTGTCCCTTTTTCCAATAGCATGTTTGAGGATGAGAACATTTGTTAAACTATTATTATACTTGTTTGGACCAGTTGGTTATGGGTACGTTCCCTAGTTGTGGGACGTTCTTGAGATCAAGTATTTATTAAGGATACTTTTCATCATTATACGAGGTACCTAGGGCCCACAACAAGGTAGTTTATAAAGGTGATCATGTGACTATTTCTCATTTACTATATGATACTCACCATCATTATATGTTGTGTTTTGATGGATGCATTAATAGCTTATTCATTTTATTTAAATGTGATCATTCCTTAAAATATCCCCCTTAAAAATTGTTTTCATTTAAAGTTACATCCTTTAGAAAATTGTTGATACCATTTCTTGTTTATGAAAACGTACAATATTTTTATATTAGAATTTTCAACACATAGAATATTTTTGATGGAAAACTATTAGGATTAGTCTCACAACCTACATACAATAATTTGTGTAATTATATGTGATAATTATTGTCATAGGTATGGACAATTCTTTTAGTGCTAGTGGTTAGGGTTTTTAGCTTCCTTTCTTGGTGAAGTGTTGTATGGAAGGATTGGGGATGATGTAACTTTACCTTATGGTCGAGCATGATTTATTTCATGATGTTACTTTCATGTTTTGGACCTCTTCTTAATTGTATCAAACAATGTATTTCAGTTCTGAATTTTTTAAATTTTTTCTTTGGATTAAATTTTTTGATTTAGTTTTTTTGTTGATTTTTTTGTTTAATGATTCTAAATTCAGGTAAATAATTTCCAATATCCTTTTTATGATACTTCATCCCTTGTTCTAACCAGTGGCGATTAAGAACATCTATAGGGACATTCCACAGATTGGGTTGGATGTTAGTATTGATTGAGACTAGATCTGTTTTGTGACAATAAGAGTTCTATTAATATTTTATAGTTTTTTCAAAAACAAAATATTCCCATTTATCATATCCTTTTTAGTCAATGATCACCATATTTTTTACTCTAATACATTTCAATGAATATTTGGAAATCAATTCCAATGAAAAATTATAAGAGAAATTCTAATTGGCATATTTACTGAAATAATATACACCTATAATGAATCTTCAATCTTCAATGCTAGTCCCATTCATGAATTTCAAAATGTTTTCCCAAGATTTCAATCAATTAATTTAATCAAAACACTATTTTCCAATATTTTTTCCATCGTAGTTTTTTCATATCTTATATTTGAATTTAAATTTCATTATAGGTGATATAAATTTATGAATATAAAACTAGTATCCATTTTTATGTCAGATTGATCAAGTCAATATATGTTAATTATTCCTCACAAATTTGGAAACATAATATCACATATTATTTATTAAAAAATATTATTAACAAAGTTTAATACATAGTAAAAAAAATATAATATATATTCATTTTGATTATATATTAGAAATTTACCCCTTATGTTCATGTCCCACACAACCAAAATATCTATATCTTGGATTCTTATTATTGTTATTTTATATCTCATTAACATATTATCTATACATGGTAAATTTTCATAAAATTTAAAATATTATATAATATCATCATAATGAGTAGAAAAATGGATACCACTTTTCATTAATATCATTTTTTATTTCATGTCCATGATGTGAACAAAATTGAAATGAAAGAGAATGATATAGAATAGAAAGTACATAATTTTCTTTAACATGATTTTCAATAATTAAATCTTAAATATTATATAATAAGATTGTGTTTTCCTTGAAATATTTTATTTTTCAAATTTACCTTAAAACATTGAATTATTTCAGTAATTCATATACCATTATCCATTAATCGACCTTCTATAACTTGAACTCGCCCTGACATAGCCGTAAGGATATTCTGGATCGCCATGGGCTGGGTAAAATTACCAAAACCTCATGGAAAACCATTAGGATTTATTTTTATACATGTAAACAATATAAATGTTATATAATGATATAGTAAAATATTATTTTCATAAATAAAAAACCAAAAAAAATGAAATGTCATAAAAGAGATGATCCAAAGTAGTTTGAACAAGTAATTTATTTAAAACATTTTATATCCAAATTCCATGTTACATATGTGACCACAAAACGCCCACACCCTACTCTTGAAAAATCACACCCCCATACAACATCACCTTTCCCTTACCTTCATTAAATTAAACATGATCTACATCCACTTATCTATTTTTACAGTGTGTAAGTAAAATGGCCTAGCAGGATCCCTCAATGTTTTCCTTTAAAAGACTATGGAAAATATAACAATTATTCACATGTATATAAAAGCATAGTAGGATATATATTCTAACAGAGATTGATATAAATCATAAATAAATAACCCATTTAAATATTTTTTATAACATAACAAATAAATAGTTTTGAAATGCATTTCCATAAAAACTAATAACAAAACATTCAAATACCACCACTATAGAAAAAAAATCCCATTTCATCAAAAGTTCAACCTCCTTGCGAATAATCATAAAATTATTTATATCAATTATAAATAGGTATTAACATTATCCTAGATGAAACAATATATGTGTTAATAATAAACTCCCATGTGTGGTTTCAATCCTAACATAGGAATCCTAGTTCACACATTATCCTTGAAGAATTGGTATAGGGGGAAATATTTCATCCCAAAAGATAGATACATTCAACATCATCAAAGAAAATTGGTTTCCAATATTAGATTAACAAAAAGGGAATCTAACCTATTTAACAAAAAAACATGATTTGATACCCAATTACCTAAGAACACAAAATGCTGAAAGTGATCAAGATAATGAAACCCATCTCGAGGATAAATATATGAGAAATGAAATTAGATCAAGTAAAAAAAATTATATATTAACAATAATTGTGATATAATGTTAAATTATAGATGAAAAGTGGAGATATATAATATCAGTGAATAATGAAAAATAATGGCCACATGCAATTTGAACACTATATATAACACCCAATGATCAGTCAAAAATAAACACTAGGAGGAATTGAGACTCTAAAAACAATGGTACGAGTCCACATTTTTATTATTTTATTTTACTTAGAGATAAAAGAGTTAATGAAGATATGATACACAATTAAAAAGTAAATCATCATTATTTAAATTTTCATCACATATTTTTTTACATAATTTAAGAAATTGATCACTGAATGTGAACCCTTTTTAGTGCTCGTATAAAATCTATAGGTATTGGAAACATAGTTTAATGAACCATATGTGAATGTTAAAAAATAAATCTATGTAATGTAACAAAAATTGAGGAGAAATTCACATGGGTTTCACAACCCATGTTCTAAACTAGACACCCTCCTCTAGTACGACAAAATATGGTGAATGATTTCTTAGTTATACCCTCCAAATAATCCTATAAAATTCTCCAACTAGCCTCCTTTTATGTATCCATTATTTCACATGAATACTATATAAGATTTTATAGAACATATAATGGGTGATGAGTAGATTAAACACAAGATTATGTAGCTCATAGATCCATGATAATGATATATTAATAATATTACAAATATTACATCACTCACAAACATATTTTCTAAACATAATGGAGTATATTCCGAATTTAATCTCATTTTGGAAATATATTGCCACCATTAAATCTAGAATTTGAGATTTACCCTATACCCAACATACCCTTTCCAAACATTGTGTGTTTTTTCTAATAATATTCATGGGTAGAATGGTAGATATATAATTAAATATTTTAATTTATTGTTAATTTAATTTCCATTAGAAAACACACAATAATTGAACAAAATTCAATCTATATCCAAGAGTTATCTACATAAAACTAGGGATTTTAGAGTACATTGGGCGAAGTATGTGGTGAATGATAACATGCTCATGGATGGGCGATCAATTATCCATTATGGTTTCCATAATCAAAAGAGTTCCTGGTCTCACCCCTGACAAACACATATGATTAATTCTTCCCTAAAAATCAGCATAATATTGGGGTATGATGTTTTTTATGGTTATTTGGATCCTCATATCTGATTATACAATGTGAAACATGAATTTTTTCCGTAGTTTGTCCCCCTTAATTATTTCAATTTTTTGATAATAATCCATTATAATTTCGAATTGTTTGGTTGATTATTTGTTATTCTCCTAAATTTTATATTTTTAATATCAATGGATTTATTCCAACTTCAAAATTTTAAAAATAGATTTTCATCACGTTTTTGATTTGGTATTTTATCCCATCCTTCAATGAAATCATATCCTCAATATTTCATTTGACAAGAGGTTCAGATATATATAGAAATCGATCATTGCCCAATAATTCCATAGAGGAATAAATTATATATGGGTTTCAAATTCAATATCCAAGGAATGATCATGGTGTGATGTTATTGATATTGAACTAGGAGATGGATTAAGAGTTCACATTTCATGGATGGAATTTCAGCAATATGATGTGACCGTGGTGATCATAAGTGGATGAGTGAATGGAATGTGTCCACATGTAACATATCATTCACAATCAACCATAAATTTTAGTATGATGATATATTACATTGTTTTATTATATGATAATGTGGTTTGGATGAGATGTATGAAATAAAATGAACATTCTAGGAAAACCCTATAGACAGGTCTAGTAGTTTCGACGAACACACACAATGTAGATCCATTTCTTTAGATGCTATGGATTAAATATAAAATAAAATATCTCAGACCATGTGACCCTTTCACATTTCATATGAAAATGGGTTGGTAACTCAATATATACCCAAGGGGTACATTTTAACAAACATGAAGAGAATACTAGTGGAAGACCAATATACATGGACAGAAGCAGTGTACACTAGGAAGAAAACTATAAATGGGAAAGAGTAGTGTAGAAGTTAACTAACTAGAGGACATATACATGACCTGATAATAAATAATTTATAGAAAAATTATGAAATAGTGGGTAAATAATATAAATTCCTTATACTTCCTCCAATAAAGGATTAAGCCCCCATTATCTTCAGTCTAGATTATTATCAATGGGGAATGATCGCTTAGTCCTTATATATGAGGGTACAATGTGGTATCCTATGTTGAACATATGAAGAGTGATCCCCATAATTGTTTAGTTCATGATATATTTATATCTCCCTATATTTATAACTCATATTGTTATTATTTATCATTAATCCTTTTGTCATGTTAGGTATCACGACACTTGCTTCCATGGAGTGTGATCACTATCCTAGTGGATTACTCTAGTCAGGGTTAGGTATACCGTAATGTAATTTATTGTGATCCCATGGCTATGTATCAAAATATAATAAGTTCTAAAATACATATCGTCATAGATTTTAATTTGAATACGACCTCTCGAATGATTTCCATTAGTGTTAGAAATATTCAAGGAGTGAATTCTCTCAGATGAGCATTACATTGAAACATCAAGGACAATTAATTGATAGAACAATGAAAGTGATTATACATATATACCTGGGTTCAATATTATATATATATTTGACTCATTTATACTTCATTATCACATTTCACTCACTAATTATTAATGATTTTGGATTTCATACTGTGCAACTCGATATGTTACCCAAAACATTGTAGGGGAACTCCTACATTTTTTTCATTTTTTGCTGATTATTGTAATTTTGATAGAGATATATGATGACAAGTGTTAAGTTGGTCATAGATTTACTTGATAGATTGGAGTGAATTTTAGGTGTTTCATTTAGATATTAGTCACCTCATTAATAGTATATTGTTCTATTTAGGAGTTGTGGTGGCCTTGTATATGACCCCGTTATTTTCCCTAGATTGTGTCATACTCTATTTTGGGATTAATTTGTATTAATGTTTCACAGTATCAAATATTTCATTCCTATTTTAATTTTATTTTTTTTGTGTAAATATTCATGTGTACATGTACCTTAGTATATGGATTACCATTTTTGATATATGGATTCTTAGTACTTTTGACCCACCATTGGACTTTTGGATGTGGGAATGGGGTTTCATGTTTGGATTCCCATAGGATAGGTTATCTCTGGTGGGCCAAGTCATGTTAGAGTGATTTCAAGTTGTTTTTTTCTTAGTAGTGGGATTTAGAGATAGATTAGATCTGAGGATTAGTTTGAGAACTAGTTAAATATTGATAATGTTTCTTGATTTCATCTATAAGGCATTAGAACCTAGTTGGTTTCATCGACAAAAATATCCATTAACCAAGTATATAATAACATACATTTTGACTCAATAAATGTTGGAAATATTTTCATATAACACATTAGTACTTACATTGTAGATGATGTGATTTTCTTGTCATGTCTTTATTATGTTAGATCCCTAGAGACACTCTTTAACCATGTCGAGTCTTGACATGAATGGATGACTCAATGATGATATCCATATAAGGTTCTATTGAGGGATTATAAGGATATCATTCCTCACGATGAGACATTTTTATAGGGTATATAGAGTTTATGGTTTGACAATGTGGTATGCCGATCTTACCTCCACCCACTGACTTGGTCGTTGTTTTTGTAGTAGTCATGGATGTTGTGCACAAGATATGAATATGTCATAGTTTCTAGTGGTATAGACCCACCAATATTTAGGGTTATCTACACCGTTATAATGTTGTGGACTATCCTTAGAAATTTTATAGATTTTATAATCTTTTTATGACCCACTATCAAATAGTGTCCATAGTTATAAGCCTTTTGTAGTGAGTTTTATGGGGGTGGTAGAGTTTAGTGACTCAAATTGTATAATCAAGTGACTCTTAGATATATAGAGATTTTGAATCTCTTCATTGAAGATCTTTATAATGTATTTTTTGAGAATTTAATATCTATTATATTATGAAGCTGTTAAAGGGATACATGTCAGTAACAGAGTATGTGTCAAGGTTCACTAACCTCTAACAATATTCCATGATCATGGTTTCTGATGTATTTTTTTGAGAATAAACATTCTCACATGGATTTGGTAGATATATGTAGAATAGTGTTTTATATCATGGAATTCTTAATTATTATTATGTGATGGAGTGTTCCTTAGTGGTAGAGGGATTTAGGAATGAGTAGTATCCAAATATTTATTTATTGGGAAGAGTAGAGTTACATATTAGTACTTGGTAGTCAATGAAAAACATATGCGGTATTATAGCAACGACGGGCACTGTAGTGGCGGCAAAGCACTGTAGCTGTGTTGTGTACTATGCAGTATTGTAGCAGTGCGTGTACTGTAGCAGTACTATTTACATAATGGGATTTGGGCCAAAGAAATGGGCCTACGAGTCATATAATGGGCTAAATGCCCACTGGGCCTTCGGGCTATGTAATGGGTCTCCCTCTACCCAGTTAAAGAGATCTTTGCTTTGATTTAATAATAAATGAGGCTTCTGCACCAAACTTTTAAAAAAATAGTAGGGAGAGTAGTTAAACAACTCTTTTGATAGGATATGTTATATACCATTAGATTGTATAACCCAACATAGAATAAGAAACCTAGATATGTAGGGGTCAACTGGGTTGAGATAATGGCTATAGCATGAGGTTTGTAGGTTAGTAAATGTAGATGAGGCTTTGGTATAGATTTAGTATGTTGGTTATTTTTTTATCAGTTTCCACCACCATCCATTGGTTGTTTAGGATTGAATCAGTGGGATAGTGTTCACGGACAAGGGAAAATATAGTTAATAGAGGCTTATAGCCTAGAAAAACATGGTATGATATAAGGCATTCTTTATTTATTATCTAATATAACTTCTTTATTGATTCAAATATAAATGATCAAATAATTTCATTAAAAATTCCTAGATCAAGATCAAAATATTCCATTCGAACCATTTTCTTAACAATTGTGTGTTGAGATTCATACCAAGGTAGATTCATTGATCACACAATTTTGTGGAAAGTTTGAATTGATTATTTGATGAGAAAGATAAATATAATATATTTTGATTTTCACAAGGAGATCTTATGACCTCGTTATATGTAGGTACTAGATCTATATAGTTCATGCACATATTTATTGTTTTAGGGGACGATGTGTTGAATCCAAGTTATAGTGATGATATTTTCTTTCATTGGAGTGATTACTACGAGGGAAGAGTATTACGAGGCTTGTAGAGGATGGTACACCTAATTGATCATATTCATTCTAGTATTACCCTTAGTTGAAAATATACTATGAGATTTCAGTTTCCTAACTTATTAAACCTGTATGAGGATATCATCCCTGATGATGTGAAGTGACGGACTCCATTTTAAGAGATTGATTTCTATATAGAACTTCACCCATTTAGACTAGGTACATGATATCTTCCATGTTTCATTTATGAGGATATATTTTCATGACCCATCAAATGTTATTGGCTCGGTTGAGATGGATGTTGGTGATGGACCTAAAATCATACAGTACATTATGGTGGTAGAGAATCAGAAATATGGAATCCTCTATTATTTAATGATTCCCATCATGTGTTTTTCTTGAATCATATGAATGTTTATGATATCACATAGGGGTGGGAAAAGTAGATTAAGCCATTTTACCTTCGTATTATTTTTTGGGTTTTTTCTTTTCGATAAGGAACCCCCATGGTGGGGATAATGTAATGGCTATATTTTTTCATTATATGACATAGTTATATTATAGGGAATATTTATAAGGATAATCATCAAGTTAATAACTGATTATGATTTGATGGTATCATCATTGTCAATATATTATAAATGTTAAATAAATAATATTACATGTTCATATTTAAAAAAATTGCATTATGTAAAAAATATCTATTCACACACTAAAAATGAGACCACCATTATTTTAAAAATGGGATTTTTACCGTATGTATGACATAAATTTTTCACACGTTATTTATTTGGATTAAGTGTTTTTGGGAGAAGAATACAAACAAAATAAATATATTTATTTATTATTGTTAATTAATTGGTTATTACAAATACCACTATTATTTAACGACAATTTAGAGAAAATATTATGGATAGCTACATAAAAAAATGTTTTTTGGGGACTACGGATAATGTATTATACATATGATAGTAGGGTTATCGATTGACAGTCAGTTTTTTCAAGGATATTTCATTCCTCAATAATGATCTTGGATCACACCATTGAAAATGATGATGAATAATTTATTCATCAAAGACTAATGAAATATTAACTTAGTATATTATATTTTTTTAGATTAATCCTTTTATTTTATTTTACCCTTTTGAATGTGAGTTAATTACCTATCAAATGTATTCACACATAGATATTTAATTTGTTTCTAATTATCACCCTTTGGCATTAGGAATTTATATTTTATTATTACTTATTATCCTATATTCAATGTTACTTTGTAAATTGTTTGTGGAAAACTAGATAAAATTGTCAAGAAGAATTTTCTAACTTTTTTTTGTGTACTTTACAATAATTTTTTCAATGATCATTAATATTATATAACATGACTAGTAGTTCGAAAATACTCATAAAATAATCATATACTATTTGATACATGATGGTACTAATCATTTCTTTTTTTTTGGATTCATGATATATGTGTTTATCCTGGAATATTGTATATGAAATAGAATCAATACTTGGATAATCAATTCACATTTCACAATTTGGAATTACAATGATGTGATGTAATAATGTATTTCTCTAGTGGATGTTTGACTTGATTCTATCCACCATAGATGGATGACGAATGGTTAACCCAAGAAATGATTTCTATGGTAGATTATATAGACGATTCTAAGGTTAATGTAGCCTGTGTGAACCATGGGAAATAAAATCACCATTTAGAAAAAACTGATAAACATTACACTTAGTTTATATTAACATACAATATGTGTAACCGTTTCCACATCAGTTATATATTTTAGTAGAATTAATATATGACATTGTATAACTATTCAAACACCACATGATCATTGGTTATTTACATGGATTTTATACCCATGTTACATGGTTCTAGACATAACTAGAACACATTGTCATGACTAGTAAATATGGATATGATGAACATAAATTGGAAAAACCAGTATATATATGCTTTAATAGAAAACACATTCATTGGTCGGAGGACACATTCATGGGCCTAGAACCTAGAATGTCTAGACTTGCAATGATGAAATTTTTAATTTTCAGCAAATGCGATTTACTTATCCTAGAAATTTTTAATACCTCATTATGTTTATTCTAGATTAGATTGAGTAGTTTACATTCTATTGTTTCATCACTATGTGTGTACTAAGAGTCATCCCATAAATACTATTGGATTGTTTATGTTCTCAGTGAGATAGATTATGATAGACGTAGATACCCATATATGTGGAATAGGTTGTGACCCTCTATAATTCTTCTATTGTTTTGGTCATCTAAAAAATTATCAAATTGTATTCCATGTGATCGCTATCAATGTGGATTACTAGGGGTATGGTTAGGTATCCCCCATACAACTTGGGTGTGATACACTATATTTATTTAGAAATATTCTAACTTTCGGAGTATACCTTTTCACAGAGTGATCATATCGGAATAACCTCTCAGATGTGCACCATTAGTATTAGAAAGAACCATGGAGTGATTTATCATATATGACTATTATGTTTAATTGTAGAGGGTAATTCTAATATTGAATTGTATATGTGACTCTATATATAGACTTGGTGTCTATCTTGAGTATATCTATTTTGATTTTTCTTTGATTTTGAGTTGATTGTCTTTGATGATCTGTATTTGGTGACTTTTGTGTGTAATAAATAGAATATTATTACCACCACTTTAAAAAATCATACTACATATGAAATGTCTTATACTCATCCCACATAATTTTACACTGATAATTGATGAACATGAGTATATGGAGCATAGTTTTCCTAAATACACCCTAGTCAGTTATAGTAGTTTGATTCATATAGTAGTCCTGACCATAATTATGGGATGGGTACTTTTATAATTATGGTGAGATTATATTTAGTACATTTTCTTTCCAATGCATATGGATCACCCCAATGTGGTATTTTGTCATATTTACTCATTTTAGTGTCAATTTTATCTTTCCCTTCTACATTATACATGTGATATGACAAGTTGTGTGTTTATATGTATCATTGGATGATTACTCCCATGAGTTTGATTTTCCTATTAAGTAATTATTTATATACCAAGACTATTAGAGGATGGATTAGTGTGTCATTTGTATCTTATCACTTATAAAATAAACCTAAATTGGAAGAGTCGTAATAGAGCAGGTCACGAATACACTTAATCAATCCAAATTTCACACAAAGAACACAAGTGATTATTAAAATAAGAAATGATAAAGAACTAATCTATTTTAAGGATAGAAACACTAGGATGACACAATTCACCCCACTATATATCATTATACTCCATGGAAACTATGTTGATGATGGTTGGCCCCAAAAAAGGTGAGTCCATTTTCCCCTCATTAAATAATCCTTTCCATAATTTGAATGATAATCTGAACCGCAATTCCATTGAAAAATGTGAAAAGTTATTAAATTACCACATAAAATTTTCACCCGAGATTAAAATGATTAAATAAAATTTTCATTCACATAAATAGAATATTCAATTTTATGGTCTCCGCAATTAAAATCATGAGATGGATCTTCCTGATACATCACAATTTAATAAATTTAGAAAAAAAAATTAAAATGAAAAGAATTTATGTGTCCAAACCTTATGATAAACCACCTTTACATGATTTTTAATGATCTCAAATTGTCTAACATACCACAGAGAACGTTTCTATTAAATTATGATCCTTAATGATCCAGCTGGGTATATAATTTAAGAAACACATAACCAAAAAATAAATACTCATATAAAAATGATTTTGATCAAAAAAGGCATGTATTGGCTATGATCTATCACCAAATGCTACTGAAATTTTTTTATCTTCACCAATATATCTTGAACCAATCATAATATGAAAAAAAATTATTTTTTCAATTATCACAGAAAAAGTGGAGAGATGTAAGGATGAAAATAGACAGATTCAAAATGTTCCACTCAGATGCATGAGTTGTAATTATTTTTGTAATAAAAGTCACCAAAAAAATATGGTTATCCCAAGAACCTTTACAGTTCAAGAAATATTTATTAATCATGATATCTAGGATTTTATTGAATAATTCTTTATTCTGATCTATTTTATCATCATATAATACGCTCATCTAGACATAGCTACCCATTTCCTCTTATAGGCCCCAGCAAAATTATCAGATAAAATGAGGGTCCATATATAGGATAATGCCCAAAGGTATTCAATGATAACATACAATATCTTGTATATACTACATTACAAGGTCTTCAACATTAGTGGTGTTACATTTTGGTATAAAATGAAATAATCTGGTCCAAACACTTAACAAAACATATATGAAATTCTTAATTATGGGATTTAGAGGTTAAATAATAATAAAATATATTAGAACATCATTCTATAATAATTTTGGAATAAGAATTGGGTGAAAAATATTTTAAGTCTTCTAATTTGAATCCTTAATTAATTGGAATATAGAACATCATGAAAAAAAATTAGATATGTATTTATTCACAAGGGCCCACCAAAAATAATTTATCCTGCCATAAAATATTTATATGGTGCTAGGATGGAAAACCCCCAAGGAGTGATGAAAATATCCAAAAATGAAATTTTTATAGGAATGAAGATATCATAACTGATTCTAAAAAAATAATACACAATAAGGAAGTAAGCCAATATCTAATTGTCTCCCCTCTATATAAAGAATCCCTAAAACAATAAAACAATTTTTAGTCCTAATGAATCATATCAATAAAAGATGGTACCCCATGAACAAATATTGGATAATTTACCAGACTCATATTACCACACAACCATGTAAATCCATGAATATAGGCCCATTATGTTTTATTCCTAATTTACCTCCTTTTAATCATTTGGTTATAACTGTGTAATAAAATCATCAACAACAATGTTTCCATTTTTTAGAGTGTAGGTGATGAAGATGTTTAATTGTTGTAGGTATTAAACCTAAAATATCATATCGTGGATCAAATATTATAGAGAAAAAACGTACCTTAATCAAATATATTAATAGTAAATCATCAACCCTTCCAGGAAAAGATAATGAATCCACTTAATGAGATCATTCATAACCACTAAATGTTAAAAAACACGAGTGGGGAAATTTCAAAAATGAGTTTAAAGATGATGAGATCTAAAACCGAATTCATGGACTCATTGTTGAAGTAGGTATGTAAATCCTAAACATAATGAATCATATTAATTAAAAAAGGAATAACTGACATCTGATAATGTTATATTGTTGCTGATGTCAAATCCTAATTTAACACCTCTATAGATTCATGAGAAATTTCATCCGATATAAAATTAAACCCATTATTGGTGAAAGTAGTTAAAGAAGATGCATGATTCATGAAATCTTTTATGAACTAAAGTTATAGTCCTAAAAAATTGAATCATAGAATCACCAATACATTCCATGATTCTTCAAATGAAATAAAAACCATCACCTACATAGGGTCAACGGAGACACCATTTTATGAGATTATGTGTCCCAAAAATGTAACTTATCATATCCAGAATTGGAAATTTGATAATTTATCAAATATATAGAGATCCCTCAAAATTTTTAAAACCTACATTATTTGACGCACATGATGAAATTTGGTCATGTAATGCACTAATATTTCTTTCATTAACACACCAATAATGTATTTATGATAATGGTGGAAAATTAGATTCATCAAATACATAAAAATTTTGGGAGAATTAGGTATGAAAAATAACATCATTAAGTATTCAAATTTTTCTAAACTTTTATTTATTGTATCCAATGTTATATCAGACTCTATAATTCCATGTTAGTTATATCAATAATAGTGAACCATTTTAGAAAACCAAATTAAACATTTCAAATGGTAATCCAACCCATCAATGTGTGGATCATGATATTTGTTCTTGATTGTGCTCTATTTTAATTCTCATAATCGATGCATTAGTGATGTATTCTATAATCCCTATTTGTAAATACTAGGGTCTACCAAAGAAGAAAATCATTTATATGGAAATAAATTATACCTCAAACCATCCAAAATTATTTTTAGAATGTCCAATTTAAATTGATCTATATAGTATGGTTACATTGATATAAATTTTGTTCAGGTCACTACCCAAATAGATTTTTATATCTCCTACTCTAGAGGATTACCCTCTATGTCAGTAAGATAAACATACTGATTATGGTTATCCTCTAGTGGAAGGAAACCACTAATAGATTCTTATTTGAACACGTTTTTAGGAAAAACCATCACTTTATTATGATTTTGAAATGATGACCATGCCCAACTGTATGACATAACCCATTCTCCCTAAATCACATAAGATATTCCACAATAAGGGGTCAATAACAGCGACCACTGATTATAATTTGTCCATGTCTTCTATCATATCGTCAAATCAAATCATACATTCACATAAAAAGGTCCATACTAAGAGCCATGAAATCCCAAATTACCTCTACATCGCACATAAGAAAGTACCAAAGGAGACATCTATATCTACCCAAAAGTTTTATACATAAATTTTACAACATATTATATGAATATTCATTACATATCATTATAATACACCCCATTAACATAATGGGTTTTGAATTTGGAATCATGGATACATAAAATTATAGTTGATAAACAATATATATAATCTCTAATTAATTTTTTCATAATTTACACCCTTATATGAAATATAATACTAAAAAAATAATCCCTATATAATAAGAAAAAATAAACATAATAAAGGATGAGATGAGGTGCACAATAGTGGAAAACAAATAGAGACATTAATGATAATTTAAGTATAACATGAGAATAATGATATGGGAACATTTTTATATAATTGGAATACTATACACAAAATATCTTGTATCATAATCATGAGTCCTAGAATAAATCAGTAAAAATATTAGGGTATGAATCATAATGGAAACAATGAACATGAGCCATGGGATCATAACATTTCTATAAGATAAGATAATGAAATAATTTATTAGACTGTCACATAATGATAATCATAGAAATATTATTTTATGTCTACGAAAAATTTCATTCATCACATTTTATTCTTAGGCACTCCACATATGAACCAGGTGTAAGATTTGTATATCCTATTGTATACCCTATTTCAGGCTAAGGATACTCTCCCATGTAATATTTATTGGAATTGGGATAACCTCATGTGTACACTCTCTTTCTAAAATGGGATAACCATCCATGTATATTTTGATATCATATAATTCAAATAATTATCATGAGAATTGGAATCTATAATAAATCCATAATTTACATAATCATAATCCATTTATATGAATTCTCTATGATCATTAAAACATTTATAATTTCATAGTAGCATAACCCATAGAAAATAAAAAGGGTTTAAAAAACATTTCATCATCATAATCATGATTCATATAAACAATTTGTATATATTGTTTCATAGAATCATATCAGTAGTAAACCATGTGAAATAGTAAAGGATGTTATCATAAATAACAAATTCTATTTAATGATCAGTTGAACATTTCACGAGGAAAATATCCTTTTCAATTTTAAATCACAAATTTGAAATATAGTTATTTGAAAATATTTAGGAATACATTTTATTTTAAATGAACTATAGATACATGAAATGGAAGCTCCAAATTTTTAAATGGTATTGGTGGTTATAAATTCTATTCATTCTATATACACTCTGGAAATCAATACTTTGAAAATATCAGTAAAAAGAATAAAGTAAGTATTTCCAAAAATTAAATAAATATATATTTTATATTTAATTATATAAAGTTAAAAAATTTGGAAAATTGTTTTCAAAATCATATAATTATATAAATAACATTCGGGAAAATATTTTAAATTAAAAATCGTCACGTATAAATTGGTTCCACCCAGAATAGTAAACCAAAGTAGGTTATCGAAAAAAGTATCTCTTCAATATCTTGAGACAAAAAAGAGAAAAAATGAATGGAAAGACTATAATACACATATGTAAATAGATTTGATGAATCTTGATGTTTTTTCGGGGGATGGATCATAAAATTTTGTCCTAAAAACATTAGCTTTATAAATCTATGTAAACAATGAGATTATAATATAGAAACATTACTTAAAGTATCTTATTTAATCATAAATGATTGAAAATATTTCATACTAAATATATATTTATTTTAATCACATTACATAACTAGGTTCATATAAATCACACCAAATATGATTTACTTATATCATCTTATCACCAATTTGATGACATTAAATATTGAAAATCTCTATTACAGGTTTTGAATTATTCATTTTTCACTAATGCTTTGGATCAAAAGACCTGATAATGATAAATTTATCATTGTTCCATCATATAGAAAATTTTAATTTTGTAATAAGTATAATAATTTATAATTATATATATTATTATTACGATTTAAATAAATCAGTGATAAAAATGAATCATATCACTTCGTAGAGATGGTAGTCTGTAGGTACACAATAGTATTCTTTAATCATTTATATCAATCGAGTGAATGAATATAAATTAATAAATAATGATTTTAATAACTATAATAATTTTATATATCATTCATAAATTCATCATTATAACCATCAATGTGAAGAATATATGAAATATAAAACACATAACATTATATCGGTTGAAGTCCACCCATATGAGTACATGATACATTCCGTATCATTTTATGGAAAAGTTTATGAATAAGTTAGTTTTAGTAAAATTATGAAATCTAGGTATATGGTTGATAATGATGTTATTATACTTTATTGGGTAGGATATAATTTAATGTTATAGAAGATGTTGTAATATGATCTAAATCAACTAAAATTATTAGCACATAATGAGAGACCTCCTTTGGTTATCTTATTAAGAACTATAGGGATGTCATTATTTGGATAATGACAGCTATAGAACATAGATAAAATATTTGGGAGGTTTTTTTAGAGGTCAACCAAACTATGTAGATCATGGTGGATTGAAGAATAAAAGAGTTTCAGTGCCCTTTTGTAGTGAAGGAACGAAATAATTAAATTTCATTAAAGATTTAAATATAATAATTTTTCATTATGTAAAAATGGATCAATGTGTAAAAAAATTAGAATCGAATATAGTTTACAATTTAAAAAAACTCAATAAATAATATTGGATGGTTTTATATTACATTATAATTAATATCTTTTTAAACCCCATTCTTTTTAAATTTTATCCTTAACCATAGTACCGAAATTTTAAACATTAATGGTTTAGAAATTTACTTCTAAGGAAAACATAAATCCAAAAATGTTTAAGTGATAAAATTTTACATCATATCCCATCATATTTTTACTGTATCAACAATAAATTATTTTTATATTATTTATTAACTTATTATTTAACATAAAATACCATTGAATTAATTTTAAGAAATATTTACATATTTTTACATTAGTTCCAAAATGATAGAAATGTAATTCTAATATTAACTTTCAAAAAATTTCACTTATGTTATTTTTTCACTAAATTTTATTTCAAATAATAATATAGATATTTTTTTATTTTCCTTAATTATATTTTATAATTTCACTATTCTTTTAGTTGAACAAGTATTGTGTCTGTGCTGCCAAAATATTTAATGTAATGATTAACAAGCTAATATTTGAATATAAAATCCATGAAAATAGTATTCATTAACATTCAAATAAATTTTTTTAATCAAACATAAAATCTAATTATTGATATGATAAAAATATTAAAATTAAAAAAATAAAACGAGGAACAATTTTAATTCATTGTTACATAATATAATACATTGGTAATTATCAATGAAAAATGGGACCAAATTTCCATATATTGAAATATTATATGAGTAAAGATAACGGAATCCCATAATATTGAAATAATTCATGTATTATATTTATTTTTTAAGACCTATCACATTATTTTTATCTTATTTATCAGATTTACCATTATCGAGGTGAATAATATTTACCATGGTTACAAATCATTATGAAAATAAAAATGTTTAAAATATTTCTAATTATTAATAATACTAATTCAAAAAATATAATCGAAGTTACATGAGTTAATTATTATAATTTTAAAAAATAAATTACAAAATTATGATGTAAAAATTAATGAAAATAATTTTTTGAAAAAACACGTTTTTAGACATAATATCTGATTTCTTACTTTCTAATTCCCAATAAAAATTAGAACATTCTGGTTTATAAACATGAATGCATATATCACCATGAAATTTTATTAAATTCCTTCATCGATAGTTGTTATTTTAATTTATTATGACATGATCACATTGGTTACCAATATACTAATTTTTTTAAAAAAACATACATTCACTATAAAATAATTTTACATTCATTTTAAATTAATTTACAACCAATGTGTAATTTTCATTCATTTTAGATATAATAATTAATCATAAAATTTCATGTCTTATTCATACCCACTAATCATATATCTTAGTGATTACATTCTAATTAAATAAAAGTAATTCAATAGTATGTTACTGTTCCTCTAAAATTTGTCTTGTGTGTATAGAAATCAATAATAGAAACCACATTTTTATGATAAATGGTACATAAAATGTTTATGTGTTATCACATTTAAAATAATTAAACCAATTTTTTCATAGTTTCATCCCCAAGTCTATAATGAATGTCATGGATTCCATCAGATGTTTTAAAAGATCAACATCATGGGTTGATAAAAAATATTGAGAGGAACTTGTGCACTATAAAGTCGTATGTGTGGTAGATGAAACAGACATAATAACTCCAAATGACGAATAACCTCTATTAATATCCATAATAATATCCTTAGCAACATGTAACTACTTCATTCTTGAGGCTTACTGGAGAAACCCAGTAGTTTTGAAGCATATTCTTATACCATAGATCCTCTATATTTTAAAGAGGTTATGGAAAATAATTGATCAAATATATTCTTTCAAACATTATTATAGTGAAAAAGGGTCAAAAAGTGTTTAATATAGTGAAAGTTATAGGAAAAAGTGATTTGTGTGTCCTATCTTTCCCCATGATAACATGTCATTATGCTAACTGCTAATGACGGTGTAGAAATAGACCATGATATTCACCAACAAATTTCCCCCATAAAACACACTATAGCAATAATTTCACATGAAAGAACAATTGGAGTGACCATATGTGGAAAAAATAACTCTATTCAATCCTAACTTACCACCTATAAAAATAGAATCCATTAGTTCGATAGCCACCACCTGAACATAAGTGTTCAACTTTAGAATAATGATATATAACCTGATAACAAATTGGATACCCATATGAAACCATTAAACCTTAATATAATTATCTAACAAAAACGTTGATGAAAACATATTGATAATGAAAAATAAATTAGTTCACTACATCACTAAACAGTTTCCTCACTCAATTTTTAAGAACTCCTTTGATTCATCATGGTCATAGATTTTCATTAGAACAACTCACTAAGGATGTTATGTATATCCTTCCACACTAGTCAATATTTTTTCACTTTGAAGGAAATTTATTTCCACCACATTCTAATTATAAATTCGATCAATAATATAGTACCCAATAATTTTTTGATGTCAAAATAGCTGGGAATTAAAAAAACCTTATCGATATTTTACAATAAAATCTCATTCACATAAGGATCAATCTAACCATAGAAAGATGATTTTTTTCAATAAATGAAATTAATGGGCCTAATTAATATCCTTATAAAATTATTTTTATGTACCTATATATTAAATACATGTAGGTGCCTATCCATTTTAAATAGTTTAAACCATCCTCACAACTAATTCAATTAAATATAGATCAACTAGAGAAATTTATTATTGTGGTTCAAAAGTAACACCCTCCAATGGAATCCCTTTATGTATTATATGTGGAATCATATTACACATCAATAGATTACGTGTTGGGAAAAATATTTCTAAGATTTATTTATAATATAAACTAAAAAAGAGAAATAATAATCATAAAGAGACATGAGAAAATATAAACATGAATTAAAACACTTCAAATCCCAGAATCCAATTTTTTATTATTATGTGGTACATGGATATCATAAATATTATATAAATACCATTCCACACTCAAAACGTACCCCATAACTCCCCACATTACTATATCATGTCAACTATGGCATCCCAAAATTTGTATTGGACGTATATATAGAAAAACATCATTTTATATATTTTTTCTCTTGAACCATACTTTATTACAAAATAATTCCTAAGTCAGATATCTCATAAAATGTTATTATTTTTGTTATCAATTATTACAAGCCCAATAAAATAATATTGAAATCCAGAACAATTGTTAGGATATATTTTTACCCACAAAATATGTAACATGGTATTATAATGATACATAAAATTTCAAAATACCAAAGTAACTAAATAATTATAATATTGTAATATTGTGAAAAAAGTGTTGAGTTATATAAAATAATGAATGTATTAACAGACCACTTTGTCCTAGCTCTATCTGAATTGATGATACCTACTAACTCCTGCACATTGATAATGAAAAAATGCACTACCTCTTAAAAATTCAATTCATATACCTTTATAAGATAAAATAAGATTTATATACATCCAATAGTTTGTGTAAGGAATGATAAAACGTTTCAATTAGACCCCACCAGGTGTTTCTTGAGAATAAATTATAAATAAAACCAATTATATTCATGTAAATTAAACTGTGACATGAGATAAAATATTAGATAAGGTGGTACCAAGTATGGATAAATCAACAACTTTCATAGTTGGTAGAATATTAATAAAAAACACGTTTCCAAAAAAATTCTATAATTCTCCAAATTAGATAATTTAATGATAATTACTACAGACAAAAGTCCCATTGTATCAATATTTCAAATTAATTTATGATCCTTATAACATAAACGTGATTAATTTTATACCATTTATGAATATTATTTCGGAATAATAGGTCGATTGGGTAAAATTTCAATCATGGGAGTGTATCCTTTAAATAACACAGGAAACACGATGTACACATTTCCATAAGGGAATAGTTCTATGGTAATGTGTTCATACATAAGGACAGATCCCTACCACATCATGAAAAATATCTATGTTTACTAGATTATAGTCATGTAAAAGGAATCCCATCATTAAGACTACACAATACATGATTTGAATTTATTTTTGTTAGTAACAAAACCCGAGAAACCAATTTTCAAAAACCATTCCAAAACAAACATATTTTATGAAAATATTTTTCATGGAATTTAAATATATTTGAAAAAAAAATTCCGTGATATTACCATAAAAATATATTCCAACAATTATAGAAACCAATTTCAACGATCATACAGGAATGTTTTGATGAACAAAGCTGAATTGTGTAGAAACATACCTAGAAACACATGTAATAGAATAATTCATGTTTAAGAATAATCAAGAATGATATGGGTGTACTTGTAATAAATAATATATCCTTGATCAACAATATCTAAATAAGAATCACCATTTCATAATTTCTAGAACAATGGGAGAGAAAGTAATCGCATGAAATAATGATTTATAAAGAGCACCCTATTAAAACCAATGATCTAGAAAATTAAATCCAATCCCATGATGGATATACATAGAAACCAAATATACCGTGTCACATACCAATGATATAGAATATAAAAACATGATACAAGGGTCTATTTGAGAAGAAAACATATACTTTAGATGATTTATAAAGAATTATAGGGAACACCAAAAATCTTATAAGAAACTAGATCTAGTAAAAAAATATTTCTATAAAAAATGAACAATGGGATGCTCAAAATATCCAAAATCAACCTGAGGAGTCTCCTTATTTGAGTGTGTATTCCACTAGATGAGAAATAATGGAAAATACATACTCTTTTATCCTAAAAGGAAAATTTCTTTTAAGTAAAATTACATCACACAGTTTAGGCATATTGTTTCAAAATCCATTCTATTCATTCATGGTATTGGATAAGTAAAATTTCTTGCCCCATGTTTTTAACAAATAGTGGGTTATCCATATGATAATTCAACATAGTTTCTAATAACAATGCACCTCACCATGTTCCATCTTATTGAGTTGCATAATATGGAGCATGGTATCCTCAAAAGGCATGAAATTATTTTCCTTAACCTTGTTCCAACCATTCAAAGGCCTAAAGAACTCAATTTTTTTTCAAAACTTCAATGAAAATAATATAATATAATACCCAAACCAGACACAATAAATAACGGGATGCGAGTTCCGAAAAGAAACAATCTAATATGACACCTTTATTGTTATTCATGTTTTTTGTTATCAAATATATTTAAATAAAAAGGTAAAAAAATCGTATTTAGGGAAAATAATCATCAATCGTGGAATTATTTTTAATTGGATAGTAGTGGTATTAATATTAATCTAATTTCATGGATAATTGATTTTTAACTATATTTTTATCTCGGTAGCTTTCCCAAATCTCATGAATAAATTCATAAAGAAGATGAATCTATCTTGTTATCTATTATATACCATCTCTAGCCACACCTTAACCTCAATTATGGACAAGATAATGACTTACCTTATCACCCTAGGATTGAAAATAGTAATAGAGAATTAAAAATGAAATCTATGGAATTTTATCATAGAAACCAAAGAAATTATATTACCATAAAATATTATAAATAAATTACATCATGAATAATTAATTATTTAAACATATTTAATAAAATTACTAATTATTAATGTAAAAAAAATGATAAATATAAAAAAATTAAACTTTAATAGTCGCAAAACTCACAAAAACGTTTTTTGAAAAATTAAACCCTTTAAATTTAATATCTAAAAATACACATGCATAAGCACCACCAATAAAACAAAAACGTGGAAATTGGATTTTGGATGGCGTGATGTATAAATATGAAGAAAACAAATAATCAATAAAAGATCCATATAACTCCACCAGTCACAATTGAACCTTATTCCATACATTCCCCACAAAAAAGTAAGTTAATCCAAAAAATATGTTATCACACATCTGTGAAAAAAATACCTATATGTATTCTAATGGAAAATAAACCAGATTAATAGTGTTTAAAATTTAAAACCATTTCATTATATTTGTATAAATTCATAAAAAATTTCATTTATCTAGTGATGAAATTATAAAAAAATACCGAATAAAATTAATTTTATAAAATGAATTATACTTGATATTTTATTTTCATTTGGTCACATGAAAAAATATGTTTTCTAAATTTATTTCAAAGTAGCATTAAATTGTTTTACTTCTTAAATATAATACATTGGGTGTGGTTACATTATTTCATACATAATGGGATCTGTTCTCAATATTATATATATATTTTTTGGTTTTTGGTCTAGTTTTCTTAGGGATATTGTTTTATTTGAGGATGATTAGTGATTTATGGAGTCACATGCACCTAAGGTTGTTATTTTTTTCATTATTATATCTACTAAATCATCCATTTTTTATGTCATTTACATTAATACATAGTTTTTATGCATTTATAAAAAAATTACTACTTATTGGGGTTTTTCTATATGTGGGAGTTTTAGGTGAGTTATGGGACCCCATTTTCATTTAAATGTTTAAATTTATTATTCAATTTGTTTTATGTTTATCAATCCTGGAATAGGTATCCTACATAAAGATAAATCTAGAAGTAATTTATAGTGAAGTCAAATTACTTATATAATTTTGTTTGGGTGAAAAGTTTCACAGTAGTTCATGTTTTCTATGTTATATATGTTTCCAACTAGATAAGATTGGGAACAAGCCTCATGTATGACACATGATGGCTTAAATGTTAGGTAATTGGGTTTCCATAGTAGGTTCATGATAAAATGGTTTCATATCATTTATTATAAAAAGATACTCATTTTGAAAACTCTCTTTATTATTTGAAGGATAATAGTTGACTAGACATAAAACTATTAGGACATATGAGGTACTGACATATAATATTTGGAGTCTCAAATTTTGATGGATGTTGGGATTTATATATTGGTTTTATGTTTATATATTCAAATTATGATATTTAATTAACTTTTTAAAGTTTTTATTTTTGTCTATGATAATGGGAGTTAATTAGTGGTTCATAGTTAGCTCGTAGGGCCTATAAATCCATTTAAATAAATTGAATTTAGTCCAAAATGACTCCCAATTATTGTTGAGTTTTTTGAACATATCCCACCTTGGAAGGTGGGCTAAATTTACGTAAAAAAATTTCACCAAATGCAATACTATATTGTAAATACTATGTTTTAAATTCATTAATTATAAGAAAAAATTCATTGTTTGAGATAAATATGAGAATAATTTAAAAAAATTATCATGTTATAGTGTGAGTAGATTTGTATAAATGTAATAAAAAGCCAACCCAAAATGAAATAAAATAAACGTCATGTAATGATTTATAAAAAACTATCTCGAATTTATGAAATTTAATGTTTTGGTTATATAATAATGGATTTCATGGAAATGGATGTTTGTACATTTTCAAAAGGCATAAGATATATTTTATTTGTTATTTCTAAAAATGATAAATAATTTTAGGTTGTGGATGTTTGTTTAAAATGTAATTAAATAAAATTTTATTGATATTTTATTGTTTTTTATATTTAATTGTTGATTTTATGAGTTGTAAACATAGTTTAAAGAATAAATGTATATTTATATTGGTTAAAGATAATTTTTTAAAAAATTTATATCATATTTTGTCGTATAATTAAATATATTAAATATGGATTTTTGAAATTATATGATGGTTTTTAATTAATAATGTCAAATATTTAAATCATAATGGTTTTGTTAAATGGTGTTTCTTGAATTTTTTATTAATGAAAATAATATTTATATCTTGTTATTTTTTTAAAAAAAATGGGAAGGGTGTGTTTTTGTTGATTATTTAAATTTTAGAATAATTTATATTATTTGGAATTAAAATTGGAGGTTTTTAAATGGATAATAAGATTTTGTAAATTATTGTTAATTTGGAAAGTTGTTATTTGGCTCTATGCATTCTGTTATTTTCCATTGGACACCTATAGAGGACCAAATAAAATTTTTTATTATCTTTTTTTAATGATGTATTACTTATTATATGATGGTGTTTAATTATTTAAAAGATATTTTTATTACATATTTTTCTTTTTTTCTATATCACAGAGTAAATGAGTTTTATAAATCAGTCTATGTTTGATATTTTTTAGGGGTTTCCATGATTTCACTCTATGAAATATTGATTGTTTTGGATATGTTCTTACATCAAGGATTAGTAGATCCATTTTATCCCATAGGAATGTCACCCTAGTTTTTAGTCTTGATTATGAGGGATCATGAATAAAAATCCATTGGATCGAAATATGGTATGATTGATGAGTGTTACCACCAACATTGGCCACATCCTAAAAAAGAAAATTATTTTTTCAGATGGGTTCATTAAATTTTTAGTGTTCTATGTAACATTACTCAAGATACATCTTCTTCAAACAATATTTTAGAGATGTAATTTTCTATTCATCACTATAAATTGTATTCATATATTTAATTTATATATTGATATCATATTATATTTTGAGTGTTTTTTATTTTTTGGAAATAGATTTATACTATGATAAATTTATGTTTTTTTGGTATCTATGGTATGTCTTTATTTCTTGGTGGTGATCATTATTATATTGAGTGATATTAATCTCCTCCATTTCATGGAAATAATTGATGTTTTGGTGATTTGGTGTATTGGTGGAATTTAAAAATAGCGTGAAGACCACCATCGAGGATTTTTTGTAGGGATTTAGTTTTCATTTACTTGTCATGTAACTATCATCCTTAGAGGACTTTTAAGTGTTTTTTGAGGAACCAATTTTTTTTATTTATCATCCACTACCACATGAAACAACCTTGTTCATCTTTCGTCATATTTTTTCCTCGAGATGTCTTTTTAGATCCAGTGATCATCTTTTGTTTTTATATTCCTATTGTTCCACTTTTTATTTAAGGAATTTATTTTAATTATTATGTTGTTCATTATGGACTCTCACATTTCCTTCATTTGGTTTAGTTTCTTTTGTTTAATGTATTTTTTGATTTTAATTATATTCCTTTATGATTTTTATTGATGACAGAATTTGACAATTTTTTCATGTCCCATTTTCTGATTTATGATACTGGCATAAATAATTGAATATAATTTCATTCACCCATCATATTTCAAAATGATGTCTTTTTAATGGAGGTGTGACCCCATTTCCATTTAAATAAACTATTTCGACACTAGAGTTTTGGGACAAGACTAATTTTTATTTGGGGGGACTATCACCCATCAACCTTAGTTTTTTAATTGTATTTTCATTATTTCTTATGTCTCTATTATTTCTCTCTCCCTATGGGCGTAATTACCTAAAATTTTCAAGATTTAAGGGCGTGAAGTTCCTTTAGAATGTTTTGGAGCATGGTCAACACTAACCCCGAATGAAATATGTGATGGTATTATATTTATTAAAATATCCGAAAAAATAATTTTCATATGGTCACATTTCATTTACTACCTACTCATGCGCCTTTCTCTCTTCCCTTTAGTAATCCTTGTATGGTAGGCACATGGTTTTAAATATTATGAGAAAAATACATGAGATTCACCTATGGCTATAAAATTTTATAAATCTAGGAATAATTCTATGATTGAAGACCATAATATGGGTCATTCATAACATCTCATCCAAAATCACCATATCTGATATAAAGAGCCACCAAACCTCGTATGTGCCTCTGTTTACACAATTGGTTATCGAGAAGTTGAGAGGGGATTATTTAATGTGGGGAGAAGCCATCCATTTTATTCATATCCATAAATTAAAATTTTGACATAAATATAAGCTATATAAATGACATAACATTAGAAAATATTTTAATATTCTACAGAAGATTTCATATAATGTCATATAAGAATAATTAAAGAGACCCTCAATATATAATATCAAGAATTTATAAAATTTAAAAAAAATATTTACTAAAATATATTTTTTTCGATAACCATCATGATTATGTTACAGTTCAATACCCTTCTCCCAATAGTAATCTCCTCAACAGGCTCAGATATGGCCTTTTCCTTTCTCTATATCTCTTAACAAAAAATCTGCTTGAGCACCAAGATTCCTATTTTGGTTATGATTATAATCCTAGTAGAACACAATAATGGAATACATAAAAAATTTTAACATTAATATGGTCTATTTTGACATAAAAATAACATAAATGTTCATAAATTAATACATATGATCATCTTTAGAGTAATCTTGATCTAACCTAGCATCCACAAATCATGACCACACATTCTTTGATGGCATTCGAAAGAAATTAACACATATTATCAACCAAATTAATTATATTTTGTTATATAACCACATCCACCATTATAAACAATAATAAAACACATTTAATGAACAACCCCACGCCCACTGTCAAGGAAAAGTGCTACTAGTGTAAGATGAGTACCTTCTTGACAATGATATTAAACATTCTTAGCATTCCCAAATAATATAACTCTGCATATATAAAATGTATTTCCCAAATAGTAGACCGTACTGTTCTATAAAACCTATTCCAAAGTATTATGGAATTATAATTTCATGGGATCATTACATTACATTCTCATTAACTAGAACACAACATAAAACCACATATAAACGGTTTTGTTTTCAAAAAAACCACCACATAAGAGTCATCTAATTTCTCCAAGGATATATTCTAACCTCAAAATTGAGATACGGCTACACTGAAAATTCATAATTACACATGTTGATTTGAAATTTCAAGGTAAAAAATATCCAAAAAATAATAATTGAATAATTACATAACATAATCTATGTGAAACCTTACAATGAAAAATCATAGCCTGTCAAACATTCAATAGTTATAAAAATAAATAAAATCAATAATCTTTGAAAATAACATACTATAAATAATATACTGAGGTTCCATGGTATAAACAAGAATACATATCATGCATTTTTATGAAGACATGTAATGTAAAAAATCCACTCATAGTAACTAATCCCCAAAAAATCCCAAGATGGTAAGTGATTCATACCATTAGCAGAAAAATATAAAATCTAGGATCAGTTCATGAATGATACCTAGATCATACCAGGACACAAATTTTCACCATTACGATGTGAAAAAAATAAACATGGAGTGTCTATAATTATAATTATTGGATGTTATCACACAAAGATCCAAAATCCACATCATCATACCAATAATGATTTTCCATCAAAAAAATATCTATGATCGATCATATAGAGGCCATAGAGTCTCAGGATCTTCTTAATATTTATCAATCAAGAATTAAATATCCATTAAGTAATAGTGAATACACATAGATCATGAAATCAATTCACAGTGTTATGATATGTTTCAATAAACGAGGGAGGATAATGCATAAAACTGGTAGAACTAACATCTATTTACACTCTGGATAAATCTAAACATCATGTTGAACCCCAAACCAATTCCTTTAGTAATTAATTGAATAAATGAAAATATTTTTATAGAACATACACATAACAACATGTAGTGTTACGGTATAATAAGATTAGGTAAAAAATTATCTTAAAAAACATTAGATTTCTAGAAAAACTGGCCATTTAATCATCCTAAAAAACACTTTAATCCATAACATGTAATTAATACCTCAAACAAGATATTATAATAAGATACAATTCATGGAAAAACGTTTATATTACCTTGATTTCTGACATGTGGAAATGAAAACATAAAAAATTAGTGAATGTAGATTGACAAAATAGGTAAATCTATATGGTTATAATCTAATAACAAGGGTGAGTATAAGATTAGAATATGGGTATAATTAAAATAAATTAGAATATAAATATGAAAAAAATCATTTATTATAAATTGAAAAAAATGAATTATAAAAAGAAATTGTAAGAATAAAAATATTTTAGAAATAATGTTAAAAAATGATGAATAAACATGATACATTGATCACATGAAAGAATGTATCACATTTATTAAGATAGAATTTCATATATATTATACCAAGTCACCCATAATAATTTTAACAAATAATATTTTGAGTATTTGTAAAAACAATCATGATCACTCTTTGATAATCAAGCTAACTACTAATCAATTAAAACTACATCTTAATCTCAGGGGACAAAATCCAAAACAAAATACTTTTTAGGAAAGTATTGGTTTTACATAACTAATAATAAATATATTAGCGTTACAAATTAAAGCAATCATTAAATCATAATATAACATGAATAATGAAAATAGGGTTTTTTACATTTCCAAATATTCAAATAAAAATCACATGGAAGTAAAATCATGTTTATAGAATATATAAATGTAAATAATTCAATATTGTAAAAAAAGAATCCAAAAAATATAATATTGGTTTCATTAAGCAAATCATGTTACCTTCTAAATATATACAGTAGAATAAAAAAATTCATATTGTATTTACAACATTTTTATAAAGGGTATATGCTTAAATAAATTATTATATGTGATTGCGAGCGCTCGGGATGCTAGGGTTCGAGAATGGCCACTGTAGGCGGTGTCGGCCCCCGTGCAGCTCCCTCCTCCCGCGGTGGAGGATGTATTTCCGCATCCCTCTAGCAATCGAGGATTTCTTCCCTTCTCACAGCCTGATCTTCTACCTTTGTTCCTTGAAATGTTTCTCTCCCCTAATGTTCCTGAGTTAGATGAAGGGATTTAGAAACTCTCGGTCACGGCTCGGGAGTTCAATGATGCTTCGTCCCTCCTGAATCTAACACTGATAGCGTGCTTCAAGGAATGACGTCCACCTGTAGATTGATTTGATTGATTTATTTTCGGCTCGTGGAATCTTCAGAAGCGCTCCACTGTCATTCTTTATGACTCAAAACACATAATGGTATGCTTTGAGTCAGAGGAATATTTTATCCTAGCCTGGTCCTCTGCCCCGCGTACCTGTGACGGTTGTCGCTTCTTGCTCTTCAGATGGTCCTACGATCATTATATGAAGTGTGATTCCTCGACGATGGAAATTTGGGTAAGATTTCCAGAACTACCACTTCCATTTCAGAATTCTTCAATTATTCACTGGTTGGGAAATCTTGTTGGTCTCTCTTTATGTTCGGAAAATAGAACTAGGGTGGTTTGTCATCCGATTTCTCCGCGAATTTGTGTTGAAGTGGATCTGTTGAAACCACCGATTGAGTCAACCTTCATCGATGTGAGTGAGGATTTTAGATGTACGCAATCCGTTGTTTTTGAGTCACAATTTAGTTAATACTCTCGGTTTATTAAATTTGGACATTTGAGGTAGAATTTCAAAGGCAGGAGGGTGGTTCCATGGGAGGTTTTGGCCCCGAAGGCTACAGAAGTATTGGAATTAAAGGATCAGTAGGGGAAGCAAGTTATAGGTAAGGAAGCTCGAATTGAGCCTTGTTCACTGGCTGGAAGGCGGATGGGAGGAGTGAATGATCCTCTGATCCCGAGGGTTTATGAGGTTTTTGAATGACTTCGGAATGATCTTGGGGTGCCTCATGTAGTGGAGCAGGTTGTCCATTCAGTTGGAGTGATCAAAATCCAGGAATTGTTACCCGTGAGGGGGAAGGAGGCTGTAGAATGATCTGCTTTGGCCTTACTGTGACAACCGGGTCCCGGTGACAGCACAACCACCCCGCCTTAACATGGTCGTTGGGTCCTAGCCAACCAGGTACCACCAGTTGCCCCCGCAGACACGTGGGGCCCACCCCAGGGTCCACCCACATGCCTGAACGGGTCATCTGACTAATGACAGTCCCCACAGGCCAACATATGTCCTTTCCAATGTGCTTTGTCCTCATTCACACACATCATGAGAAACTTCCCAAAAGGTCACCCATCCTGATCACTACTCCCGGACAAGAACGCTTAACTGTGGAGTTATAATCAGATAGGCTCCCGAAAAGGAAGATGCACCTTGTTGACATGAGTCATATCATTTAGTTATTTAACCCTTTATCATTTGGGGATGTTACAATCACCCCCCTTTTTGGGCACAACACCCTCTTTGTGGGCCCTACATCTCAACCCAGGCAGGGCACTGCACTTAAGGCTGGGTTCCTCCTCTAATACCAAATGTGATAACTAGTTCCCGGTGACAGCACAACCACCCTGCCTTAACATGGCCGTCGGGTCCTAGCCCACCAGGAACCACCAGGTACCACCAGTTGCCCTCGCAGACACGTGGGGCCCACCCCAGGGTCCACCCATATGCCTAAACGGGTCATCTGACTAATGACAGTCCCCACAGGCCAACACATGTCCTTTCCAGTGTGCTTTTTCCTCACTCACACACATCCTGAGATACATCCCAGAAGGTCACCCATCTTGATCACTACTCCAGGCCAATCACGCTTAACTGTGGAGTTCTAATCAGATAGGCTCCTGAAAAGGAAGGTGCACCTTGTTGAAATGAGTCATATCATTTAGTCATTTAACCCTTTATCATTTGGGGATGTTACACTTACAGGCTGAGGCTTCTACGGAGGAGGCTGGTGGATGGGTGAAGGCTTCTTCTGGGCTGAAGACATAGCATGTGCAGCAGGTGGAGCGTATTGAAGTCAGCAATTGTTTCTCTGTTCTGATGAATGAAGAATTGGAATAGGGTCAGGGCCAGATTGATCCTGATTTGGCTACTAGGAAGATGTCTGTCACACCTGCTAAGCAGGGAAGTGGAGTGATGTGTATGGATTTGGTGTGTGACCAGAATGGCATCAAGATTTGTGAAAAGGGATTGGATCAAGGGGGAATTTTCGGAGAGGCTTCTCCATGGACTGAAGGAGGTAAGTTGCCAGGCGGGATGCATCCGCAAGATGTTGTTTCTGGAGATGGTGTTTTACAGAATGGGATGATTGAAGATCATGGGCCTGTGGTGAAGCCACAATGTTTATCAATAATTGATAGTAACAGACATGTTGGGAAGGAGCAGGATGGGAATGGTGGCTACCATAATGTGGTTGTTCCTGAGAAATGGGGGGACATATCTAACAGTGAAAAGGAAAATGATGGTCGAGGATGAGCTTCTTTTAGTGATGTTGTGCAGTGTGGATAGAAGGTTGTTGCGGGGAATGAGGATTTTGTGTCTTCCCCACCAAGAAGAAGGCAGCAGAAGGATTATTCTTCTATGCCAAATCCAATGTCTACCAGATCCTCTATTAGTAAAATCAATGGGATGATTTCATCTAAGGAGTTTGTGTATTTGGAAAAATTAAATCTCAGACGAAAGTATGCGAAGATCCTAAAGCAATATGAATGTTAGAATTGGGAATCGGCCACCGCAGATGAGGTGCTTGATCCTGGTGATGTTAACAGATATGGTGATGGGTATGATTTCTGATATGTAACTGCATGCTCTTGTTTGATATGCTTGTCTACTGTACATTTTCATTATTTTAATAAATTGTCAGAGACTTTGTCTCTGACTGAGCCTTCCTTGTAAATAATTATATGTAACCAATAGATCTATGGAATACTGGTAAATAACCTTCAAACAATGTTATAAGGATTCAAGACTTAATGATGGAGGGAAATGGAATAATAATTATGTATATATATTTTAATTTATTTTGAATGAAAATTTTAGTGATGGATTAAAAAAATTTCACCCAGAAATCATTATTATAAGGAATAAAACTCAAATATTATATTATATTGAGTTTTAATGCAATAATTTATTCCCCAAAATATTAAGATCATTCAATGTAAAGAGTTATAGAAAACTAGTTGATAAATCATATATTACAGAAACAATTAAATTTCAATGGGGAAACTCAGATTTGTATTAATTTCATCCTATATAATTATATTTTTATACTAATGGATTAATTATTTTTAAGAAAAATATCCTCAACAATAAACACAACTTGTTAATTTACATTAACTATCCTAAAACCATTTGAATATCATTTCAAAAGTTTTAAATAAGAACACTATTCTCATTAACTAACATAAAAAATAAGATTACTATTATTCAATGTTAAAATATGAAAATCCAAAAAAAATCATTTAAACATACTTTTTTTTGAAAAATGGGAGCAATTTTTTCCTTAAAAAAATATCATTATCTTTAAATTAAAAATCCCAGCACTTCCATGAAAATCTTTAGGGAAAATAAAAAAATTATTTATGTTTCTTGTGAAATCAGGTCATAAAACACCTATAGAACCCATAAAAATGAGAATGACCATATAAAAACCACAAATTTAATTATATAGAATATATAATCATTACATAATGAATTGGTGCATTATGTGGGTACCCCGAATTTATAAGAAATATGGGGATCATCTGTGAGCTATATTAGAGTTCAAAACTTCATAAAAAATTTATAAGCGACATATAATAAATATTTAATTATATTTATCATATTTTTAATCAAAAAACATTATAAAAAATATTTTACACACCTATGAAAGTCACTTTTAAATATCAAAATCACTATTTCTTTTGAAAATTGTTTTTCATTACCAAAAAACAATTTTATTTATAAAAATATTTTTAATAATAAATTTACAAGAAAAAAGATTAGTATGGTTGTTATATTAAGAAAATATTATAGATTAAAAATTAAACAAAGATTCATATAATGGCTATAGCAGTTGGAAATGTCTTGGTCGCTATATGCATCAAAATAGAATATTTTTTTTGTTTCTAATGAATTTCAAACCTTTCATAATTGATAATATTTTTTCAACAAATAATTCATTTATAGAAAAATATTTCCATTGTAATACTATATTTCTAAAATAAAATTATTTCAAAATCATGTACGTGGAATAATAATATAGATAGAGGAAATACATTAAAGAGTATTTTTTAGAAATGTCCCTTGCCACTTTGGAAATATTTGAATACTAATCCCCATGAATAAATGATGTAAAACAAAATTAGATTCTATTATAGTACATAAATTAATGATATGAAATGTCAAATGGGTTGTACATATGAATCATAAAATTATATATATGAGTAATATAAATATATACCTCAATGAATGGAAATTGAGATGAAGTCCCTTACATTATGTTTTACTCATCCTATTTGTTTTTTATCATCCAGATTCATATAATTATTCTACTTTTAAATAATTAATAATATTTTTCATGTTGATTATTTCTTTTATTTCACTTATTACCATGTCATATGAAATTACACAATAGATTAAGATTATGTTGGATGTTTTGATGATATTTGGATTATGTGTCAAATTGACTTCAATATGTTGACAATCATCGTAAATGGTAAAGTTATAGAAACTAATATAGAATAATAATAATGAAATATTTATTATATTTATAGATAAATTATTATTTTAAAACTAATCATAAATTATTTTTGTGAAAAATAATCTAAAATATGTATATGGAGACGATATGCCAAGCATTTGCAAGAGTAAAATTTCCATTTTTTAATGATCATTATGGAATGTATTTAAGTAACACATTAACATTAAATAATGATAATAATATTACATATAAAATATTATTTTATTTAAAAATACTTATATATATCATTCCATTTATAAGGTGATGAAAACAGATAATAAAATCACTTCATGGAGGGGTAGTCTATACGTACAAGAACAACACTATCATTATTAAATGTATGAAAGAAAAATATATACTGCGTTTTAATGGTTAAATTAATTATATTAATATAATTATAATGTATTTTATGTAAATAATATTCATTAAAATCATCCTTATTACCTTCTATTTAAATTGTTAGTGAAAGACGAATCACATCACATTGGGGGATGGTAGTCCACCGTACAGATAGGTGATTTTATAGTATCTCAGATGTTATAGAATAGAATATGACATATGTTATATCATTCATTGATAATTATAATTATATTATATATATATATATATATCAAATAAATAATAACAAAAATCTACAAAAGATGATGGTGGAAAATGAATGGCATTGGCCCACAAGGTGGTAGTCCATCACACACACGAATATTGATTTCATATCAAATTTGATGGAAGAACATATGAATTTAATTTATGAAATTATCATAAAACAATTATATTTATTTCATATATTGGTTATATAATAAAATAATCTCTAAATAAGATGTTATGAATGTTAAAGAATAAAAAAAGGATTCTCAATTAAACACGACACCATTTCTTCAAAAAAAAACCGTAGGCTAGATAAAATGACTTCTTCTGATCGATTTATGA
This sequence comes from Viscum album, assembly GCA_963277665.1. Classification (NCBI taxonomy): domain Eukaryota; kingdom Viridiplantae; phylum Streptophyta; class Magnoliopsida; order Santalales; family Viscaceae; genus Viscum; species Viscum album. The sequence goes on from OY728130.1 coordinate 1,879,451,903, forward strand.
TAAAAATAATGAATCTAGATATGAGGTATGGAGAAAGTAATATATTTTTCAAGGTTTTGTCAGATCCAATGGGTTTTGTGGCATGAATAGGGTAAAAAGGTGGCATTTTTCAATAAGTGAGGTGAGCAACAAACCTGTAAATTTTAAATGGAAAAGGTGTACTAATGTTTTTTAAAAGACATAGGGCTCCAAAGTGGACCATTATCAATACATATACATGATAAGGTCAAAATAGATATATAAAAGATATTTTTCTTATTTTTTTGTCTTTGAACCATTATATTTTATTTTTTACCCTCTAGTTAATCAGTTATTACCCTACCAATAATAATTAATTTTTACATTTTCAATATCTATAATGGGAAAAAATTAATCCAACCATAACTAATAATATTAATTATTTTTTTTCAAAATATTGAATAAATTTAACCAAATTATATACATATAATTGAAATTATTTATTTGAAATAAAAACCCATAGAACGAACAAAAATGCAGGTTTTCAAGAGGTCTAATTTTTGAGAAAAAGAAGATTTTATTTTCAATATATGAAAAACATTGTATAAGTATAAATTAATATTTAATTACCTAAAATATATACATTTCATTTATTACATCCGTCATTATGGTTATTTTAAATAATTAAAATTTATAAACATTATATACATTAATATAATGCTAAGAAGAATATTATTTCTGAACAAAAAATTGTATGATAAAATAAAATATAAAGTCAATAAAAATAGAATTTAATTAGATTAAATTCAACTAAATAATAATTCTGTAACATTAATTTATATTCAGAATATAATCAGGATTTTAAATTAAAAAATTTATTTAAAAGAAGAGACATATTATAGAAAAAATGGTCTTCTCACTATTTAATGAAAAATCAATACTTTCCCAAATAAAAATAATTATAACCTTACTAAATTTTTATATGAGGATTAAATAATTTAAATAATTTTTTAAATTTAAATTTTTTTATTCAAAATTTTATCTTTTAAATAAGAACATATAATAAATCATTTTTTTATAAACTATATCAATTTTTATCTTAAAACTTAGATAATATTTGTATAATAAATATAAATATATTAATAAACAAGATATTAAAAAATTATACATTAATAGGGTTGGTAAATCCCTCCCCATATTTGGTTGATAATACATCAAAATTTTATTAAGTTATTTAATAAGTGGTGATATAATAGACTAATATAATACTAAGATTACCTTATTACCTATTCAACCATATTTTTATTGTATAAAACCATAACATAGTGAATCACCTCATTCCACAAGACATTATCTCAATGATCATGAATCAAAATAATATGTACCTTATATAAATGGTTCTCTTCTAAAAATACTAATATTGGATCAAAACAAAAGATATAGCTGGAACATACTTACATATCATTGAAAAATGAAAAAAATTAAATTTCATAGATAAAATAGTAAGGAAGGACGCTTGAATGGGTGAAAATCAAAATTTTATTATGACTTGATAAGGTCCAATGAAATATGGGATTAAATTCCCCTTTATCAAAATTGAAATATTATTTCCATTAAGATTCTTTATCAAAAACATGTTCACAAATCATGAAGGAATTGTATTTAATTCAACTATATGCATAAATTTTAATTTTTATCATAGTCATCTTCATATATTTCTGAATATACGACACCTTATCATCCATTTTATCTAAAAACTATTACACAATTAGTTTACATTCTATTAATTTATCCCAAAACATGTTGTATGCCATAATTATCCATATAAATCCTTAAATAGAGCCTTATGTATGCTTGAATAGAGAAATTTATTTGAAGAAAACTCACTCAAAGAATGATATTGATCACAATTTCTCTATTAATACACTGAAAAATAATAATTAATATCATCCATAGTCATAAATAACTACTCAGACTGAAAATTGGTTTTAGGATAGAAAGATATAGTGAAATTTAATTCATCACCCAGTGATTTCTAATGTCATTTAAAAAATTATACATATCATGGGATCATGGTTTGATACAATAGGGATGAGAACTCTAAGAAACCTTACTCTATCTACTATATATATTAAATAAATCTAATCTAATGTCATAGTATCTTTAATGAGATTTAAATTTAAATAATTAGTTAATCATTAAAAATAACCCAACCTGCATTGGTACCTTGAGAATAATATGACAATACCACCATGAAATCCATTGATATATTTTAACACTTCCAATCTAGAACTGAAAAATATTGAACTATTACCCTTGGATATTTTCATTCTACATTAATGTATTGAAAATTCAAATACATCATAGTAATGTCAAAAAAATCTATTTTCATTCCATCCCACATGTAATACTCTTGATGGTCAGTATACATCTTAATTATAATGAGATGAATGGAAAATTGAGAACTATAAGCTTCACTCAATAACACAATCGTCAACTAGGAATTCTAAGGAACAAATACTAACTTTTTATATCATAAAACATCTTATTCATAAACATTCAAATTAGGAAACATAACCTTTTTAATAGATTATAACTTCTCAACAATGAATGATCCACTTTATGAAAGATCATAATTAGTTCTAAAAATCTCAACTACAACATTCCCTAAGAAATTGAGTATGTACCAATATGTAAATAATATATGCTGAAATTTATCAAATCATATAAAATTTGGTCATATTCCAAACATAAAATGGATTATGTTGCATTATTATTTTGTTTCATAGCAAAAGAATATAAATTTCTATTTAAAGGTTGGTACTGAATTGTGAAATCATAATACCTATTCAGTATGAAAAATCATCTATATCTCATGTTTAATTGTTATCTATGAAATATATACATTAAATATTTATGATCGATTAAAATTTCACACAATAAACCTTTAAAATGATTCCTTTTAATTTTCAACGAAAAATAGTAAGTATGCCACATCACGAGTATGTTGATTTTAATAATGAGCATTCAATTAACATGAAGCGTAATATAGGTACCTTGATATACTAATGTGATTACAAGGATCTTGTATTTCACTTTGACCTTATTCCCTATGTATGTTAGACTTTAACACGTTTTTTTAACATTTATTTGGCCCCTTTATCGACATTTATTACCTTTTATATTACACTCTTTTATTGGATCTTATATGTATTCATATACTGTTTTAGTTTTTTTACACTTCAGAAATTTTTGGGTCTGGAGATGTGTGCATGTGTATAGGTACATTAAGCTAATGAATCCCATTTGTGGGATATGACTGCTTGTTGTTCATTTCCTGAACTGGGTATATTGAAAGTGGAAATGGGGTAGTCATGGGTCAAAACCTAGTAGGATGGGTCTTAGAAAATAATATTATATTATAATTTCCCATATTTATTTATTATAATGATTTAAAATATTTTTCACTTAGGTGGTTAAACCGATCAAAACATGAACACACATTATGTCGATGTGTGATTATGAGTATGTAGATGTTTCTTTTTTTTATAATATCACAAAAAATTTATGGTATTATTTTTATGTATTTGACTTGGTGAACTATGTTTTATGATTTTATATTATTAATAAAAATATTGATAAATAACAAAAATGTGTCATTATGGGGGAGGGTAGTCAGCATGTACACATGATTGACAATCATGTATCTCAGCACAATAGAGAGGGTGAATGTTGATATTAAATTAAAAGTATTGAAACATGATTTTATGATATATATCTTATTTATTCATTATTACCACCATTAATTTATTAAATTAATATATTCATAAAAACAAGATCACTTTGTGGAGGTGGTAGTCAGCACAACATAAAAATGATAAAATTTTCTTCTATGTGCACGAAAATGGATCACAATGCTACAAAAAATAGTATAACTACAAATCAGTATAATAAAAATATAAATTATTCATATTATTATTTTTATACTATATATTTTTACTATAATATTAATTATAAATTATTATGAATGATATAACACTTATGTTGGAGACATGATTTTTCTATTTGAAGTACCGATGAAATTATTGGTCTTAAGATAAGAGTGAGTGACTAAGTTATTTTTCTGAATAAAATACTAGGGTACATAAAATTTATTATTTTAATGATGTAATTATAATTACTGGGGTATGTTTGGAAGGTGTAATTGACACCGTTTTAGAAGATGGTAAAAGGAACTGTTTTTGAAAACATTATATTTCTCAATAATTCTATGACACTATAAAATGGTGAATGGGTAAAAAATAAAAAAAAAGTGAATTTTGGAGTTCATTGATGTAAATAAATGGTAAAATAAGTTTTTCCAATGAGGCCTTTTTATTTTTTTTAGAATTTACTGTTAACAATTATATCTTTCACTATTATACTTGGTATGTTGTTTTTAACTAACTCATTTTATGTATTATTTATAATATTGAATGTGATATATGATTTTTTTTGGTTTTATGGAACTAAATATAGAATATTTGTAATCTTATTGAATTTCTAAATGCTATAAATTTACTAAATAATTAAATAGATAATTTGTTGAAATTTGATATTTTTTCAAGAATTGTGTTTTTAACATTATGGATTCTTAATATGGTTTATTTTTTATTACATATTCAATGAGTGTAAAAATATTTAGTTATGTGTTCATAAATAAAACCAATTTAGTTATTTAATTTCTTTAAATTTTTATATATTTTAGTTAAATTAAATGATATTTATAAAAAATAGTATTAAAATAACTGGTAGACCATTATCATAGTAATTTTTTAAGTCTAAATAATCTAAATTTTACACCAAATAAATAAATATCCACATTAATAAACATGATATTTTAATTTCAAATATATGAATGGATTTATGTAATTCATATTTTATGTTTAATAAAATTAATTCCAGTGTTTGAACATATTTGGTATAATAAAAAAAATTAGACAAAATTATTTTATGATTAATGTTTCTATATAGGAAAAATTTATCAATTCCATTGAATCTACAGATGTTAATAATAATATTATTTTGAAAACATCATTTATTTTATGTTAGAATAATTCAAATTCCATGATTCATGGAGTATAACATATTTATAGAAACATATGACATATAGTAGTTCCTAAAACATTACATGTATTTATAGAATGATTATCACAGGTTTTATAAATTGGAAATAATAAATTCTAATTACATATACCTTTATATTTTTTATATAATTTTTTTGAAACATATATGTAATTTAAAAGTGAACAGATTAAAAAAATAAATTTCATTATTCACCAGAAAAGAAATAATTTTCTAAAAACAATATGAAAATATCATGTACAATCATTAATTTGAGGAAATAAAAAATCAATTTATTAATTATTGATTCAAATGTATTTAGATTTATCAGATTAAAATAAAATATTTAATATAATCAAAAGGAAATATTATGGATAATAACTATTTTCGAAATTAACTCATGTGAATCTTTACCTTCTAGAAGAATACTACAATTATTTATTTTCCATCATAATTTTTTATTATGTATTTTTTAATAATGTATTCTAATTATATTGTAGTTTTTTATAATGGGAGAAATGTATAACACATGTTCTGTATTTTTTAGGATCTAGAATCATAGATTATTACAATATACCCATTTAAAATAATTATGACAACAAAATTTTAATTTACCTTACTGATGAATGTTAGGGTGGGAATTAATAACACATCTATTATACATGTTCTAACATAAAACAAGAAATCTGTAATAAAATGTTATGATAATTCCAAAAAGTTATCTTTACATTAGAAAAAATTATTATTTATGTCTAAATCTTATATTCTTGAGAGTATAATGCAACCAAAACCATTTGAATACCAAAAACATTTTTCCATAAGGAAATTATATATTACCCTAAAACTATCATTCATATTCATCTAGAAGTTCATAAAAACACACACAAGAAAATATATTCACATAAATGAGATGAAATTCACCAAAATTATAATGAAATAATAATAAATATCAAACATACCAATGATATTAAACATAATTTTTCCAATACAAACCACTCTATATTACATCATCCTCTAGAATATCTTAAAATTAAATGTTGTTTATTCATCAATGGTGTTTTATTAAATTTTTATCCCAAAATAATATAACCATTTCATGAATTCTTATAAAAGTTTATTGATACAATTTAATATTTGTTTCAATTTTGGTAAAGAAACAATACATAAAAAATTTCTTAAATGTTTCACATAACCCTCATAACTATTTAACTCTGAAAAATTTCAATGAAAAATATTAAATAACTAATTAATATAACAATGATAATGTAGATTCATTTTATACTAAGATATCAACCTTATTACCTTAGATAAGACAAGAAAAATTACCTTTATATCATTACATGAATATATTACGATTCAAATATTTAATTATTCCATCTTATTTGGTTATATGACATAGTTTATTTTGAATACAAACCATTCACATCATCATCTTCATAATCTAGATTCATTAATATAATAAAAACCCAATTATCATTAAAATTTATAAAATATAAATATAGAAACATGAAACTGAATATTTATTCACTTATGATAACTATGGTTTTAACGTTTTATACTTTTCGATCAATATATGGATCCCATTTTAATTCCCTAGCTATCCATGATCATTTTCTATTTTATTCTCTAAAAAATAGTTCAAAGCTTTCAAAAATCCTTTATAATGGATCAGATTTTCAATATGATTTACTAAAAAAATTCACCCAATAATTTCACGCTATGTGAGCATTATTAGACCACTCATTTTTCACTAGAGTGACGATTGGGTCAATGCTCAACCAAATTACAAATATTGAATATTACTCAACTTAACTTAAATTTTTATATATACCCTTGATGTTAGAGAAAACGTTTTTCCATCAATCATTGATGACAATTAAAACATCCATATTTTCCAAAAAAATAGAATCCTAAAATATAATGTTCTCTACACCCTACTATAATACCAACTATAACAACCAATCAATAATCATTAAATAATTACATTAAAATAATGAATACATTTAAAAATAAATAAATTCTATGGAACTTTTTGTTTAGTGTATTATAGTATTTAGAAATCAATTGACAAAATAAACTAATGTCTTCTCCAACCATTGTAAATTTTATAAACAGAATTAAATGTCTTTAATCCATATAAATTCCTCAATATCTATTTGATATTTTTCATATATTATACTTTTATAGACATAAAATGCATTATCTCAATTTTATACCAGGGTAAATAAAAAAAGTAATGAATAATATCCTATGTTTAGTATGAGTTATCATATTCTATAATTACAAACTATTATAATTTAGGATAATTTTAGAATATGGATAATAAAATTCATATCCAAATAATATTTGATCACAATTCATGGAATAAGAATTGGTTTAATATAATATAAGAATTAGAATAGTGTGGAGATGTGAGTTAATAAAACTAAATCATAAACATGGTTTATAGAAAATAGGAAATAAGAAAAAAAACCAATAAACCAAGGATTTTCTATCACTGTTAACATAAACAACGTCCAAACCATTTAGTAAAAAATCCATGATTAGTTCTAGACATCACAAAACTCACTATTTTTGAACCAAAATACATTCTAACACATTCACGTAACATTTTTAACTCAAGATACTTAAGACATTACTGACATCATTGTATAGAGATATATGTATCACACATCTCATAATCTGTATATATTTTTTGTTGGATGAAAAAATCATTACATATTAAAATAATTAAGAGAATAAATAACTTTCACTGTATTTTTCAATCATCATATAAAGAATGAATGGAAATGAACTTATTTTAATATAACATCCAATTGAATGTAAATAATTTTTTTTTAAAAATCCCAGAAATAATTTGGGATTCATTCGATACATTATGTTAATTTATTAGTAAATAACATTCAATCAATAGAATAAATCATATTTTATTGAAAATGATTACATATATGGTACAATGTTCATATATTATATCAACAGAATAAATATATTAATGTAATATTAGTGAAATCCATTTATTTAAATTTAGAATGAAATGGGAGTTTAAAATGGGATGGAATTTAAAAAAAATGTTATGGTCATAGAATAAAAATAATTAGGAAAGGGAGTGGTAGTGATGGATAATTCCATTGATAAAATATATCAATACATAATCCATCTAGATAATAATTTTTGATGGAATAATTTGATGAATATCCTTTGTCACGCAAACTTAGGTCATGAGAATATAATATTAATGAATATAATTTTGTAATAATTTTAAAAATCAATTCAATTGGACAATCCTTTTTTTAATCCTCAAAATTAAAGATTCTTTTTTATCTAATGAAATTCGTATTTTTTATAGTATATCATATTATAAACATAAATTTTCAATGTGTACCAATATACTGTCATTATTTTAATTCTTCTTTTAATTTAATTATACCACTACCTACTCAACACAGACAAATTTTCTTGCACCTGACTCATGCCACCATTATATCACATGCTGAAACCACTAAGTCCATGCCCACACTAAGAATGTTCTACTGTAATAATAGATACCATCATGAATTTCACTACTTGAATCTCGCTACAATAATAGTTGGTTATACCATTAGGAAAGAGATATCGACAACTGTTTTCTACAACTAGTTCAAATAATATAATGTTAGATTCATTATACTCCATATTTCTTCTATCGCCATACTTACTAACATTTTTTCATCCAATCTACTACTATGTATTATATGATAGACATGTGCTATGGTGGATTGGTGCAATAGTTGGACCGCGCTATGATCATCATTCATATTGTAACTATTCAACATTATTTGAATTTAATGTTCCAAAAACATGTTTATGTTTGTTAATGTAGTGGGATTATATAATGATTATTCATATACTATTTCATATGTAAATTTAAGGCCAATTCATAATTTAAATGATTTTATATTCTGTACATGGTTCTTGGAAATCATTAATAGTATCCTTTAATATATAATTCAAAAATACAATGATATATATTATGAAGGATCTCTCTCGTGTGTGAGATATAAGAACTATAAGTCAATGATAACCTGATAATAACTTTCATATATAAATTTATGGAACATATCCAAGATGAAAAATATTTATATAAACAATATTCTTCATAGTACATATTGATAAAAAACACTCCATGATACTCTAGTTTTTTTATCAAATTCAAAAAACATTAGTCCGAAATCCCCTCCATGAAAAATATGAAGATCCTAAAGGACCTGGAGAATTACGTATCAAGTAAAAATATATCATTAATTTCTTATTACTTTTATTTATTTTTAAGATGTACTTTCATATAGTGTGACTGTTTTTCATTATTTATTTACACACACTAACTCCAATTCTTAAAATGGAGAATAATTAATATTCACTAAAACCATTTATTATGTATTCCCCTTGAAACTAAGGATGATGCTCTATATTATATATGTTTTTTTACCGATGGGAACTATGAAAGAGTCATTTATCCAAGGAAATTTGTGATATTATTTTTATATATGATCCAGGTTTTGGATCACATTATTGTTTATAATAATATTCTTATAAGGCATTGATTTCTAAGTGGAGGATATTAAAACTTTTCTTTAGTATAAACATCTATCTATTTCATTACATGATGGGTTTCTCTCCTTTTATATAAATATAAAAATATATTTTTTAAACTATAAAAAATCCTTCCTTTGATAGTTAATGTATAACAGTGTATATCTAAATTATTCTATTATGTAAATCTATTTCAATGGTTTATGTAATTTCGAATATTGTTTTTACTAAGCCCTTATAACTATTTGATAATTCTATTTAAATATGAAACATATATTAAAATTTTATTTTGATTTAGAAGTAATTTTTTATTTAAATTGGTTTATTTTTTCATAAATATTTGTTTTGTAAATTTTTTTTGGGAAATCAATTCAACCAACCTCTTGATAAACTAATTATGATCAATATTTGGTAAAAAAGGTGGTTCAAATATCAGTAATCAAGGATTTAAATGAATATTAAAGATCTTAAATCATTATTATTTATAAATTTTGTTAATTATTGTTAATAGGCAACAAGTTTTTGCTACCAACGTACATCCTTATCTTAATTGAACTAATTATCCAGCATGAAAATTCTATTTGAAAATGAATATTGAGATGACGAGATTTTAGATTTGGAATACTACTTTAAAAAAAATATGAAATAATGAAAACTAATAGTACTGTAAGGGATTACTCTACAAAAGATGCTTATAATAATAAATGTGAAGAAATAAATGATTTGTATTATGCATTGGGTGCTGAAGAATTAAATTTAATTTCTTATTGTGAAACTACTTTTGACTTTTGGGATAGTTGAAACAGTTTCTCTTCAGGGAAAATAAATTGGAAAGGAATTGTTAATAAATACATATACAATTACATATGTTTCTTCTAAAATGAAACATTATAAGGAAACTTGTTTTACAAGTATCGTATGTTCAATGAAATCAAGCATAAAATTCATTCATTAGGGAATCATGATTCTATCAAAGAACCAAAGATGCACTAGTTGAGTTGTCTTCTATAAAAATCGAGAGAACTATTATTGTCAATAAGAGAGTATTATGATGTTATCATGTTACCTATCATACATATGATTTAAAAAATAATCATGTATGAGGATGAAATAAAAGTCAACATATATGAGGTTGATTTACCAAATAAATATGTATCCTTAAAATATATATATTCAAATCGTGAGAAAATAAAATATTATAGTTCAAGAGAGGATGAGTCACTTGCTAACAATGATGAAGATACGAACCACATTGGTAGATGAATTAAAACTATTTTGAAAAAAAAAAGTTATTTTAGAAACCAAGTAATAATGGTAAATATTTTAATAGATCAAACAACAAAAATGATTGGAATAAATATTATGAATAAAATAAAATAAAATAAAATGAGTGTAATTCGAATTGGAATACAAAAGATAACTATCCTATATTTAAAAAAAGACGAAATATGATAATAAATATTATATATTAAAAATATCAATGAATGAAAATAGATTTTTTCAAAAGATAGGTGGAGTGATTTAGACTAAACTCAAGAGGAAAAGCATGATAGAGACAACATATGTTTCATTAAAAAATATCTGAGGTATCCATTGAATTTTCTGCTTCCCGTGTATATATTTATAATCATTACCAAGATGATAAAATGTTGAAAAATATCCAGTATAATGTTTATTGAATATTTTATTATTTTGAAAGATACATTTTAAAATAGTTTGGATAAATATAATATTTTAATGAAATTCCATGACTTGATATATTGTTATTAATCTTACCATTCAATTAAAAAAGAGAAAAGAAGTCAAGTATTATAGGATAACAATAAAATAAATTTTATTAATTAGAAACTAAAGAAGGATATAATGATATTAAAAATTTGAGAAAATACTCTAATAAAAATTATTGGAAAGAAGACTACTCCTAAGTATACTACCGGTATAGGGTAACAACCAGAATATAAGATAATCATAGAAAATAGTTTTATTCCTACATCTAGTTCTGGAATATAAATTACCAATTTTTTTTCATCTTGAACTAATAAGATATTTTTTTCTAAAATTATAAAATATTATTTTATTAATAATGTAAATAAAATATTTGTATCAAAACATTTATATCTAACATTTCTAGACCCAAGAGGAGTTGGGTACCCAAGCCATTCGTACTATAAAATGTGTTTTTTGTGAAATATTCAAGAAATAATCTTGTATTAATTTATGGTGCCTATAAATTCTCTATTCTTGATACTTTTTTTGGATATTTTTAATTTTTCCAGAATCAAATCAAAGTGGATGGTTTCTAGGTAAATTTTTTTAATAGTTCCGAAGGGAAAATTAATGGCTCTGGATAAATATAAAATTCTATTACTATTTGATTGTTTTATATTTTTTCATTAGATGAATTAAATTATAATCTTCTTATCATTTCATAGTAATGAGATGGAATTTTCATGGTTTGTTTTAAGATTATTGTATACAATTTTTCGATTCTATAAATATATTTGTATATTCTATACTGATAAATGATAATGTTTATGTTTTTAATTTGACTTTTTAGTTTCTAAAAAACATTTCTGACAGCTGTTCATTTGAAAAACAATCATGTATTTTTCATAGTATACTACTAAATTTCTTTATTTACTCACATGGATTCATCACTAGGAAAGTGCTACTCAATTATATAAATAAACTAAATTTGTTAGGTGGCATATTTTGTAACCCATGGAATTCAATGAAATAAAATATATATATATTAAATCTAACAATGACGTTTCATCATCTAAATCCCAGGAGTTGGTTCACATAGATTATTTTTGGGCCTTTTAGAGTTGCTAGTTTAAATTGGAAGCACAATTTATTTATTTTTGGATTTTTAAGGTATACGTGGTTACTCTTTATAACCTACAATATTTAATTTTTCTCTAATTTTACCAAGTATAAAACATCTTTAGATAATATATATGGACATATGATTAATACGTTAATATGTAATCATGCTTGTGAGTTTGAAAATTGCGATGTTGGGTAATTGTTCTCAAAAAATTTATATAATCACAACTTTTCAAATTATAGGATCCCATATAAAAATATTTTGGTAGATAAAATAAATAAGATCCTATATGAAATTTTTCTAAACATACAGAATGAGTATGCAATAATATTTATTTTTTGGAAGAGTCCATTATCACCAATTGTTATATAATTACAAGAGTTTTAATTATACATCAACTAAATAAATATACATATTGAATAAATAATATAAGAATGAAAAAGCTTATTCTTTTTTGGTTTTGATAACTTTATTCATTATTCTAAGGATAATATTAAAAAATCTTCTTTCATGAATGAGGAATGAATATACCATATTTATTAAATATCATGTAAATCAGATAATGAGTATAATAAAAGAACCATGATTTTGGAAGATTCTGTTCATGTTAAATTTAATTAAATAGATCCCCATGATCCCAATAACCACTTATAAAACCATGAGGATGATTTGTTAAATCTCAAAATCAAGGCCAAACATTATGATAATTCTATAATATAGACAAAAAACAAGTCAAGATATAAGGAATAACTTGAACATGAACATGCAGATTAACATGACATTAGTATCATTTCTTTTCATTGAGTTGTTAAGAAACATATGAACCACCATCTAGATTGTTTAGTGAGAGATCTAGATAATGGTACATAAAATAGGTATTCTCTATAAAATTAGTTTGAATATCAAGTATTCCCATCCTAATAAGATTCTATGAACATCAATGATGTCATTAATTATTAATTATTATTAGTGGAAGTAAATAATAAATTAATCAATTTTAGTTAAATAGATTCAGCGAAAAAAGTATGTATTCCCAAAAAAATGACTATTTGAAATATGTGGGCATTTAGAAGGAATGTTGATGTGTTGTGAAATACAGTCTGAAAGAAAACATGGTTTGTTACACAAGGATATAATCATGAATATGGTATTGAATATGAGGAAACTGTTTCATTAATGGATATAATTGAATCCATTAGAACACATTATACATTTTCAGCACATTTGGATTTCAAAAATTATCAATTGAATTGTATAAGAACATTCTAAAATGGTTATGAAATTAGGTGTTTTTTTGAACAAAAACATTGATTTCAAAATCCTAATTTTTCAAATATTGTTTTCTAATTCTGTAAAGAATGATATGGTTTAAAATAAGCTTCTAGATCTTAGGATATTATGCTCAACTATTTTATGATTTATATAATTTAAAAAAATATATTTTGATACTACTAATTCATAAAAAGAATTTCAAAATATGTTTTAGTAGTTAAAATATATGTTTTTGATATTATTTTTAGTTATTTTTAAACTCATTGTGTGATAATTATTATAAGATAAAGAAATGTGAAATTAAAATGAGATTAATGGGTAAACATAAATTCATTCATGGATTCTAAATTTTAATATATATATATATAAATAATTATTTTAAATCAATGAAATTAGACAAAAGACTATATAAAATTCATTTCATCGATTACAATATAAGTAGGGATAGTCGCAAGAGTACCACTTATAAGATGGATCTTGATCATGATGGAAAATCAGTAGATCCATACTGTTATAGATGTGTGATTGTAATCGTGATATACATAACATCAATTTTTCTAGATGTTATGTTTAGGGTGTATATGTGTTCTTATTTAAATGAAAATACCACAGATTATTATTTAATTATTGTTAAAATAATTTTCAAATAACACAAATATAAAACAAATTTAAGGCTTTTCTTCCCTAAATGAATAGAATTTTACAATGTGGGTTATTTAGAATTATATTTTGATGGTTGAAACCTTGATAACAAAAAAAACATATAGAAAATGAAATATTTTTTAAATGTCAGTGATATACGGGTGTTGTAAAAAAAATAAATTAGGTTTCACTATCAACTGTTGAAGCTGAATACAATGATCAAGAAAGTTGTTGTGAATTTTTTATGGATTAATAACACATATCTACATTATTGATATCAATTAATGAATATCCCTATTAATTGTGATAGCATAAGAGAAATAAATATCTCTATTAATCATATGTCTTATTTTAGTAAAAAAATTTGATGTAAGACGTCACTATTTATGAGATCATTTGTAAAAGGGTGTTACAAATCGTGAATTCATAGGAACTAGAAATCATCTTATGGTAATTTTTAAAAACACATTTTATTATAATATACTAATCAATATATAAATTTTTTTAGGGATTATAAATTTGTTAAATTGTTAATCATGGACAAGCCACTATTGGAAATTCCACAACTAGACAATCCAATAAAGGACATGTCATAGGTAGTGATCCACCATTAGTGATCTACCATTGTAATGATCCACCATTTTTAATATCTGCCATTAATAAATATAAACATTTTGAAATAAATACAGTTGTAATGTGCAAATATCATAAAGGTCCACCGTAGGATAGAGGAACTATTGGAATGATCTACTATTGGAAATTTATCAGTCCCTATTTTCTACGGGTTATACTTTTTAGTCATAAATTTTTATTTGTTTTTAAAATTTATATTTTATTAAAATTTTCAAATTCATATCCCTAATTGAAAAATCTAATGTAAAATCCGAATATAAGTAACTCTCTTACTCACACATACTCCATTGTACTATTTCTACGCCATTTTCTCATGACTTTCTACATTATCATGAATTTATTAACCTTTTAATTCCCTATAATGGTGATTTATAAGTGTCATTTCCTTTCATATCCAAAATTATTGAGGCATGTGGTGAAATATTATGGGGAATAAATTCATGTTTTTGTAGATATGAGAAACCTATGGCTTGAGAACCATGTAGTTATTTCTGAAAAAAAAGTTCATACATAATCATTTCCATCAAAAAAGTCATCGATGATTAGGGTAATCCAAGGCCATGTAATGAAATATTGGATCTCATGAAATAATAATACATTATATTCTTGGTTGGCTCATAATTTCAATAAATACATAGAGTTCAATTTCAAGGAAGGGAGATATTTCATTCCAAATATCATTGATTAATTGGAGATTGACATTTATTCTAGGGAGTTGGATACATGTATCAATAGATCTTATAAAGGAGTATTGAATGACTATTGAGGATTTATTCTGAGTGATTGTGTGTTTATTATAAATTACATTTCTTCATTGGAGCTAATTTGACAAGGTACTGAAAGAAGGAATGCTACTACTAAATTATATGATGAATGTAGACTTTTATTAATGTATTTTCAGCATATTCAATGCCCCCGAAAAATTAATTGTAGCACTATGAGGTATGAAGAAATCCAAATTTTAATCTAAATGAAATTAGGGGATATAATTAATAACATTTTAAACCATGTGATGAACATGATTTAAATTTGGTATACCACTTCGAGATCAAATTAATTGATTTACCCTATGCTAATTTCAACTATGTTAGAAGCTAAAGGCATGGTTTATGAGGAGAAGGAAGCTGAAGACAAAATTTGGTGATTTCTACATATGTATATATACATGAAAATGGATTAATTTTAATTAGGATCTATATATGAAGATGTTGGTTAATGATAATGAAAAAATATATGAGAATTTTAATATTATGGAAAATCCTAACATACAAAAGGATCTTAATGAACTTAGAATTGAGGTAGATGATAATTTGGATTATTAAGTTAAGGAAGAAGAAGTTGGTGTTTCTATGGATGATGAAGTGGAAGTGGATACATCAGTTAGATTAGAAAATGGTCATGGTATTATTAATATCCCAGTTGTCATATTGATATTCTAGTCCACTTTTTCACTCCCTAAAAGAGAGACTTTATTGAGTGAAAGAGATGGTGAAGATATTGATGAATTTAGAAAACAATATATTAGGAGTTCCCCAGAGACCTCTATGGAATATGTAAATGTTTCATATGGTAATGATAATCATTGTAATGTTGATGATGTAAGTTGGTATTGTTTGAATGGTGATTGATCACATGACTCAAAAGGTTATGAAGGATATTTCATGGTATAGATGATGATGATGATGAGATGTTTTTATCACAACATCTTTATCATTTTTGATTATCTCAATCTATAAATGTGGATAGATTAGTTTAAGTTCAATAGGTTCTAATGATACCATTGTTTTTAGTGATCCAAGGACATATATTTATTCGGGGGAATCCCCAAGCTCTTCGAGTCATAGAGTTTATCCTGCATATCTAATTTATATGGACATTTCAAGAGTTGTTGTGAAAAATTATTACGAGTTTAAGAAGATTCTAGTGCATGTAAAACATATAATAGATTACCAATAGTACAAGGATTCTAGAGGAGATGATAGAGATCAAATAGATACACCATTTGGCTCCACCTTAAAAGAGGATGAGGCATTTTTCAAGGGTGTGAAACCTCGGGTTTTAAATTTAATATGATTTCCGATCAAGAGATAGATGGAGGATCTGGAATTGATAACTATAAAATCATTACTATAGAGTATGGTGGACCTTCCATATTAGTTTTTTTTGGAACATATGATAATAGATCTGTTTTAGAGAAAATAAATGATGTGGGTGAAATTTATTCAAGTCCTTCAGATGCCCCCTACAAGATCAGAGTAGGTTGAGGCTATTATAACTTATACTAAGAGACATAATTTAAATTTCATTACTACTTCCTCAATTCCATTAGATATCATGATAAGATATATTTTTTATTCATTTAACAATATATTTATTTCTGATTTCATCAGTGTTTTGAGATCTCAAGAACCTTATAATACTCATCTTATTGATGCCAGTTCTGAAAATATTTTTCAGTTTTTTATTTTCTATATTCATTAAATAGGGATTATAATTTTTTGGGAAGGTGAATATGAAAATAATGGTTATCTAGATAGATGAAAGGTATAAGATCGGTTACAGAGGAGATGTGGACATCCTCTACTACTATATATGATTTATTTTATAAAGATTCATGTCTTTACATGATTCTTCTTCTATATAATTTCCTCCACAACATGAAGTCTTAGTTTATGGTGAGATGATACAGTCAATAGTTAATGAGTTGATTAAATATATTATGGGTTTTATCTAACCATCTCATTATGATGATATTTTCCAAATTTTATATCATGTAAAATGTATATATAAGAGAGTAATAGAGAATTTGTATGAGTCCCAATTTGTTCAGGAAACCACTACTAAGGCTACCAAATAGTTTCATTATATGATATATATAAATCATGAGTAGAACTATCACTCCTTAAAATTATCAATGCCACCAATTATGAGGTACATCAAGTAGTAGGTGACTTTTATCAAGGTTATAACCCCTATTATCCGGTTTTTAATAAAAGATAATAAGTATGTATTTATTTCACTTGCGATTGGTGGAAATATAATAATCGATTTTGGGGACCTTAGGAATCCATTAATATATCTATCTGGTATTGAAGTGGTCTCACATGAGGAAATTACCATGTCTTTATTCACTTATTCATAATACAAAGATCCTTTCACTCATTCATATCAATCATTAGTATGTCTCCAGATTAAGGAGTCTGAAAACTAAAACCTATGGTGATCGAAGAGATATGTAATATTATGTCAACCACATCAGTTGATACTATAATTCCCCATGACCCAATTAAGTTAAAAGATGTTATTAATTCTTCCAATTGATATAAGAGTGATTGATATCATGAATGGTCTGTAAAATGGGTTTAGTATTCCACTAGTTTTCCTTTTTTTGATTCAATTCTATGACATCGAAAACTAAATCAAGCATATTTTTTTCCTCATTTTATATTTTCTCTATTCTGTATTATATTATATTTTTTTAAATATAAAAGGGGGGATAAAATTATTTCGATGTCATTTACCTTTAATGATTCAATTTTTGGAATTATATTTTAATATTTTAATTTTTTAAATTGGTTCTAGTTGTATATCTTTGGAAATTTAATTTCAAATATTCACATTACTAATTTAAAGTTCAATTCATTCTATTACTCATCAAATTCCAATATTTATTAAATTTTTCTATATTTGGTTTGTTAACATCCATTATTTAAATCATAAAAAGGGGATATAATATTGGCACCTTCTTATTTTAATGCTCCAAAATAACAATTATTATGTATCCAATGAGCATAATGTTTTATAACATTATATCCTTTATGAAAAAAAATATGTAGCGTACAAATGTTCAAAAGATTGATAAATTATCATATCATTGTAATTCGTCCACCACCAGCTCTACCATAGCTATATTTTCGTCCACCAGACTCTTCCACCATTAGTTCAATTTCCGCATCCAATAGAGCCATTCCACTTCCAAGAGTGTGCTACAATAAGATTTTTCATCCACCAAAATAGATATTTTTTGTCGCACCACATCAAGAATCATACTATCGACATCATGGGGTTCATCATTAGAAATGAAATAATATTAGGAACGTTCTACCATTTTTCAAATAATCTACTGCTATATTTCTATAGTTTCATTCTTTTTATTATCTCCCAAAAATCTACCATTAGATCATCATTTCAATATCCAGTTGAACTATCATAGGCTTGCTATACGACTAATTTTTTCTTCCATTTTACGTTTCTACCATCAAACCATTAAACATATTAGTTTTTCTTAATTTTAATTTAATTACCCTCTTGGATAGTTTATGGGAGTTATTGGAGTGGGTGTTTTTAATGATTATCCCTAAAGCAATGGATAGATTAAATGAAGACGATGTTAGAGTTTAATTGATTTTTAATTCATTATGTGGATAGAAAAAGATGATAATATTATTTTTCTATGAATATCTATAACATATAATGATATATATTTATGAGGATGTCCAAAATATTTGATAGATAAGTCCCACGACACTCTTGTTACATGACACTAACATTCATAAGTTAATGTTTAGAAATAATAAACGAGAAAGAACCATTTTTCTTGAAGATTATATTTTAAAGATCATGTTGATAGAAAACTATATCCATGACACCATATAATTTCAAAAGATAGAGAAAAATATATCAATGACCTCCATAAAGACAAATATAGGATTCTATATCACCCATGTTTTCTATGTTCAAGAAAAATGACATCTTATATTTCATCTTAAATTATCCCTATGTTCTTTCTTTAAATATGAGTTGTGTGATTTTTTCACTTTTTTATTTAAACATACCATGCCCTATTCAAAAATTGGAAGATACCAAATATTTTCTCAAACAAATTTACATTTTATACCCATGAAGCTATGGAAAAGGTCATTCATGATGTGTGTTGTTTTTATATCCAAGAAAATCATGTAAGTGGATTTGAACATAGACAACTACTGTTGTTTTTTAACTAATCCAGGTTTGGTATCAATTTATTGGTTGTAATAACTAGTTTGGCAGATGGTGATTTCTATGAGGAGGGGATTAGGTGTCAACTAGAAACTAATCCCCTGATTTATTAAATTTAGTGTATGTTTTTTTTGTTTCTTGAAATTCAAATCAAAAACATCATTTAGATAAATTATTATAAAAACATTCATTGAAAATTAATATTAACCCGTCAATATATAATGTATTGGATTAGATAAATTTATCTTAAAATATTTATTATTTGAAAATATTATTTAAATTGGTCCATGAGTATGCTTTGAGAAATATTTTTGTAGATGAACAGTACATTAAACCATCCTTTACATTTACTATGCTGTTTTTATTTAAATTGAAGGAGCTTTTAATAGAAGAATTTTTTTTAAAAATTAATGGGAACTTAATTCACACCCCCTCTTGAGTTACTCACTTTGAAAAAAAATTCACACTTCAAATATTATATAATACAAATTTTTGAATGAGTTTTTATTGAAATATTTTTTAAAACGATGAGAAAAATATTTTCTTTGATATATTATAAAAACCATTAATATGATGTTTCATATAAAATTCAAAATAGTTTTTAAATTTATGGTCACATGAAAAATTTTACTATCGTTTTTTTAAAAAACATCACCCATAGGGAAAATATTATGTGATTTTTATATAAAAAATATTAAACAGGATAAAGGTATCTGAAAATGATTTTTTATTCAAATATATAAATATATTTTGTGATGTACACCAAAAAAATATAGTGTTCCATTAAAAAGTAATTCCACTTTTAAAAAATAGCTTTTTTTTCAGAAATAAATTCTATTAAAATATTATAAAATATCCATTTTTAAATAATGTAAATAGAAAAAATGTTTCACTTTGGATAACAAGATGAGAATAAAATGAATTTTATTATAGAGCGAGTGTACTTCTAAATTCTCCAGATGGTTTTTCATTTTTGATAAATCATGATTTTAAAATTTAGTTAATAATATAAACATTATAAATATATTTTTCATAAAAATATAAACCCTTTATAGAGAGATATTGAATTTTTTCCCAAATTCCCTGATAAAAAAATTAAATATATTATAAAACCAATTGGTAGTAAGAACACAATTTATATAAAACTAGGTGTATAGAAAATAGTTTTCCTCAAAAAATGAAAATTTGAGAAAAAAACCATGCTATGTTTTCTTTCAATGTTGATGACAGTCTGGACTAGTATAAAAATATTAGATAATATAAAATCCTATTTTAAAACCAAAATAATAAATATTGCCTTTTATTATTTTTATTATAAATCTTTATCATGGTTTCATCAATTAGTTAAAAGTATTAAGTACATAGATTGTTAATAATATTAACTATTTTAAGAATTTTTAATTATTTAGATATCATTAATAATAATATAGCGGTATATTAATTATCGATATATCTTTTAAGATACAGTAACATATAACTTATATATATATTTTATTTCATTTCATATTTTTTTGTTACGTTATGTACAAATCATTTTGATAAAGGACTGTTTCGATGAATTTAGAAAATCAAATAATACATTATAATAAATTAAATAAAAATATAGTATATATATGCCAATATTAGATCCATTATTTGATTAATAGACTATTATGATATTACTTTCCATGTTCCCACTGTATTCTATATTCTTATTTTTAATTCATTTTTCATGTTGTTGGTTAAACCGACCCACACATGAACATCCTTCAACTTGAATGGAGGGTATAGGAAAATATGTGTCTTGTTTTATATGAAATCATTATATAAGAATAATAATGATATAATTTTTTTATTAATCACTTTAACATCCTATTATCGATATTTTTGTTATGTCTTTAGCCACATCATAGTTTTCCTTTTTCATGTTGTATATATATGGTTGATAAAGAGTTGGGAAGATACTTATAATGGTGAAGTCATAGATTTTTTGGAATCTCTGCGATCACTAACTTTTTTCTAAAGGTTACAGGATATTGTCATGATATGTTAATAGCTTACACTATGTACAAGCATTACTGAATGAATGCAATGAAGTTCTTCATGATGTGAAAGTAACATGACATGAATAGTTATTACACGTTGTTAGTTAATAAAAGGGCGGACTTTAATCCAAGACAACGTTTTTTATAATGTATATTAGACTTTGGTAGTTACATGTCATGTAACAGGGTTACATGTCATGTAACACCCTACATACCTATTTTAAAATAGTTTTACAACTATTTTAGTGTTAGATCAATCGTCAGAAATCACCTCCCTCGAACTAGGGAAATTCCCATGTGATATGGGTGACTCCACTACTTCTAGATATATTTGTTTATAGTTATGTATCCATTATATTTGTGGGGTGTGTATTAAAGTATATTAGATTTTTTCCATTTCATTTACATTGATTGTAATGGATTTAATGGGTTGTGTTACTAGATCTGTTGACTAAAATCTATGTCTCTTCTTCTTTCCTTCCCAAATCTATTGTGTGATCTCATTCTTGAAGCTATTCCATTTTTATTTGTGGTGAAGTGAGAAATTATTCATGAGGTATATAATATTTCCTTTTTTCCTCCAACCATATTTCTAAATTAGATCAATCCTATGATGTGTGTATTTTATTTTAGGTTCTCAGTTGGCGTTGTTGGGTTTCATTGGTTGTGGAACCTGTTGCGGGGATATACGACCTAGGTTTCAAGGAAGGTGGGTTTTTCCCTGTATAATGTTTTTGAAAATTATTTTTATTGTTTTATAAATTTATTAATTAAAATAATTGACCTTAAATTTATGATTTTATTAAACATACATTTTAATGAAAAAATATTTTTCTTTGGATGTAGACAAATAGAATGAAAAGTGGTATATTCACTAAATTTCAATTGATTTCAAAATGTTTTGATATGAATTTCAAAGAATTGGAAGTAATTGGGAAAATTAGAATATGGGTTACCTTGAGAATATAGTTATATGTTTTATATTAATGCCATCATCCATTTAATTGTGATTATCGAGAGATTTTGTCAGGGTGCTTTCCTATGTTTTATATGGCAGTTTTTTTCAATGGGACATATATTGACCTTGTTGGGGAGTTACTCATGGGGTATTCGTTTATCTCCTAAGCATTTGTTTTAGTACCCATATTGTGAACCTGATTTATTTGGGTATGAATAGTCTTTTATTCTGACATATAGAGATTCTTGGTGTTGATACCTATGATTCTGTTATGCATTTCATGGATTTTTTGTTTTATCCTTAATATGTACATTTATAGTTAAAAATGATGATATGGGATGTATGATTTGAAAATGATAATAGTTTGTTTATAACTATGATAATGGAATAATGTTTACCATGTTTTCTATAAAACTACATTACTTCATATAATGCAATATTTTATTTTAATTAAGCACAAAAGAATTTTTATATACAGACATGTTATAGAACTACTAGTTGGGCTCTTGTTGATCTTGTTAGCTCACACCATGTGAATCTCTTTGATGGAGGATACAACCTTGTATGTATTCCAATGTAGGTGAAGGAAATGAGTCTTAGTGAGGCAGTGATGTTTTGTGATAGCTGATTTCTATAGCTGATGGTGAGGCGATAAGAGTTCGTCCAAACTATCACATGGAGTAAGCTGTTTGGTTTTGTTCGTTTGTAGTTAGAATTTTCTCTTGGATATTTTATCAACATTATCAATTTTTTTTATTTCCTTTATTTTATTAAAGTTATGGAATATATTTATTAACATCCCACTACTACTTCGTTATCCATTTATTCATATTCCATGTGTTTTTTCATATTGGTAGAAATTTTTCCCATAAGTTTTTGTTTGATGCTGGGGTGCTTGCCGCCATCCCATCGGGATTAGGAAAACCTTTTTTGTATGTAATGGAATCATACATGTGATGGGGTTTAGGGTAAACTAGGATATTTAATTAATATTTGGTATCAATTGAGGTATATCTCGATGAATCACTGACATAGTGTGTCAATTAGGCCAGCGATAAGATTGTCAGGATGTGAGAGGTATGTTGGAATATGATCTTGGAAATCTCATGTCATGAAGAGGCTCTAGTTTCCATGTGATGTTAGGATATGTGTATCTGGTGTTGTGTTTTATTTTAAATAAAAATTTATAAATATGGGTTTTCTATTTTAAAATAATATTTCTTCAGTGTCTGATCATTCTTATGCTTCGGTGTGCAGAAGTATATATCTGAGACATCATTCATCACTTCCTCAAGAGGGTGTAGTTGATTCTCCTTAGGGGAATCCACCAACAGATTAAAATATCTTCAAAAAATAATAAAGTAATTTCATGTTTTTGTACAGGATGTACCATGGGTCCAGAGCATATTTGTTGAGGTATAGCTAGTGTTTGGGGGAGATAGAGTTCTATAGCCGAAATTATTGTGTGGTAAGACTCCATCTAGTAAAGTAATGAATGAGCATCGAGATGAAGAGTACCAGTGTAATAGGATTAAAAAATTATTATAATTTCTTGAAAAAGATGAGTGTATCATGATAAAATTTGAAACCTTCACTCTCAAGTGTTCTGATTGGTGATGGTTGGATTCTATTGTCTAGGAAGATATACACATGGTCATGGATTTGAAGTGTATCAAAACACTATTCATCCACCAGTTTTTTCCTAGAGTCAACAATGATGGAATATAATTTGTTAACACTATCTATGAAATAGGGATATTTTTCTATGTCAACATACATCAATTTGTTTGATAATAATATTTTTTTTCTCTAGCAATAGGGAATATTGACCAAATGAATGATCGGAGGTACATGTATGGTTTGCGACAACATATCAAATCATAGGTGTTTATGTTGATTATTTATACCTATCCAGAGATGTTATATAGGAATATTATGAAAGAGATGATTTTGTTAGGTAGGTTTTAATTTCCTATTATTCTATTCCATTTGGTTTAATCATTAATGGCATGCCTATGGAGAAAAATATATGGAAATATTAGTGTAGAAGTGGTGGTGGTGGGTCTCAGTAGTGAGCATTATCCACACCATTTTATTGGAATATTAATGTTCCTCTAACTTTCTCTCAATGTTTATTGGTCGTAAAAAAGTCATTCTTTTAGTATTCCTATAAAGATGTGAAAAATATGCTGATGCATTTGTCATTTAGAATTATTCTATCATGTTTTGATTATGCCTCATTACGCTGAGGGTTCTTCAACTCTGATGGTGAATGTGGTGTAATCAAAAGATTCGAAGACTATAGGGATCCAGTAACATGCCTCAGGAGTGAAGCACTTTTACAAGGTATATGAATTTCAATTTGGTGTTGATGCAGGACTAGAAATAGTGAGAGGATCTGTCTTTATTGAATCTGCTGTAGCATTTTTTATTTGATACTGGTTCATCCAACTCATATATAATTGAAATTTTGGTCATATTCATAAACATATAATTGAGCATATGTAAATTATAATTGATTTTGGAAACATCTTAGAATGTGGAGAAAGAATGGGTTTTAGTGCCCCTCTTGTTCATTAAAGGTAGTTGATACAGAGTTGGTCAAAGGAAGTTCCCATTATTGATATGGATATGTTTTATGTTATCATCAGTATGGATTGGATTGTCACTCATCGAGCAGAGGATGATTGATATTACCAGTATGTCTTGTTTCACGATGTTGATGGGTTCTCTTTTACGATTCCATTGGAGTAGTAATCTAGATCTAATCATACAAGACCTTACTACCTTGAGATCTAGAGTTTGTTGTTTATTGTTGTGAGTGTGGATTATGACATCAATTATATTGTTGAATTTACCATTTTTGTTTGGGATTTTTATGAAATTTTCCAAGATGGTGTATTTATTCTTCCTCTATGTAGAGGAAAAGATTAAAGTTTCCATTGTTCTATGTAAACATCTGATATATGTAACTTGTTATTGAATTAAACCAATAAAGATGAAATACCTCAAGATTATGTTGGATGGCCTAATTGAGAACGATTTCGTTCACTATAGGGTTTCACCATCGGTAGTCCTTGCGCTTATTTCCAAGAAAGAATATGGTCTACTTCTATTATGTGTGGTCAATCAAAAGTTGAACCAGGTAATATGTAATAAAATGTATCATTTTCTTCATGAGGATGATTTTTTGACCAATATATGCGTGAAATTTTGTTTTAAAATATTTATCTTTGGTCAGGTTATTATAATGTCATAATTCCTTATTTGATATACCAAAGATCAAAATTAGAAAAATTCATGAACATTATGAATGTATTGTGATCCAATTTGGACGGAATAATTGTCCTGTAATTTTGATATCATTGATGAATCATATATAAAATCAATATCTTAACACTTTTGTGGCGGTGTTCTTTGATGATATTCTAATTTATTTAAAATCTGAGCATGAGTATGAGCACCATACGAGTTTAGTTTTGGAAATTTCTTGAATTATCCATTTTAATGGACACCATTCAAATTGATGTTTCAATATTTCATAAGTGAAGTGATTTAGGGAATTTAAAAAAAAACAGATTATGAGTGGATCTAGAGAAGGTGAATGTTATCCTATCATGGAATTAACCAAAAAATGTCTTTGAGATAGGGAGCTTCCCTGGTCTTGCTAGATGATACCAATGGTCTGTTAAGGATTTATCTAATTTGGCGTCACCTATGACATATCTTACCCGGAATGAAGTGAAATTCACAAGGGATATGAAGTGTCAGACTTCATTAATTTAATTGAAGTGTATCAAGACTTCAATTCATTTTTTGATCTTCCCTATGTTTGATAAGGGATATATGGTGTTTTTTGATTCTTATGGTGATTTTTTAGGATTAATTCTTATGAAGAATGACCATGTAATAGCTTACAACACTTTTAATATTCTTCCTCTTGAGAAGAATTACCCCACTAATGATTTAGACCCTGATATAGTTATGCTTGTCCATAAATTATTACAGCAATATATTTTTCAGGAGAGGTTCATGGTATTCAATGATCATAAGAGTTCCAATTATATATATTCTCAGTATGAATTGTAACTAAGATACATATTTTGGTTATAATACCTTCAGATGCTTGACTTTGACATCACCAAAATCCTAGGGAAGGGCAATTACATTGTTGGAAATATCAGCAGAAATTTATCATCGTAGGATATTCTAGAATTGAAGGAGTACAACCTTATGAGAATTTTATATCAAATACACATGGTTTATCAGGATGTTGTTTTATATAAGGTTTTGACTAGTGTTTATTTATCATCATCTCTATTATTGTCTACTTTTTAGAGTCAGTAGTAGGAATATTTGTTCCAAAAAATTCTAGGATGTCATTATGGTGGAGGGACCATTTTTGGTCGGTCACATTATTTATATGGTATGCTCTGTTTTGAAAATTTGTTTTTCATACCATCATCTATAAAGATTTTATTATTGTTTAATTTTCCGGGATATTCAGGGGTAATTCATCTAGGAAATACAAATATTTATTATGACTTGATATGATGATTCTGGTGGCTAAGCATGAAGCATGACATTACAGGTTATGTGTCACTTTATTACACATACAAATAGATAACGTGAGAGCATTTGAAATCCTCTGGTTTTCATCAGACTCTTCAAGTGTCAGTCTATATGATGCATGATGTATCCATGGTTTTTTTGTTGGATTAACCTAGACTCCCCATGGGGGGAATTTTTTATTGGTAGTTATTGATCGTTTGACGAAGGCTTCTCATTTCATTATGATCAAGGATAACACTAAGGGTGAATAAGTGGGTATGAAGTATATTCAAGATATTGTTAGGTGAAATTTATGTCCTTATACTATTTATTGGAATAAATATCCACCATTTACCTTGAGGATCTATATAATTCTCCAAGAGGCAATGTGACCATAGGTTAAGTGGATCACAGCTCAACATCCACATACAGACAATCATATGGATCGAGTAATTAAGATCGTTGAAGATATTATTTTTTCATGATTCATGGACTTTTGTGGATCATTAAATATCCATCTCAGACTACTTGTGATTTTTTATAACCTCATTTATCTATCATCGATAAAAAAGGATCCCTTTGAGGTGTTATATGGTCACCTGAGTAGATAACCTTTTTGTTGGGATGAAGTGGTAGAATTTTTTTTTGGTTGGGACATGTTTTTATGCACAAATAATTATTATTTCCATTGAAATCTATTTAATACTACAGTCAATAAAAACCATATTTCAATCAGCAACACCATTCTATTGATATTTTAGTTGTTGACTCAGTTTTCATTAATGTTTGTCCTAGGATGAGTCACAGTTGTCATGGAAAAAATAGAATGTTGGCTCCAAGATATGTTTAACAATTTGAGGTCACTGATTGGCTCAAATAGGTTCTTATTAGATATAATTTCTAGTATAGTGAATAGTAATTCATGATTTTTTTGTCATGTCTCATCTCAGGATGTACAATACAGATCACATTCATGTAATATGTTGTGAAGAAATTGAGTTGGAGCCCGATGTTTCTATTTTGGAGAAATAAATTAAGATCATGGAATCTCAAATGAATGTCTTTCATGGGAAGTCAATTCCATTGGTTGGACTTCTATTACCATATGGATAATTTTCTTATGATATTTGGGAATCTAATTTATTGAATAGGGAGTAGTTGTATTATTTTTTTCTAGGGATTTCATCTTCCACATGACTTCTTTGTGATAAAACCACTTTATGTTGGGGAGTTTGTAAAATCTTCTTACCAATATTCCACGTACATCTCTAATTTCTTCATTATTTTCCCTTTTTATATTGTCTGTATAGGGGATCCATGTAATTAAGAAGATACCAATAATGGTTAAGTCACAAATTGTTTAGAATATCTTCATTAATTGGATTTTTCAACATGATGTAGGAGGGTTTTACACTTTAAAACATTGGTTAATGTTGTTTAAGTGTTTTTGGGTGATTTTAACGAGAGGAATAATTCTGTAAATAGTTACAAGACATGAATAGATATTACATGTCATGAGTTTATAAAATTTCCGATTTTAATTTGGAGGGATAGGTTTTTTGGTGTATATGAGACATTGGGAATTACACATCTAGTAACCTTGTTACAAGTCATGTAACTCCCCATGTATAGTTTTTTAAATAGGTGTGTCGTTTTTTTATGTTAATTATATAGCATCAGTTTCTCTCATAACATACTAATTGTTAAGATATTTTAGGATTCTCTTCTCTTTCTAGATAGATCAGTTCGATGTTCGATCTCCATTATAGGTGTGGTGCATATCTTTGAGTAAGAAAACATTCAACATATTCATTTCCATTGATTTTAGTGGTGCCTATGGGTTGTGTAATCATATCCATTGATATATATTTTAATCTCTTATAGTTTTCTTACAAGACATATTGTGTGATCTTGTCCTAGAGACCATTATTTTGTTGGTTTTAGTGTAGTGGGAATTCGTGTCTGAGTTATGTTGTATTTCCTCTTCTCTACCAACCATCATTCCATATTGGCTAAATCCTACGATGTGAGGATTGTATTTTAGGGTCTCTGTTGGGATTATCAGATTTTGTTTTGGTGGATTCCATTGGAAGAGTGTGTGACATGTGTTTTGAGGTAGGTTGTTCCGTATCTAGTTTGTTTTGATGAACCTTAAATTTATTATTTTATAATATTATTTATTAAAGAAATTGGAATGATTGTCTGGTGTGTTTTGAAAAGTGTTTTTAATGAAAAAATGGGTCCCACTAGTTATTGATCAATGGAATGAAATGTGGTATATTCTATGTGTTGAAATGGAATTTGAAATGTTTATATGTGGTTTTGAAAGCATTAGAATGAATTGTGAAAATGAATATGTGGGTTACCTTGGGAACATATATGGAAGGTTTATCTTGAGGCCATCATCCATTTTTTGTGAATATTAGGAGGTTTTATCATGGGGATTTCCTCTATTTCATATTCCTAATGTTCTACGGGATTGATACTGAAATTTGGGGGGGGGGTGTTACAAATGGGGTATTTTTTTCCCTAGGAATGTGTTATAGGAACCATATTTTACACTTAATTAATTTTGGTATGTATAGTTTGCTATTCTGACCTATAATGGTCATTGGTAAAGATACATAATATTTTTTTTTATTTCATGGAATTGTTTTTTAGACTTGATATTTTGGTTTGTACATACGAAATATGATATGGAATGTTTTCTTCGAAATAGATTTACCAACTTCTATTTTTAGAACTACGATAAAGGGTAAATATTTAGCATGTTTTCCATACAACATCATTACTACTTATCATGCCATGTTTTATTTGTAATAAGTATACACGAATTGTTATACAGAAATTTTTTATTGATCGCCATGGATGGATACTATTGAGGTTATTTGATCACAACCTACAAAACACCATGGGGGTGCATAGACCTATGTCTGTCTTCCAATGCTAGGAAATTAAACATGATATAGTAAGGTAGAATAGATTCATGTTAGGTGAGTTGGGATTCTACTGTAGAGATTTTGTGAGTTCTTCCATAGTATCATAAAGAGTAGTTGTTTGGTTTTGGTCCTTTAGAGTTGGAGTTGTCTCCTAGGGATTTTGACTACTTTTCCCATTATTTAATTTTCCCCTATTTTCTTACTTTTAAGGAATATATTTATTAGATTAGCATTGTTTCTCCTTTCTATGTTTTTATATATTTCATTTATCATTTCATGTTGGGAGAAAAAGTTCCCTCTAGTTTTTTTTGATAACTAGGC
Source organism: Viscum album (assembly GCA_963277665.1). Classification (NCBI taxonomy): domain Eukaryota; kingdom Viridiplantae; phylum Streptophyta; class Magnoliopsida; order Santalales; family Viscaceae; genus Viscum; species Viscum album. The sequence continues at coordinate 1,879,482,701 of OY728130.1, forward strand.
GGTTCTTACCACCCCATGGGCATCAAGAATGACCTTTGTGTTTGTGATAGAACGAGGTGGGTTTCATGTTGAAGATAACCTAGGTCAGTTCATTACAATAATAGTGAATAATATTTAATTTTTTTATGATTTATTAAAATATCGATCAAAAAAAATTCATCATGGAGGAGGTATATTATACTCTTTTCCCATGTGAAAATGGTTTATCCAGTCTTGTTAGATTCCAAATTTTAAAATAATATTGATCCAATTAAAATAATTTATATGAGAAAGTAACTGCTATTGAATCAGAAAACTAGGAAAGTGATGATTCATTAATAGATTCTCCATCTAGATAAGGTGAAATGGGAAACTAATGATGAAACACTAAAGTCTTATCCACAATTATTCATGGGCCGATTTATTTTTTTCTGAATATATTATAAGGATGGGAATGTATTTCATAAGAAAATACATGTAATAAATAACCATTATTTTTAAAGATTTAATTATAAAAAATCATAGATAAATATATATTAATACAAATTTGTATAATAATTTATAATTTTAGAAAATTATTAATTAATGTATGTTGTGTAATTCTACTAGATTATAATATCAAATAATATAGATAGATAAATTTGTAATAGTATTGAATAAATTTAATACAACAAACAAAATCAATATAATAAAAGACCTAAATCAATAATATAATTACATGTGGAATTTTTATAAATGAATTTTCTGGTGGAAAATGTAAATATGATCATTACATTATCATTATGTTTTATGATTTAGGGTCATCATAAAAATGAGAATTTTTTCTATTAGGTTATGTAACTAAAACACCTAGAGATTTTATAATACATTTTCTCTTATATAAATTCAATGTGTTTGATAGTTATATATAAATGGAATTTTGAAACTATGTGAATAATTAGAAAAACTTTTATAAATAATCACAATATATTGAATTTATGTTAAATATAATTAACAAAAACTAATTTCAAATTTAAATTGGAAATCCTTTTAATGCTGAATTACATGTTTGAAATTTTTTTAGAAGTAATGTTTTAATGTAGTATGATTTAATTAAATATAATTTTATTGTATTTAAAAATTTATATCCTTTAATAAACATAATAATATGTTAATTTATATTTGTAAATACATTATTTATTTGGTTATCATTTTGATAAAAATAAAAATATGATCTTTTAGAGGGAAAAATTTCTATTTTTATTAGATAACCACTATTATATGTGAAATTTTATTTAATCATAATAAAACTAATTAGTAACCATTGATTAATAATTTTAATTGAATATATAAGTAATTTATTCATTATAATATATTTACGATCATTTAAATGTTATTTCAAGGCAATCAATTAGAAAAAAATTTATTTTTATGCTTAATATTTCATTTTTTAAAATAATGTATTTGTTTAATATTTTATAGTTATATTAAAATTAATGAAATAATTTAGTATATATTTAATTTAATAAGATGGGTCCCATATTATTTATATTCATTTATGTTTTTTAAGGAATATACTTTAATTTTTATTGATATATTACACTAAATATTGTAAAATATTACTATATCAATAATTGTTAAAAAGGTTTAATGAAGGGGGATATCACATAGATGAATATTTATGGTATCACAAATTTATTTATATTTGATTGGTTTAGGGATACCATAACTACATAATATTATATTCAAAAAAATTTCCCCTTCATACATTTTTCCCATCAAACTTAATTTTTATTATTAAAAAATATTAAATATTTATGAGATTTTATCCAACTACATTTATTAAAGGGATCCCCCCTGCTATATTACTCACACATCAAGTGCCACATAACATAGAAAAACTCATCCCTAATATCTTAAATAATTCCCTTTCAATGTTTTATATGATTTTCTTTTCTTATAAAAACAACCCAAGGGTCCTTAAGAAGGGATAATAATGAGGGATCCCAATGAATATATAATCACATTCAACAAATATATTTAATATAATTTATTTTCTAATAACTTATTTATATTATATAACCACATTGGTTAGAAAAAATCATAATATTTACTCTAATTATATACCTTTAAATAATTTTTATATCCATTTTCAATAAGTTTTACAAATAATGGGAAATAAGCACATCGCTCATGTGTACATATGAACAACATTCACCATGAAGTAATTTAATTTATTTTTCATCACTATATCTCTTAGATAGTGATATTGCTGAATATAAAAAATTTCTATATTTATTATATTTATGATATATTTATGATTTTTGAATTTTAAATTATTATTTAATTTAACTTCATTATAATAATTGAAAAATGGAATCAATACTCATACATATGTGAAGTTTAACATATCCGAAAATTAAAAAAAAATTATAATCACCATTATATTTTTATTGTAATAAAAGAGAATATACTGAATAAATATTATATTTATGAAATTATTGAGATTATTTCAAAGATAGTTCAATGACAAATGTGCATTTATTTTTACTTTTAAATTGAAACACGAGAGGAAAATAAACTACCATTAACACGAATGACGATGTTAATGAAGAGTTTTTTATAAAATATTAATTTTAAATTATAATTGATTGATATTTAAAAAATTATATATATGTATATATATGAGCATATTCCAATTACGGATTAATAATAATCCTATATTAATTATATATGAGGTTTGAAAAAATATGATGTAAAAATGGACATTAGGTAAGGTTATTATATCTCATGTTTTTTTATAAGAGATAATATATAATCACCACTATGAATTCTATGTGGGATATATACATACCATGGTTTTATTTTAAATTAAATTTCATAAAAATTATGTTGACTTATAAATATGACTAATGTTATCTCTTTTTTTAGTTGTTTAATTATATATTACAAAAAATATATGGTATTAAGATAAAATCACATTTCCTTTTCAGGATTTATAAGACATATTTCATTTCAGTGAATGTATTTGATATTTTTTATTTAAGTCTCATGTATATTATTAACCCCTTGTAAGAGTGTACAAGGATGGGGGAGTGCTCTCGACGCGCACTCTCGGCACTCTCGGCTGATACCGAACCCTAGGTCGTGATTTGTTTGTGTTTCTTGGCTTCTTCGGTTATGGCAAGCTTCGATCCTGCTTGGGAGACCGGATCTGTGAACGAGCTGGTCCTCAATAACCCTAAGGATTCCAATCCTCCGCAACAGAAGCTAGCGCCTGAAGGGACTTCAAATGGACTCTCCTTTGTGGAAGTGGCTAAAGCACCAGGGAAAGAGCCCCGCATGCGAGATACGGTTGAGGTTGGTCAGAATAACTTTTCTTTTTCTAATTTCAAGGATACGCATGCAGGGATTAGGAAGAAGGGTTCGATAGCACATGTAAAAGCTGATGGCGATGCGGTTGCTGAGAGATTGAAGTTAGGAGATCATTCCATCATTGCTAGGCTGATTTTGCCAAAGGGCTCGCAGCCCTGGAGGTTAGATTATCTCAAATCTCGTTTAACTAATATCTGGGGCTTTGATGCCTGGAACTGCGTCTCTTTGGGTAAGGGATTTTATCATTTGCTGTTTCCTTCTGAGGAGCTTAAATTGAGAGTCTGGGGGTTTGGTTCCATTTCTTTCAAGCCTGGGGCATTGCATATACGTGAGTGGGATAGATCTTTTAATCCTTTGGAGATGGGTAGATCGGTTGCACAAGTTTGGATCAAAATCTTTGGTTTAAACTGGCTTCTTTGGCATCCCAGGATCCTATATCACATCTCGCTAGCTATTGGAGTACCCATTAGAATGGATAAAGAAACTGAATTGGCCAGATATGGGCATTTTTCCAGATGTTTAGTTGAGGTAGATCTTTCATCTACCTTAATAGATAAAATATTTTTATCTACTGATGAGGAGGAAATTAGCTTGAGGATTGAGTATGAAAGCCTGCCCAAATACTGTTTCGATTGTAGAGTATTAGGACATGACTCCTCTAATTGTAGGAAGAATCTTTATTGCTCAAATTGTTCTGTGAAGGGGCACGATCTTAACTCATGCCCCAATCTGAAAGACATGCCACTTGAACAGAAAAAGATTTCTTCACCCAAGAAATCTTCTGGATTGACTGTTCAAAGCTGTTCCACAGTGCCACTTCCCAAAAAATCATGGGCGGCCATTGTAGAAGAAGGTCCTTCTGATCTCCCAGAATTGCAGCCTTATTGTACTGGTGATGTGGATCAGACACAAAACACCAACTCTGATAAAATGCATAAAATTGTTTATGTCCCTGCTTCTGTTTCTGGAGTTGACTCTGATTTAAGTTTTCCAGAACAGCCTTTTTTGGCTGACAGAATCCAGGTGTCTTCACTGCCTGGTCCTTCTTTTACTAAATCTGTTGATGGCACTTATGTTGATTCTACAACTGTTTCATCTGCTGTTTATCATGATCCTGCTGAAAGAATAGAACAGTCTCCTGTTTTGAAGGTTTTGGACTGTTCAGTCCAGAACAGTGTTGCTTTGATGGCTCCCCCTATTATGAATGTTCTCACAAAAATATGTCCTGATGTTCCTGAATTCCGTAGGGAAACTGGAATGACTGATAGTATTACTGTGTCTACTCATCTAGAGTCATCTGACATGGCTGGAACACCAGATTTATTGATGAAACATCCTGATGTAAAGGTGAGTAAGGATTCAAATACCCCTACTTTGCAGAATTCTTCTCGTGTGCAGGAAACCTTAGGAAAAGAAGATCAGAAAAAGAAAGGCTCTGATGACGAATGGCAACATGCTAGAACTCGAAGCCAAAAGAAGAGAGAAAGGAAAGAGCAAATGAAGAGGATGGAAGAAGCTCAAGTGGACAGCTCTGATGAAGATGTAGAATCGCTCCTACAACAAGCCAGGGAGATTGAGGAAACCTATCGTGGAGGAAGAGGAAGAGGAAGAGGACGTAATAACATCAGCCTTTGGAACGAGATGCGAAATAAAGAACGTATCATTGGGGACAAGCTGAGGAAAAAGCTTGGCGCCCCTGAAAATGGGTGATAAGTTTATCTGTTTTCATTCCTTTTTTGTACCTCTTTTGGACTTTCTTTTTAATAATAATCCTGGGCTTTTGCCCTTTAAAAAAAAATTAACCCCTTGTAAAATATATGGTCTTCTATTTTATTAAAATTTCATAATTATTTATTACTCAAATTTAAATAAAAAAGTTTATAGGAAAAAAATAGTTTATTTATTCTTTCTGGTCATGAATAATTACTTTCCATATCTATTATACTAAAAAAAATTGTTTTTCATTATATAAACATAAATTTTTTTAATTTTTTATAGAAATAATATATTTATTATAATTTATTTTCTTCAAAAATATTAAATAAAAATCTTTTTAAATGTATTATATATAACATAATTTTTTGTTTTTTAGAAAGATCTTCTGAATAATTGTTTTTATAAAATAAAAGTTAATATGTTCTCTAATCATGTACTACCTTTTCGTGAAATTTCCATCACATTTTTCAACTTTTATACAGAGATAATACTATTCTTATTTGTTATTGAAATTAATAAAAAAACTATTATATTGAAAATGGTGTTTTCATTGTTTTTCAATCCATATTTTTAATACATTAAAAAAGTTATTTTTCTTTTACATCATCAATTTTAAGGATTTTCATACTACACTGATGCAATGATTTTATCATACCAACAAATTCTTTTATCTGTAGGTATGATTTTTATGTTCGGATGATATTTTGGAATACCCCATTTCACTTCTACGGGTTATATTGTGATGATATGAGGAATGTTTTTTGATTTTGTGGAAAAAATAAAACATCTTTATATTTTCTGATATGTGCTCCCAGAATTAAAAATCCCACTAATACATTGTTTAAATTATTATATCACAATATTTAATACTAACAAGGATTAGTAATTAACCAATTTAATGAATTTTAATTTTTGGGGAGTGAACACATTTCACCAAAGAAAGAGGATGGGGATTGAACCATTTTAATGAATAAATAAGGTAAAATGATGTTGGGGAGTGAAATGAATCCATTATGGATAATTTTACACTATGTTATGATGTTATTATTAGTAAAAATTAATAATTATATATTTTTCTATACTTTTAGTTATCCTACCTAATTACAATAAGTTTTTCTAATCATTATGATAATATCACTTTGCCCATGATTGATTAATGGTTATTTCTCTCTCTTCTGGATCATGTAGTTTGGGTATAATAATCTTTAGTAAAATGAAACATGATTTACTAATAATTAATAATTGGGTATAAAGATATTAATATATTTTCATTATCTCATTATGATTATCTTATATAAGAATATGATAAGTGATTAATATCTCTAATATTTAACATAAATTGGAATTTGAGGTCACCCATTCTTACGTTATGATTTTCCATATGGTGTGATGAATTGTTTTATTTATTTTATCTGTAATAAGGGTACTACAAGATATGAATATTTTTTGATATGATAAATACATTTTGAGAAAAAAAAAATATTTATATTTATGAATTTTATAAAGACAATAATCATTTCTGGTTATAGGTTGTGTATTATTTTTATATTTATTTTATATTCAATAAAAATGATTCAGTATTAATTTATTTTAAGATTGGGTTTCCTTAGTTTTTTACAATGTAGTGATTTTTGGGAGATTAGGATTATTTGAATTTGGTCAAAATCATGGGATGTAGATCCCACATGGATAAAATAATTTTTTAAAAACCTGCTTTTTGTTTTGAAAGTGGAAATTAATTTTAAATTAATTTCTGCCACTTCTGTGTATTGAATTTTGAAAAATGGATTCCATATTTGGAATCAGTATGTCCAAATTGTGTAAATATGTAACTTTTATTTTTAGACATTTTAAATATTTACTTTAATAAATATTTTATTTACAATGATTAATGGGTAAATATAGTAAATAAGGATATAATATAATATTATAATAATATTAAATTACCCTAAAATGTGTTCTAATCCTATTAGTAGATACATATCTGATGATGGTCATACTTGGGTCGAATTTGGGACCCCATGGAGGTACATGGGAGTAATAATGAAATTTTATATTAATTAATTTAAAGTAAAGATAAAAATGATAAAAACATATATCTTTTAGTAAATAAATTTTTACATGGGGTTATCTAAGTTATAAATTTGACTATAAATATTCAATGTAAATAAAAAAATATTTCCTATATCATGGTATTTTTTTATAATTTTTGGACATCAAATAAATTAAATTATTTTTGACACAATAATGATGCAATATTTACCTCGCTAATAAATGATTTAAATAGATAACATTATAAATATTAAAACAATATCAAAACCCTATCCAATTCTTATTGAATTATTTTATTTAGACCATGAGACATCTTAAATTTGATATTAACAAATATTTGACCTTTTTAATCTGATGATTAGGTTATAATAAAATAATTGTTTCAAACATTCTCAAAGAGCCCCTCGTCTCTTTTATAAAACTCCCTCACATCTAACCCATTTCTCACACTTCTCAAGCCTTTGTATTGTGAAACATTTTCTCCTATAATCTCTCAGGATCCCTATTTTCAACCTAGAATCCTTTCATTATGTATAAGAAACTTAATGAAACTATTTTGGTTCATACCAAATAGATTTTCTTAATTTAAAGGTAACTTTTCTCTTAAGTTGTTTTGTTTTATTTTTCTTATCCAACCCACTAAACTCTTTTTATTAATTTATTTTATAAGAAAACCTGTATATTAAATATACTATGATGTTTTTATGAGAAGGATTTAAACTAAACATACACACACCTTCATCAAATGGGTAAGGAACATAATGTTTCTATAGATGGAAAACTAACGCCTCATGAAACGACGATTGTTCAATTATATTCTACCGCCTATCATGGTGGAAATTATGCTGGAATTGTATTTATATATGATATATATTATGTTTATGTTTTCTTTATTCTTATATATATTTAATTTATAGAATAACTTTATGGTTTCCATAATGGTTCAATGCGATAATTTCATTTTATGAAGTGCGGACTACCACCCCCTCAAAGTGGTATGACTCGTTAATGCCTTATGTAGGATGTATAAAGGATGGAGTTAATGAAATTATTTATGATATTATACTGTAATTATAATATACATATGTATCGTTGTGTTTTCATTCCATTAAAATATGAAATGAAAATGAAAGTATCATTCATGCGTACGTACGGCTTACGATCTCCATGAACGGTGCATTTCATTTCTTACCTCAAAATGTTATGTAATAATATAATTATATGAATATAATAGATATATATTATATATATGATATATACATAATTAATATCATTCTGAAGAAAATGGATAATTCTCGACATGGATAACTTGTAATTATATGATGTTCATTTTTACTCAAGTACCAAATATTGATGAAACAACCGTTAATAACATAAATGATTACAAAAAATTTTATTACATGGTAATAAGTTATATAAAAGAATAATAAACTTGAAAAATTTTCTTAAGCAAGTAGAAAATAAATTTATTTTATTATTCAGTATATTAATTGAAAAACGGGTCATGTCGGACACGAGGTAAGGGACATCGTCTCAATATTTTTTCATTGAGGCATATTTTGTTTTATTCTCAACTTTCTTTTATACAGTGTGTACATTCCATTGAATTTTTACCTCATTCAATAAAAATATTTTTCTACAAAGCTTTTTCTAAACGACAAAAATAGAATGTTTCTTTTTAACTTAATCGGTGAAAATGACCTTTTCCACTGCCGTAAGTATTCTTTGATATTTGGCTTCCTTAACAAGCCGAAATGTTTTTTAAAAGGAATATAAATACCACAATATTTTTAGGTATTTTTGTATTGAAAATTGTTTTGATAATGGAATTGTTATGTCAATATATTTAAAAGATATATTGTGATTAAAATTTGGAAATTTTATCTTTCCTTTATTTTTTATTTACATGTTATGAATATGTTATGGTTCTTGGGCATTTTTTATTCATACGGGTGGTTATGTGATAAACCTAAGAGGGTTAGCTCGAGATAGCTCTCCAATGTATTGGGTAAAATGATGGAGGTAAACATTAATGTTTCTCATAATAGATTTAGAGAATATACTGTGATGGGTATTCAAAATGTAAATCCATATGTAGTTGTGATAGCTACAATGTAAGTATGATATGGAAGCCACAAGTTACCTTCATGATTTATGTTTATATGTGTTATTCATAAATCATATGATTTTATAAGGTATGTTAAAGATCTTATGTTATTAATGTAATGATTAACTAATTTTTTCATTCTTTGTTTTATAATACTTATTGAGGATTTTATGCTCATACTATTTTTTGAAATGTTTTTCACAATACATAAAGATTATTAGGGTCAATGATGGGATCGAGGAAAAGTCATACTGTCTAAAACATGGAAGTAGACATGACTCTTTTTTTCAAGAGTTTTGATTTTGTGAAAAAAAGGAAACATAGTAGATGTGTCTACATTGTAATATTTTGAGATGTAATAGTTATGTCATAATTATCTAAAACTCTAAACCTAAAAAAAACTCTTAATGTGAATTATTCATTTAATTCAATATCATGTAATGTTTTAATGCCAGGTCCATATAACATAAATTATAATATGAAATGTATGATGAAATACATATACCAATTTCACTCCATGTATCTGATGCTTCCATATTGTTCTCATTATTGTGGTTATACTATGTCTTATAATTCCATTCTTGATTATTGTTCTTCTTATAATTTCATTTCAATATAAAATAGTTAGGTATAATCCGGAAAACATTTTTACATAATAAAAATATCTTTAGAAGATTTATTATTATCATTTTTATCCTTGTGAACTTATTATTCTTATATAAAATGTCATTTTTTATCAATAATCATGTTCATCCTTTTGGATAACATAGGGAGTTCATTTTTAAATTGTTCAGATGAACTACTACCTATTTCAACATGAACATTATTTTTCAAGAAATATTTGAAATTTTCGTAAATGACATATCATTCTTAATAACATTTTATATTAATGAAATAAAAAATCCACCATTTTTATTTTTCATTTTATCTGCATCTTTCATTATTATTCACATATACTACATGATCGTAACAATAAAATAATCCAAAATCAATTTTATAATTATTTTTGTATCATGTAGATTTTTTCTCTTAACTTATTATTATCACAACAAGATTTCAATATTCTATTTAAATATGATCCCAAATAGAATATATTTACTTATAAGGGATTTTAATTTATATATAATTTTATGTAATTGATAATGAATAATTGAAATATATTTATCATATAGGAAATAAAATGGTAAAAAACATGCATGAATAATAGCTCTTCTAGTCTCATTAAATTTCTATGTTTCATAGTGTGAAACTCACTATTTTATCTAGATACTACTGGAATATTCACAAGGATAAATATGACTATATATGACTCGTGAAAAGATCATAATAGATTTTCCATTACTCTACAATTAAAACGATATATTATTCCTCATGATTTTAATACAAAAAATCCTTTTTTTAAATATTGCAACTACCAGTTAATATAATGAAATTACCAAGTCCAATATTAGTAAAAATATTATTCATTCATTTTCTCTTATACTTATACTCAACCACAACAAGGCTTGTAAATATTCTAGGATTTAGATATTTTAGACAACCAACATTCAATCCTTCTATCATATGGAAATGAAAAAACTTTCTACAATATATATGATATTATAATTTACAAAAAAAATTATAATACATATTGTTAAATACCATAATTGTGCTTAAGATATAAACAATGACATCAAAAAATTCAAGTAGTAGAACTATATTTTAAAAAAATTGGTGTATCATATGAATTATAATGGATATAAATAGGGGGGTTTGGGGAATATTTTTAAAAACATGAAACCAATTAAAACAAAATCCTACTGCATAAAATTAATCAGAAAGGGATTGTGTGAAATTACCATGGAAACATATAATAATCTTATATTGTTTTTAAATTAGAGTATCATAAAATTGAGTCAATTTTCAACCAGTAAATCAATGTGTTAAAATGTTTACTGAAATAACAATTCTTAATATATTACCTGTCTAAATAATATAACTTATTGATGCAAGTATAAATGATGATTAAATTTAAAGTACGAATAAATTAATAAATATATATTTAAATATTTATACTCATTATCCATAATTATTACAGATTTTTATACAATAAGACTTAAATATAAACCATTTTCAACCTAACAATAAGGCATGTGTTTATTCAAAAAGAATTACGTTAATCTAAAATATCAGAATCAACTATTTTTTCAAATCCTTGGAATCCCATGATCAGCCTAATCAAATATGTAATACTTCTTATACATAAAATATATTGATAATATGTAGATTATATATATAAAATAAATTTTTTAAAGAGTGTTAAGACATTTATTAACATCACATGGGTTCCTTATAACAAAAAACCCCTTGAAATATTGTAAAGTTAATTTAAAGAGTTGTTATTGAATAAAAGTATTTTGGTCAATTGATTTTTCAAATTAATTATCTCCCACCTCCATAAATACACTAATTTTTATATGAAATACATAAATGATGATATTTCTATAATTCTTGAAGTTGATTCCAATAGACCTGGATGATCTTCACTTGACGGCTCAACAAATACATATTTATCTGATGCCATTTGTGTATCACCCTTATAATGTTATTAAAATGAATTCCAAATGGTAGAATAATTTTGAATCATATTTTAAACCTATTTATTGTGATAAAAAAACATATCAGTATAATGGAATAAACATTTTCATAATCATAGACTAAACTCTATCACACTGATAGACTAGATTTTGTCATTCTAATGGACTAAAATTTGGTCAATAATATAGACAATACTTTGGTCAGTCTGATGCACTATTCATTAGTCAGCTTATTGTAATAGGCATTAAACTATCAAAATGATAAGAATAAAATGAATATTTATGTTATCAGTTTGGAATGTTCTCTACATTTTGTTCAATAATGTAATTTTTTAAAAATCAATCTAATATATGGGAAATGTAATGTGTCTAAAACAACTTTTTTAGAGTGCATTATGATTTTAAAAACTAAGGACATACAATATATAATGTAATATTTAAAATCAAAAATGATTTTAGGTTGATTTAGAATTGCTAATGATTATACAGATCATATATCAATTTCAAATGATCAAAAGTCACATTTGATATTCAAAATAAACCTATGATCATCTATTAGTGTGAGGAAAAAAATGAACTTATAATTCAAATTTAAATATTTTACGGGTCCCACAACCTATTCATCCATGTTTTTTTCTCAAATGGTTATGATAAAAATAAAAATTTAAGACATTATTATTATTCAAGAATATTGTAATGCATTCCTTGAATCCTTGTCAAGTTTTACCATAAATATTGATTTTCTCCATAGAAATTTTACCTGATTCAAATACAATATTATTGAAACCTTATATAATGGACTTAATAGAGATTCAATAATTAAATAAACTACTTCATGAAATTCTAGAAAATGGATTCTTGTTTTTAAATTCTTCAATAAGTTGTTCACATATATATTCAATTTCTAAGAAGAATGATGGGCCCCAATATCCTTGCATTGACTATTAAGAACATAATAAGTTCACTATCAAGATTATATATAATTTACCTCATATTTCTAGATTTATGATCAATTTTTTTATATCAATAAATTTCAATAATTTACCATCATTGTTGATATCACAAATTGAGGGTCAATAGGTATTATATATCCTTGATATCCTCCCTTTTGAGGAATGGAAATTTAAAATATATAGTAACTCTATTTGGACTTACCAATTCCCCCATTATCTTCACAGATATCATTAATTGAATCTATAAAGACTTATATTATTAATTTATGCTATTTTTTACAAATGATATTCTAATATGTTATAAGAATGTGGAATATTATGAAGTTTATTTTATGATTATATTGACTCTACTATATAAAGAGATGATGGGTTCCAAATTTACCTAGCATTATTATTATATATATTATTTTTTATTCACGAGTCATATATCCACAAGAGAGGGTATATAAATAAATCATAAAATGATATCTGTTTTTATGTCATGGATAAAACTAACCAACATGAAAATTATCAGTAGTATAATTTTGTAGGTTAGATTCTACTAACACATTTTATGATGTAACCCTTTGAAATCTAATAAAATAACGATATTTTCATGTAAGGGATAAATATTAATTTCAGATGATGAGTATGATAAAAATTTAGTGGATATTATGTGAAGGTTGTTTATTGTTCCAATACACATAATACCCAATTGTAGAGAAGTATTTATTATAAATAATATTTCATCACTGAAGGCTTGTGCATTCTTTATCATGTATAATGACATATTGGATAATTATACCTCACAAAATTGATTTTTTTTGATAAATATTATCTGAAACTTTATTTTTATTTTGAATTAGTGATTTTATCATTCATAATAAAAAGGCAATATAATTATGGTGAAATTTGGGACACATATACAGATCCTAAATGTTTTATTTATATATTATGAAAGTAATAGTTTCATATGATTTTAAAGATAATATTGTAGTTTATCATTGATTATTACTACATAATACAAAATAAAATTGGTAAGGAAAAATGGATATTGATGATCTATTCTAGAAGGTCCTTTGTAGTATTTCCATAATGAGGATTTATATAGGTCTAATAGTTATGGATTTATAGATGATATATCATTAATTATTGAGTAATGGTTATTGATCCAATCATTATCATATGATTATTCAATCATACATCCTTTTTTGGATTAAAGAGGTGATAAATGATGACATGTAATTTTATAATAATGTGAGAAAGGTTAATAAATTCAACCATAATTGTCAAGGAATGATATTGTCCATGTACTAATTTTCTAAAAAATAATTCCAAACACGAAGAATGATATTTTAGATGAAGTTAATAGTTTATAATTTTTCAATTCATCCTCAATGTATTGTCATGTATTGATATTTTAAAAATTAATTTTGGTGGGACAACACTAAAATATATATTTTAGAGTGTCTGTCATGATGCTCAATATTTCATATACAGAAGGATAAGAGAATAAAGAATAAGTGGTTGTTATGAACATTATAAATACAATAATGTTAAAGTGAAAACATAACTACAGATTTAATTATCAGAATCCACAAAATATATATATGGCACAACTATATATTTTTATAGTTGATCAATATATGATATTAAAATATTTCATTTCAATCATTGATGAATTCTTACAAAATAATATCACCAATATATATATTGAAACAATAGTATGGTCTAATTAAGTATAATATAATACATTTTCTAATCATTATTTAAATTGACATCAATGTACTATAGGATTCTTCAACTAGTGTTGAAAATTGGATTCATATTTTGAAATACATATCATCTTCAGAAATATTTTTAGTTTGAAAAGACAATTGAAAAATTAGAAGATATTTTCAAATAATTTTTTTGGATTCGAAATGTGGTTATGACCAACACTATCCTTATGTTAAATTTTTCTACAATAATAGTATTCACTTGAGAATTTTTTAGAAACATAAGAATCTATTTATGACTAGAAGTGTGAAACCAAGATTTTTTTAGATTAATATAGAGAAAAAGTGTTTTGGGACATGAGATAGGTGAGGAAATGGAATATAATGTTTATCCCTTCCACATCACATCAGATAGATCATAAACAAAATATTATTTCTTCTAAAAACCATTAAAGAGGTTTAGTGTTTTTAGTTTTTGATATGGTAATTCTATGAATCCCTCATTAGAAGAAGGGAATAATATTTTTAAATGTAATTTTGGTCCCTGAATATTCTTTATGATTCGAGATTCAAGAAAATATAGGTACTTTTGATTATTACATGGAGCTTCCCAAAAATATCATCAATATTCAAGATGTGTTATACATATCAATTAAATGGAAGTACATACTATATATTTCACATGTACTAAAATCAAATAATTTACCAATAGAGAATGTTCTTTTTTATATAAAAACACTAAATAATATTTTGGATCATAAAGAGAATGTGAATTAAAACAAGGTCACAGAATTAGTTTTTTTGGAAAAAAAATTAGAATGCTAGATATGAACTTCAGTATGTTATCAGGAATGAAATTTATTAGATATTATTATTATTGAGAAAAAATAATTTGGGTAAATGTTTTAGAAATGGTTTAATGTAACACCCACAAAATTTATAAAATATTTATCATCGAATAAATAAAATATGTTTTATAACATCCTCAAAATACAATACTAAATTTATATAAATAAATATAAAAATTAAGAATATGAATAGGATTTAATAGTATATAAATTTGTTCTAGTTTTTTAAATTACATTCTAATTCACATATTAAATAATATTGATCATAATGAACTAATTTGAAATATTTTTTAAAAAATATATTTATTATGTATGTTATCAATAATGTTTATTTCTTATTAACTAAAAATTAATTCAGAGTATTAAACATATATAAAATAATTATTAATCAATTAAAAAATTAATTCTAGGTTTATTAAAAATAAATATTAAAATAAAACATAAGGTGGTAAAAAGTTATTTTTTTCTAGAAAAATCTAATTTTAAGAAAGTATTTATTATTTTAAAAATAAATTCAATTAATCGCTATTAATTAATGATTATAATGAAAATTATTGATAATATATTCAAATAAATAAGGTAACTTGTATGTAATTATTTTTATCGACAAGTTATGGGATTTAATATAATCAATGACTAAAAATTTATTTTCAAAAAAAAATCATTTTATTTAACGCATTTGTTTAAATATTTCTACCTAAGAGTAATAGAAATTTCATTAAAACAATTCTTTCCATATTTGGAATCAGTATTCCCATATTTTTTATGAATTAAAAATTCTTTTTTAACCAAAATAAATTGTATATATAAAATAAATTTGTTATCTTGGAATATACTAAAAATGAATAATGAGTTAGATTAACATGGAGATAAGGATTAAAATGAGTCATAAATATGTATAATTTTATTTAATGAATGGAATTTAACAATAAAATATCTTCTAATTAGATATATTATTCACTTTATATAGCATTCATTGGAAAATGTAGTTAAAATATTTTAAACCATTAAATATCTATATGATTTCTGGCCAACTCACTTGTAAAAGGGCACCTCCTCTAATTAGTATACCATACATAATAGGAAAAAAAATATCTACCAAAACATATTCAAATATCTTCTAAAAATAAAAATCCATGTTCAATATGTTTTTTAAAATTCTTAAAAGGTCATCCCTAGGGTCTTTAAGAAGAAATACAAAGGAAGATTCTCAACGAAGATGTAATTGAATTCAATGAATCATTCTATGATTATTTTCACTTGTACCACTTCAAAATATTATATATCCATTTTATAATGATGAAATTAGTATATAAAATTTAACTAAACATTCTTACTTTAATGGTACAATGGTTCTATATCTTTATTTTTTATAATAGAAAATAAAAATATTTCTCGTGTTTATGTACCAACCACAGTCTCAATAAAGCAATGTATTAATTTTCATAACCAAACCTTTTAGATTGATAAATATATTATTTAAAGGGATATATTAATGATATTTATGATATAACTATGAATTGTTAATAGTTATTTTTTTTATATTTTATCATTCTAATCACTGATAAATAGAATCATTAATCCTACATATGTACACAATACCATATCCATAAAGAGATGTAATTCATTTTCACCACAATAGATTATGTATATATATAAATGTATATATAGTGAGTAAATGTTATAGTTATGAAATTTTTTATAGTCCTGTGATGATGAAAACATGAAAAAATTAGTAGATAATATCCTTCAAACCGAAATTTTCCTATAAGGTGGGCCTACTATCGCCCGAATAACAATTTTAAGAAAGAGTTTTAAAAAAAACAATAATTGAAAATTATAAATAAATGATATATTATAAGATATATAATAATACTTATTTTATATATTTATTTAAAATAAATATATATTTAATATATTGAAGTTTTTTCCAGATATGAAGCAAGATGAAACATGATGTAATGGGTTATCATCTCACTTTTATTTCATTGTGAAGACTTTGGCATATTAACCACTTATTTCTTATATTTACTAAGTACAGTAATAGTGAATGTATTTTATTATTTCTTTGGTCTTATGGGGTTTTTAAAATCGATCAATGTTTATCTCTTTCATGATGTTTTTATATATATTTAACACACAAAAATTACTTTGTTATGATTCAGTTTCATTTCATTTCAATGTTATTTCTATTAAATTTCCATTGAGAGAAAATATATGATCCATGTACATTACGCCCAATATATTTATTCCATATATATATTTAAATTTTTATCAATAGTATTTATATTTATATAGTATTGGTTACTCAAATAGAAAACTAAATTGTTATTAAAATCCAGAAAAATTTCTTATTATTTTCCATGAATCATTCTACTTTCTATTTCTATTCATAAAAATAGTATATACATGTTTTTATATTAATAAAAATAAATGATAAAAATGTTATAGATATTTAATTTTCAAAATAAAATTCTCATTTAAATATTATTAAAAGGAATTTTTTGAATGTTTTTCTATTACACAGACTAAATTATAATAAAATTACAAAAAATATTTTTTTATTATAAATTTTACTGCATGAATTTATTTTCATCCCACTGTGTACTTCCTTTTTCCTAAGTCATCCTTTTATATTTTAAATTTCATTACCAAGAAAATCATATTTACACTTGTTTTGTAATTTATTATTAAAAATGATATCAAATGAAAAATATTTTTTCCCATGTTCTTCAAGATGATATTTTAATGGTTTAATTAAAGTGATTATTCAAATATTATAACATCCTCTATAGGTTGTTAATATTAATTGGTGATATAATATAATGATACAATCCAATTACTTTTTCTAAATATCTTATGATTTGGTGGTGATATATTTTTATGAAATATATTTTTTTTAAATGACTTATTATATTAAAATTTGATGACTATTTGATGATCTTATTGAACACATATTCATTATTTCATAATTTTATGAGTGGTATGATAATATATATTATTCCAATTAATTTATTAAATATTTATTTATCATGTTTTCATATTATTGCAGACAGGGGAGTGAACCCATTACATGAATGAATGTGTATGGAGAGTGAACCCATTCACTTAATAAATGATAATGTAGAGTGAACTAATTTCAAGGATAAAAATAGGTTGGGGAGTGAACTGAGTCCACTATGATACATATTAATATTTGATAATGGACTAGGAAGTTAGACTTTACAAATGGACTAATTTTCTATGATTATTATTTTTCCACCAAACATATATGACATGCTATTATGCATATGAAATGATCTCATAGATCATGACTGATAAATGATGAACCCTCAATCTTATTACTATTTAAAATTGAAATGATAAATAATTACACTCTAGATCTTTCATTATGATCTATGGGTGGTTGGTTAATAATTTCATATGTTATGATGATGTTATAAAACCCTTATGCTTATCTTATATTTTTGTATAATCATACAATGATATCTCTTCTATTTTGCTTCCAAATATTTACATACGTCTTTTTTTTAATTTTACCTAGGTTATAATGGAAGGAATTAATTATTGTATTCCTATGAAGGGATACTATTGGGGAAGAATTATTTTGATATGCTAATGATATTTCATTAAATAATTAGATTATATGTCTAGTACCAAAAGACAGTAATCCTTTACTATTATAGGGATTGAATTGCTATGATATTCATGGAATTTTTATATCAAATTAAGTGATACTTACATATGTGATTTTTGAATCACCTTAATCAACATTTTTTGATAGTCTTTATAAAATGAACAATAATATTATTATATATTAATGGAAATAATGAGACTTCAATGATATTGATTGGAGTTACATAGGAATAAACAAAAAAGAATATTGTTTATTAATATCATTTACCATAGATTGGGAAATTAGTATCATCAATTGGAATTTCCCGAGACCATTACCATAAATAACATCAATAACTGAATAATGATAGGAATCACATGTTGGTGAAGTTTGGGTTACTCTAAATCACTACCAAATCATGTTTCTCCAAATGACCCAATGAAAATACCAAAATTGTACACCATACATATATGTGTTATAATGACGTTTTAAGGGGTTATGTATATAAGGGTTATGTTTTATTAGTGTGAAAATATTAATAAAAATGAAATATTAATTTATCTAATGCGATTGATTTATTCAATATGTCACCCTTATATAAAAGTTAAAATAAATATAATTTTAAGCAACCATGACCCCAGAAGCTCAGAGCTGATAATTTCTACCATTACATTGGATTATGATAAACAAATCATCCATGAGGACCGCATAGTATAGTATTCTTGGTAAAATAGATACATATATGATAATATAATTACAATTGTATATAAAAATCCCAACATAACATATTTTCATAATATAATTATTCAATGTATCATATCATTGTATATCATTCCTAGTAATCTTCATGGAATCCTAGAGAAAGGGAAAAAAATATGGTTCAACTCAAATTCTCACTAAGGGTTAAGTATAGGGGATGATATACAGAATCAATAAGAATTTAGAATTTGTAAAGGTAATTTAATGAACACACATGACATTTAAATAAAATTAAAACATAAATTGATAAGGAATAATCAAAATAAATTGATAAATAACTTAAAACACATTCCAGTTAGTAAAAAACAGATAATGAAATGCAATCCACAGGCAATGTTAGTGAAACAATATCCTAGATAGTATTAAATGAAATAATTTATGAAGTAAAGGTTTAATTATTGGATTCCACGTTTCCTAGGTACATGACTTCGTTACCATTAAGGTTTTTTGTAGGACTTTTTAAAACGTAATACTTTCAAGACCTTTCACAAGACAGATTTGATAACATTGTTAATAACAGGAAGGGTATGGGGAAAAGAGATTTCATATTATGAGATTATTGATAAACTAAAGCAATTTCTTTAAATATCCATCAAACTGTTCCATGATTGTATAAATAATTCATCATATATTAAAAAAAATTAAATAAAAAACAATGTTCCTTATCAAATATCTATATTGAGTAAAGGATACAAATTTATTAATATTTTTCTAGTTTTTCAAATGATTATCAAAGTAACACCATATATAAAAATGGTATATTTTTTAGGAAATATAAATATCGATGATAACTAATGTTGATATTTAGGATAAGTTTAATTTATAATTAACATAGAAAATTGAATATTTCAAGGGTACATTACATGCATCAAAATGAAATAATGAAGATATTGTTAATAATATCCTTGTTGAAAATAATAATTAACCAAACAGATGAAGAATAATTATGGTATCTTCATATAACAATTTAATTAAGAATAACTGGGTGTTGACATTGAATAATATAAATTCAATGGAATTTCCTTTAAAAATATTTTTGTGGAAAAAATACTTTATATTTTGAGAAACATTTTGAAAATCTATTTCCTGAAAATCAATTATAAAACCAAAAAATATTTCAAAAAATGTTCCCTTGAGATTATCATTAATACATATGAAGGAATCGTTAAAAAAATTAGGTCATGATGGTTTAAAATTACATACATGAATACTTTTTTGAAAAATGATTCTATTCATATTTTTAGTAAGATCCAAATTATTATTATTATAAAAACAAAATAAATTACATTGATAATTTTTAAAATAATTTAATTTTGGGGAATATTAATTACATGAATAATTCTAAAATGGTTAAAAACATTTTTAATTTTTTTTAAAATCAACTAATTATATGAAAAAATATTTCTTACCGACGAGATAAATGAATCTAAATTTTCATTAAAAATTTTTACATAACTATTTATCAAACAAATTGTAAAAAATAGTATTTATATTAATTGATTAAATAAAATTAATACCCATAGGTTAATAAAACGAATAGATTGATTAACCAATTATAGTGGAATTTCCATTAATACATATTCAAGGGTAATCAACCTTGATTAGAATGATATTGTGTATTAATCTCTTAAAATGACCATAACATTTATGTTGGAATTAATTTGGATAATATTAATTGTATATAATATAAATCCAAATTTGGAAAATAAAATTCAAAAATTAACGAATATAAATTTATTATAAACATAATTCAAGAGTGTCAAAAAAATGAATTAGATAATTAACATAACAAACAAAAAATGAGAAATGAAATCCCTTACCTTAAACTTCATATTGGATGAGAATTATTTATCCTCATGTTGAGTTATTATAAACATTCAATTAACGTATAAAATTACTATAATAATATTTTTAATATCATTTATTATCCTTTTATAATATCATATCCCCAATCTATTAATGATCGATCATTATATTCATTGTTTCGGGTGATAATTTCTTTTTTTCTCTTCCATTTTTCATCATGAAAAATCCATTTTTTTGGGCATGTTATATAGTTTTATAATAATTAGAAAACTAATAATAACATAATAATAATATTTATAGATAAATAATTCATTTAAAACAATAATTATATAGTTTTATGAGAAAATAAACTATGATACGATCATATAGAGAGTATGTCACACGCCCATATGAGTACAATTTTCTATTTTTCAATAAAAATTATAAAAAGGAGATAACTAAATTTTTTACTTTTTATAGTAATAATAATATCATATATATTATATTACATATTTATGTATACTTATATACTTGTACATATTTCATTCATGATATGTGGTGATGGAAAGAGTGTCACATCTGTTCATGAAGGTTATAGTTCACACGTACATAGACGATGTTACCATTTATCATTGAATAAAAAATTTAGAAAATTTAAACATATATTAGTTTTAAAAAACTAATACATATGTAATTAATATCATAATTATGTCAATAATATCATATATAATCATTCTTTATAACTTTCTAGGTAAAGGGTTACTGAAGGACGAATCACATCGCTTCGTGAGGTGGTAATCCATCGTTCACATGAGTAATGTTTTTTATCCCCTACATAATTGAAGTTAAAAGGTATATTTTTGACATAATGAGTCCTTAGATAATATTATAATGTAAATATTATAATATTATTTTTATATTCATTATCATGTCCCACCTTGATGGGTGGTAAAGGAAAAACGAATGCCATCTGTTCGCAAGGCAGTAGTCCTCCGTACACACGAATGATGATTTTGTGAGCCTTTTGATCGACAGGTGTGATGCTTAATGTCATAAAATTAACATTAAAATATTTAATTATGTTGAAGATATTGATAATATAATATAATATTGTTTCAATTTAATTTTATTAAATTGTATAAGGAAATAAAAGAAAAATCTTATTGTGAAAATTGACTCTTCTTTGAGTATCATCCTTTGGATTCAAATAAAAGATTTATATGTTGTCATTCTAACCAATAGAATGATTATATGATGAAGGTATTTTATTTAGTAGTTTATTTGGGTTGTTTATGGAAATGGTAAATGGTCTGAGATGTGTGAATAAGTGAGGGTATTAATTTCCCTTTTATAGTTGAGTAGAGGTTACATTCTTTTAAATACTCTAACGTATTCAATATTGGGAGTATCCCATACATAATGGTTAAAAAAACCGATTAATAATGGATTGGAGGTATTATTTTTGTGATACACTCATTCGCATTAAAAAATAAAAATCATTTTTATCATTTTTTTCCTTAAATTCTATTTTTACCATTTGGGGTTTTCAATATAGTAACTCATTTTCAAGAGTAGTTAATTTATCTATTAAGAATAAATTATATTGACACACAGATTAAAATTTAGACCTAATGATTTAAATATTATGTCTAATTTATAAAATAAAAAACCATCTGTGATGGAAATTAATTTTAATAGAAGCTCATGTAATGTGTAAAAACAATATAATAACCCTAACTATGTTATCAATGTTATTAAAATTTTGGGGTCAATATATTCATTACAAAAGATATTATGTATAATTTATTATCCATGTTGTACATTTATTTAAATTTAAAATCACTTGGATAAAAAAATGTTTTTTATTAATTTAACATCATTTTATAAAATTTAAATTGTTATAAAATAACATTAATGTCAATTTTTGACAAATATTATTTATTTTAAATTAAAAATATCAAGATAATTATGTAATTTTATTATATTAAGATCAAATCTATTTAACAAGTTATATTCACCAAATTTATTAATGTAAGGAACAAATTCATTCAATTTACTTCACTTTTAATATTTTTAGTATAATTTATTTTTTTAATTATTAATTAAATAATTAATATGTTATAATTTCATTAGAATTAAATGTAATAATTTCATCTATAAAAAATACAAATAAATTATAATGGTACATGAAATAATTTATAATTGATAATAATAGCGATAACAAAATCTATATTGTTTTTTCTAACCGAATTAATTATAGATATTTAAATAAATGAATGTTCCTTTTAATATTTTTCTTCACATATTCTATGATATAGGTTTCATTCATGGAATAGAATCCATATACCCATAAAATACTGTTCATATGGTAAAAATGGTAGAAATATGGCCTTCAAACTAGTGTTTTACATGTTTTTAGTTTACTTTACACCTTATATTTAATGTGTTACCACTAAATAAACTCATCTTTACCTTAATAAATATATTGAATTTTAACTATATTCTCTAATTATTATACACACAATTTAAATTGACAATTGTATGTAGAATAAGTTATTATTATTAAAATTATGGAATTAATTTTCATAAATTAAATGCACAAAATTAATATAAATTAATATAAGATTATCCCTATAGATACGATGAGAAAGTATATTTTAATGTGAAAATGTTCAAATGTTAAAAATGTTTTTATATCAATATTAAATATGGAAATGAATCCAATGAGTTATATTTGAATAATAGAAGAATATAATAACTCTTTTTAACATTAAAACCAATTCAAAATATAATTTAGGTTTATAAATTATTATTCGTAAAAGGAAATTTTCAATTATAAGGCAGTATTTTTTTTCAATTTGTGTGAAAATGAAACATCACAAAAAAATATCAAATGTTAGTTCTTTTACAATTTTTATATCCCAATATAAAATATTTGGATAATTATTTTAAATAAAATTTTCGAAATTTATATAATTAATGATTAACTTTTGTGCAACATGAATTACTAATCATTATTTAGGAAAATTTAGTTTCTCCTAAAACATTTATTTTTTGTTTTAAAAGATATTTATTACTTTTTATAATCAGTATATAACTAATAATTGGGTATAATGTATACATTTTGAAATTTAGTTAATCGTATTTTTAGTTAACATTACAAATACTAGTCTATAAAAATATATATTTAATAATATTAATAACAATATATCTTTTTAAAAAAAACTCGGTCTTGTGTGTAATGATTTCTTTTTATGAAACATATAATTGAGTGTAATTCTTGTAAACCAATTTTTTCATGTAAATCAAAATAAAATCAATTTTTTGTTTTATAGATTACTATGAATAAAATTGTATTATTTTATATTTAAGGATAATTACATTCACCGCACATTAAATAAAATATTCCCCACCAATTCAAACCTTATCTCACTAATAATGTGTTTCAAATTTGTGTATACCATTTTTGGAAAATCCATGTTGTAAAAACACTTAATTTAATATCTTCTTAACTAGAGATAAAGGGAGATAAAAAGGTTTTGTGGAATAATCACCTAACAATGTTTTTAGTAAGACATGATTGGTGATAAATGAAAAGATTTATATATAATAGAAAACTAACACCTTTATACAAATGAAGAGTGATAAAGATCACAGATCTGAATAATGTGGGTAATCTAGAAAAGTAAAATGAACAAAAATACATAACCCTTAAAGGGTTGAAAAGGGTTATTGATATTAAAAAATAATGATAATTAGAAGAAAGAAATATTTCAAGATCATTTTCCTAGAGTGGAGGAATTATTTTACATTATAATAATATATGTAAATAAACTTACAATTTATGTTTATATTTCATAATATTAATTTCATAATTGGGTTCTTTTTAATTTCCTATCTAACTCTAGAAAAGAAAAAATTAATTTTTTTCCATAAATCACAAAAATTCACTATTAGGAGATCTAAATATCTATAGTAGAATGATTATTCAATACATTAATCTCTAGTTATTAAAATGAAAAATTGGTTAGCATTGGATATAAAATATAAATAAATATCTACATGTTGTTGTAATACTCGTTTCTCAAATTAATCATCCAATGTTAAACATAAATCATTTCATATATGGTTAACCGTATAACCCTCCCAAAATATAAGGATCATAAACGATAGAAATAAGGTCTATTAATTTCCAAAATAAATGTACTACTAATCTCCCAAACAACATTATGTAGTTCTTAATCACATCATAAAAACTTGTGAATGCCTTCATCATGTACTTTTCATAAAATAAGGTACTAAATTGAATTATCATAAAAACATATTGAAATAATTTATGATTCTTTATTCCTTATATAAAACATAGATTATTTTTTATATTACCCAAATCCAAAAAATTTGTATACTTAATCAATGATAGCATAACCAATTGGTCAATAAATCATTAATCATTTCTCAGGTAATGAACAAAATTAAATTTACCGTTTCCTTATCAATAATATAATTATTCTAACATCATTATATAAACATATGTAATATATTAAGGGTTATTTTTTTCTCAATAATGTGTTTTCAAAGAAGATCAGCATTCCACTGAATAATTTTTCTTGGTATAATTCAACATATTATTTTAAATACATTATGAAATAGTGGTGTATTACAATCTATATAAATTTTATAATTCTCATAATTGGGATATGATTGATAAAATAAGTAAATGATATAATTATTGAATATAAAAAAAGAACATTAATCATTTCTATTTCTCTGTTATAATATTATATTCCTGACCCTGATTCAATAGAAACCTTTTATGTATTTTAAATTGATGATTAGGGAAATTATTCACATTGTGGCCAATTACACAATAGATGAAATAGTTAATTGATTTTTTTTCTTTCAACCGTTTCATTTATTCATGGTGACCGTTTTCTCTAATCTTATAACAATATCATAGTTCTTTATAAAATATCCTATGGAGATTATTTAAAAAAAATCACACATAAAAAAATACTAATTTTTCTTATTTCATACGTCCATCATTATTTATATCCATCCCCTTGTTCTTATGCCAACAATACAATCCAAAATTCAAATAGAATTATTTATTGATCTCTTTAGAACATCATGATATATACTCATATGATGAGAATATTTGGGAGACTAGTTCCCTTCATTATATTGGATTAAGACTATCTAAGAAATTATGATCCCTACTCTTTGGATTACATGAAATGATATGGTTCCCATTACATTTGATAAAAATCATTTATTAATGTGGTAACACACTAGATTAAGACATACCATTATGAAACATAATGTATAATCCCCAGAAATAATGATTTTACTCTAAACATAACCTAAATGATTATCATAGTGTAAAATTCAATAACCAATATTTCCGTAAATCTAGATTCAAAGGTTGATACAAATAATCAATTATTACCTAATTAATCAACACTGAATGAATAATCTTAGAGTTTGTTCCTAATAATATTACATACTCATAAGATGAAATGATTTTATAGTGACCCAAACATTTAAAATATAATATTAAATGATTTTTTGAATAATTATAAATCAGTGTACAAGATAAGGATCTTAATGTCTAGTGTCTGGAAAGACAAGGTACATAAAACTGAAAACATGGTATTGAATATAACATTTCATTAGTTATTCTTAACAAAGATCCCATAAATTCCATGTTTCTCATACATATTAATTTGATAAATTATAGAAGACATGAAAACATGGATAATAAATAAATCCTAGTAAGGGAATAAAATTTAGAATAAGGCTTTAGCCCATGGGTTTGAAGGGATAACCTAATGATATAAAGATAAATGAAACATATAAAATCATGACCTATAAACATGGGATCATAAAAACATGAAATCATAGTCATGTTTATGAAATATAAAACATGAATTTTTCATGATTTGATGATAACATCCAAGACCGTTACACATGGAAGCCCAAGCCAATGCTAACTATCAATACCGTCACACATGGTACCACAAGCCAAGGCAAACCGCCAATACCATTGCACATAATGTCCAATGAGACTCACATTACCCAAAACATTGGAGATTTATCTGGGCATACCTATATTAACATTTCATTAATATATTTTCCCTATAAATGATTATACATAATCAATCTTTCATAAATATAAGAGTTACCCAAGGAAAGAATTGGGTATCATAATCATTTCATAAAGCATAAAAATAGGCATATCATAAAAGATTCGCCGAAATAAATGAACTAAAATTTACATCAACATTAATAAGAGAAAATTTTCATCTATCATGGCATGTTATTTCATAAATAAGTGAAAAAAAGTAAAAAAAGTATTTAAGAGATTTTACCATTGAAACATATTTTTGCGGTTTTAGGGAAAATAATTTAGATATTTTAAAATTCAAACTGGAAAAATAAGTTATATTAAACCAGAAGTTAAACAATTAGGTATTCCTAATAGGAATATTTATTTTATAATTACAATGGAGGCTTAAAATTGAGGTTATATTTCACTTGATATTGTGTAAGAATTTGGGATTATCCCTTAAAATGAGTATTCTTACCGAGAAGTATTGCTGATGGAATATCTTAAAAACATATATATATCTAAAATAGAATTAGTGATGGATATTTATAAATGTGACTGTACAATATAAATAGTATTTATATGTTTTACACAAAATTACATGAAAAATTTATTTGGATAAAAACAATGATAGGGAAACACGAAGGAATATAGGAAGTTCGGGTAGAATCCCTTACGAAATATCAGCACAGTATCAGATGTACATAGAATTAATTCATTCGGGAGAATGTCGTTTATAATATTTTATAAATCATTAGTGTAGTATTGGGGACTTTCTAAAGCATTCCCCATCATCATGAATTACACATAAAAGGGAATAACATGGATGACATTTTGGAATAAAATTGAAATAGAGAGGGTCTCATACCTTAAGTCTGGTGGTGTTCTCCTCTTGACATTAACGACCAAAATAATAAAAATGGGTTTAGTAATTAATAATTGCAGAACCTAGTAAATATTTAAATTATTTATTATAACCTTTAATATTTAATTTAATGATCATTTTGATTGGTTATGAGGTTCAATTTCATTGTTTGGAACTATTTGATTCCTTGGTTTTAATGATAGTTCACTTCTTCTTCTTCGGATACACATGTATGATGAGATTGGTTGTCCAGAATTGGAGTTATATCTTATTATTGAACATCCAGAAGTCCAAATGGTTTTAAATTAAATTTTTTTACTTATAGGGATATTGAATCATTAAATAATACATTAGTGACATCCTTTTGGGTTAATTGCTAGTTTTTTTTACCAAAAAGATCATGTTCTATTTTATAAAATGAAAAAAATGTGTAGAAAATATTCCAGTACCATAAATGAGATATTATACATATGTTATAGTCTGTAAGGAAAATTAAAAGGGTTTTATTGACAAGAATTGAAGATGGTAACAGAAATTGAAAACTCATCATCCTTGAATGTTGTAAATTAACACATCATCGATGTTGTCTTTAATACTATTATAAAAGTAGAGTAAAGAAGATTTTATAATAAAATATTCCACTACTATAACATCATTATTTTACATGTAATGTACTGGTTTATTCATAACATTTGGATGGGGATATGTATGGATAAAAAAACAAATGAACCTAAAAATAAAATGATAGAAACGAAAATAGGAATTTACATCTTCATTAATTTTTCATTGACAGCCTCTTATGAGTAATGTATTTGGTATTCTGAGGAGACCAAGGGATGATATAAATTGGGTAAGATGTTGTGAAGATGTTTTTGTATTATTTAGGTAAGTAACAAGGTTTCAGAAGAGTGAAGAGAAGAGGGGAGTGTGGGTGGTTTTTATAGTAGAGGGGAGAAGTGTTTCCATAATATTTTAATCAACAGTTTATTATTTTCCCATAATACCAGCAATAGTAAAGATTCATGTGACAAAAAATAGTAATATGGGCAGATGAGTCTGAACCAATTTCCATTTTCATCTTCCATGAATCAATTGTGATGCAGAAATTAAGGTTTTAGTATTTATTGTGAATTATCGTATTATACTATTCTTCAAGTATTTTAGAAATATAAAAAAATCACTCTATCTATTTTTTAATGTGTAGAATACAAAAATGAAATTAATTCTCTTTTTAAAATATACATATTATAAATTATATGTTTAATTCAATTAATAATTTATATGTAAATTATTTATTT
This sequence comes from Viscum album, assembly GCA_963277665.1. Classification (NCBI taxonomy): domain Eukaryota; kingdom Viridiplantae; phylum Streptophyta; class Magnoliopsida; order Santalales; family Viscaceae; genus Viscum; species Viscum album. The sequence continues at coordinate 1,879,512,412 of OY728130.1, forward strand.
TTATAATATAACTGATCTTATAATGCTTTCAAAAATTACATAAGGTATTATAAAATTATCTCAAAACCAAAAGAAATGATATTTTTATTTTATAAAATCCTTTTAAAAAACTATTTTTTCTATAACATTAATTAGTTAATTGTAATAAATTATTTATGAATTATTAAAGTACTAATACTGTTACTACGTTAATATAATCACTTATAAGATTCCATGATTTTATTTATACATTAATTTGTGAGGATAATTTTTTTTTTTAATTTTTAAATATTTATAAAGGTAATATTATTATTCATAATGGTATGTTATTATTCCCAAAAAACTATCTTTTTCTCATTGGAATCCAAAAATCATATTGATCACAACCGTGTATGTCTTATTTTTGAAATTAAAATCACAGTAGAGAAAATATTATGTTTAAAGGTCACATAGTTCTTAATAGTTCATCATGTTGTAGTTTCATGTGATTATATGATATAATTAAAAGAATATAATTTTCATTGATAAAACATTGGGTCGTTACATTATTCCACATTATAAAATTTTTCCATCGAAATGACATTTTACATTATAATCCATAAACAGGTGCATGTATTTTTCTTTCATTGCCTCCTATAGTTCCCATGTTTCCTATTATTAAATATGGTTATTCAATTGTAATTTGACAAATTGAATTGTCTTATCACATAGAAAATTATCTATATGATCCATGATCTTCCCTGGATGCTCATTATTAGAAGGATCATTCTCCAATTATACAAATTCTGAAAAGAGTACATGTGATGGGTCTAGTATGTACATCTTAAATATGGATACATGGAAGACATCATTTACTTTCGACATGGTTAATAGAATTTCCAGTTGATATGATACAACTCCGACTAGATCAAGGATATATAAGGGGTCTATGTACCTCAGACATAGCTTTCCTTTATTCCCAAATCTCATGACCATCTACCATGATGAAATGTGGTGAAATACCATGTATCCAACAATGATCTCATAGTCTCATCGATGATTGTCTATATAACTATTCTGATGACTTTGGAATACCTTGATTCACTAATTAATCATTTTTACCTTCTCCACCATTTATTCGACCATTTTATGTCCTATCAGATTATGCTCATCGAAATTATCCCAGCATGCTAGTGTTCTACACATTTTCATATAGAGGGATTTGTATGGTTCCATTCAGATTCTTGAGTGGAAAACTATAGTTGAAGGATAATTCAACTAGTGTAGGATGTTTTTCAAAATATCCTTTGAATTAAATTGAATATTCTCTCAACATAACTTCTATTGCAGGAATAGTCCAATCAGATTCACCTTCAATTTGAGGATGATATGTCGTACTGAAATTTATTACCATACATAAAGCATGTTGGAGGTATTTCCAGAACATCTAGGTGAATATTGGATCTCGATCGAGTATAATAGATTGGGATTATACATGAAGACTTATCACTTCATTAATATATATCCGTTAAATTTTATCTAATGATAAGTCCTCTTGAATCACAATAATGTGAGTTGCATTTGAATGACAATCCACAATGACCCATATTGCATTGTTTCCATTAGATGTTTTTGGAAGTCCTGTGAAAAAGTCCATGGTGAGGTTATACCACTTCCAATTTATTATAAGATGTGGTTTCATCATCCCCTTAGACGTCTATCTTTCATCATTCACTCATTGATGTTGAAAAAAAAATTCGTATACACAACAATCTTATTGTTCGTATTATCCAACCATAGGTTCTCTAAGAGATCTCAATTCATCTTTGAGTTACCTAAGTTAATGTAAAAGGCTGTTATATATGCATAATTCAAAAGATCCATATTTATCAATAGTTTAGAATGTATGCAAAATCATGAATGAAATCATACCACTACTTTAACATTAATCATGAACTCATAGGATTTTACATGTTTGATAGCTTCTACCTTAATCAAAATTTCCACATCATTTCTTTGAACTCCCATTATTTTCTCCATTAGGGATGATTGAGTTATCATTTGAGAACGGATTAATGATGTTAGTCCCTTAATGATTCACATTTCCATTATTTGTATATCTAATAATATCAGATCCTTTTCAATTATCACCATTGATAAAGATGGTTGATCATTTCTACTTAGAGCATCCACCATCTTATTATGGGATGGTAGTGGATGGAGAAGTCATAATCCATGAAGAGTTATATCCATCTTCACTAGTGCATATTAAGATAAATTTGTGAGAATATAAATTTGAGAAGCTTGTCATCCGAATATATCTCACACATTTCCATATAGATATAACGTCGCTAGATTTTTTAAGCAATGATCATAGCCCCACCACTCCAGATTATGCATATGATAGTTTTTCTCATGGATTTTCTGCTTCCCTGAGGCCAAGGCTATTACTTTATCATTTTTCATCAGCACATCACCTAATCCGATCTTTGAAGTATCATTGTACACCACAAATAGATCTCCACTTGATGGTAGAGTGAGTATTGGGATAATAATAAGCATGTTTTCAACTCATTAACACAGTGTTCATATTCATGAGTCCATAGAAACATTATTCCCTTCCATGTCAGCTTGGTCATTGGGTTTTACAATCATGAAATGTTTTTCAAAAACCTATGATAATACCCTATTAGTCCTAGATTACAGTGGATTTCTATTAAATATATAGGCATGGGCCACTCTTCAATTGCATTTGTCTTAGAAGGGTATATAGATATCCCTTTACTGGGGATAACATGCCCCAAAAACGGTACATCCTCCTGCAAGAACTCACATTTACTATACGTTTCATAGAACTTATCCCTTCAGAAATCCATTAACATAATAATAAAAATATTCTCATGTTCTTCCTTTCTCTTTGAGTATATCATAATATCATTGATAATGATTACATCAAAATTTTTAGGGTATTCTCTAATGAACCTATTTATTAAGTCTCCGAATATTATTGGATAATTCTGGAGTCCTAAGGTAATCCTTATAAACCCATTGTTTCCGTACATTGTTTGAAAGGAAATATTGAAAATATCATCCTTTATCACCTTTAACTGGTGATATCCCAACCAAAGGTCCACCTTAGAGAAATAACGTTCCCCACAAAGCTGATCGAACAAGTCATCTATCCAAGGATGGGGAAACATTTTCTTTATAATGATTTTATTTATATCATGATAATCAATGCAAAGGTGCATTAAACCATCTTTCTTCTTGATGATAAGAACCGAATCACCCCACGGTGAAGCACTTTGGCATATACACCCATTCTCCACATTCACCTGTATCTTCTTCTTCAGCACTTCTATCTTTACAGTGGACATTCTATAAGGTGTATTGGATATAGGCATAGATCCAGGAATAAGTTCCAATTAGAATCCAACCTCTCAATCATGAGGATGACCAGACAACTCTTTAGAGAATACAGCAGTGTATTCCCTCGTGATGGGAATGTCTTCATTCCTAATTCTCTCTATTGTCTCAATAATTTGAAAAATAAATACATTCCCATAAATAATTAATATCATCACTTGAGACACTAACTCTATATAATATTCATCTTTATCCTTACACTTTTAATGAATTGGAGGATGCTTTGGGATGTGGAGATTGATCTCCCTTTCCCAACAATTTATGTTTTCTTTTAATAAATATATCCAATCCATGCCTTGGATAACATCAAACACCAATAAAAGATGTATAATAATAATTTTTTTGAGGTTAACTCCACAAACCATTACCAGGGGAGTTTTATAAATTTTTAATACAAGAATTTACCCATTATATGTTCTCACATATAACTTTTTTGCAAAATTTTGAGTTTGTGTCTGAATAGTTCTATTATACTTGGAAGATATGAAAGAATTTTTAGAACTAGAATAAAAAATTATGGTTTCAATTATTGAATGATTAACTAGAATACCTGTCACCGCATAATTTTCTATATCCACATCATAAGCAATGATAACACAAGTACTTCCTTTTTTCCTTGGAGTTAGTTGTTGACTGCCTCCAATAACCCACAGATTAGAGAAATTTTGTTTTCATAATACCCATGATCCATGCAGTTGTAAAACTGAAATACAAACTATGTGTTGATCTACACCTTCTTTTAGTCTTCCACATTGGAAAGATTGTTCATATACCATTAGCATTTTTGATCCATATATCCCATCTTTCCACATTTGAAACAATTACGTGTTCCCATTACATAGTTCTTAGGATGCTTCTTCCCACAATTTTTACACGCAAAATGATTGAGCTTCATTCCATCATGGAATTTATTTACGGTACTACCCACAATAGATTCAAAATTATTCTTCTTTTCACTTGTCCCACTATACCACCGAGAGTCTTTGATCTCCATTTTTATGCTTAAAATACCATTAGAAAATATCCTCATAAATGTCATAGTCTCGAATAAAAAATTATTTTTCAAGAACCAGATTTATTTTGCTAAAGAAGCAACGCATCTTCAATTCGATTTCATGATAATGTTAATGGAATAACATGAAAACCTTTTTATGTTTTAATTATATTCCTCTATGGGCACATCATTCTTCTGAAAATGTCTGAGGAACACTCATTCAATCATGAGACTGAAGGTTTGGGGAAAATATTTACTGAAAAACATTCTCTTTAATTCTTCCCAAACCATGATATCAATTTATACTTGAGGCATCTTATTCTAGATCAGTTACCACAAGTAATCAGCTTCATTATTAAAATGATAGACCACAAACATAACATTCTCATATTTTGAGCAATGGAGGATAATGAATATATTTTTAATGGAGTTAATTCACTCTTCCATGAGGAGGGGATCGAAAGACCCACTAAACATTTTATGATTTTTTCACAAAAATAATTAAATGGAAACATTTAATTTCCTTGGGTGATAAGTGTGTTCCACATGATTCATGTTATTATTCATAACATGATCCAGCTTAGCATGTAATGTCATGAAGATGTGAGAACTTATTCCCATCATATCAAGAATATCATTAGGGAAATCATCACATTCCATGTAACATTGATTATTTGTATGAGTTCTTCTATTTCCATCAATTCACTATGAAAAATAATTTACAATTAGTGGGATTTAAATTTTAGCTATTGAGCATAAAAATGAATCTTTTTGTATAAAAGGATAAACTTGTATGTAATAATAATATAATAACATATGATTCCATATGTTTCATTCTATGTAATCCATGATCTATTTCATATCTTATATTATTACGGGATTTTTTCATTACCTTAACAAAGGTTAGTACCATGCTCATGAATTTACCAAAGCATATCCCTGGAATTGTCATACCAAGAGTGCAGAAAGGCCCGTTATCGTCTACCAATTCCTGTTTGAGTCTATCTCAGTGTGTTGTCTTCATGTTTTACCCCTAGATACATATGTTCCATTTCCACCACTACATGTTTTTATCTAGATAAGGATGTATTTTCTTGATAAACAACTTAGTATATGCTTAAAAAAATATAGTGGCTGTTTTCTTATAATTAATCTCATCCTTAGGGTTCTTACTAATGTTATCTATTAATAATATGCAAAAATAACTAAGAAATCATATGAAACCAACTATAGAGACCATACACTTCTAGTTGAGACATTACAAGATTTTTAACATAATTATATATTTGAGTACAAGTAATGCATTATAAATTTTATTGTCTTGGAAGCCTAGGTACATAAAACTAAAAAAATGGAACTAAATATAAGTTATATTTATTTAGTCTTCATAAATATCATCAAAATTATATTGTGAACATACATCTTCAAAGGATAACATGGGGGAAACACGAACAAATTGATGATATGAAAATCCCATTAAGCGAATAAACCTAGGAATAATGATTTAGTACATGGTTTTGAATGCATAACCTAATGATATAAAAATTCATGGAACATATAAACATGGGATCATAAAAACATGAATTCATAGAAATTTTTCATTATCATAAAACTTGAAATTAGCTCAATTCATGGATAACTACCAATATTATTCCCATGGTAGCACAAGTAAAGGCTAACCTCTATGACCGTCAAATATGGTAGCTCACACTAAGGATAACAACTAATAATATCACACATAATGTCTCATGAGAGTCAAATTTACCCAATGTATTGGATCATTATTTTGGAAAACCCATATTATCTTTTCATTAATGTGTTTTCCATATATTGAATCACACATAATCAATCTTACATAAATATATGATTTACCCCTGAAAATAATTTCATTTCACAATCATGTCATAAAGCATAACAATTTTGTTTATCATAAAAGTGTCCATGAAAGAATGGAAATAAAATTTACACAAACATTAATAAGGTAAAATAGGAATGTATCATGTTATTTTATGTCATTAATAAGTGAAATCATGTATGAAATATTTTTAAGAGATTTATCATTAATTTGTTTTTGCGTATATAAGGAAAATGATACAGATCCATTAGTGTAGATAAGGATAAAATCTATTATAAATAAATAGAAGAGAAACCAGAATTATTTCAAATTAAAAAAATGTTTTGATAAATACAATGGTGTTTTATAACAGGTGATTGTGTGATCTTGAAATTGGTTAAGAATTGAGGAAGATCTTGTAAAACAATATTTCTTATCAAGAAGTATTAATGAGGGAATAACTTAAAAATTCTATATCCTAGAAAGAGAATGAGTGATGGATCTTGAAACATGAATTATAAATTGTATATATTAGTTGTACACAAAATGAAAATTTAATTTCATTTGGGTAAAATGAATGATAGGGAAACCTGAAAGAATATAAGAGGTACATTAAGAATCCATTACAGAATATCGGCATGGTATCAGGTGTACTTATGAGAACATAATGTGAGAGAAAAGGGTTAATAATATTTTATAAATCATGAGGTAAATATGGAATAGGTTTATAACATACCCCAAGATTATTAATTATAGATAAAAGGGCACAATAAAGAGGACATTCTTGAATTAAAGTGCAAGAGAGATGATCCCTATCATAAGTCCGATGGTGTTGGCCACTTGATATTAATGACCTGAATATTTATATTAGGATGAATAATTAATAATTAAATAAGTTCATTTATATATCGACAATTTATTATATCATTTTTATGTTCATTTAGGACCATCTATATTGTATATGAGGATCAATTTCATTGTTCGGATCTGTTTGCTTCCTTGGTTTTAATGATCAATTCAATTATTCATGTCCTGACACACATGTATGATGAAATTGGTTATCTAGAACTAGAGTTATATATTATTATTTATCATTCATAAGCCCACATGGATGTAAATTTAATTTGGTTACTTATAGTGAAGTTAAATCCTTATATAAAACACTAGTGACCTCCTTTTGGGTTAATTGTTGGTTTTTGACAACAATGAAAACGTTTTATTTTATAAATCAAAATAATGTTTACAAAAGATTACAGAACCATATATGAGACATTATAAATAGTTTATAGTATAGTTCAACCATGAAAATGGTTTCATTACCAGAATTGAAGATGGTAAAAGAAATTTAAAACCCATCATCTTTGAATGTGATAAATTAGCACATCTCAGATAGTCACTATACTACTAGTATAAAAGAATAGTAAAGAAGATATGATAATAAAATATTCCATTATTATATAAAAAATCCATAAAATTTAATGTACTTGTTTTTTTATAACATTTGGATGGGGGAGGTAAGGATAGAGAAGAAATCAAATGAACCTGAAAAGAAAATGAAAGAAAAGAGGAATTTACCTATTGATTAAATCTTCATTGAGAGCCCCTTAAGGTGAGAGTATTTGGTCTTTTGAGGATACCGAGTCCTTATAGATATAGAGGAGGAGATTGGAGAGATATTTTGTCAGGAACTACGGAATGAACAAGTCTTGAAAGTATTTAATTGAAGAGGGTAGTGTGTGTGGTTTTTAAAGTTCATTGGAGGAGAGTTTTCATAATAATTTTATCATTAGTTTATTATTTTTCAATCAGATAAAAATAGAAATTATAATTCTTTAAATAATTGTAATATGTGGGTTTTAATTCAATCCAATGGTCAATTTCATATTTCATCACTCAAGCATGATGCAATAAATAAGTTTTTAGCATTTATTTTGAATTATTGTATTTTATTATTCATAAAAAATCATGTATTTTAGAAAAATACCGAAAAGTCGCCCTAACCATATATCAACGTTTAGAAGCAAAAAATGAAATCCTATTTTAAAAATTAATTCTAAATATGATTAATTTAATTTTAAATTAATCTTATTTTACTAGAAAAATAATCAATTTAATATTATAACTGATTTTATAATGCTTTCAAAAAGAACATAAATTCTTATAAAATTATCATAAAACCAACAGGAATAAAAATTTTACTTTATGAACACCATATAAGGAAATATATTATCTTTTAATTTTTTTAATTAGTTGTAAATAATTATTTATGACTTACAAAAATACCAATATTATTACTATAGTCATATTATCACATTCAAAATGCCTAAATTTTATTTATACATTCATGGGTGAGAATACTATTATTTTGGACTAATTACAATGTAGAAGGGCCATATTTATATTCATAAGGGTATGTTACAATTTATAATGTTAAGTTACTATTCATAAGGGAAGGATACTATTCACCAAAAATTAATTTTCTCATATCGGGCTCCAAACATCTTACATATCGCAGTCATATATGTCAGAATTTCAAAATACAAATAACAGAGGGGACAATATTATATTTCAAGGTCACATAGTTATTAGTAGGTCATTTTTTTCGTTTCATGTAATTATTGGAGATAATTATAAGAAGGGAAATCACATTGATAAAACATTGCAACATTAGAAAATTACATCCTAAAGGACTGGATAGTTTAGTAGTCTTCCTAAAAAAGATACAAACATGAATTGTGAAATTAAATTTTATACAAAAGGTAAATATTATATTAGTTTCAATAATATCATTATTCCATATAGAATATCCTTTCTTAGCAGCCATAGTAAAAAACATAGAATCCTGGGGAAAGAAAACCAAATAATTTTGAGCTAAAATGCTTAGTAATGATAAAACATCATAGAAGCTATCAAAAATCAATAAGAATAATCAGTATGGAAAATTGAAAAATAAACACACATACCATTCAAATAAATTATCTTCATTTATATATACGGTATAATCAATATTCCAATGTAAATAAATTAAAAAAAATTATATATTATTAATATCTAATAATGAAATGCATCCAGAGATTATTCATATTGAAAATATCTTGGATAGTAATTAACAGAATATAGAATGAAAGAAATTCATAATTATTGGACATCATGATTCCCTATAACATAATACCATTACCACTTAGACATTCATTAAATGGTTAAAAACATACAACTATCAATCCCTTTCATATGACATTTTAAAATGAATGGTTATAAACATGAAGGGTTTGTGTATAATAAGTTGTCCCCAAAGAGACTATTAATTCTTTGACAGTATTTGATTAAAGATCCCCCAACCTATTTCATACATATTCAAATCATTCCTCATATATCGAATAATTGATATCATTCCAAAAAAATTCCTCATCAAATATTTTTATTGAGTAAAAGATATAAATTTATCAATGATTCCCCAATTTCTCTAATAAATATCAATGTAAAACCATTATTTAAAAATATTATACAGTTTAGGAAATTAACATATCTATGATAATTCATTATGATATTAGAGGGAAATTAAAAATCTAATGATCACTTAATTTGAATTTTTAATGGGATATTAGTGACACCAAAATGAAACTAAGTACCAAATGATAATAATATCCTTGGTAAATATAATAATAAACCATCTAGAGTAAGAATAATGATGGTATAACATATGCTCATTTAATTAAAAATAATGGGATATTGTAATTGATAAATATAAATATAATAATTTTATCTTTAAAAATATTTTTGAGGAAATTTAACTTCTCATTTTGAAAAACATTTTAGAAATCCATTTCATTGAAAATCACATTTAAAAACCAAAAACATTTCGAAAATAATTTTCTTTGAAAATTTTCATGATAAAATCTATTAGAAATTTTAACAAATTATTAGTTCATTATAATGGAAAATTCTATACATTTTTTACATGTCAAAACAAATATTCAATTTAAATTTTTGATAATGTGGAGACATAAATTATCTAGAAAAAAGATAAATGATTCAATGTTAAAAATTATGTAAATAGTGAAAATTGATGAAAAATAATTTTATAGATCATTATAAAACAATTTTACAAAACAAGGTTTTGGATGAAAATGAATTTTAGACGTAAGAAAGAAATAAATTCATATATTCTTAAACAATATTTATAGTGTATTTTATGTACGAATGAGTGGAAAATTCTTAATATTAAATGAAAAATGTCACTGATAACTATAGGATAATTCAATAAATGGTTTTACTAAATAGTGGTTAGGTAATTTCCATTAATATAAATTAAATGGTATGCAATCTGGATTATACTGAGATTATGAAATATAAATTTAAATTTACTAAAACATTGATGTGAAAATTAATAAATTAATATGTTATGAATATATATTCCAAAACTATATAAAACATAAGGCCATAAAAATACATTATGTACATAATAATATGACAACACAGTCACTTAATTTGAAGAATAACCCAATGATAAAAAATTGATTTTTTAAATATATTACCATATAATTCCTTTTCATTGATTATTTCGTAACCTCTTTATAGTGGTTTTAAAGATGTTATTAAATTAGAACACAAACATATTTATATTTCTAATACCATATATTATCCTTTTTTAACGGGTAAAGGGGAAATCCCCCCTTTTATTGAAAAGAAAGAAACTCCTTTTGAAGGGAAGAAGGAGTAACCCATTACAGAAACAGATGAATGACATCAAAATAGAATAGGACAAACGTCTAATAAGGATCCAAAAGCAAAAGGGAAACAAAAATCAAAGCAAGAACATGCCAGAAAGTCTCATCATCGCCCCAAACTGAAAATGCCACAATGTAATCCATCTGGGTGATGCCCCACCCCCTCTACGATGCAATGTGTCGTGCTGGAAACACATCCAAAGTAGAGCATTCCTCAAACTCATAAAGAAGTATGAAAAGAGTACTGGACGATATGTTCTAGAACACTTATCTCTCTTTAAAGCCACCCCTGACGGTGCCAATGAGAGACTCACTGAACCATCAACCTGATGCACCGCAACATCCAAGAGAGAAAACCAAGCAAGTTCAGTCTAGTTTCCCATCCATCTAGAAGAATAGACGGCTGAATGATGGGTGTAAAGACACCCATCCCTCTTTCAAGGTCGCCCACCCAATGGAATCTGCAAGATAAAAACCATCAATGCAATTAGATGCAATCCTGTATCATCTTTTAAAGTTAGGGGGACTAAATATTGACCATTTTGTTTGATAGTTTCCATGTTTAAGTAATATTATTATTGAATAGAAAAAATGTGGGCCTAACCTGAATAAAAAATAAATGTGATTATTCCTTAAATTATATTGTTTTCAATTGTGTTCAAATATATCTTATGAATATCTTTTGGGTGAGAAATCCATGAATACATTTTAATTAACCAATGGTTTAGAGTATTTTTCCCATGATATATATCCAAAGTTGATTTTTATTATATAATCCATGAATCTTTTTATATTTCATGATTATGAAATTGTTGCGAAATTGTGAATTAAATTTGATGTAGGATATTAATGAATAATGGTAATTCAAAAAAAAATAACTACTAAGATTTGTGATGTGATATTGCGATGTCCATATGGAATGATTGGGATTGTTTTAGATGATGTAAATAAAATATATCGCACTAGGTCTTGGAAAATTCACATATTTATGTTATAAAGATCATATTTTTTAGGCTCAGCAATGCCCCATACATTAATTCTAATGGAGAATGGGTTATGCATAGTTCGATGCTATAATTCTTGTTGAGATTTGACTCGAAATGTAGTATTGATTATAGATAATTGAAAACGATTTATTCTTGTGACAATAACATTGTTATATGGTTGTAGCTTGAATGATTGTAAGACATGATCTATTATATCTGGGCTAGGTGCAGAAGAAGGTTAATTTTCCTTGGATACACTGTTTTGGTTTTCATGGTCATAAGACATGTGCAAAGATGTTCTGTAATGGGGATGAATAAGGTTTTTTTATTTTATTAATTTTTGATTTAATTTTACAAATGATTATTTTTTATTAGATACACATTATATAAGAGTGGTCCAGTTTAGAGATAGTGTGTCTACCTATAGATATATACTCAAACCCTATTTTTGTAGCTATTTTGAACTTGAGTATTTTTGTGGATATATGTTTGGAAAATGGAAAAGGAACATGTTGTTGGATGCATGATTATATTTGGGATAGAGTTTGGAGATGGGACATATGTGGGTTTCATGACCCAATTCATTAATTATTTTATTTCACTTTTTAGTATTTTTATAGCATCATTCTATATTTACATTTAGTTAAATTCCATAAAATCATTGTATTATTCAATTTTTGTTTATTGTAATATTTAGTTGGTATTTATTATTATAATTTTATATATATTTAATTGGAATATTTACAATATATTATGATTTTTTATAATGTGATGACATTTAATACCCTGGGGTCTAGTCACCCCATTATACATTTCACACACATGTTCCCAGTTGGAAGCCTATGGAATATGGGAAAATGTGCTTGAGGTCTTATAACCAACCATTTTTGGTCACTTCAGAGAGTTCCAGATTGGGGAATGTTACAAAGTGGTGTCAAAGGTGAATGTTTTTCTTTTCTTCTGGTTTGCAATTTTGGTAACAAAGAAATAAGGCTAGGATATGTTTGGACATGGTAATGATCATGTGCATGGAAGTATCTAACATAAGTATGGGGGAAAAGCTGATAACCCATGGATGGGATTGTTATTTTTTTATGTTCATGTTATAGTTGATGTTATTTCACATTGGGTGACTCACATGTCGTGTCGGGAATATTGATTTATGATCTTACTATTTCCTTAGATTTTTACTCAGGATTGGTATATTTTGAAATTATAATGCATGCATTATAATATGCATGTAGAGAAATATTGACAGGAATTGGTCATTATAGGGACATATGTATTATATTCATGTAATATATACATTCTTGTTCAACTGTAATATGAGATATAAATTTCACTGAATAAATGAATTGAGTACACATTTCATGCTCAAATAATTGAAATCCATGTTTATAAAGACCAATATTTACTAGTTCTTAGTTGTATTCACATGTTGGTGTTGAATTTACTACAATATTGTTTTCTAATATGTGTTTTTGTCTCCTAGAGAAAACATCTCATCGTCATTTTTGACTCGAGCATCAAGAGAATGGAAAATAGTTGTCTTCTAACATAGTTTAACTATAGATTCAAGTTGTTCCTGGGGATCATATGGACTTTTTTCTCTAAGACAGCATCCCGAGGGTCATGTGATCCTTGGTGGGGAGACAATTAATACATTTCCTTCAATGTATGAGAAATAAAGAGTTTCATCTAAAAAATACTCATATGTTTACTGGGGAAGTGGGACTACATGAAGCTGAGTTTTATATTGAGTTAGTCAAGAACATATTCAAGAATATTGAGACACCATTGATTGGAGGGTGAAGATAATGTGTGTATTGTTTGTATACTTGAAAATCCATGGTATGATATTCTATATGAATATTTGTTTCATGATGAGTTATTATGTTAGGACTTCAATATAATTTTCCTGATGCATTTCTATCATGGGACCTTGATGGATGAAAAATATCATGAGTTCAAGTATCACTTATAAGAGGGTGTGTTATTGTTTCAATATGCTTGATGTCTTAGCAACCTACAACAAATTACAACATCTTTTGTAGATAATTAGATATTTAAAGAATGATGTTTATAGCATGGTATTTGTTATTAGATCAGGTCATAGATAAATGTTCTCCAATTAGGATTCATTGATTATATGATGAATTAGTGTAACATCCCAAGTAAATAAAAATAATAAATTTTAAGGTTTATAAATATTTTTGAATTATATTTTAATTATACTTTAAAGGGGATGCTAGGTTTGATAGTGTACCCAATACGCAACAGTGGGTTTCATTGAAATCTTACGCTGCACACTAATAATATAATATTATTATCATAAATGGTAGTTAACACCAATGAATTTTATCAAAGTTAATGAATATAACTAACTAAAATATGATTATACATGTTTGTTAAATGTTTTTACATTTATCTAATAAAATTTAGAAGCTTAAAATGTGAATGAACATAAGCATAAATACACAAATATTCTTTAAAAGATCGATTTACCACATTTTGATGGTGAACCCTCTTTAAATATAGTATTGGTTAGTTTTTTATGTTCTATTTGAAAAAATATAATTCTTATTTAGATCCGGGCACCAAAATTTACTTTGGGTAAATATTTGGTATTTTTCTGATAAAGTTCATTTTTAATGAATAGTGAAAAATACTGTATTTTAATTCAGAAGGGCCTTTTCATCTAATTTATTAATATGGTATTATTATATTTTTAATTGGTTTAAGGTGTAATTAGAATATATTTTTACTAGTTAATCCAATTTTGGATGTTTTAATTAATTTCAGGTTGAAATTGGACGTAATCAAGTGTCAATTTTTTTATAGTTATTATTTCAAAAAAACCTGATTATTTGTTTTGACATCGAGAATTATTTTTAATCTAATTTCAGCCACTTATGTGTTTTTAATTAATAAAAAATGATTCCTTATTTTGAATTAGTAATTAATAATTGTATAAATATTTATATTTTATTTTTAGACATTATAAAAATTTACTTCATTAAATAGTTTTTTTAACATGATTAAAAGTTAAATATAGTAAACAAGGGTAAAATATAAAATTATAATTATATTAAAGTACCCTAACATGTGTCATATTCTTATTGGCTGATACATATCCAACCATGAACACATTGGGTAAAATTTAGGACCCAATGTAGCCACATCTGAGTAATAATAACACTTTATATTAATTAATTTAAACTATTCACAAAAATTACATAAACAAATATCTTATAGTAAAAAAAATTTACATGGGGTTATATAAGTTATCATTTAGACTATAAATAATAATTTGAAATCTAAAAATATTTCCTACAGCATGGTATTTTTGTTATAATTACTGGACTTCATATAAATTAAATTTTTTATGACACAAAAATAATGCGATGTTTACCTCATTAAAAAAGGATTTAAAGAAATAAGATTATAATTATTAAAAAATTATCCAAAACATGTCTAATTCTTATTAGATGATTTTATTTCTACAATTAGTCATCATATGTTTTTTTAAAGATTATTTGACCATTTGAAACCGAATATGACTTTATAATAAAATAATTGTATCAATCATTCCTAAAGAGCCCCTCCACTCCATTATAAAGTGCCCTCACATCCTCCCAATTTCTCACACTTATCAATTATTTGGCTCATGAAACCTATTATCTAATAATCTCCCAATTTCCCTCTCTTCATCTTATAAGACTTACATAAAACAGAAATCACTTCAATAAACCCTTTTTCTTCAAACCAAAGGGAGTTCCCAATTTAAAGGTAACATCTTCTATTATGTTCTTTTGTTTTATTTTACTTCTCCAGCCCCATAAATTATTTTTATTACTTTATTTACTAAAAAACCAGTATCCTCAATATACTAGGATGTTGTTATGATAGCTATTATAACTACACTTACACACACCTTCATCTAATGGGTAACAGACTTTCTCTTTCTGTGGATTAAAAAATAACATCGCACGAAACAATGACTGTTTGATTTTATTCTACCTCCTATCATGGTGGAATTATGATAGAACTATATTTATATATGATATATCTTATTTTTCAGTTTTCTATATGCTTCTGTTTTTTCCATTTATAGCATACCTTTATAGTTTTTGTTAGGGGTAACCACGATAATTTCATTTATGGAATTGCAGACTACCGCCCCCTCTATGTGATATGACTCACTAATGCCATATTTGGGACTTATAAAGGATAGATTTAATGGTATTATATATATATTATATTTAAATTATAATATAAATAGGTATCATTATGTTTTAATTCCATTAAAGTACAAAATATAAATGAAAGTAGCATTCATGCGTACGTACGGCTTACCGTCTCCATGAACGGTGCATTTTATTTATTATCTCCAACGGTTATGTACTATTATAAAAACATGTATATACTGGATATATATGATATATATTATATTTAAATAATGAATATCATTCTAGATATAATGGAATATTGACAACAAGGACAACATGTAAATATATGGTGTTCATTTTTGAATCAAGCACCAAATATCGACAAAATGAACATTATTAACTAAAATGATTGCATAATGATTATAACATAATAAAAAGTGAATTAAAATGAATAATAAACATCAAAAATGTTCTTATGAAAGTATAAATTAGATTTAGTTTATTAATCAAGATATTAAAGGACAAACGGTTCATGTCAGACATGAGGTAAGGGACTTCATCTCAATCTCCTTTCATTGAGGCGTATTTTGTTTTAATACATGATTTTCTTTTATACACTTTATATAAACCTTTGAATTTTCATTTTATTCAAATGGAATATTTTCTATGAAGTTTTTTAATAAAATACATAAAAAAAGTTTCTTTTTAACGTATGTGGTAACAACAAACATTCTGCCTCCGTGAGTATTATTTGATCTATGGATTACTTAACATACCATAATGTTTTTAAAAGGAAAATAAATATGATATACTCTTTTATGTATTTTGGTATTGAATATGGTTTTGATAACAGTTTTTTTTCAATATATTTAAATGATATATTGTTATTATAATGTGGAAATGTTATCTTTCCATTATGTTTATTTTATGTGTTATGAATATGTTATGGTTCTTGGGAATTGTTTACGTATACAGGTGGTTCTATGATAAAACTAGGGAGGGTGATCCTGATATAGCTCATCAATGCATTGAGTAACATGACAGAGGTAAATGTGACTATTTCTACTAATAGATTTAATGAATATACTATGATGGGTATTCCTAATGTATCACCCTTTGTAGCTGTGATAGATTCAATGTAAGTATGATATGGATTCGACAAATTACCTTTATGATTTATGTTTTCTATGTGTTATTAATAAATCTTATGATTTCTCGAGGTATGTTAAAGAGCTTATGTTATGTATGAAATGATGAACAAATGTTTTCATTCACTGTTTTATAACCATTACTGAGCTTTTTATGATCATCCAATGTTTTTAAATGTTTTTCATAGGACATAAAGCTAAATAGGGTCAAGGATGGGATCAAGGAAAAGTCATGCTGTCTAAAAAATGGAACTAGACATTACCGTTTTTTCATGACTTTTTTTATTTTTTTGAAAAAATGAACACTGAGTAGAAGTGTTTACTTTTTAATCTTTTGATATGTAATAGTTATGTCGAAATTATCTGAAACTCTAAACCTGAAAATATCCTCAATGAGAATTTTTCATTTAATTCAATATTTTGTAATGTTTTAAGGTCAGGTCCTTATAGTTGGTATCAGAGTTCGGTTTAGATAACATTATGAGTTAGGTTATTGTTAAATTAATATCCATAAATTAATTTATGTTAATATTTAAATGATATAGAATTTAAATATTACCACGTTTCTTTTCCAAAGATATTTTTTTTCTTCAGAATGGTCTTCCGTAGAGGAAACAGGGCAGCTATGTTGGGATGACATTAGGAGGAAGAAGGCCTTCCAAATCAGCAACCCAAGATGGTCAGAATTGGAACTAAACAGTGTGTTGCATTAATGGGACCGTTTAATCAGGATATAAATGGTGGTGGAATCCATCCACGAGATCATCCAGATCAACCACAGAGGAACATGTTAGTTGAAGAGCATCTCACGAGGCATCATCCCCCATCATTTAGAGGATCATATAACCTTGTGCTATCAGAAAGTTGGAATAAAGCACTGAAGAATTTTTTTGATGTCATGGGGTGTTCATAACATGAAAAGGTTAGTCTTTTTGTTTACCGTTTTGATGGTTAAGCTGATCAGTGGTGGTCAATGGTGAAAAATATCATGGATAGTGAGGATACTGAAGCTCTTTATTTGGATGAATTCAAAGGTACATTCCTTGAGAAATATTAACTTATTTTGGTTCAAATTAGGATGGAAAAACAATTCCTAGAATTGAGGAAGGAGGATGACTCAATGGCTTCTTATGAAGAAAAATTCACCTGACTCACAAGGTATGCTCTGAATTTCATACAAAATATTAATAGTAATATCAAATATTTTTACCCAAGATTAAATCCAAAATATTGAATGGATTTAGAATCTCATGGGTTACAAATTTATGAAAGACTTGGTTACTGGGAGGAGAATATTGAAATGGAGTTTTCTGATGATCAAGTGTTCTTATAGAAACAACAGAATAAAAGGTCGAGGTGGTAGAGGAAAGAGAAGAACTCTTCAATAAAGTATAATGGTAAGAAACATAAGTTTCTAGTTTGTGAAAATTGTGGTAAAAAGCATGCTGTGGAATTTCTTTTGAATACTGGTAAGTTCTACCGATGTTGTAAAATGGGACATAAGTCTATTAATTTCTCTAAAAAAGATCAAGGTAATTGTATGATTGAATTTGATTTACAGTCAGTATAATGTTTCAACTGCAATGAAATGGGTCCTTATGAAAATGAGTTTCCAATGAGGAACTCAACTGATGGAAAGAAACCAGACTACAAGATAAAAGGGGTGGTGAAGTACTTTTCACCTAATTCCATAGATATCGGGCGATCAAATGATGTAGTATCAGGTACACAATTTGTTTGTTCAGATTATGCCAATGTATTGTTTGATTCATGGTCTACACATTCGGTCATTTCTGAGATATTTTCTAGTAAATTTTGAATTCCATATCAATATATGAATACCTTACGTATGGTAAAAACACCTAGAGGAAATACTGAGACTATGTGAAAACATAAGAACCTTCCTATCCTTGTTTGTGGAAATAATCGACCTACAAACCTTATTGTTTTACCTCTAGTGGAGTTTGACATTATTTTGGGTATGGATGGGCTTTCTCTTTGTCATGCTAATATTGACTGAAGAGCTAAATAAGTTTCTCTTTTGAATGCTTTTTAGTTTGTGTACAAAAATTAATTCTTACTTTTGAAAACATATTAGGATGCTGAGAAACTAGTAAAAGATGTAATTTAATGTTACCTTGCACATATTTTTGAAAATAAAGGAAGTGTTGAGATTAATGGCGTTCCAGTTGTAGATAAGTACCTTGATGTTTTTTCAGATGAGTTGCCTGGTATTTTAGCTAATTGTGAAGTTGAATTTACTATTGAATTAGTTCCTAATGCTAAACCAATTTCAAAACACCCTTATATCGAATGTCTCAAATTGAACTGTTAGAGATAAAGAAGCAATTGCATGAGCTATTAGATAAAGGATTCATTCGACCAAGCATATCACCATGAAGATCCCCTGTCTTATTTATTAAAAAATGATGATTAAATGAAACACTTAATTGATTATAGAGCCTTGAATAACATCACAGTTGAGAACTAGTATCATTTTCCTCATATTGATGATTTTTTTGATCGACTCTGGGGAGCTCTATATTTTTTAAAGATTGATCTGAGGTTTGGGAACCATCCGTTGAATGTAATGGAAGCAGACATTCCCAAGATATTATTTCGTACTAGATATGGCCATTATGAATTTTTAGTTATTCCTTTTAGGTTAACCAATGCACCTATTGTCTTCATGGATCTTATGAATAGAATTTTCCATGAGTTCTTGGATTAGTTTGTTGTTGTGTTCATTGATGATATTTGGTTTTTTTCTAAAATTAAAGAGGATCTTGAAATTCATTTAAGGTTTGAGTTGAAAACATTTAAAGAAAAGAAATTGTATTGTAAATTCAGAAATTGTGTGATTTGGTTACAACAAATTTCATTCTTGGGTCACATTTCTTCAAACAATGGAATAACTGTTGATCCTGCTAAAACAAAAGTTGTTAAAGAGTGGTCAAAGCCCACAAATATTACCGAGATTGATATTTTTATTGGTTTCACAGGTTATTACCAAGGATTTTCCAAAATAAATTCAAGGTTATCTAGTCCAATGACTATGTTAACTTGAAAAGGTGTTATGTTCATCTGGACAAAATAATGTAATGATTATTATAAATAATTGAAATGAAGATTGTTGAATGCTTCAGTTTTGGCCCTACCTTCTAGAAATGATGATTTTATTTTCTACAGTGATTCTTCATTGAATGGACTTGGTTGTGTCCTTATGAATAATGATCTGGTAATTTCTTATGCTTCACGTCAGTTGAAACCTCATGAGTTAAATTTCCCCACACATTATTTGTAAATAGCTGTTGTAGTTTTTGCATTAAAAATTTTATGGCATCATTTATATGGAGTGAAATGTGAAATATATACTGACCACTAATGTTTGAAGTATATATTCACTCAACAATAAATGAACTTGAGATAGAGGAGACGGTTGGAATTAATCAAGGATTATGATTGTACAATCCATTACCATCCATGAAAAGAAAATAAAGTGGATGATGCTTTGAGTCGAATAAGAAATGCGTCATTAACTATGCTATGTTTGGAATGAGATCCTTTGGTTTTTTATTAGATAAACTTTGGCAAAGAAGTTGATGGTGCAGGAAATTATTCTTTTTTGTTTCAGGTGTTAGTGGAATCATCTCTGTCGGACAGAATTAAGTGAGCACAAAAAGAAGATAGTGAGTTATAGAAAAAGTTAAATTTGGTTGAGAAGGGTAAGTTACTAGAATTTAACATTGATAATTATTGTGTTTTAAGGATTGGGAAAATATTATGTGTTCCTTGTGATTCAATGTTGAATAATGAGTTGTTATGTATAGCTCATAGTTTCCCATTTTCAGTTCATCCATGAAGTACTAATATGTACATAGTTCATCGAAAGTATTATTTGTGGGATGGAATGAAAAGACATATTGGTGATTTTACTATGAAGTGTTTGACTTGTCAGTAGGTTAAAGAAGAGTGGAAGTTACTGAAAGGGGTGATTCAGTCATTACTAGTGCCAGAGTGGAAATGAGAAAATATATCCATGCACATTGTTGTGGGATTACCAAAGTCATATAAAAATAAAAATTCAATATGGATTATTGTTGATCGATTGAAAAAATATTCTCATTTCCTTCCTATTCGAGATAATTTTTCTCTATATGAAATTTCTCGGTTGTATGTTTACGATATAGTCAGGTTTCATGGTGTTCCCCTCTACATTGTATATGATCTTGATGCCAAGTTTAATTTTACCTTCTGAAAATGCTTTCAGATGTCATTGGGTATTGAATTGAATTTTATTACATCTTTTCATCCTCAATTATATGGGTAGTCAAAACAAACAATTCAAGCCATGGAGGATATGATACATTCTTGTTCACTTGATTAATAGGGAAGTTGGGACCAATATATTACTATGGTTGAATTTTCATATAATAATAGTTTTCATTCCATTATACAGATGGCTCCATTTTAGGCATTATATGGAAAGCATTGTCGATCTACATCATTTTGGGATGATTCCAGTGAAATAAAGATGATGAGATCAGAATGGGTAGAAGCGGTGGTAGATAATGTTTAGTTGATTTAGATGAACATTATAACAGTTTCGAGCATGTAGAAAATCTGTTTAGATAAAGGGAGGAAGGATATATCTTTCGAGGTAGGTGATCATGTCTTTCTCAGTGTTTCATCATGGAAAAATGTGATTCGTTTTGGTAAAAAGAGAATGTTTAGTGAGAGGTTCATTGGACCTTATGAAATCCTAGAGAATGTTTTAGCAGTTGCACACATAGTGGCTTTAGCCCTATATTTATCTCAGGTACAGAATGTTTTTCATGTTTCAATATTGAGAAATTATATGCCAGATCCATCTCAGGTTTTATACCAGGAGGTAGATGAGTTGCCTGGTATTTTACCTGATTGGGAAGTTTAATTTACTTTTGACATAGTTCCTGATGCTAAACTAATTTCAAGACAACATTTTATCGAATGGATCAAATTGAACGATTAGAGTTAAAGAAGAAATTTCATGATTTATTAGATAAAGGATTCATTCGACCAAGCACATCACCATGTGGTTATCCTATCTTATTTGTTTAAAAATATGATTCAATGAAACACTTCATTGATTATAGAGCCTTGAATAACATCACTCTTGAGAACTAGTATCATTTTACTCATTTTGATGATTTTTTTTGATTAGATCCAGGGAGCTCTGTATTTTTCAATGATTGATCTGAGGTTGGGGAATCATTCGTTGAATGTAATGGAAGCAGACATTCCCAAGACAGTGTTTCGTACTAGATATCACCATTATGAATTTTTATTTATGCCTTTTAGGTCAACCAATTCACCTGTTGTCTTCATGGATCTTATGAATATAATATTTCGTGAGTTCTTGGAAAATTTTTTGTTGTGTTCATCAATGATATTTTGGTTTTTTCTAAAATTAAATAGGATCTTGAAAGTCATTTAAGGTTTGTGTTGAAAACATTAAAAGAAAAGAAATTGTATGGTAAATTCAGAAAGTGTGAGAATTGGTTACAAAAAATTTCATTCCGAGGTTACATTGCATCAAATAGTGGCATAACTGTGGATCATGCTAAAACAAAAGTTGTTAAAGAATGGTACAATCCGAAAAATATTACCGAGATTGATAGTTTTCTTGATTTGACAGGTTATTACCAATGATTTTCCAAGATAAATTCAAGGTCATCTAGTCCAATGACTATGTTAAATTAAAAAGGTGTTATGTTCATCTGGACAAAATAATGTAATGATTATTATAAATAATTGAAATGAAGATTGGTGAATTCTCTAGTTTTGGACCTACCATCTAGAAATGATGATTTTATTTTCTATAGTGATGCTTCATTGAAAGGACTTGGTTGTGTCCTTATGCAGAATGATCAGGTAATTGCTTACACTTCATGTCAGTTGAAACCTCATGAGTTAAATTTCCCAAAACATGATTTGGAATTAGCTTTTGTAGTTTTTGCTTTAAAAATTTTAAGGAATCATTTGTATGGAGTGAAATGTGAAATCTATACTGACCACAAATGTTTGAAGTATATATTCAATCAAAAATAAATTAACTTGAGATTGAAGAGACAGTTGTAATTAATCACGGATTATGATTGCACAATCCATTTCCTTCCCGGAAAGGAAAATAAAGTCGATGAAGATTTGAGTCGAATAAGCAATGATTCATTAACTTATCTATGTTTGGAATGAGATCCTTTGGTTTTTGATGGATGAACTTTGGAAAAGAAGTTGATGGTTCAGGAAATTATTCATTTTTGTTTCAGGTGTCAGTGGAATCATCTCTGTCAGACAGAATTAAGCCAGCGCAGAAAGAAGATAGTGTGTTATAGAAAAAGGAAAAGTTGGTTAAGAAGGGTTAGTTACTTGAATTTAACATTGATAATTATTGTGTTTTATGATTTGGGAAAAGATTATGTATTCCTTGTGATTCAAAGTTAATGAATGAGTTGTTATATGAAGCTCATTGTTTCCCATTTTAAGGTCATCCTGGAAGTACTAAGATGTACATAGATCTTTGAGAGTATTACTGGTGGGTTGGAATGAAAAGGCATATTGGTGATTTTACTATGAAGTGTCTGACATGTCAGTAGGTTAAAGAAGAGGGGATGTTACTAAAAGGGATGATTCATTCATTACCAGTGCCAGAGTGGAAATGGGAAAATATATCCATGCACTTTGATGTGGGTTTACCAAATACATATAGAAATAAAAATTCAATCTGGTTTATTGTTGATCGATCGACGAAATCTTCTCATTTCCTTCATATTTGAGATACTTTTTCTCTAGATCAAATTTCTTGGTTGTATGTTTACGAGATATTCAGGTTTCATGGTGTTCCCCTATACATTGTAACTGATCGTGAACCTTGGATTAATTTTAACTTTTGGAAATTATTTCAGATTTTTTTGGGTACTGAACTGAATTTTAGTACAAATTTTCATCCTCAATCAAATGGGTAGTCAAAACAAACAATTCAATCCATGGAGGATATGATACGTGCTTGTTCACTTGATAAACATGGAAGTTGGGACTAATATATTACTATGGTTGAATTTTATTTAATAACAATTTCCAATCTACTATACAGATGGCTCCATTTGAGGCATTATATGGAAAGCGTTGTTAAACTCCATCATTTTGGGATGATGTAGGTGAAAGAAAGATGATGGGACCAGAATCGGTAGAAGAGCTAGTAGAGAAAGTTTAGTTGATTCACAAGAACATTAGAACAGCTCCGAGCATGTAGAAAGGCTATTTAGATAACCGGAGGAAGGATCTATCTTTAGAGGTAGGTGATCATGTCTTACTCAATGTTTCTACGTGGAAAAATGAGATTCGTTTTGGTAAGAAGAGAATGTTGAGTGTGAGGTTCATTGGAATTTATGAAATCTTGGAGAATGTTTGAGCAGTTGCACACATAGTGGCTATAGCCCCATGTCTATCTCAGGTACAGAATGTTTTTCATGTTTCAATATTGAGAAAGTATATGCCAGATCCATCACATGTTTTAAGCCGGGAGGTTGTTCAGTTGGAATAAAATCTCTCCTACGAGGAAAAACCAGTCCAGAATCTTGGCCGTATAGAGAAAGTGTTACATAATAAGGTAATTTTTCAGGTAATGGTTTGGTAGAAAAACCATATGGTGGAAGAGTCAACATGGGAATCTGAAAATGTTATGAGGGATAAATAATCCCACTTATTTTATAAGTGAATAAAAATATCGAGGACGTAATATTAAAAAGGAGGGAAGGATATAACATTTCATGTAAATAAAGAATAATAGATTTTATTTTTTTAATATTTTTGAATTAAATATAAATTTTACTTTAAAGGGGATTCTATATTTGATAGTGTACCCAATACACAACAACGAGTTTCATTTAAATATTACGCTGCACACTAATAATATAATATTATTATTTTAAATGGTAGTTAACGCCAAGCCATTGTATCAATGGGAATTAATAGAACTAACTAAAATATGATTATACATGTTTGTTAAATGGTTTTACATTTATCTAAAAAATTTAGAGGCTTAAAATGTGAATGAAT
The DNA here is from genome assembly GCA_963277665.1 of Viscum album. Classification (NCBI taxonomy): domain Eukaryota; kingdom Viridiplantae; phylum Streptophyta; class Magnoliopsida; order Santalales; family Viscaceae; genus Viscum; species Viscum album. The sequence continues at coordinate 1,879,537,751 of OY728130.1, forward strand.
CTAAGCATAACTACTATAGTATTGTTTAAAAGGCCGATTTACAGCCTTTTGATGGTGAAACCTAATTAAATCTAGTTTTGGTCATATTTATATGTTTTATATGAAAAAATAAAATTCATATTTAGATTCGGTACCTCAAAATTTACTTTGGGTAAATTTTTGGTATTTTTCAGATATAGTTCATTTTTTAATGAATAGTGAAAAATAATATATTTTAATTCAAAAGTGCCTTTTAATCTATTTTATTTATATGGATAGATTATCTTTTTAATAGTTTATAAATTGTAATTAGAATATATTTTTACTAGTTTATCCAATGTTGGACATTGGAATTAATTTCTATTTGATATTGGACATAAACAATTTTTAATCTTTTGATAGTTATTATTTCATAAAAACACACTTTTTTTCACACCGGTAATTAATTTTAAATTAATTACTACCACTTCTGCGTTTTGAATTTAGAAAATTAGATTACATATTTTGAATTAGTAGGTCCAAATTTTGTAAATAAGTATCTTTTATTTGTAGACATTTTAAATATTTACATTAGTAAATATTTTATTTACCATGATTAAATGGTAAATATAGTTAATAAAGATAAAATATAATATTATAATAACATTAAATTACCCAAACATGTGTTCTAATCCTATCTCATAATACATAGCAGAACATGGTAATCCTTGGGTCAAATTTGGGACCCCATGGAGCCACATTGGAGTAATAATGACTCTTCATATTAATTAATTTAAAGTGAAGACAATAATGACCAAAACAAATATCTTTTAGTAAATACTATTTTACATGTGGTTATATAAGTTATTATTTCAACTATAAATATTCATTGTAAAGATAAGAAGATTTCCTAGATCATGGTATTTTTTTTAATTTTTAGACATAAAATAAAATAAAATATATATGACAGAATAATAATGATCTATTTACCTCACTAATAAACTATTTAAATAAATAAGATTATAAATATTAAAACAATATCCAAACCATGTCCAATATTTATTGGATGATTTTATTTCGACCATGAATTATCTTAAATTTTATTTTAATGATTATTTTATCTTTTTAAACTGGTGAGAAATTTATAATAAAATAATTGTTTCAATCATTCCTAATGAGCCCCTCCTCTCCCTTATAAAATTCCTTCACATCCTTCCCATTTCTCACACTTCTCAAGCCTTTTCCTCATGAAACCTCATTGAAATATGGTACAAGGATCCCTCTATACATCTTAGAAGCCTTACTTTAGGCAGAAATCACTTCAAGAAAACCCTTTTTGTTCAAACCAAAGGAAGTTACCCGATTTAAAGGTAACGTCTTCTCTTAAGTTCTTTAGTTTTATTTTACTTATCCAACACCGTAAAAATATTTTATTCCTTTATTTTATTAACATAACCAGTATCATGAATATACTAGGATGTTCTTATGAGATGTATTTTAACTACACATACACACACCTTCATCTATTGGGTGAAGAACATACTGTTTCTGTGGATGACAAACTAATGCCTCAAAAAACGAGGAATGTTCGATTATCTACTACCACCTCTCATGGTAGCCATTATAATGGAACTATATTTATATATGATATATATTATGTTTATGTTTTCCTTATTCTTATTTATTTTCCATTTATATCATACCTTTATAGTTTCCATTATGGGTAAACACGTTAATTTCATTTGAGGAAGTGTGGACTACCGCCCCCTCAAAGTAATATGACTCATTAATGCCATAAGTGGGATATTTAAAGGAGAGATTTATTGGAATTATATATGATATTATACTGGAATTATAATATAACAAGGTATCATTATGTTTTAATATCATTATTGTACTAAATAGAAATGAATGATGCGTTCAAGTGTACGTACTGCTAACTGTCTCCATTAATGGATCATTTATTTTCTTATCCCCAAATGTTATGTACTATTATGAATACATGTATATACTGGATATATATTATATGTATGATATATATATAATTATTATCATTCTAGAGATAATGGACTATTGATCCCATGGACTACTTGTAAATATAGGGTGTTCATTTTTGACTCAATTACCAAATATCGATAAAATGACCATTATTAACTTAAATGAATACATAATGTTTATAACATAGTAATAAGTGATATATAAAAAAAATAAACTTGAAAAATTTTCTTAATCAAGTATAAATTAACATTAGTTTATTAATTAGGAGATTAAAGGACAAACGAGGGAAGTCAGACAAGAGGTAAGGGACTTCATCTCAATCTCCTTTCATTGATACATATTTTATTTTAATACATGATTTTCTTTTATACGATTTATAAGCACATTTGAATTTTCATTTCATTACAAATGAATAATTTTCTATGAATCATTTTACTGAATGAGAAATAAATAATGTTCCTTTTTAACGTACGTGGTGACAACGACCTTTCCACTGCCGTGAGTATTATTTGATCTTTAGCTTCCTTAATAAGTCGTAATGTTTTTAAAAGGAAAATAAATACCATATACACTTTTATGTATTTTGGAATTTAAAATGTTTTTGATAATGGATTTTTTATGTCAATATATTTAAATGATATAGTATGATTACAATGTGGAAATGTTATCTTTCCTTTTTGTTTATTTTATGTGTTATGAATATGTTATGGTTCTTGGGAATTGTTTACGTATATAGGTGGTTCCATGATAAACCTAGGGCGGGTAAGCTTGAGATAGATCTCCCATGTATTGGGTAACTTGATTAAGGTAAACTTTTATATTTCTCCTTAGAGATTTAGGGAATATACTATGATGGGTATTTCCAATGTAACTCCCTACATAGCTGTGATAGCTATAATGTAAGTATGATATAGATGCCACAAGATACCTTTATGATTTATGTTTTCTATGTGTTATTCAGAAATCATAATATTTCATGAGGAATGTTAAAGTGCTTATGTTATGTATGAAATGATGAACTAATGTTTTCATGCATTGTTTTATAACCATTACTGAGCTTTTTTATGCTCATCCCCTGTTTTTAAATGCTTTTCCCAAGACGTAAAGATGAATAGGGTCAAGGATGGGATCAAGGAATATTCATGTTATCTAAAACATGGAACTAGATAGGATCCATTTTTTTCAAGAGTTTTTTTATTTTCTGATAAAATGGAAACTAAGTAGAAGTGTCTACTTTTTAATCTATTGAGATGTAATAGTTATGTCCTAATTCTCAAAAAATCTAAACTTGAAAGGATCCTAAATGTGAATTATTCATTTAATCTAATATTATGTAATGTTTTAAGTCTAGGTCCTTATAATTCGAAACTTGTCATAGAAGGTAATTTGATAGAGGCCCCAATAAAAAACGCCTCTCTTTTATTAGTTCGATATCAGAATTCTTCTTTAGTCTATAAAAAGTGTTGTTATGATTATCCTAGAAAATGCATTATTGGGGAGAACTGTCTTGGCAGTTAACAACCATCTCATGATCATGTTCTATTATAGTGATACCAGTGATGCATGCTTGGCCATAAGAAACAGTCTTTTTCTTATCCTAGAATTGATTTTATTATATATGGAAGACTCAGTATTCATAAAAGGTTCTAGGAAAACATTTTATAGAAAACAAGTGAATGATAATAAATAAAGGCACCAAAATTATGGCGGGACTCAACAACCCCTCAGCATGCCTATACCTATAGTTACACATGATTTTTATGGAAATACAAAGGATTTGGCTTCCCAGTTCCTGAGTAACAATACATAGGAAACGTTTTTTCTTATGGTAATTATACAAGATCTTATTTATCAAGGACAAGGCAGTTTCACATTATTCATAATAATTTGGCTACTATGAATGCTTGATCGTCTACCATCAAGGATACGATTAAAAAATAAACTACCTTAGCTTGTGATTTTTTTGATAGAGGAGATAAATATTTTTTCTTCAATATGCTCTATTATCAAATAGCTTGGGCATTGATGAGGAAATAATATATGGTGTTATAACAATTAAATCCATGATTTGAGTGCAATTAGAGAATATAAAATGTTGAAAGGTATGCTACTTAAAGAGTGTTGGTTATCATTTCTTTTGGGAACCATTCATTTTGAAAATTAAATACTTTGAATTTATTCTGGGTATGTACTTGGAATTATATAATGGGATCATATTCAGTATTATAATGGTAGATTTAATTTTATATCTCTATAATGATGCATCTATTCTCACTTGGGTGACTCAGATCATTAGGCTAGTCGTACATGACCAATTTAGTGAATATTGGATTGTATCATGGCCCAAATAACTATCCTTTCTCTAGATAATGGTGGAATTAAACTATATTCTTCTCCTCCAGTATTATACTATTTTCATGTTTTTTTAAATATTTATATAGATTAATACCATAGAAATATATCGAGTTCACAACCTAGATGTTGTCTTTAAGAGATCTTGTTTATATATAGCCTCACTAAATAGCTCCAGCAGTGCTTTGGGAGTTTTATGTTTCATTGGAAGGTCATGAATATAAAGGATTCAAATAGCTAATTACTTCTCCTTGGGTCTGTCCATTTCATTTTTTCCAAAAAGGTTGATATATCACTGCACTTATATGTCAATTATCCGAGGGTGAACTAGATGGCGGTTAAAACCAATATCATCTTATGTGTATTAAATATCATTTCAATTAGTTGAGAGGTTATATGATATTCAAAAATATTGAACTGATTTAAAGATATAAAATGTTAATTCTGAGAACTTTAGACATACGACATACTGATTTATAGAGAGGTTATGGCCCTTATTAATTTGTAGTGATGTCGTTTGGGTTGACTAAGGTGCATGAGATATTCATAGTCACAATGAATAGGACAGTTCATCCTTTTCTGAATCAATTTTTGGTTTATTTCATCCAGTCAATAGATGATCATTCCAAAAATCATGAGATCATCTTTAGTACATTGAGAGGCCATTGAATTTACACCAACCAAATAAAATACTGTTTTTGGATTAATGAAGTTCACATAATGGGACATTTCATCCAAGAGTAAGGAGTTCTAGTAGACCTATAGAATTATTCATCCCTGATATCCTAAAAATGTCTCAATAACATCACCAAAAAATCGTTTCATTTTGGTTTTAGTATGGTATTACCAGCTTTTTATCAATTATTTCTCAAATTAGGTATCCGGAATCTATGGGTTAACCAAAAAGGTGTTATGCTTCTTTGGTCTGATGCATGTGAGATGCATTTTCAATAGCTGAATGGTACTCTATGTTCAGAACCAATCCTCAAATTACATGTTCATGAAAACATATAATGTGTATTGTGATGAATAATGATTTGGACTTGGAGTAGTTCTAATACGAGAGGATTGTGTGGTTTCTTGTGGTTCCAGGTAGATAAGACCACATTAGAGTAATTAACATACTATTGATTTATGATTATAATAAGTGGTAAATTCATTAAGTTTTGGAGATACTATATCCTTGGTGAGAGGTTTATGGTATACACCGACCACTAAAGACTTGGGTATATAGTTTCTTAGTGGGAACTAAACCTTCAATAGAGAAGGTAGGTCGATTATCTGATATGTTTTGGAATTGAATTGGATGATACACAAGGAAAGGGAAATATCTTTGATTAAGTGTTTATCCAAAAGGAAAATACATAAGTAGTAAGATTGTCTTATGATGAGTGGGGGATAATTTTCTCTTTTAAGACATGTATATAGATTGTTATAAATCTCATGGAAGTGTATCTCTAACTTCGACATCAGTTATACACATTCTCTTGTAACTAATTAAGACTATCTATTTAGGAAGGCTCGTTACTAATTGAAAAATTATGTGGTGGTGATATTCCATTAGGATGGTCTCTCAGTTGTGGGAATTCTCTTTTTTAGGGCATTGTATAGGTCCTTACGAGCTTGCATGATAATTTTTTCAGGGCATTTCATGCTTATAGATGGGATGTGAATCATATATTAACAATGATGAATCACAGTATCCTTCGAAAAAATAGGTCTTCATGAATTAATAATATAATGGAAATCTTCGTGGATGCATGATTCAGTTTTCCATAGGTGAAAGGTGAGCATAAGAGGCTAGGTAGACTTTTGCAGCCTTTAACCTTCTCAGAGATAAAACAAGATAATGTAATTATGCATTTTGTTATTGGACTACCTTGTATGACCCATAATAATGACGATGTATAAATTTTATGTTGAAAACTAAATAAGGTATCTCATTTCATACCTATCAGGGAAACCTTTATAGTTGATGATTATGGAAATCATTCCATGCGGGTGGTGGTTTGGTTGAATGGTGTTTTGAGGAGTATTGTCTAAGGGACAGATCCCCATTTGACATCTTGTTTCTATCTAGGTCTTTAAAAAGCCCTAGGATCACAATTAATTTTATGAAAATCCTATCATCCATATACTAATGCCCAATCTTAGCGAACTATTCAGGTCCTGGGGGATATGATATGAGCATGTTTTTTGGATTTTGATGGTTCATGGGTGAAACATATTTCACTTCATGGTGTTTTCAAATACTAATATCTTATAAACATTAATAAAAATAGAACCTTTTGAGGGTTTTCATGGATGTTTCCACCATTATTCACTTTTCTGGAATGAGGCAATTGAGTCATCACTTTTTGGGCCTACTCTCATGCAAGAGACATTTGAACATGTTTATTTTATGAGTTAGTAGTTAGTTATCAAATAGAGGATGTAGAAAGAATATACTAATCATCATATATTTCTTCAAGATTTTGAGTCTTGTCATAGTTTTTTTCTTCAGGTGTCTAATAGGAGAGTGAAACATTGTATAGAGAAAAAGTGAAATCTAGCAAACAATTTTGTAGTATTGTTTTAAATAGTGGAAAGGGTGTGTCCTATGGCATAATGTTTAGTCCTTCCATAGAACTAAATTACCATGAACAATGTGTTTAATGTTTCTCCACTATGATGATATCATCCAGGCCCTTCCCTTGTGATATATGTAGCAGACATTGTGGTTTCTATTGATTATTTATTTTAGGATCATATAGTACATGTTTTGGATCATAATGATAAATATCATCGGGGTAGGATAACACAATTGGTTTGGGTGAAGATGAATCATGTGATAGATAAAGATGATATTTGGGAGAGGGGGACTGATATGTCAAGAAAGTGTCCAGATTTTTTATTTCTGACCTCATATTGTTGCTTGTAGTAAACCAGGGAGGTAATGTTATTATGTTGGGAGGTTGTAAGATCCTATATTTTTATAGGTGTGTCTATCTATGTGTTTTTCATTGTAGTTGTAGAGGACAATCTTGATCGGATAAAGATATCCTTTGATGGATCAATATACCTAATGTTTAGGAATGTATTGTTGTTCGAATTTATGGAGTCTGGATATAATGGGTTATGTGTTTCTTGGGTTCCTGGTTAGTTGAGAAGCATTATACTTTTATCTGGTTGTCTCAAAAGAATTTAGGATGAAAAATAATTTACATAACATTTATATGTTGTGTAAAGGGATTAATTTCCACATATTTGGTTGAGGGTTTTAAAAAAATTAATCTTAGATGATAGGTTTTCAATGAATTCAATTAAAAATTTTTAAACAACATGTAATCACATTACATGATGTGTAATTACATGAATTGATATTATAAACATAAATTGTGGTTCATTTTCATTATAATATAATATATATATTCTCTTCATGACATTATGGGTATCAATTGGTGATTTTGGGATAGAAATTTCCCATCAAGAAATCTCATTTGTGTGATCAATCCATGTTAAGTACTTTTTGGTAGGTTTTTTCCTTCTTTTCCTTCTTCTATAACCATTTTAGTGAATACAATTACCAATTGTGTTTTTTGTATTGATCCTGATTTTTATTTATGTAGGAACCTCTTTTCAATCATCTTTAAAATCTTCCATCTTGGAGTTTTATATTGGAAGTGTTATTGGATCATCGGTTAAAGGTAGGCAGTTTAAATGTTAACACTGTAGTTTGACAATTACCATGTTTATGCAATATTGTGAATGTTTCGATGAAATGTGTAGGAAAATTTATTGAATAATATATGGTATTATTCATTTAGTTCATTTTTTCAATTTTTTATAATATGTTTGTGGCTACCCATTTGGTGAGAAAACCATGAATATATTTGAATTGGATAATGGTTTAAATAATAGTTTTCGTGACATGTGACTTAGGGTAATATATATTTATTTATTCTATGAATAGTGGATTATTTCTTATTTATATAACTATTAATTAGTTGTGAATTATATTTCAATGTGGCATATGATAGAATAATGTTAATTCCCATAATCAACAATTGAAAATTGTGATGTGATATTGTGGTATACATGTTGTATCAAATGGATTTTGTTCAATGTTGTAATGCTTATATATCTGGCTCAGCCATAAAACATTCCCAATTATATTATATAATGCATATATATAGTTGGATCATCCTATTCATATGATGTAATTATTATAAATAGTATTCTATTCCCAATCCCATGTAGTAATTATTTTAGGTATTTTACCTAGGATTCTGTAATAATTAAGGGGATTGACCCAGATTGATTTTTGTTACTATAACATGGTTATATGGTTTTGGATGTAATTGATATAATATATGATCTAAGATATTCATGCATGGTGTTGAAGTAGGTTATTTTATATCTGTTATATGTTTGGGGTTGGAAAGGATTTAAGATCATTTAAGAAATGTTATTGAACAGAGTAGAGGCTGGTTATTCATCTATTTTATTAATATTAGAATTAGTTAATAAACATAATTATAACATTATTTCATACTCTTAATACTGGAATAGTTTATTGTAGACATCATGGTGTTGAAATTTTTAGTTTTACTCACACCCTATATGATCAACCATTTAGAACATAAGCAAAGTTTTGGGATGTAGATTTCTACAATCATAGAAACTTGTTGTCGATTTTTTGTTTGGGGATTGGATGGTGATTGGAGATGGGACCAACGTGTGGGGTTTATTACTTTGGACATTGATTCCTTTTGTTGAATCTAGATATATTTTCATGTAACGTTCTATAATTACATTTAGTTACATCCAATCACATCAAACATTATTCTTTATTTGTTGATTTCAATATTTAGCTGGATTTTATTATTTTCTTCTAATATGAATTTACATTGAATATTGTTGTTCTATTGTAATTTTTTAAGACTATTTCTCTTCTAACTTGAGTTATATTCTCCCAACTATACATTTCACCCCCACTACTATTCAACAGCCTTTTGAGTATATGGAGGCGTGCTTGAAGTATCACTACAAACAGTTTTGTAACATGTGTTTGGGTACCAGATTTGGCAGGTTACATCTATTATATACAAAAAAATATTCATGACATAATAATTGTATTCATAAAACAACTAAACTTTTAGAACCAACCAATATTTTTTGTTACAAATAATTAATTACATTATGATCATAAAGATGGTAGGTCGTAGATACACATGTGAATCATTTTCTATTTTTCAGTGATCATTATAAAATTGAGGTGAGTACATTTACCTCTACATAATTATTGTTATATCATTTTTACCATAATATTTCATTATGTGTGCTTACAGATATATCATTCATGTTTTTTGGTGATAAAGATATAGTCACATTTTTTGTAAAGTTAGTAGTCCACAGGGACACAAATGACATGATTGTTGTTCATCGAGTGTAATAGTAAGAATATAAATTATATAATATATTTAAAAAATGGTAAATATTTCATTAATACCATAATTAAATAACTTTTATCACCTATAATTAATCTTTTTCACCTTCTATGTAATGTGTTATTTAAAAATTAATCACATCGCTTTATGAGGTTGTAGTTCATCATTCACACAATAGACGTTATCACATCTCCTACGTAATGGAATCTAAAATATTATATATATTGTATAATGACTCTATAGGTATTAAAATTTCATAAATATCATATATAATATGAAGAATGAGTTCTCAGATTATATATCAATGTACCTGGTATATACGATAGTGAAAGATGAAGGGTATAATTCAAAGAGAATGATGCACCCATTACCCATACTATACTTCAAATTGTACAACACAACCATGAATTCCAATGAAATATAATGGAAATTATGATTTATTTATTTTTCTGGATCATGTTATAATGAATTCTAACTTCATTGAAATTTATGCTTTCATATCATTCAATAAAATTTTACAGATATACATCAAGGAAGCGTTGAGGCTGTATGGTGTACCATTATTGATTGTATTCGATTGAGATTTGAGATTCACCTCCATGTTTAGAATTATTTTCCAAGATTTTTTAAGTACTAAGATCAATAATGGTATCTCTTATCAACCTCAAACTGATGTCCAGTCAAGAAAGGCAGTTTCGACACTATAATAAATGATGAGGGCATTATAAATGGACATTAAACTATGATAGTACCAAAATTATCCACTGATCAAGATAACATTTTGAAATAGATTCCACCCAATAATCCAAAGGGGTCCATATGAATATATTTATTGGAAAATATTTAGTACACTATCATGCTGGGATAATGTATGTGAATGCGTGATTTTTCAATCTAAAATGTTCAAGAAAAATACAAAAAGTGAGAAAAATAAGAAGCTCCTCAGAGCTTCCTAATGTTTATGAAAGTGCATTGAATATAATATTTGTTGATACATGGTTTTTGAGGATGGGAATAAGGTATTATTACAAATATATATGTGGAAGAGAATCATGATATTGGGGAATAAGCGAATGCTAAGAGCCGGGTACATTGAACCCTTTGGGTTTTTTAATCCATCAGAGCTCTGGCATATTGAATAACTCTCACACCAACAAATTCTCAAGTACATAATGTATTAGATGTATCCATATGGAGGATTTACATTCCAAATATATATTAACTAAATTCATAGTTGGTACAACTGAAAAATAATATTTCTTATGAGTAGTCGGTGATGATCTATTATCGCTGAGATAATGATATATGAAAAAAGAAAAATCTATAAGTCAATGTAAAATGGAAACCCCATAATTATGATGAGGTAACATGAGAAATAGATAAATTTATGAAATGGAAGTAACCACACATGTTTTTACCTTGTATGTAAAGAAACAAATTAGGGGGAAATTTCATAATGGGGATGAATATAATAGGTTATAATTTTATGTATAGAAAATCCATTGATATAATTATATATTGTAATCTAAGAGCACACCTGTCATAGATAAAACAACAATAAAATATAAATTTTTAATGTTAAATTATTCATCAACTAAAATAATAATAATTCAAGATATGACAAAGGGAAATAAAATATAAAATAATAATATAATATTACCATCATTTTGATCATCTAGCCCACCAAAATGATCGCACCTATAGAAACCCATTGAAATAAAACATAATTTAAACAGTCTAATAATCATTTAGAAGAGGAATATATATATATATATTCTTCATGAGAATAAATAATTTAATATATAATTAATGAAACAATAGGTATTTATAAGAAGAATATAACTTATATAACTGTTATATATCTGACCAAAGCAATAGTGATCAGATAGTTAATAATTGTAATCTAACTGTTATAATAGTATAATTACCTATAGAAACGTTGATATTTATTTAGTATTATTGAAAAATGTAATGTGATATATTTATATCAGTTTATATGTATATATATATTTTAAAATTGATAAATTTATTTTGGTAATTTTCAAAAAACATAAATATATTTTTATGTTAATAATGAGTATAACGGTTTAAAATTAAATTAATTTCAAAAACTGAATTCATAAATTAATATTATGATGTATTATAATGAATAGTTAATTTTAAGAGATCTTAATTAAATTTTCATGGGCATCACAAAAACAACCATAATATTAATTTTTTTTAATAAATAAATATTAAATTTAAAGTTAAAATTTTCATATATAGAAAAATTATTTTGATAAAATGGTTCCCGTTTATAAAATAATGATAAAAACGGTATAGGTGAATATTTTGTAATTTTAAAAAATGATTCACTTTTGTGAATAATTAAATATGACAATTTACGGTTTTTAATATTTTTATGCAAATACATGATTTTTTTGACTCAAACAATATGCAAGAACCCATTAGTTTAAACTCCCATGTAATTGTTAATATATATAGTATGAAAAATAAAATGTATTTATATTTTTGATAAAAAATAATAAACTAATCAATAAATAATAAAAATACTCATCTCAATACATTATAAATACCACCCCTTCAACACTATTTCTCCTCAAACCTTTAAGGCCTTGAATCTTGAAAACAATTTCTAAAACCATCTCCTCCACACACTCCCCAAGTAAAATTTATTATGATCTAAAAAATACAAATTATAGGTTACATTATGGTCCTTCAAAAGAGGTTATATTCCAGTGGAAATTTTGTGAATGTGGAGAACACATTCTGACATAAGGTAATAAGTCTCTCAAAACCTCTATATTCCATTTGGAAAACTCATTATCTCTCCATGAATCATTTTATCACCTAATTATTATTATATACTACTTATATATTAGTTATATATCTTCCAATGATTCTTATGTAGATTAATTTAGATTTCATTGATGTGGAAATTCAAATTTTAGAAGGATCCCTTCTTAATTCCTCTCGATATGAAAATTAATTTAAGGAAACTTCTATATTTTTACCCATTTAGTTTTAAAATCCATAAAATATTTTAATCCAACAATATTTAAAAAAACCTTATTTTATAATTAGAAAACATTTTAGTTCAATTTTGATTTTATGAAATAGTATTACCTTAATCCTTAATACATTATTAAGAATACCATTTTATTCCAAGTGAAATATTTATATTTATTCCATTAGTTTGATTTAATTATGTGGCACATAATAGTATGTACATGTTATCATGGGTACACCTGGATGTCACTACATTTGTTTAGGTACTATTTTTATCCCATGAGTCATTATGTTTCGGATTATGGAGGAAGCTAGTCTATTCCGAGACACTGTCCACCGTGTGATATAATCTGTGCAAATATCCTTGACTCATGTTTATGTCATGATATATTTTTCCACTAAATTAATTTGTTTATATGATCATTTTATTTTGTGTTCAATATGTTATTCATCAATATATATATTAATGATCCATAGATTTTATGTTATCAGGTTATCAATTCTCACACATGTTCGATGTATTATTTCCATGTTTTATCCATTATTGGGATTTTTTTCTCACCCATTTTTTTCTTTTTATTCCCCAGGTTATCCCATATAGTTATAAGAGATCATACAGAGTAAGGATCTCATTATGAAGGTTAATAAAATATTTTTTATTCTCATTCTATGTTTCCTAATTATGTATCTGGGTTTCCAAATACACTACAGTTTTTTGTCGTTAGGTTGTATTTAATTGATAATTATACTTAATATAATGTAATAATATATAGAAATATTTTGATAATATAGATAACAACATACTAATAAATATAATTTGTAGTGGTTGTTAATAAAAATTTTATTTAATGATATATATTTTTCTAATCATCTCATTATATGGAGGAATATCTAAAATAATAAATCCCAAATATAATCAAAACTCCAAAAAATAGAATATATTGGGAATTTCTTACTGAGATTTATCATATGTTAAAATGAATTATTGGTTTAAAAATATTCAAAGATATTTTTACATTTAACTAATTTTTATTTTAAAAATAATATAAATAAACTACTTTTTAAAATTTATATAAATAATAAACGAAAAAATTGTGTGTCACTATAATAGTAACTCGAACAATCGATGAATTATAACATTAATTTGTAATGCTCTGACCCCATTTACCCAGTTTCGGTAAATTATTACATAACTTTGGAATGATCATAATAGATCAAGTCTCTAAATACCGATTAGTTTAGTATCCTTTGAAACACTAGAGACATTCATAAGGTTTTCATTACATCATAACATGGAAACCTACAAAAACATTGTTTCCAAAGACAACACGGATATCCCATAGACTATCCCTACAGGTCAGTCATAACATACTTCTTCACATATTGGATAAAATAAAATATAGAAATGGGTGAACTCAGATGCTCAGTAAGGATAACAATATACTGGAAACTTTCATAAATAAGCATAAACAATTAAGGAAATGTATAACAATAACAAAAGCCTCTTACACTTGAACATCAGCATAATATAAAAAATAAAATGAAATAATTCCATTTACATATTCACATAGATATTCTACTAGTCGAATAATCACATGAAATATCAATAACCACTTTCATATTGATGGAATGCACGATGCCAAACTTTCATAACCACATAGTTAAGGCCTTGTGCCATGACTACAAATAATATTTTTTCAAGGAATTTTTCTAAGACACTAGTTTGTCTCATGAGACCTACCGATGAATCGATGAGATATAGTGGGCTCCACCCGTCACTTACTAAGTCAAATGCATTCCTCATATGAACAAGTTTAAACATAACATAAACATTCGTATTAAAATTAGCATACAAAATGTAAATATTTTCTCCATAACCATGAATGGTATAAAAATAACACATCCATAGTCAAACATATCACAAATCCTTCAATACAATATTCATGTTTTTTATCATAATAAATAAACTTCAAATAAGCTTAAAATCCATCAAAGTATGTTTACATAGATGAAATCGAAACTATTTGAGAGAAATATCACTTTTTTGAAATAATTTAAAAGTCACATAATTATAAGATAAAAAATTTACATTGAAAATAATGTTATAATCATCTAAGGTAAGATTAGACGATTTTATAATGGTGGGAAATAGCCGATACCGCCGTATAAGTTAACAAAAGACATTCATACCTTAATTTTGTAAAAAAGGTTAAAAAGGACCTTGTTTGGAAAACGATGGAATGATTTTTTTATGAACATTTATAAAAATTAAAAAAATGGTATAAAGGACTATAACCCATAGTCTATAAAATATTAATAATTTTTTGAAATAAAGTTTTAAGAAACATGGATGTGGATGACAAAGAGGTCCCATTAGATAATTATGTATAAAAAACCTCTAGTAATGAAGAGATTGTGAAAGAAACCCTTACCTTGTACATTTCATTGATCAAGGGGTGGTTAACCTCTTGTATAATAGTTAAATCATTGTAATTAAATTATATAAGAATAATATACATAAATATGATATCATATATGATCTTCTAATATGGCGTTGTTAATAATATTTTAGTATTATCGTCGTTTCGGGTGTTCACTAACTCGTTTTATTTTATATGTATTGTTACATAATCTATGTTTTTTATGGATATGTTTTATATTATTCATATACTGAAAGATATAAAGTCCTTAAAATTTATTTTTAATCTTCAAATTAAAATTAATCTTTAATGGATATGATGCAGAATGAATCTCATCACGTTCGTGGAGACGGTAATTTGTACGTACGCACGAGCATAAATATAATTCAGTTGAAATTAATATATTATATAATTGGATGGTATATCATATTTACAGAATCATTATCATGTTATATTTATTATTTAAAACAATTATAAATCATTATTATACCCATCAAAATAAAAATGTATTGAATAACAACTACACCACAACGTGGATACGGTAAGTCGTACGTACGCCCGTATGGTGAAATTTCATTCAATGGATGGATATAATAATGAATATGGTTATACCATATGTATAATAAAATCCCAGTATATAAGAGATACTAGATTTATTATTTTATAATGTAAACAACAAGGAAAGAAGAATTGGGAGAAGAAAGTAACTTGAAAGAGGAGATGAAATATTTACCACTTCATTGGGTTCTTCCTTTTTATATGATCCAAAGGGCCCCTTAAGTTGGATTTATGACTAATGGAAGGCCTCTAGGATGGTGTTCTAGATGTTTATAAGATATTTGGGAATGGGTTGGCAGAGCCAAAAGTATTTTAAGGTTTGAATTTGAGATAAGTGGAAGTTCTTTTTTTAAGAGGGGTGATGGGCATTGTAAGAACCAAATTTTTGATGCTAAAGACTTTGGAATATTCATGATGTTATTCTAGAGCAGCGCCTTCAAACGGAATGCGATTCTAAGCCCTCGTGTGGCTGGAAATAAATTTTCAGTGTGTTTACACTGGTCACACTAAATAAATGGGATAACTCCTATATGGTGCTTCAGATCTGAGATTCGAGTGTACGGATGGGTCCGAAATGGGGCGTTTACCCTAAGAACGACATAAATCATGTCGGCGCGGGACGTTTGGACCCCTCGCCCACTACCGGAATGTAAACGGATAAATTAAATAATTAATTTATTTGTTGAATGGTTAAACTCAAGTATCTCTTATATGGTTTCTTGGATTGGAAAACGGATGGCACTGTTGAGTTCGGAGCGTGCCGTTTAACCTAGAAGGGGTATAACTTTCACGGGCGCGGCCCATCTGTGAAAAATGGCCCCAAGGGTGTTTTCATAATTTAGTGGCCCATGGCATTGCTTTTATAACATTTGAACGAGGCCTTAGATTAAAATTCTGAGACCTCCGTTGTGCATAGAGTGTAGTTTTTAGCCTAGCGGAGGCTTAATCCCGACACCTTCGGGAGTTCGGGTACGGTGCCGCGAGAGGGTGTTTAAGTTAATTAATTTATATAATTAACCTAACACCCCCTTCTCTTCTCCCTCATTTCCCCCTTTCCTGGAAAGCTTCTCCCCTCTCCTCCTCCACACTAGAGAGGCGGCTCCGGCGAGGCAACTCCGGCGAGGCGCGGCCACTCCGGCGGGTCAATGGAAAAGCATCGGGCTATGCCCAAGTGGTAGACGCTTTTGTTTCTGTTTTTTTAATTCTCGCATTTTTTGAGACCAAATTATACTGTATAATTTCTGCCTGATCTTCGATCAAATCCCATAGTTTAATAGATCTCGATCCAAGATTTGTGACGCTTCTTTCGGATTTTAATTCTGAGCTCTAAGGCATCTACAGCGGTCCGGCGAAGTTTTGGGGTGGTTTTAGAGTTTTATGGTCGGACCAGCGGTTTCCGGCAGTCGGCAGGGCGGTCCGACGAGCTTCGGTGGGCAGAGCGGCTCTAGGCAGTGGCTCCTGCAGGCGATGGGCTCAACGGAAGCAGGCGGCGGCGGCTCCTCAGCACGGCGGTCCGAGACGGCGGCGACATCCAGGATGGCGGTGCGGGCGGCTCAGGCGGCACAGCGGGCTGAGCTCGCCGGTACAAGGTAGAGACCGGGGTCGCCGCACGACCCCGGCGGATAGAGACCCAAAAAATGATGTTCTCCGTGTGGGGCTGCGGACCGACCACTATGGCCGGTTGGGTAACGAGGGGCCGCAACGGAGTGGACCGGACCTGTAACTAGGTCGTGGGCCAGCCCAAGAAGGGCATAACGGCCGGACCGGGCCGGTCCGGCCCAAGGGGTTTTCCGCTTCTATCTTCAGACGCCCATATCATTAGCCTTGTGCATCCGTTTTGTGTGCCATCTGTGGTAGCGCGGACCTCACGTCATGGCGGGCATTTTTTGATGGTTTTGGAGGTTTTTAATTTCCAATATGAGGGGCTCGGTGGAACGACGCGTATGTTAAGTACTTAAGCGTGTTTCCAGAGGATATTGTTTTGGGCGCCACGGACACATCTGTAGTCCGTTTTGAGCGCCGTCATTGGAGTTGCGACCCTAGCACCGAGGAGGAGATTTATAGTGTGGTTTGGGGCCCCGATACCAGAGTCAAGACGTGGGCCCCATGGCCCGTCCTTCGAGCTGCGAGCAGCGTTTAACGACTTTCTCATCGGACGCCCGTTCGGGGCGTGCGAGCAGTCATCTTTGGGTGTTTTTCGAAGGGAATTGCAATGGTGAAATCTGCCCACTCTAATTCTGCACGCTGGTGCGGGCCCTGCGAGGGCCGTTTAAGGAGTTGACGGTGACTTCTAGCTTTATCACTTGGTGTCCGTTTTGAATAAGTGAATAGTCCATCTTGTGTACTTCTTAGAGAGGATCGCAACGGTGCGATCCATTCGTTGTGTTTCAGGACCGGGATAAGGGTCCCACAAAGCACTGCTCGTGCGCGGTACGCCGGAATGCATCTTTTTATCCTGATATATGTTCCACTCAAGTGGGTAGTCCTTTTGACGTGCTATCTCGAGGGGATCACAATGGTGCGATGTGCCCGACTATTTTCGGGGCCGAGGCTCGGGATCACGGGATGCCACTCGGGGTTTAAGGCACTATTGGCGACTTTTCTGTCAGATATCTGTTGGAGGTGAGTAAGTAGTCAATCTTGCATGTTTTTCCATGAGGATTACAAAGTTTTAATCTATTCAGGAGAGCGGAACCCCTTACACGATCTTATTAATGTGGAAGCATGAAAGGTGTACCGATGGAGGTTCTTCTTGCTCTGATTGTAGAGAACCCTTGTTGTGTGATCGAATTCACTCCCATGAGAGTGAAGTAAATGTTTAAATAGATGTGGTTAGCTATTCCTAGGTTGATGAGGTGGAAAGTTGGTGTTGTTACATTACGCCTTCACGTTGACAATGGGTGTCGTGTGCACGATAGCCTTTAAGATGGGTTTGTGGTATACTCTGGGAGTATATGGGTTTTCTTGGAGGTACACGTTGTGGTTATACCTGAGAACGTTTGTGCGCTTGGTTGCAGTTGACGTGGGGCCACACATCATGTGGGCCCATGTGCGTTTCGGGTTCTGCTTTGCATACCTTTGACCTCTCGTGATATAGAGGGTCCTCCTGTTCACGATGGTTTAGACAAGCATGGTTGAGTAGTTTCCCCTGGTTTTGTGATAGAGTTGGGTGGTTGCACGATACCCACTCCGAGTTCTTTTGGCTAGTGTTGTACGATCCAGTAGGGATGGCCAGAGCAGTTCCAGGTTTACCCTCCAATAGAGACTAGGCAGTGAGTTTCTCATTGACTTCTTCGGGGTTACCCTCCACCAGAGACTGGGTAGTGGGTTTCTCATTGAATTCTTCGGGTTTACACTTCAGTAGAGACTGGGCAGTGGGTTGTTCATCGACTTCTTTGGGTTTACCCTCTAATAGAGACTGGGCAGTGGGTTGCTCACTAACTTCTAGGGTTTACCCTCGAGCAGAGACTGGGCAGTGGGTCACCCAATGATCACTTAGGGTTTACCCTCTACCAGAGACTGGGCAGTGGGTCACCCGACGACTCTTGAGGGTCTACCCTCTAGCAGGGCTGGGCAGTGGGTCGCATGTCGACTTGTTCCAAGTCTACCCTCCAGCAGCGTTGGGCAGTGGTTCTCATATCGACTTATTCTGTATCTACCCACCAGCAGGACTGGGCAGTGTGTCGCCTGATGATGTATTAGGGTTTACCCTTCAGTAGGGATGGGCAGTGGGTCACCCGATATCTTATTATAAATTACCCTCCAGCAGGGCTGGGCAGTGGATCGCCCGTTAGTATTTCAGAATATATCATTTATACTAGGCTCGTCTGTAGCTTTACTCAGTGACTACCAGGGCGAGATCCTTGTTTGTACGGTTCAGTGATGTGAAAGCTTTGACTTTGAGCAGACCTCTCGACTATGTGACAGTGACGAGTTGTGGTTTGACTTAACCTGGAACTCTCAAGTATGAGGGGCGCTTTCCCCATCGAGACACGTCCTTGTGACGCGACCTAAAATCGTGCGGGCCAGTCAGTGCTTCCCAAAGCGGATAGTGTTGAGGTGTGGTGATTTGAGCCCCTTGACTTGTATTTCAGGGTAGACGTGCGGGATGCTGGGCATCGATGGTGTTTACTTCAGGGACTGTTGGCAACTCACATTCTTAGGAAGAGTTACGGGATGGATACCCCCTTACGATCTTGTTTGGGATTCTTGTTTGAGCATATGTATATTTATACACCTTGTTCTAGTACCAACTTCTTGGGTTTGGTTACTCTCCTTCCAAGAGAGGCGAAGACGCGCGGGGTATGCCACGTGCTTTCCGTGTCTATCTTCTCATGGTTGTACGAGTCTAATCTCATGCTATAGGTAATGAAGACTCGATGGGAAGTTCATATTCTCACCATTTCTAGCTCCTTGTGTCTGGACGAGTCTACCTTCTTTCCTTTTGTTGGGTTGAGATGGACTCTCTACTGTTACTCTACTGCACTCCTTGTTGTACTCATTACTGCACTCTCGGTTATACTCCTTTACTTTTCCCTGTTCGATCTATTTCTCACCCTTCGGTACTTCCTTTGTTACTCCCTCAAGTGTTCGGGGTATCCTAGTGAGTATTTTTATACTCACCCCTGCTTGGGCTTTTCCCGCACATGGTGTGCCCTTGCTGACGAAAGACAGGTTGGTCGTGACTTCAGTGGAGCTTAGGAGTTTAGGAGCATGGACCGCGTGCGGTGGTCGGAGTCAGGTTCCAGGTGGGGGACACTTCCAGCTGTTTACTTTTTGCTCACCTATTGCCGGGTTGTGGCACCTTTTCTGGTTGGGCGCATGTTTTCTCATTTTCTTTTTCATTTTACCATCAGTACACTTTTTGTACTTTTAGAGGTCGATGCACTTTTGGTGGTATATTTATAGCAGTTACCCTTTAAATTATTTTTCTTTTCTTTTACTCTGCAATTTTTTATTGAGAGTGCTGAATGTGTGTGTACAGGTACGTAGGCAAAAGCCTCCCCGAGTTGTTGTGACTTTGACACTGGTCGCCATCCCCTGGCCTATGGAGGCAGGCTTGGGGTAGTCGCGGCTTGATCCTGTGTAGGGTCAAGTCGTGACAAAGTGTTATTAGGGGTGGTTCATTCCTTGGGACGTTGTTCTGACGTCCATAAAAATGAATTGGTTGGGATTTAGGGCAGTAGTGTTAACATGTCTCGAGAGTAGCTCTCAGGCCAGGGAGTCCAGTAATTGTGCGGTGGCCATTGTATCCATTCACCAAGACCATGATAACTCACTAGTCAAATCGGCATGCTGAGACACTTGTTGCAGGGAAAATTGGAATGTGCATCACATAGGATTGAGTCTTTGACTGTCCTTCTTGAGTCAGCTCCCCATCTTTTTTGTTGTTGTGATATATATATGTGCTCATCTGATCGTGACACTCATTGATAATATTCAGGATGTCTCCGCAAAGAAATCCATCTAGGATACCATCTTTGGTTCATGATGACGACCTTGTGATCTACGAGGCCTCAGTCCAGGACCCATCATATGAGCCCCTTTCTCTGGATGGGCCGGTAGCAGCACCCCCACCTGTTGAGCAGCAGACAGCTTCAGCAGAGCAGGCTGAGCTTGATCATAGGTTGAGCGTGCTCCGCGAGTTCCAGCACCAGAGACCGCTGAGGTTTAGTGGTGAGCCAAACCCTCAGGGAGTAGAGGTTTGGCTAGAGGTATTGGTTTGACTTTTTAGGCTTGTAAATATGCCATCAGATCAAGGAGTGGCTTCGGTAGCCAACCTTTTCCACGGAGCATCTTGGTGTTTTTGGAGTCTGGTGACTTAGTTTCTCAACGAGTCATCGCTTTCATGGGGCGACATCCAGTTGTTGTCTCATGAGGAGTTTTTCCCCTCCTGCTTACGCTTTATTCAGATTCATGAGCTCCTGCAGTTTCAGCGGGGAGGGATGACAGTGGCAGTGTATGCGGCTAGTTTCGCAGACCGTGCATGCTTTTACCCGGACGTGGTCCATGACGGAAACTTCTGAGCGCAGGGGTTCGAGCAGGGTCTCCGAAGAGCAATTCGTGCAGTCATAGTACCATTGGTAATTCCCACTTATGCTGATGGGCTATATCAGGGGCTAGTGGTAGAGATCATCTTGTAATGCTTTGCATTTGGTGGTGGTAGTGAGCACGATGGAGCTGAGACGTCCGCCGCAGCTAGCAGGCGTCAGCAGGAAGAACCTCGACACAGGCGGCCCTCCCAATGCTGGTTTAGGAGATGTTGTTATTCAACACAGTGGTGCCGGAGGGAACTAGGGTAGCATGTGGAGGGCCGGTTCTATGCTTGAGACGAGCGAGGTCACCTAGCATGGTACTGACCGACCATGCATGCAGAGAGCATCGGGTAGGCAGTAGGTGTACCACCACGATGGAGGTAGCACCATGATCGAAGTAGTACCCAGAGAGGTGGTGCTAGTAGAGGAGTGGGATGATCTGGTAGTAGGGGATGAATTTACGAGGTCTTCCCATCACCACTAGGTGGTCCACATCAGGCTCAGGGAGCTGACATTTGGGACCGTGGACAGCTGCGAGCTTTGGATGTCTATGATCATGTAGAGCATGAGGTGATAAGAGGTATACTCTACATCTCTTCTACTTTTTTCATTAGAATTTGTAGACTCTGTGTGTGAAATTATTTTCTCCCTGCTCCTTCTTTGGGTTGTTACCAGGGTGACGTGGGGCATCGGCGTGCCCTTGTGAAGGTATGTTAAGAGGCGTTGGAACATTCCCTTTAGTCGATGGTAGTGGCTCCTTTTCCTTTCGAGCTTGTAAGAGAGTCTTGGTCATGGGACATCGACTGTGAAACCTTGCATGACCAAATATCCTTGGGTGTCTCACCATATGGATTTTCTAAAGGAGGGAATCACCGGGTATTATCCCAGGTGCGGGCTGTGATTCCAGTCACGGAGGGCGACATAAGGGTTCAGCCAGAGAGGTAAGCTACCCCTGAGGGCCTTTGGGCCGTTTGAGACTGTGAAGACGGATGGCGAAGTTCCCTACCACCTTTCCCTTACCCCAATGTCTGGAGTTGGTGAAAAATGTCTCCACGTGACTTACCTGAGATGATGCGTGTGTTATCCTTTGAACGACATCGGAGAGGGAAGACCTCGCATGAGTAGATCAAATCCTTTGGTCTGTGTGTGGTGGCGCAGAAATTTTCAAGAGTTCTTCTGGGTACGGGAGAGCCAGGTGTGGGCTTAGTACCCTGAGTTGTTACCTGGTTTTTCTTTTCGAAGTTGAAAAGCATGAAGGAGGGAATGATTTAAGAACCCATTTTTTGCTTCAGAAGTGTTTGGAATATTTTTTATGTTATTCCAGAGCATCACCTTCAGACGGCGTGCGATTTCGAGCCCTGGTGTGTCCGGAATTAAATTTTCATTGCGTTCACACAGGGCATGCCAAATAAATTGGATAACTCTGAAACTGTGCTTCAGATCAGAGATCCGAGTGTACAGATGGGTTCGAAATGGGGTTTTTACCCTAGTAACGACATAAAGCATGTCATCACGGGATGTTTGGACCCCTCGCCCACTACCTGAATGTAAACAGATAAATTAAATAATTGATTTATTTTTTTAATGGTTAAACTAAAGTATCACTTAATACGTGGCTCAGATTGGAAAAACGAGGGCACCGTTGAGTTCGGAGCGTGCCATTTACCCTAGTAAGGGTGTAACTTTTACGGGTGCGACCCGTCTGTGAAAAATGGCCCCAGGGGCGTTTTTTTAATTTAGCAGCCCGTGGCGTTGCTTTTATAACTTTTGAACGGGTCCTGATATTAAAATTCCGAGACCGCCATTGTACCCAGTGCATGGTTTTTATCCCAGGGGAGGCTTAATTCCCACCCCGTTGGGAGTTCGGGTACGGGGCCGCGGGAGGGTGTTAAAGTTAATTATTTTATTTATTTAACCTAAACACCCCTTCTCTTCTCCCTCATTTCCCCATTCCCTGGACAGATTCTCCCCTCTCCTCCTCCACTCCGGCGAGGCGGCTCCGGCGAGGCAGATCCGGTGAGGCGCGGCCACTCCGGTGGGTCAACAGCGAAGCATCGGGCTACGCCCATAAGGTAGGAGGTTTTATTTCCATTTTTTTTAATTCCCGCATTTTTTTGAGACCACATTATACTGTCTAATTTCTGCCCGATCATCGCGCAAATCCCATAGATTAGTAGAGCTCAATCCGATCTTTTCAACGGATCTTTCGGATTTTAATTCCGAGCTCCGAGGTGTTCACAGCGGTCCGGAGAAGTTTCGGGGTGGTTTGGGGTTTTATGGCCGGACCATTGGTTTCTGGCGGTCGGAAGGGCTGTCCGACGAGCTCTGGCGGGCAGAGCGGCTTTAGGCGGTGGCTCTGACAAGTGGCCAGCTCGACGGCGCCAGCGACTCCTCAGCACGTCGGTCCAAGACGGCGGCAGCATCCGGGACGACGGCGCGGGCTGCTCAGGCTGCGCGGCGGGCTTAGCTCACCGGGACGAGTCGGTGACCGGGGTCGTGGCACGACCCCAGCGGACAGAGAGCCACAAAATGCGGGTCTCCTCATGGGGTTGCGGACCAGACACTCGGGCCGGTCATGTGATGGTGGGTCGCGGGCAGCAGGCCGCTGCGGAGTGGACCGGACCCGCAACGGGGTCACGGGCCGGCTGTGCGGACCGGGCCGCATAGCGGCCGTGCCGCGGGTTCAGCCAGTCGACCGGTGTGGGCTGGCCCAAGCAGGGAGGACCGGCCGGACCGGGCAGGTATGGCCCAAGGGGTTTTCCGCTTCTATCTTCGGACACCCGTAGCTTTAGCGACGGGCATCCGTTTTGTGTGTCGTCTATGGTAACGCAGACCTCACGTCGAGGCTGGCATTTTGTGATGGTTTCGAAGCTTTTTAACTTCCGAGATGAGGGGCTTGGTGGCATGACGCGTGCATTAAGGGTTTCAGCATGTTTCCAGAGGTTCTAGTTTTGGGCGGCACAGACACATCCGGAGTCCGTTTTGATCACTGTCAGTGGAGTTGTGACTATGGCACTGAGGCATATATTTCTAGTGTGGTTTCGGGCCCCGAATCCGGAGTCGAGGCATGGGCACCACGACCAGTCCTTCGAGCTACAAGTAGCATTTAGCGAAATTCTCATCGGACGTCCGTTCAGGGCGTGTGAGCAGTCGTATTTGGGTGTTTTTACGAGGGAATTGCATTGGTGCAATCTGCCAGCTCTAATTCCGCACGCTGGTGTGGGATTCACGAGGTCCATTTCGGGAGTTGACGGTGATTTTCAGTTTTATCACCGAGTGTCCATTTTGGACGAGTGGATAGTCTTTCTTGTGTACGTTTTCGAGAAGATCACAACGGTACGATCCGTTCGTTGTGTTCCGGGACCAGGATGTGGGTCCCACGAAGCACCGCTCGTGTGCGGTGCGCCACAATGCATCTTTTTTCCGGATATTCGTTCCACTCAAGTGAGTGGTCCTTTTGACGTGTTTTCCTAATGGGATCCCAATGGCGCGATGCACCCGACTGTTTTCGAGGCTGAGGCTCAAGATCACGAGACGCCACTCGGGCGTAAGGCGTTGTTGGATACTTTTCTGTCAGATATCCATTGGAGGTGAGTAAGTAGTCGATCTCGCATGTTTTTCGGCAAGGATTAAAACGGTGTAACCTGATCAGGTGAGCATAGCCCCTTACGTGATCTTATTACTATGGAATCATAAAAGGTGCACCAATGGAGGTTCTTATTGATGTGATTGCAAAGAACCCTTGGCGTGTGATCGCGTTCACTCTGGTGAAAGTTAAATAATGTTTAACGAGATGCTGTCAGTTGTGCCTAGGCTGATGAGGTGGCGGGTTGTTGTTGTTATGTTACACCTTCGCGTTGATGTTGGGTGTCATGTGCACGATAGCCTTTCGTCTGGGATTGTGCTATACTCTGGGAGTATATGGGTTTTCGTGGAGGTACATGTTTTGGTTATACCTGAGAACATTTGTGCGCTTGGTTGGAGTTGAATTGGGGCCACCCGTCATGTGGGCCTCATATGTGTGTCGTGTTCTGCATTGCGGACCTTTGACCTCACGAGACATAGAGGGTCCTCCTATTCACAATGGTTTAGACCAGCAGGGTTGAGTAGTTTCCCATGGTTTTGTGCTGGAGTTGGGTCGTTTCACAATACCCACTCCGAGATCTGTTGGACAGTGTTGTACCATCCAGTAGGGATGGCTAGAGCAGTTTCGGGTTTTCCCTCCAGTAGAGAATGGGCAGCGGGTTACTCATAGACTTCTTCGGGTTTACCCCCAGTAGAGACTGGGCAGTGGGTTTCTCATCGGCTTCTTCGGGTTTACCCTGCAGTAGAGACTGGGCAGTGGGTTTCTCATCGACTTCTTCATGTTTACCCTCTAATAGAGACTGGGCAGTGGGTTGCTCCCTAACTTCTAGGATTTACCCTCCAGTAGAGAGTGGGCAGTGGTTCACGCAACAACCACTTAGGTTTTACCCTCTAGCAGAGACTGGGCAGTGGGTCACCTGTCGTCTTGTTCCAGGTCTACCCTCTTGCAGTGCTGGGAAGTGGGTTGTATGTCGACTTATTCCGAGTCTACCCTCTAGCAGGGTTAGGCAGTGGGTTTCCTGATGATGTATTAGGGTTTACCCTCCACCAGGGATGGGTAGTGGGTTACCCGTTGGTAGTTTAGACTCAGTCCTTTATACTAAGATAGTCTGTGGATTTACTCCGTGACTACCATAGCGGGATCCTTGTTTGTACGGGTCAGTGATGTGACACCTTTTAATTTGATCAGACCTCTTGATTGTGTGACAGTGACGAGTTTTGGTTTGACTTAACCCAGAACTCT
The DNA here is from genome assembly GCA_963277665.1 of Viscum album. Classification (NCBI taxonomy): domain Eukaryota; kingdom Viridiplantae; phylum Streptophyta; class Magnoliopsida; order Santalales; family Viscaceae; genus Viscum; species Viscum album. Next base: position 1,879,564,338 of record OY728130.1, read on the forward strand.
CAAGTATGAGGGGCGCTTTCACCACTGAGACGCATCCATGTAACCCAACCTAAAACCGTGCAAGCGAGTCAGAGCCGCCCAAAGCTGATAGTGTCGAGTTGCAGCGATTTGATCCCCTTAACTTGTAGTTCGGGGCAGAAATGTGGGATACTGGGCATCGATGGTGTTTACTTCTGGGACTGTTGGAGATTTACTTTTCTTTAGCTGAGCTACGGGATGGAGATCCCCTTAGGATCTTGTTTGGGCTTCTTGTTTGAGCATATGTATATTTATACACAATTGTCTAGTTCCCACTTCGTGGTTTCAGTTACTCTCCATCCAGGAGAGGTGAAGACGCACTGTGTATGCCACGTGCTTTCCGTGTCTAGCTTCACATGGTTGGACGAGTCTACTCTCCTACAATAGGTAGCGAAGACTCGATGGGATGTTCATCTTCTCACCGTTTCCAGCTTCTTGTGTCTGGACGAGTCTACCTTCTTTCCTTTTGTTGGGTTGATCAATAATCTCTACTGTTACTCTACTGCACTCCTTATTGTACTCATTACTACACTCTCGATTGTACTCCTTTAATTTTCCCTATTTGATCTACTTCTCACCCTTTGGTACTTCCTTTTTTCCTCCTTCGAGACTTCAAGGTATCTTACTCAGTATTTTTATACTCACCACTACTTGGGAATTTCCCACACATGGTGTGCCCTTGCATATGACAGACAGGCTGGTCGTGACTTTAGTGGAGCTTAGGATTTCAGGAGCGTGGACTGCGTGCGGTGGTCGGAGTCATGTTCTAGGTGGGGGACCCTTCCAGTTGTTTAGTTTTTGTTCACCTATTTTCGGGTTATGGTACCTGTTCCGGTTGGGCGCATATTTTCCCCTTTTCATTTTTAGTTCACCTTCGGCACTCTCTTTTTACTTTTAGAGGTCGATGGACTTTTGGGGGTTTATATATAGCAGTTTCCCATTACATTACTTGTCTTTTATTTTACTCTGCACTTTTTCATTGAGAGTGTTGCGTGTGTGTGTGTACAGGTACATAGGCAAAGGCCTTCCCAAGTTGTTGTGCCTTCGGCGCTGGTCATTAGCCCCTGGCCTATGAAGGCGGGCTTGGGGTAGTCGCGGCTCGAGCCTGGGTAGGGTCAGGTCGTGACTGGCGCCTTAGGAAAAACTTAAAATATTATTTTATAATAAATTCATATTCAGTTTATAATGGCTCCAAAGTGACTTATTTTGATGCTAGGGTGGGGATGGGTATAAATTATTTCCACCGATATATTTTAGATAGGTTATGTCACCATATTAACATTATCATTTATATTTAACTCTTAGTTAGAAATTTTGACATTTAACATGTCTCTTTGTATTTTTATATTATATGTTTAATAACCATACTATAGCAAGCCAAGAATACCCCAAGTGGTTCATTATTAAAATATATAACCTTATCTATGTCATTTGACCGAACCATATATTTTTAAGAATTTAATATCAATTAATAATATAATATTTATTTAAAAAACTCTTTTATGTCTATTTTGACACTATTTGGTATTTTGTCTTTGCTAAAATCATAACAACAATATTACTTCGATCAAAATTTATCTAATCAAACATAATATGTAATTTTAACTTAGAAAGTTAGTTGAATTCATAATAATCGTCAAATTAAATTTATTTGGATATTTATAATATCATTTATTTTAATATTTCAATAATTAGGTAATTACTGCATCGTCGATGTGTCATAAATAATTTAAATTATTTAATGTCTAAAAAATATAAATAAAACATCATTTTGTTGGAAATATTTTTACATTTATAATGGATATTTATAGTTGAATGTATCTTCTGTTTAACCCTATATTAAAAAAATTAACTTATTAAATGTTAGTTTTAACTCTTTTAACTGTTCTTTAAATAAAATAATAATAAATGTCCTAGTCTAATCCAAGTAGACCTAAAGGATAATATTTTATAAATAAGGTTTTTTTGTCGAATTAAACTTATAAAATAGAATTAGGTCATTGTTAGTGTAATATTAATATCATATTTACCATTAATTACCCTTTTTACATTTAACCATGTTAAATAAAAGTAAAAAGTTACTACTCACCAAAAATTATTTTCATCTTATTGAAGCACATTTTACATAGTGATATCAACCTTTTCTCTAAGATTTTTTAAAATCAACTCATAGAAGTGGTAAAATTATGTTTTATGCAAATTTTTAAATGCTCATAGAGGTGGGTAAAAGAGGTTAAAAAATTCAGCAAAATTTATATATATATATAATATTATTATAAAATGACTCCAATGAATTAAATTGATCTTATATAGGTATTATGTAACTTTTTTCCCAAAAATAAATTTAAATAAAACAATAAATTATTTAACTAAAAATTCGGATTTAACCAATAACTCAGTGTTTTTCACTTTTCATCCAAAATATTAATGTTTTCAGAAAAATACAAAAAATTCACCCTAAGCTAATTTAGATATTCCAAATCCAAAAATGAATTCCATTTTGAATGATAAAATTAATAAAATTTTAAAAAGTGGGTATTACTATTCATAACAGCTAGTTTGATTAGTTGTGGTGTGTTAGAACTAGAAATTGCGTACACTTCATGCTATTGAATTATTCAAAAAGAAGAGTATCGTGGAAGCTGTGGGTGTTACATTCTCCCCTCCTTCAAAAAATTTCATCCTCGAAATTTATAGAATATTACTGCATAAAAAGTATCGGGTGGTTCTTCATCTTAAGTTCCTCAGGTTCCCACGTTGCCTCTTCCATGTTATGGTTTCTTCATAGAACTATTACCAGACGAGTCATCCGGTTTCTCAACACTTGTTCTCTGGTATCTAGAATCCTGACAGGTTCTTCGCAATAAGGCAGATCGAGTTCTAGTTCTAATTCTTCATAGGTGTGTACATGCATTGGGCCAGGCATTTATTTTCTCAATAGTGATACGTGGAACACATCGTGAACTTTGGAAAGGGTTGGTGGAATTTCCAAATGGTAAGCTATGACCCCAATTAGTTCTAGAATTTTGAAAGGTCTGATGTACCTCGGACCCAATTTTGCTTTCTTACCGAAACGTATAACACCCTTCCATGTAGATACCTTCATGAAAACATGATCTCCTACATGAAATTCCAACCCCTTCCTTTGGTTAACGACATATCTCTTCTACCTACATTGAGCTTCCTAATGTGGGTTTGGATTACATTCACCATTTTCATCGTTTCCACAACAAGTTCTGGGCCTACACATTTTCTTTCACCAACTTCATCCTAACAGGTCGGTGTGTGACATCTCTTTCCATATAACTCTTTATATGGTACCATTTGAATACAATAATGGAAACTATTGTTACATAAAATTTCTACCAAATATAAATATTAATCCCACATACCCATATAGTAAAGTTATTAGGATCTCAAAATGACTTCTAAGAGTGGAATGGTTAATAGTTATTGTTCATCTGTTTGAGGGTGGTAGGCAGTATGCAAACAATGTTTAGTATCTTGGGCTTTCTGAAGAATTTTCTAGATGATGTTGTAAAATGTGGATCACAATCAGAAAAAATAGATAGTGGTACTCCATGAACTCTAATATTTTCATTAATATATAGTATTTCTAGACTTTCAAGTGGAAGATCTTATCATATATCATGAAAATGTGCTGACTTGGTAAGGCAATCAATAATGAACCATATTTCTTCATTCCTTCTAGGAGTCTTTGTTAGTCCTCTGAAAAAGTCCATCATAATATTATCCCATTTCTACTCAGGTATGGGAAGAGGTTTAATAACTCCTCCATGATGTTTCCTTCCATCTTTCACTTGTTGACAAACTATACACCTTGACACAAAATCAGCAATCTCTTTCTTCAAAATTTCCCACAAAAAATGTTCCTTAAAATATCTATACATCTTAGTGCTACCAGGGTGTATAGAGAAATTGGAACTATGAGCGTCATCCAACAATTCCCTTTTTATATCAGGTACGTCGGGAACACAATGTCTCTTCCCAAATTTCAAAATTCCATCTTCATACACAAAGTCACTCAATCTCCTATTATTCACAGCTTTAATCTTCTTTTGAAACTCTTCATCATCGGTCTATGAACTCTTTATCCTTTCTAGTAAGGATGGTTTGGAAACAATTTGAAAAAGTATCGATGTTTCACCTTCCATGGAAATTCCCATATCCATCTTAACGAGATCCATGAAAATAGGATCCCTTTCAACTCTCATATTTTTCAGAAATCCATGATACTTTATGCTCAAAGAATTTTCCACCATATTTTCCGTCCCCATGTGGTAGTGTATGGTGAAATCATAATACTTGAGTACATTAAGCCATCTCTTTTGCCTCATGTTGAGTTATTTTTGTGAAAAAATCTACTTCAAACTCTTGTGAACGGTATATATCTCACATTTTACACCATAGAGATAATGTCTCCATATCTTCAAAGAAAATATTACAGCTGCTAAGGATAGTTTTTCTCATTAATTTTTAGCTGTCGCGAGGAATAGGCAATAACCCTATCATTCTGCATAAGGAAACAACCATGTTCTTTCTTTGAAGCATCAATATAAATAAAAAACCCATCATTCAGTGATGGTAGAGTCAAGATAGGAGCATTGAATAATATTTTCTTCAGTTCATCGAAACAATTTTCACACTCTTTTGTCCAAAAAAATTTACTCCTTTATGTGTGAGCTTCGTTAATGGGTTATCCAAACGGGAAAAATTCTATACGAAACGTTGATAATAACCTACTAGACCAATAAAACTGCATACCTTGGTTATACTTGTTGGTGATGGACATTCATGGATTTCTCTTGTCTTAGAATGATAAATAGAGATTCTATCCTTAGAGACAATATGGCCAGGAAAAGAAATCTATTGAAGCCAGAATTCACACTTTCCAAACATCCCATATAATTCAATTCTTCGAAGAGTCTTTAGGATAATGCGCAAGGGATTTTCATGATCTTCATAGCTTTTGGATTATACCAAGATATCGTCAATAAATACCATTATAAAAGTAATCAAGATATTCTTTGAAAACACTGTTCATTAGATCAAAGAAAATAGAGGGTTCAATAGTTATCCCAAAAGGCATTACTGTAAAATCATAATGCCCGTACCTGGTTCGAATGCTTTTTTCGGAATTTCATCCTTATTTACACACAACATATGACATCCATATCGAAGGTCAATATTTGAAAAGTATTGACCTCCATGAAGTTGGTCGAATAAATCATCAACGCGAGGTAGGTGATACATTTTATTTATTGTTATAGCATTGATCTCCTTATAGTCAATGCACAAAATCATAGATCCATCATTATTCATAACAAAAAAACAAGGCCTCCCCATGGAGAAACACTAGGGAGAATAAATAACTTATTACTAAATTCCTCTAGTTGTTTATTTAGTTCCACTAATTTCATAGTGGCTATTCTATAAGGGGTCATCGATATGGGCCTTGAACCAAGAATTAAGTCAATGGAAACTATATTTATCATTCTAGAGGATTTCCAGGTAAATCCTCTAAAATACAAAACCCTATTCTTGCACAATATATTCATACTCTATTCGAACATTCTTTTACTCACCCACAATTATTTAATTATCTTACTCCACAATAATTGAATTTAGTTGAGCTACTAGGGGTGGATCTAGATAAGAATTATGTGTTGAAATTTTTTCTCTAAAGATAAGGTACTCTTTATCATAAAAAAAAATTGTAACCTACTTCTTCTTACAATAATTTTTCGCATCATGGTCTGAAATAAAATTCATACCGTGGATTATATCAAATTCTATCATGTGTATGATGATGATATCAGCAGATAAATAACATATATATGCCTTAATGGGAAATGATTCACAAAAATTTGTAACAATGATACTTCCCTTAGAAGTTTTTACTAACTAATACGTTGTTAAATCAAATTGTAAATATATAATTTTCTTAGAAAACTGTAATGATATGAAACAATGCGACGATCTAGAATCAAATAAAGAATTGGATGAACATGAAGAAACCATTAGATTACCTGACACCATGTCTTTTAGAACTTCAACATCAGTAGTAGTGATCTTATAAGCTTTGCCTTGATCCCCTGGCCTTTTCTGAGGTAATTTTCTCTAACACATAGGACATTCATTTTGCATAATGTCCCATCATCCTACAATTGTAGAATTGAACATCGGTAGCTTCTTTATTCCCCTTGCAATCAAGATCATGGTGGCCTTTTTCACCATACATTTAACAGACTCCCATTTCATTCAAGAATGCACCAGGGCGTTTCTTCCCACATTTACTGTCAGATGGATATTCAACTTTTCCTTTCTTCCCCTTATATCTATTTATAGATTGATCAGTATATCTCTTCTTCTCTTTCTTTTCTTTAAAGTCATAAGACATAGAGAATTACTTTTTTGTCTTGACAGCACATGAGACAATAACTTCGTATGATGAGAATGATTGTGAGACTAGGGCTCAACGGATAAATGGTTTTAACACATCAAAGAAACATTCAATCTTTCTTCTTTGGTTACATATATAATCTACAACATGCCTGGCTATCCTTATAAATTTAGTCTCATAATTTCCAACATTCTTATCCTCTTATTTCCTAAGACATAGAAATTGTCTTTCCATATCCGCTCGATGGTAATGAAGAAAGTATTATTATAATAAAATATATTTAAACTCCATCTATTACATATTTGATACTTTTTCATCTTCCTTCGTGTTTTGAATCAACGATCACTATTGATCATCATCTCCAGTGAGGCGGTAAACTACCATGACAACTTTTTTCCTTTCGCTACTCCCCAAGGTGTGAAATATTTTCTCTAAGGAATTTATCCATTACTTAGCTACTAGTGGATTTGTTCCCTTATTGAATATTTGTGGTTGTTTCCTCATGAAGATATCTAACATTGATCCTCTACGCTGCGCATCAGGGTGCTTTATACGGGTAAAGTTATTATTCATAACCTAAGTGAGTTGTCCTAGAATGGTGATAAGAAGATCAGCACTGGTTTATCACCAGCATGACTATAATAATATTGAGAAGGAGGTAAATCCCTACATGGAGTGTATGTATTGATACAATTTCCATTTCTTCCACTATGATCTATTTCTAAACAATTCCATAAACTAGATTAGTTTATGAATGACAATACATTAATCCAAAATTGTAAAACACTTAACACAAATTGAATAGCTTATGGATAGAATCCATAATCATAAAAAAAATTTCTTGTGAGAAAGTATATACTCATAAACTCATCAAAATGGTTTTTAAAGAAAATAAGATTTATCCTACGCATATCCACTGGGAGTGTCGTAACCAAAAGTACAGCAAGGCCCGTTGTCTGGCACCAGTTCCTGTTCGAATCTATATCAATGCGGTCTTTTTGGGTTTTACCCTTAGGCACATCTGTGCTAGATCAGCCTCAACCTAATAGTATCTAGATAGGGATGTATTTCTTTGAAAACTCACAAAATCTCTTCATCACCAAAATTATAGGATGTTCTTCTATACTAATCCTCAAAGTCTATCTTAGGGTAATGTGCTAGAACCCAAGTTTATCAAAATATAGCCTACAAGGTTTGTACTAAACTTCATCTGATACCAACTGTAATGCACCTACCCCAGTTACCCATAGTTGGTGTATTAATACATAACATTAGAATGATCACAAAAGATCATTTCTCAAAAGACTGTTTGGTTTAGAATCCTTGGAAACACTAGATACATTCATTATATTTTCATTACATCATAAAATGGAAAACTACAATGACATTGTTTCCAAAGACAACACTGAGGTCCCATAGACTGTCCATGCACGACAATCATAATATACTTCTTCATATTCTAGAAAAAATAAAACATTGAAAGGTGTGAGCTCAGATTCTCAGTAAGGATAAGAATATAGCAAAAACTTTTATAAATAAGCTTAAACATTTAAGGCAATGTATAACTAAATCAAAAGCCTTTTAAACATGAACATAAACATAATAAGGAAAAAATAAAATGAAATAATTCCATTTACTTATTAACATGGATATTCTACTAGTTGAATAATCACATACAATATCAATAACTACTTTCATAATGATGAAATGCTTAATGTCAGACATCATAACCATATAGTCAATGACTTGTGCCAAGACAAAAAAAATATTTTTTCAAATCCTTGTGCCAAGACAGTAGTTTGTCTCATGATACCTATTGATCCAACGAGGAGCTATAGCGGGATCCACCAGTCACTTACTAGGTCCAATTCATTTCTTCATATGTGTAGGTTTAAAAATAACATAAACATTCATAAAAAAAATAGCATATGAAATGTCATTACTTTCCCCATAGACCATGAATGGTATAAAAATAACACATCCATAGACAAACATATCACAAATCCTTCAATACAATATTCAAGTTTTTTATCATAATAAATCAACTTAAAATAGCTTAAAATCCCTCAAAGGATATGGACATAGTTAAAATCAAAACTATTTGAGAGAAATATCTGTTTTTTGAAATCATATAAAAGTCACATAATTATAAAAGAAAATATTTAAAATTAAAATATTATTATAATCTTGTAAGGGATGTTTCTATGATTTTATAATGGAGAAAAATATCTGCACCCATCATATAAGTTAATAAAAGAATTCTTTCATTAATTTTGTCGAATAGGTTAAAAAGGACCTTTTTTGGAAAACGACAGAAAGATTCCTTTATAAAAATCTTATAAAAATTAAATCAAGGGTATAAATGGCTCAAACCATAGTCTATACAATATTACGAATGTTTTTAAATATATTTTTAAGAAACATGGATTTGGATGATAAAGAGGTCCTAATATATAATTATGTATAAACAACCTCGGATAATAAAAAGATTGTAAATAAACCCTTACCTTGTACTTTTCCTTGATCGATGGTTGGTTAACCTCCTATATAATAGTTAAATTATTGTTATTAAATTATAAAATAATCATATACATAAATATTATATCATATATTATCTTATAATATTTCGTTATTGATAATATTTTAGTATTATCGTTGTTTTTGGTGTTCACTTTGTCATTTTATTTTCTCTGTTTTGTTACATAAGCTGTGTTTATTATGAATAAGTTGTATATTATTAATATAAAGAATGAGATAAAGTCCTTAAAAATTATTTTTTGTCATCAAATTAAAATTATTCTTGAATGGATACGATGGGGATTGAATATCATCGCGTTCATGGAAACGGTAATCCGTACGTACGCACGAGCGATAATATAATTCTTTTGATATTAAAATTTTATATAATTGGATGGAATATCATATATAAATAATCATTATCATGTTATATTTTTTATTTACATTAATTATACATCATTATTATACCCATCCAAATAATAATGCATTGAATAACAACAACACCAAAATGTGGAGATGGTGAGCCATATGTACACACGTATGGTGACATGTCATTCAAAGGATGGGCATAATAATGAATATGGATGTACCATATTTTTCATAACGTCACAGTATATAGATGATACTGTATTTATTATTTTAGAATGGAAACAACAAGGAAAGAAGAATTTGAAGAAGAAAAGTACATGAAAGAGATTATAAAATATTTACCTCTTCTTCGGGTTCTTCCTTTTTATTTGATCTAAATGGCTCCTTAAGATGGCTTTATGACTAAAGGAAGGCCTCTATGATGAATTGAGGGAAGTTGAAAGGATATTTGTGCCAGTTTTGGCAGATCCAAAAGGCTTTGATGGTTTGAATTTGAGATAAGGGGAAGTGCCCTTTTCTAAGAGGGGTGAGGGGAACATTATAAAAAACATAAAATATTATTTTATAATAAATTAAAATTAGATTTATTATGGTTCCAAAGTGACTAATTTAGATACTAAATTGGGAATGGGTAGAAATAATTTAAACTAATATATTTTAGACAGGTTAAGATCACTATATTAACCTTATCATTTATATTTAACTCTTAGTTAAATATTTTGATATTTACCATGTCTCTTTGTATTTTTATATTATATGGTTAATAAGCATACAATAAAAAGATAAACAAACCCTAAGTGGTTCAATATTAATATATATAACCTTATCTAATTCATTTGGCTGATCCTTATATTTTCAGGAAAAGAATATCAATTAATAATATAATATTTGTTTTCAAATCTCTTTTATGTCAATTTTGAAACTATTTATTATTTTGTCTTTGGTAAAATCATAAAAACATTATTACTTCGAAAAAAATTCATCTAAACAACCTTATTATGTAATACTAACCAATAAAATTAGTGGAATTGATAAAAAGCCTCAAATTACATTTAGTTGGATATTTATAATATCAATTATATTAATATTTCATTAATTTGGTAATTACTGCATCATAATTGTTTCATAAATAAGTTATATTATTTATTGTCTAAAATATATAAATAAAATACCATTATATATGAAATTGTTTTATCTTTATAATGAATATATATTGTTGAATTTATCTTATATGTAACCCTATATTAGAAAAATTTTAGTTATTAAACATTGATTTTAAATCTTTTAACTCTTCTTTAAATAAAATAATAATAAATGTCCTAATCTAATCCAAGTGGACCTAAAAGATGATATTATAATTCTATGGTTTTTTGGTCGAATTCCATATATCCAATAGAATTTGGACATGTGTTAGGGTAATATTAATATCATTTTTACCCTTAATTACTCTATTTACTTTTAACCGTGGTGAATAAAAGTAAAATGTTACTATTCACCAAAAATTATTTTCATCTTATTGAACCTCATTTTACTTTCTGATATCAACCGTGTCTCTCTAATTTTTGAAATTCAACTCATAGAGGCAGTAAAATTATGTTTTATGCAAATTTGCAAATGCTCTTAGGAGGTGGGTAAAAGACGGTAAAAAGTTCTATAAAATATTTATATATCTAAACTTATTATATAATGACTCCAATGAATTTAATTAAACATGTATAGGTATTATGTATCTATATTGAACTAAAATAAATTTAAATAAAATTAATAATTATTTAAATAAAAATTCGGTTTTAACCAATAACTCAGGGTTTTTCACTATTCATCAAAAGTTGAAAGTTTTCAAAAAAATACAAAAAATTCCCCTTAAGATAGATTCAATATTTTGAATCCAAAAATGAAGTAAATTTTGGAATATAAAATTCATAAAATTTTCAAAAGTGGGTATTACTATTCACAATGGCTAGTTTGATTGGTTTTGGTGTGTTAGAACTCGAAGTTGCGTACAATGCAAGATATTGCATTATTCAAAGAGAAGCGTATTGTGGAAGCTTGGGGTGTTGTATATTTGATATATGTTTTTCACACTATTAAAAAGTTTAATAAACCCTTATAACTATATCATATATAAAAAAAATTAATATAGATATTAAACCCTATAGATTATCAACTATTTTATTAGGGCTCATGTACACACCACAACATCCATAGTGAAATTTTATTCCTTCTCAACTACATCCCACACTTTGGTCTGTGACTTTGTTTTTTATTAGAATCAAAATAGTTGTTTAATTTCTTTTGAATACACCCATAATGTAGGATTTCCCTTCCAAAATAATAAATTAAACGGAATTTTTAATATATATACATGGTTTTTGTATGTGACATATTTCTATTTTAATTTCATATGAAGAATTAAATTATATAGTTAAATTGAGGGTAAACAAGTATAAATAATCAAAAATATTACTAGATTTATGAACTAAAAATGAAATAAAGTATTCTTTGTAACAGAAAAAGTCAAAATATGTTAAAATGAAAAGATATCACATGCTCCAGTTTGCCTCAAAGGCTAACCACATCCTTGTTTTCAATAGAAATAACCTATTATTATGTTAGAATGAATAACTAAACTACAACAGACCAGATTTATATATTAATTATAATGTAAATATATTGATACACTATAGAATCATATCCAATCAATTATTTTAATACACAAAAATAATATTGAAAACATTGATGTGTAATCCATTATTGAAACGTCTCCCAATTATGGATATAAAAGAACAAGATTATTTCCTTGGAAAACTATATAAATACAAATAAATTATAAATAAGTATGTATTCCATGTTATCAATGTAACTCATTATTAATGAATTTAATATTCAAATACCATATTTCATAAAGGTGGATTTCTGTTTCCCATCTCTCAAATGGAGTGATAAAAATCTGAATATGTTATGAATCCTTTAACGAAATATCATTTCGCATTGTAAACTATTTTTACCCATTATGCTTATAAAATTTAATTTTTTAGATATTATTGGAATTTCATCATGATTGGTCCCCCCTATAGTAAATACTCAATGATATGGTTGGAAGATATATGGTGCCACCAATAAAATTTTTATCATTGAAATAAAATTTTCCCCATAAAAAATTTAATACCACATTGTTCTAAAATTTCATGCAGAGTCATCATAGTGAAATCACAATTCATGTCAAACAAACAAATTAGCCTTAATATAATCATATAATTTTTTATTATATTAATAAATGTAAATAATGATCTCTATTAATATATCTCTCACATTCAAACCCCCTTTTATAATGACTCTATAGTCAATAAAGAACATAAGTAATATAAAAAAATAATATAAAAACATTATTAAGAAGATGATATTCATTCCATCTACACATAAAAATATTTTAAATAGTACCATATTGAATATTAATATACCATACTGATAAAAAAATTATTAATTCAATTGATCATATACAAAATTGATAATATAATTTTTTATTATATATAAACTATAAAATTTTATTTAATTATGAATATGAATAATTATTAAGAATGAATGTAACATAATTTATTGATACTACCATGTATATAATAATATTATTTTTAAAAATTAATAATTCTAATTAAAATAATAAAAACATTGATTAGGATAATATTCATATATTATTCCATAAGATTAATTATTGTATATGATTAAATAGATAGATATTTTATATAAATCAATATGATAATGCAATATATAAAACACTAACATTCCAAAACTACCTTGGAAACATGATCCTCAATTCTAATTACTTTTCAATAATTACATAATTCAATTTTGTTGTACAACAAAAAAGTTTCTATTTTCTATTGAGAAATTCCCTAAAAATTTGATAATAATAATAATATCATTGTAATAAATATCAGTTAATATAGAACAACATGTCCTAATTCATAATTATGAATAGCATATAACACACTCTTAGGACTTTTTGTGGCTATAAATTTCCATTTAGTGTTATTTCACAATGTATAAGAGTGATTTCCTAGAAGAAATATATAGAATAACAATGAATATGGTACCGATTATTCTCATCCATAAAACTCATTAAAAAAATAAAATCAAAAAAAAAAAGAAACATGATGTAGTTCCATAGATTTTGGATCACAAATCTCCACCAAAATAGATATGTTGACCAGAAAACCTATAAAGAAATAATGAATTGGATCATTCAATTCCTAAATGTAAGGGTTCAATAAAAATTATGTACATGAAATAAAATTTCTCATATCCCCTTTCAGGGTGATCCCATGGCCATTGCCATTATATCTCTCCATCATTCATTTATAAAGTCCTGATGTCTGCAACTCATGGCATTTGTCATCAACAACCTATTATTATCTAACACATAATTTTCCCTACATTCTTACCCTCTGAACCTTGCATCTTAATTTCATCATTAAGTACCCACAAGCCTATTATTTATTTCCCTTAAAAGGGTATTCAATAGTACACCCTCACCCCATGGACTTTGACAGAACCCTAGGTCCTGAGTGCTCATCAATAGCCTTCTATAAAAATCATAATAATCATAGACCAAGATTAAATTCCCAATGGATTCATTACATTTATTAAGATATTAACTAGATTATATTTTTGATCTTCTCCCCAGGCCCCTGTGGTAATCACCATTCATCTTAAGGTTGTCACCATCTTACAGTCAACGAATTCATCAATGAGAATCGGCATTTTCATCCACATCATCAAAGATAGGTTCATAAACCTCCATATATAACCACCATCATTGATGTAAAATCTACAATGATCTCCATCCAGGTTTCCATAAGCATATTTACTCTATCATTACTCATTTCTCCTCAAGATTATAACCATCCAATGAACTAGTTTAACTATATCATTTCACTGACCTACTCTAATAGTCATTCCTTTGTGGTGACTCTACAATCACATTACATGTGTGAAATAAACTGTAAACCATCATTTTATCATCACATTCCACTTTTCCACCATTTGGGTTCCTCATCAATCACCATACAACTCTACATGTCCCAAGATTAATGTTGGCCTACTCAATATCTTTATTGTTAGGTGAGTATTAATGTATCAGAGGAACACACCCACCTCCACCACTAAATCATCCATTACCCTTCCCAGTATCCTAGTATGGGGTCACATCCATGAAAATTACCCTCGATAATTATTAAATTAGTTTATAAAATCATTCCCATGTTAAGTGAATGTTTGTTCAAGTGTTTCAATATTCAATTACTCTTTATGGATTCGATCAATGGTTGGATCCCATTTAGAGAGATCATCGTCACTCCTCATTCATTAGATCAATCCACCACTTTCCATACATGTAAAATTTGTTGGATAATAGTATATAATAAAAATATTATATTACAATAATACCCCATCATATCAATAATGGTTGATTATAGTACAAATGTGTTTATATTGTTTGTTGCCAATAGTAAACAACATTAATTCAATTAATAAAAATATAATATAATTAAAAATTTACATGAAAATTATTATAAATCATAAATATGTGTAAATAGTCTTAAAATAAAATGCACTACAAAAGATACCACATTTATAAGTGCTATACTTTTCATTTATTAGTGCTATAAATTTTTAATGTTATAGTTATTGATAAATGGTGCGTACATTTATCGGGGATAAAATTGTGTTAAAAAAATCTGCCTTTATCAATGCAATTTTTTTTGATAAAGATGGATCTTTATTGAGATATTATTAGTTATAATAATTTTTTATTTTTTCTTCTCAGTTCGTACTGCTAATAAAATAGAAAAATATTTTTTTAAAAAAAATTATACAACTTCTAAGACACCTCCCCTCCCTCATCATCACTCAACAACCACATAATATTTTTTCAGACCCCTTCAGTATGTGCTTTCAAAAATTTCTCATACCCCATTTATCAATTATTATACTTGTTCAACCAACCATGCCTGTGAAGACTCAAACCTATGCCCTGTTTGTAAATGGTGAATTCCATGTAGACTACTATATTTTGGTTTCTACCAATTTATTTGGTATGCCAATTTATTTTTTATAGATATGTGAATTTTTTGTTTAATTATTCATATAATTTTATATATTTTATAATAATTTTTTTAATAAATTTATATTATATATATATACATATACATATATATTTACATATCTACCTATAATTTAATGTTAACATTTTATTTAAGTAAAGTGTGTTTAAGAAAATCAAATTTATGGCAGAACCATGTCTATAACTGCATATATATATATATATATATTTATATATATATTTATATGTATATGTATATGTGTTTGTGATTATCTGTCTCTCTCTCAGTATATGTTTAATATGCATGTGTGCATATATATATATATATATATATATATTTATTTATAGGCGTGTGTCGGTGTGTTTCTAAACATATGTATGTATATATAGTTTGATATATATATTGTTACAATTTGTAAATCTAAATACATAAATAAACATACACACACAAAACTTACATAGCATTAGCTTATAATATATTTATATATATTTATATATATTCGGTAACATGTTCTTATAAAAATATATATATATATATTAATATTTACCTATATATTTTTTTTATAATATATATATGTGTGTGTGTTTATAAATAAACAGAAACATATTTAAAAATATATTATATATACAGTTGTATTGATATATGTTTAAACATATAGATTATATATTATTGGGTTAATAAGTTGGTAATATATTTTTTGAAATAAACTTCCTAATAAATCATTATTTATATATGGATTATATAATTTGAAATATATTCAATATTTTCTCATTTTTAAATATTTATTGAAAAAATATATTTGCATATATAATTGTATACAAATATGTGTATATATGTGGATATATTAAATTTTCAACAACACCACAATAATAAGAAGGTAAGAATTTTTGAATTATATTATCTATAAGATTATAATATATAGGAATATGTTTCGTATTAAAAATGAAAAATACAATAATACCCTCTTAAATGAACCTAAATTTCAACCTATTGTTAAAAAATTAGGGGATCCTAATAAAAAACTAAGCTTCATAGGACATTCTATAAATTTATTTCATCAAAAAAATATAAAATATTTTGTCTATTAATCAATATTTTGTAGATTTTATTGAAGGATTAAATATGATGCCCTGTGGATACCAAATGGAAACCCATGTCAAATGTTTGGGTGTTTGAAAATAAATACATGTTTACAAATTATCTAAATATATTAATTAATTTATTAAATTTTTCTATAATAAAAATGTAATTAAATTTTAGTTAATCAATTATAAATATAAAATTATTAATTAATGTTCATTTACTATCACTATTTAACCATTTTTTCTATAAATATCTGACATAATAAATATAATTACCTATTTTGAATTTTGTAAATCATATATTTGAAAATTATATATATATATATATTGAACTATGATTTCAAATATAAAAAAACTCTCAAGGGTACATTTTATCAACACTATGATAAGTAGAGAAAATGAGTGTATTTATCAGCGCTAAAATAGCTGGTAATAAAGGGTGTCTATATGAAACATAAATTGGAACTGATAGGGGAATAAAAATAAATAGATAAAGGCCCCCATTATCATCAATAAAATATAATTAATGAAAACTCATTATATATATTTTTTATCACTTAAACACGACCATTTATCAGTACATGTTTAGTTCTAATAAAGAGTAATTATTTTTATTGTGAACTATGTTGTAGTTATATAAGCCATATAGTTTTCAAAAGAATCCACATGACATAAATATTCAGAATTTAGCCACTATTTAGAATAATTTAATGATATATATTGTCACAGAAATAAAGTATTTGATTGGAAATGAATGATTATGAAAAAAATTATTATTGAACCAGAGATTAAATAATGAATCATCATTTCATCATAAATTTATTTTCATATAAGTTAATGTAACAATTAAAAATTTTATAACGTAAAAAATTCAATAATATAATGGTATAATTATTATTTGCTCAGATATAAGTATATTATGAGAAAATATAATGTAAAACATCCTTATGTAGTTGATCCGGATGAATTTAAAACTTGATGAAAATTGGTAACTCATCAAAGATCATTATTCAATCCTCAATAATCCTTTTTCTAAAATCGTACATGGTTTCACACTAAATTATAACTATATCATGGCCTTATAAACTATGTTGTTATTACAATAATTTTTTACATAAACATTATACTTTCTCATTTAAAATATATAATAAAACAATGAATGAATAAAAAATTGGTTAATAAACAATAAATCATATATTATTCATATTAAAATTAGTGTAGTTGATAATAAATATCTTATAAAATCCAGTTTTTATATTTTTATATATAATTAATAATATATAAAATTTTCTATAAATATAATTCAAAGAATAATGTAATCGATCAAACCCCTCATTTTACTACCATTCTTGGTTTTATTGAATATAAAAAAATATTTATTCGAATCATCCAAAATTTCACTTTCATTCAAGGAATTATGGTCACCCATAGAAGATTCATGTAGATAATTACCACCCATATTTATACCAAGAATATATTAATAAATTAAATAATAATATATGATGAAGGACAAAAACAAATTAGTTATTCAATATTTTAAATGGATATTACATATTAAAAGTATTTATAATAATATTCAATGAACAAAACAATAAAATTTTTTGAAATTTTTTCTTTTACACCACATTACATAAACATAATTTATAAGGTATTTTATTATAGTCAATGTCTTTTTCATAATACTATAAATAATATTTCTATAAAATTTGTTATGGTAGGGATTTAAGGATGTTCCAATAGATAATAAGAGTGGGAAATGAGGATAAAATAGCCTATTATATTAAAAAATGGAGAATATTGAACATGATATCATTTTGAATTTTTTTTATAAATTGGCCTAATCCCTTATCCATAGTAAAATGTGTCTTGAGGTGAATAAAAAATCATGTAGACCTTGTATGATTACTTTTTTACAATATTTAATCAAATATATAGGTTAATATGTGTAAAATATAAAGAGATAAAATAAAATAATGATATAGTTAAATGTTATAGTACAATATTTTTTTATTTTATAAGACACGAATTTCTAATTAATTAATCCTAACATATCTACTTCACGAGATTTTTTTAATAACAATTGTCTTCCAATCCTTTGATTTCAGTCAAAAACAAACTGTAACATTTATATTTTATATAATACTATAAAACACTCCCAATTTATGATGATGTATGAAAACAAATTAAAATTCTTTTTGAAAATAAAAAATTTCATAACAAAAATATATGAAAAATAATTTTGTTGAAAAAATAAAAAAAAATACATACAAAGAACACAAGAAAAATAAAAATAATTTTAACCAACTTACAAAAAATATAAAAAAACTAGATTAAAACATGGTACTCTAATAAATGCGTTCACAATACCCCCAAGTGTTTTCACTATATAGAATACAATATCTTGAATTATTATAATAATACTAATTGATAAATGTAAAAAAATTATCAAATATATATAATTTTTATTCGTTCTTGTTTTATAATTGATTTTTTTTGTTTTCAAGCATTTCATAGTTAATTAATATTATAATGTCTCATAGTTTCATTTATTTTATTTTACAATTATTGAATGAAGTGGATTTATTTTTCATAATCATTAAATAATATTGTATTGTGGTGTTAATGTCAGACATGGAAACGACACAATGACTTATTTGATAATTTTAGTGTTATAATTGATAACTAATAAATCATTCATGATGTAATAATATTTAAAATAGTTATTGGTATAATAGTAAACTTTTAATTTTATTTTCCTTATATTGTGGTGTAATTAATGTATATATTCTGGTACTAATCATAGCAAACCTGTTTATATTATGATATCTCAAATTATTTATTCTCTGTTGATCAATAAAATTATACTGGTGAAATAATTGTTTATCCCATGTGTTCATTGGATAGTGTTGTCATTGAGATAATGTATTTCTAGAAATTTTAATACATTGTAAATGACTTCACTATCTATGATCTCTCCCAGTACTACAATAGTCTTATATCCCTATTTCCAAATAATTAAATATAATAATATGTTATATTGGTCTTATTCATGTTATATTATGATTAATTATAGTGTTATATTGAAGTTAACATTTTTTTATTAAGAATTTTAATATTCATAAATGGATTAATATTATGATGATATATGTAGAGTTTTATAAACAAATCTGATAATACAAAACTGATAGAAAAAATAATTATCCAGCATATAGAAAAATATTTAAATTTCGAATAATTAATAAAATACAAATGTATGTTATCCATTTAAAAAAATATTATTACACCTATTATGTTCACAGTTTATGTTGTCTTAAGATATTATATAGCTTCAATAAGTGAAATCTTTATGTGGTATGTCAACACATAGAGAATTTTATCTTCCTTTCACTATGTTGTATTGTTAGCGCAAATAATTTTTTTAATAATGCTCAAAAATAAATAAAATTTTCAAAAATATAATAACATATATATATAAATATTTTTCATGGATCAAACAATCTATCCTATTTTAATAATGAAATAAAAATTAATTTTCATTAAATAAAGATATGTAATAAATTGTATATATGTATTTAAAAATTATCATTACCTACATATAATATAATATAACTAATAAAATTAATCAATAAAAAAATATAACTCCAATAAATAGTATGTATCCCCCCTTAAAAACACATCCCCTCATATAGATATTATTTTATTCCACATTTGACTAGAAAAATAAAAAGTGACAATAAGAAATTTAATATCAGAATAGATATTGCTATTATATTTATATAATAAATGAAGCTATATGTTTTATAATATTAAAATATTAAATTAAAGGATAGAAGTAAAAGATGTATGATTTTATAAAATTATCTGAAATAACATTATATTTGGATTGTGATATTTGAACCTCAAATCCATCAGAATATTTTTCAAGGAAAACAACAATATCATTTAAGAAAATTCAACTATACGACTATCAATTTCTATAATATATTCAACAAAACATTTTATTTAATATTCTATTTCATATTTCAATTTACCATAAGATTAATTATCAATATCCATTGGTGGAGATTATTATATTAGAGATGTTATTTAATGTAAAAAATCACTATTGAATTTTTCTTAGATTTTTAATAATAATGAACAAGGTTTTCTTAAACAGATAAAGGAAAGTCTTGCATAATCCATGTAATAGTGGGTAAGGATAATGTTTAATATTCTATAGTGATATTAGATTATGCTGATATTATTATTGATTATTTTGATGAATATGGTGTTATATATACAGAAGATATAATTCATTTTTAAGTGTAATAAAACATATAAGACTATTAATTATCTTGTATGATAACACCACATGTATTATTATTTCACAAAGGAAACTAAACAACATGTCAATTTATTTTACGAGTATAATCGTTCACCAATTATGGCACATGAGTATCATAATCATTTTTGTTGATCCCTCTGGAAGATTTTTGAAATTCATCCTATGATTGCTGTTTTAATAATCACAAATCATCAATTACATAATCCGGTTGGATATCTCATATACATTATCACAATCACTTAGTGAATCTGTGTATATTGGCTGGATCATATTTTTATCTCTTTGTTATTTATTTACAAGTATTTTGGAATTCATCCATATCAAATGACAATGGTCGCACCGATCCATATCAAAGGACAACGGTCGCACTGATCCATATCAAAGGACAACGGTCGCACCGATCCATATTAAAGGAAAACAGTCACACCGATCCATATCAAAGGACAACGGTCGCACCAATCCATATCAAAGGACAACGGTCGCAGTGATCCATATCAAAGGAAAACGGTCGCACCGATGCTGATCAAATGAGTCACCAATCATGAGACACCGATGCTGATCAAATGGGTCATAGATCATGACACACCGATGCTGATCAAATGAGTCACCGATCATGACACATCGATTTTGATCATCTGAGTCACCAAAGATGTTTCACCGATGCTGATGCTGATGACCTACCGATCACTTGACACACCGATAGTCATAAACAGCTATTTGAATTTCATTATCTTTATTTAATCTAACCAACGGTCATATTAGGAATATTTTAATGCTATGTAATTTATTTAATGAAGGTTGTTGGATGTCAGGGAACCATACCTCGTACATGAAAAAAGAAATAATTTCTTTTACTGGAGCTCCTGCCATAAATACAAGAAGCCACTACTAGTTCATAGTGATATGGGAGTAACAACGACAAGACAGGAGAGCGCAAAGAGTACTGGATGAGATAGTCATAGAAGAACACAAAACCTCATACACACTCAAGCTTACTCAAGAAGAGTTCCGTACTTCCACGGGGACATTGAAGAATTTCATTCACTACATTTCTCACTATCTCTGAATCTGGATACCAAGCAGATGATACTCTGTTTTTCAGACAAAAATCAGACGAGGACTCAGAATCATCTCTAATCAAACTCAAGGAGTCCAAAGCTTCATTTCAATCACTAGAGCCGTTTCAAAACTCTACATCTATGCTCTATGATTCATTATTTTACATTTTGAGCAGTGTGTGTTATCTTCTGCATTTAACACACACACTGTCTCCAATGATTTAACTGGAGGATCTGTAAATCCTCACTCAAACTCTTACATCTTCTATTTCCCACTGAGATAGTGGTAGAGGTCGTGTGTGAACTGGAAAGTTGGTTGTTGTTGTTCTGTTTCCCATGAATAATAGTGGTAGAGGTCTTGGACCTCGAGAGGTGTAAAACTGTTGTCCAACCCGATCCCGGGTGTCGATCAAATTTATACTAATTGTTGATGGGACTAAGTCTCGGCTTTAGACTGAACCTCTTGGTTATATCTACTGCGTTATATCTGTCAAAGTTATTCTTTTATTCCGATGCTAATTTCTTTAAAACCAAAACTATTATAAATTCACTTTGATAATTAAATTCGCAAGTGTTTATATTAGCTGTAAATCAGTAAGTTGGTTTCAAAAGATAATCAACCTTTCTGCTTTGATTAAATGGGAAATAATCAACCCATTGAGAACCCAACTGAACCCTTACCTTGATATAAATTCACTACAGTTTAATTCAGTATTTTATATGGGGGTTTTTAAGAAAAAGTTTTAAAACAGAAATTTTAATTGGAACTCAATTCACCCCCCCTCTTGAGTATCCACTCCGACCAACAATTGGTATTAGAGGAAGATTTAAATATTTTCTAAAAGTACTCTGTTTTTCAACTGTGATTTTAGTTGCATTTTAAAGTTCTTAAAATTCCTGTTATTTCTAAATTTTTATCTCTTTAAAATCTTTTTTTTTGTAAGCTATCATGGATAATAGACATGAAGGTGTTGCTACCAATAGAACACCATTTTTCAATGGCACAAACTATGCTCAGTGGAAAATCAATATTAAAATTCATTTAGAAAGCATGGGTTTTGATATTTGGACTGCTATAGAATCAGAATATAAAATTCCTACTACTGTTAGAACTACTTGGAATGAAGCTACTAAGGCTGCCTGCAATAATAACTGCAAAGCTATGAATGCCTTGTACTGTGATTTAAGAGATGAGAAATTTAATAGAATATCTTCTTGTAAAACTGCTTATGAAATTTGTGATACCATGGCTATTTCTCATGAAGGAACAACTAATGTTAAATAAATTGAGATTGAACACTTATACTATTAAGTATGATAATTTTAAGATGAAGCACGATGAACCCATTTCTGACATGTATCTCAGGTTCAATGAAATTTTCAACACAATGACTTCTCTGGGAAAGGATGTTCCATCAAAGGAACAAATCATGAGGATTCTGAGATGTCTACCTAAAAGATGGAGAGGAAATTCTATCTAAATTGGAGAATCATGTGATATTGGTGAACTACCAGTCAAGGAACTAATTGGAATGTTTATGATGTATGAAGAGGAACTCAAGGTTAACAAAGAAGAAGAAGATGAACCTAGAAGGAAGTCAGTTGCTTTCAAGACTTCAACTTCAAAGAACAAGGATAATGAGAACCTTTATGCTATAAATTAGATTTCAAGCAGTGAAGATAGTGAAAGTGCTTCTGATAGTGATGCTGAGATGGCTCACATTGCCAGAAGATTTAAAAAGTTTTACAGGAAGAAGATGTTTTTCAGAAAATCAAATTATAAAGGTAAGTATGATAGCAAGAGACATTGGAAAAAGATTTGGAAGCAATCTGACAAATCAGATGAAGTTGTCTGTTACGAGTGCAAAAGAAAGGGACACATAAAAGCAGACTATCCAAAGTTGAAATACCAGAGGAAATACGAATACAAGGAAAATAAGTACCAAAAGGCTATGAAGGCTACTTGGAGTGCTTCTGAGGATAGCTGCACTGAATCTGATGTTTCTGAAACTGAGCCCAAGAATAAGGCAAACATGTGTTTTATGACAAACACCTCTAAGGTAACATCTGAAACTCCTTCTTCAAATTCATATTATTCTGAAGGTGATTCTGACTCAGAAAACATGTAAAAATCTGAACTATTTGAATATTATGATATGTTAGAGGAAACCTGTAATGAGCTGAAAGAAAAATACAAAGGGTTAAAGAAATAGTATGCTTTAACTATTAAACATATATCTGATCTAGATATTGAAATGTATAGGAATGCTCAGTTGATTAAAGAAAACACTGAACTGAAATTATCTAATGAGAAACTCAAGAAAGACTTAGAGCAATTTACAAATGGTAAAGATACTCTTACTCAGATGCTAGGTAAGAAAATAGCACCTAGATACACTACTGGAATAGGATACCAACCTGGATAGAGAAAATTTACCAAAACTAAATTCATTCCTAAATCTGGACAGAATGTAGCTAGTTCTGAAACTTTATATGCTTCAACTAGAAATATTGATAGTTATGGATCTAATATGGTTTACCTTTCAAAATATGTTGATTCTACAAATATTATGAGACCCATAAGACAAATTTGGTTACCAAAAGCTCTGATTGCTAACCTGTTTGGACCCAAGAAGATCTGGGTACCAAAATCATTTTCTATCTAAATCTATTTTGTACGGAACCTTTTTAAAGAGCTCATGTAGAAAGACTTGGTATTTGGACAGTGGATGTTCAATAAATATGTCTGGAGAATTCTCATGCTTTAAAAGCATAGTCAGAGTTGATGGAGGTTTTTTCACCTTTGGTGATAATTTTAAAGGGAAAATCATTAGCTTAGGCCAGATTGGAAACATTGACTCAGTGTTAATTTCTAAGGTTTTATTTGTTGATGGGCTTAAATACAAATTGTTAAGTATTTCTCAGTTATGTGATGATGGTTTTTATGTTAAATTTTAAAATGATTCTTGTAATGTTTTTAATTCTAAAAATGTTTTAGTGTTTGCTACTTTGAGAAATGAAAATGTATATGTTGTTGATTTAAATTCTTTAGCTAAGCAAAATGTTACTTGTTTAACTGATTTTCATAAAGAGTCTTGGCTATGGCACCGAAGATTAGGACACTGCAATGTGCAATCACTTAGAAAGATTTCTAGGAAGAACTTAGTTAGAGACCTACCCAAACATGAATTTCCAGCAGACAAAGTTTGTAATCCCTGTCTAAAGGGAAAGAAACATAAAGTTTCTTTTAAATCAAATAAAGAAGTTTCAACTTCTCAACATCTCGTTTTGGTTCACATGGATTTATTTGGACCATCTAGAGTTTCTAGTTTAAATGGGAAGCATTATGTCTATGTTCTTATAGATCAATTTTCTAGATATACTTGGGTATATTTTCTAGCTCACAAAAGTGAAGCATGTTCTTGCTTTGTAAAATACTCCAAGTATGTAGTGAACCTTAGTGGACTTAAGATTAAAACCCTGAGGAGTGATCATGGTCATGAGTTTGAAAATCATGAGTTTGAATCTTACTGCTCACACAACGGATATAGTCACAATTTCTCTGCCCCTAGGACACCTCAACAAAATGTTGTAATAGAAAGAAAGAATAGAACCCTGCAAGAAATTCCTAGAACCATGCTTAATGAGTATGACCTACCTATTTAATTTTGGGATGAAGTTGTAAATACAACTTGTTATGTTATTAATAGAGTCTTGATTAGACCTGTTCTTAAGAAGACCCCTTATGAGTTTTGGAACCATAGGAAACCTAAGGTAAACTACTTCATTGATTTTGGATGCAAAGTCCTTATTCTTAATACTAAAGACAATCTCGTCAAATTTTCATCCCAGAATGATGATGGAATTTTTCTAGGTTACTCAACTTCCAGTAAAGCCTATAGAGTTTCCAATAAAAGAACCAAATATGTGGAAGAATCTGCTCACATAAAATTTGATGAAACCGATCCACATGAACCAAAGACCACTCTTGAAAATATTGAAGATGATCTCTCTGGTTTGAACCTTAATGATAAAGATAGTGGACCTGTAGTTAAAACATCCAGTTCTGGAAATTCCAGACCCTGCTTCTGTTGAACCTCAACCTGTAGATGAACTTGAAATCTCGAGCGCTACCTTTTCTAGATCAACTAGAATTCTGAAGAATCATCCTTTAGATGCTGTTGTAGGAAATCTTGATAGAGGGACACATACTAGAGCTTCTCTTAGAAATCAGGTTGAACATCAAGACTTCTTATCACAGCTAGAACCTAAAAATATCAATGATGCTATCAATGATGAATTTTGGGTAATGGCTATGCAAGAGGAACTAAATCAATTTGAAAGAAACAATGTCTGGAAATTAGTAGAAAGACCTAAGGACACTATATCCATTGGCAAAAAATATGTGTTTAGAAACAAAGTTGATGAATCTGGAAACATCATTAGAAACAAAGCTAGGCTAGTTGCACAAGGTTACAATCAAGAAGAAGGGATTGACTATGAGGAAACCATTGCACATGTAGCTAGATTAGAGGCTATTAGGATCTTACTTTCTTATGCATCACATCTTAATTTCATGTTATATCAAATGGATGTGAAAAGTTCTTTTTTAAATGGTTTTATTGTTGAAGATGTTTTTGTAGAACAACCACCTGGTTTCACAAATCCTCATTTTCAAAATCATGTCTTTAAACTTTCTAAAGCTTTATATGGTTTAAAACAATCTCCAAGATCTTGGTATGAAAGTCTTTCAAACTTTCTGATTTCAAAAGTATTTACAAAAGGAATAGCTGATCCCACTCTTTTTATAAAGAGGATTTCAAAAGATGTGTTAATAGTACAAATCTATGTTGATGATATTATTTTTGGATCTTCTAAAAATTCGTTATGTACTGAATTTTCAAAGGTTATGAAAAATGAATTTAAAATGAGATTAATGGGAGAGCTTAAGTATTTTCTTGGATTTAAAATCTTTCAAACTAAAGATGGTATTATTCAAAATCAAAGTAAATATACTAAGGATTTATTAAAACGTTTCGGTTTAGATAGTATTAATGAAAGTGATATACCTATGAGTACTACCTGTAAGTTGGATGTTGATGAAACTGGGAAACCAGTTGATCAAACTAATTACAGAGGTGTGATTGGTAGTTTACTTTATCTTACTGCTAGTCGACCAGATATTATGTTTAGTGTGTGTATGTGTGCTAGATTTCAATCTAATACTAAAGAATCACACTTACGAGCTGTTAAAAGGATTTTTAAATATCTTAAGTATACTGTGAATTTAAGTTTGTTTTATCCAAAAGGACAATCTTTTGATCTAACTAGTTATTTAGATGATGACTTTGCTGGATGTAAGTTAGATAGGAAAAGCACATCTGGAACATGTCATTTACTTGGAATGCCCCTAGTATCATGGTGTAGTACGAAACAGAACTCAGTTGCATTGTCTACTACTGGAGCAGAATATATTGCTTCTGGTAGTTGTTGTGCACAGATTCTGTGGATGAAACACACTTTATTGGACTATGGATTTGATTTTAAATAGGTTTCAATTAACTGTGACAATACTAGTGCGATCAACATATCTAAGAATCCTGTGTCTCACTCTAGGACTAAGCACATTGATATCAAAAATTACTTTCTAAGAGATCATTATCAGAAAGGTGATATTTCTATAGAATTTATTAGTTCCAAACATCAATTAGCTGATATTTTTACAAAGCCTTTATGTTATGAAAGAGTGAATTTTATTAAACAAGAATTCTGTATGATAGATCTGTGAAACTGATCTGTGAAACTGATCTGTGAAACCGATCTGTGAAACTGATCTGTGAAACTGATCTTTCATTATATTACTTTTTGTTTTGTTGTAATTAATTAACTACTTTTATCTTTATTGTGGGAACCCTAAATGATGAAATAAATGATACACAACTATTTATATTCCCCAAACTGTCGACCATTCATTTCTTTCCCGCCAAACCTTATTTCCTCTCTTTTCCTCCACTTCGAACCTTCGAACTCTTGCATTCCACAGAATCTTCAAATGGATAAGTAGAAGAGACCGAGCAAAGGATCAGAAAGTCATGTACCTTCAAAGCGTGCTCGAGGCGAGTTGAGTAGTACCACTCAAAGATCAGTAAATAGAAACCTGGAAACTTGGATTGTTGCTGTAGAAAAGGAAGTCAGCTCTTCCTGGCTTTTGACAGGTAAGTCCCTGTTGTTACAAGTTTTAGATTCGCAAGGATGGAATGCCTGGTTCTCAGATAACACTCGTGTATACTACCCAAATCTAGTGCATGAGTTGTATTTAAATCTTCATGTTACATTAGATGGTGTCGAGGCTGCCAGAATGTCTTCGGTAGTGAAAGGAAAGAAAATATCTTTTTCATCTAAACAATGAGCTGATTGTTTGAATGTACCCCATGAGGGTCGGTATGAGGATTATGATGGAAACATTCCTCCAACCACTGAATACTTCTCTTATGAGTTAGCTTTGGAGCTTTTGACAGGAAACAGAGTGTCAAGGAGAATCATAGCCTCAGAGCTGGATGGTTAATGTAGATTTCTCTTTATGTTTACTCAGCACCAAATTTGCCCCAGAAAAGGAGATTTTGCTGCTGTAAGATACCAGGATGTTTCTCTATTGTTTTTACTAAACACACATGAGAAGATCAATTTCTGTAGATATCTAATGGTGCACATAGCTGGAATGGTGAAACCGTCTAAGAAAGCCACTGCCTTGTTCTATTCCATAATGATATCTGCTATGTTAAATTATCTGGAATGTGTTGATGAAGCTGATGAGATAGCGGAATCTGATTGTTATTATTGTGTTCATAATGAAATTTGTAAATGGATGAAAATAAACTGGAACCCATGGAAGAAATGATGGGTTGTGGATGAGGACAAGTTGTATGAATCTTACAATCCCACTTACCATGGAAATAGGCCGAAGGGTTTGAGAGGCCCTGGTTTGATATAAAATGAGGAGCCAATTTATTCTGATGAATAGGAAGAAGTAGATGTTGAATGGAATAAAGACCATGAAGAGTCTGGTAAATAAGGGATGGATGAAGCTGAAACAGAAGAAGGAATTATGTCACCTCCTGATGATAGGAGTGATCCTGATACTGTGACCCCTATGAAAAGAATAGACTTTGGATCTGCCAGTCCACCTTTACCCTTACCTAATTCAAAACCAGTTCTTGGTGATGAAGAAGCTATTGACACTGATGTATCTGATAGTGATGTTTCTGTGAAGAATGGAAATGAGAATGGAGATAAGGATGATGATGATGGTGATAACCAACCAGTGTATGGTCTTTTTGTACCTCCAACAGAAACACATCAAACTATACCAGAAACAGATGCCAATGGAAAGAGAGAATCTCTTAAAATCAGTGGAAAAGCAAGTTATGATAAACCGAAATATACTCTGTGTGCTGCTATCTGGGATGATTACCCTGGTTTTGCTCTTTTGGGTTTAGAGTATTCTGAAGAAGAAGAAGAAGAGGAATCAGAATCTACTATGGTTATGATGGAAATCCAACCAGTTGAGGCAAGGTTTGGTCATGATGTTGATGCGGCAGGTGCTCATCTACCTAGTTCTACTGTCTCTCAGTCTGATTTTGATAATATCAAAAGTGTGTTGCTTACTACTGTGATATATATAGTCAGAGAAGATATTTCAAATGCTATTAAACCAGACCTAGCCAATACTGGTGAGTTTATTGGCAGCCACATAGCCTCTCTAAATCAGATTCTGAAGGATCTGCAATCTGGCTTAGTTTCTTTATCCAACGAATTTAGATCCACCATCTCTGGTATGATGGAAGTGTTGAGAAATCTGATTAAACATCTTAAGAAGTCTGATTTGAGAAAGTTGACAGCTGAGATAACTCAGATAGTTGCTCAAGCCAGTACATCCAAACTAACCAAGATCACTACTCGTGAGCTAGAGGCTCTAAGGAAAATTGTGCATGATTAATTGGCCGCCATTAGGCAAGTTCTTGATTTGGACTCGTTGAGGAAGATGAAGGAGCACAGTGATCACATTCATAAAATGGTAATAATCTATTCAACAGATGCCACTAAATCTCAGAGAGGGATCAAGGAAATGGTTGATCACTACTTTTCAAAAATCTATACCAAGCATTAGATGACCCCGAATTTCAAAGTGTTAGCTGACAATCTGAGACTCCCTCCAGTCACTCAAGCCTTCAAGACTCAAGTTTGACAGGTGCAAGATTTTACTCCAACCTTGTAACGGTTCATGGAGAATAAGGATGATTTTGAGAAGGCTATGCAGTATGGTGCCGATGTTATTTGGGATTTCATATATCTTTTGAAGCCTTATCTGAATGCACAAGCCAGCACCATTGTGCTTCCTACTACTGACCCTCTCAGTGCCTATGTTGTTGCTCCAAATCAGATCTCAGTTGCTCAAGCTCTATCTCAACTCCGACCAGTTCCTCAGCAATCTTCTCAAGTAGCTCCTACAGCTCCACAACAAATCCCAGTGGCATCCTCTCCTACAACCTCCAGTGTCATCTTACCACCGCTTCAAATTCGCCCAATTCAACCTGCCTCCAATCCTTCCAACTTACAAACCATTGATCTTTCTAACAAGGGCAAAGCCCCATTATTTCCCAAGAAATAGTTGTGCGTTGTTATTGATAGGGTGAACCCGGTTGTGATTGTACTGTGATGTCTTATAATCTTTATTCTCATTTTTTTATTCTCACTAATGCCTTCTTTTAATCTCATCTTTATCTGTTTTCCCTCATTTTTGATTATCCCAAAGGGGGAGAAATCTGTATATCTATGGATCTATGGGGATATGGGGGAGATGCATCTCCCAAGGGGGAGCTTTATATCTTTTTATGGCAGTGCTTGCATAAGTATTTAAAGGCATAAATTCAGGGGAAATTTATATCTCATTATGTTTTATTCTTATTATGCCTAATTATTGATGCTATATTATATTTATTTATGGCTAAGATTTGTGATTGGCTAAGATTTTTTATTATCAAAAAGGGGGAGAGTGTTGAGCCCTCTGGAAGATTGTTGAAATTCTTCCTATGATTGCTGTTTTAATAATCACAAATCATCAATTACATAATCTGGTTGGATCTCTCATATACACTATCACAATATCTTAGTGAATCTGTGTATATTGGCTGGATCATATTTTTATCTCTTTGTAATTGATTTAGAATTATTCTAGAAGTCATCCATATCAATGGACAACGGTCGCACCGATCCATATCAAAGGACAAGGGTCGCACTGATCCATATCAAAGGACAACGGTCGCACCGATGCTGATCAAATGAGTCACTGATAATGACACACCGATGCTGATCAAATGAGTCACCGATCATGACACACTGACGC
This sequence comes from Viscum album, assembly GCA_963277665.1. Taxonomy (NCBI): domain Eukaryota; kingdom Viridiplantae; phylum Streptophyta; class Magnoliopsida; order Santalales; family Viscaceae; genus Viscum; species Viscum album. The sequence goes on from OY728130.1 coordinate 1,879,595,631, forward strand.
TGATCAAATGAGTCACCGATCATGACACACCGACGCTGATCAAATGATTCACCGATCATGACACACCAATACTGATCATCTGAGTCACCAAAGAAGTCTCACTGATGCTGATGTTGATGACCTACCGATCACTTGACACACCGATAGTCATAAACAACTGTTTGAATTTATTTATCTTTATTTAATCTAACCAACAGTCATATTTGGAATATTTTAATGCTCTTTAATTTATATAATGAAGGTTTTTGGATGTCAAGGAACCGTACCTCGTACTTGAAAAAAGAAATCATTTCTTTTACTCGATCTCGTGCCATAAATACAAGAATCCCCTGCTGGTGCATAGAGATATGGGAGTAACAAGGACAAGACAAAAGAGCGCAAAGAGTGGTGGATGATATAGTCGTAGAAGAACACAGAACCTCACACACACTCAATCTTACTCAAGAAGAGTTCTGTACTTCCTCGAGGACATTGAGGAACTTCAATCACTACATTTCTCACTATCTCTGAATATGGATACCAAGTAGACGACACTCTGTTTTTCAGACAAAAATCAGACGAGGACTCCGAATCATCTCTGATCAAACTCAAGGAGTCCAAAGATTCATTGAAATCACTAGATCAATTTCAAAACTCTACATCTCTGATCTGTGATTAATTATTTTACATTTTGAGAAGTGTTTTTTATCTTCTGCATTTAACACACACACTGTCTCCTATATTTTAACTGGAGTATCTGTAAATCCTCACTCAAACTCTTACATCTTCTATTTCCCACTGAGATAGTGGTAGAGGTCGTGTGTGACCTAGAAAGTTGGTTGTTGTTGTTCTGTTTCCCACGAATAACAGTGGTAGAGGTCTTGGACCTAGATAGGTGTAAAACTGATGTGAACACCGATCCATGGTGTGGATCAAATTTATACTAATTGTTGAGAGGACTATGTCTCAAATTTAGACTGAACCTCTTGGTTATATCTGCTGTTCTATATCTGTCAAAGTTATTCTTTTATTCCGCTGCTAATTTCTTTAAAACCAGACTGTTTTAAAGTCACTTTGATAATTAAATTCGCAAGTGTTTATATTATGTGTAAATCAGTATGTTGGTTTCAAAAGTTAATCAAACATTCTGCTTTGATTAACTGGGAAATAATCAATCCATTGAGAACCCAACTGAACCCTTACCTTGATATAAATTCACTACAGTTTAATTCAGTATTTTATATGGGGGTTTTTAAGACAAAGTTTTAAAACAAAAATTTTAATTGGAACTCAATTCACCCCCGATCTTGAGTATCCACTCCTACCAACAATTTTATATCTTTAATGTCCTATATTTCACATTTAAAAAAATTATTTTGAAGCATTCTTTTATCCTGTACTTAAATAACTAACTCAAATTCCTAAAATAATTTATATTTTGGTGGTTTTGGGGTCATTTAATTTTGATATATAATTATTTATTTTACTATTTATCATTCTTTTAGAATATCTTTACCTTCTTTTGAGAATGTTCAACCTAACCCTAATCTCTATAAAGTGTTTTATATATTTTATTTAATTGAATAATATTAAACTATAATAATTATAAGGATAAATCCTATGAAATTTTATATCAATCATAGTGTAGAAAATTCATGATTATGATATTTTTAGAGATGGAATATTTTATATTTCGAAATTAATGTAATTATTATTTAATAATAAATTTAGTTTCATATAGTAAGAAATGTTTTTATTTAATGTGTAGAAAATTTTATATAGCATTGGATGAAATATATTCATTTTACCCCTATCCATTCTGATATCATCTTTTAATACATAAATATTTTTTAATCACAAAATCTTGTTAAACTAGTAATATTTATTTTTTAGTTATCATATATTATCTACATTTGTTACGTAACATTGAGTAAAAGGTGATGATAAACAATTACTCTTCAATCCAATCAACATAAAACATTCTAGAAGTTAATCACCCTATATTACTAATGGATAAATCATATTATAGAATATAAGAGTGAATGAAAAAAAGATATAATCTTGAATAAAAGGATGAAAAAGACATATGATTTATTATTTATCGGCCATATACAATAACATTTTCTCCATTCTAGGTATTTTTGTATTTTTTATGTACTAAAATATCTGACCTAGTTGGTATCAAGAAAATGATCGATCCATAGATCAATGATTGATCTATAATTACCTATTTTTATGTACTCACATATAATCATTTGTATTAATATAATAATATTTTTTTTAATATTAAATAGTATAAAGTTAAAAAACTACCCCTAAATTTTTTTTATTGTTGTAAAAAAAAATAATTTGGTATAATTATCAATTGAAATACCAAATTTATAAAATTATGTTAACATTTTAACTAAAATTTTTTGATTATCTGAAAAAAAAATTTCCTTATCCATAACATTTTCATTTCAATTGAATATATTATTATTTTATTATATATGTTTTTGAACTAATCTAATAATTTTATATATGTTATCTCCTATATATAATAAAAACAATCATTAATAATTTATTTATATTTTTTTCCATTATCATTATATGTTATGAAATTTATAATTTTTATTTATAAACATTATTTTTTGAAAAAATTCTCTAAAATATTTGTTAAATACTAACTCTTTAGTGATGGACATAAAAATCTATATCTTTTTTTTAAAATTCATGATACCCAATATAATGAGATGTAAATAGTTGTGGCACACAACTGTAATATTTCATTCAAATATCTACATCATTTGAATATAATTTTCTTCTATCAACTGAAGAATAATAAAATTTTACACTGTGGATTTTGATGTAGATCAATATTTATCATGTGATTAATATATTTCACCAAATTTAATATCATCACGTCAAATTTTCCTTTTCTAAATCATATTATTGTAATTTTTTTCTCTGATGATTAATATTTTCTTATATGATAATTTTTCATTGATTCCATAGATTTATAAAAATATTAAAACATGTATCATGACACTATGATGAATTTAAACTGATCATTCAGACAGATATTATATAGAGAGTGTGAGTGGTGGAGAGTGTTTAGTATCAATACATTTGATTGATAACTATAGACAATGGGAATTCATTCCATAAATATTTACAGTTATTAAAAATAATGAAATTAAAAAGTCACCATCTAATATTTATTTGATATATGAAATTTAAAATTAATTTAATAGAAATACTCATACAATAGTTATTGACTCAATGTTTAAATCATGTCATAGTGGTAACATATCATATACATAAACCTTGTATTAAGTATCTATGTACAACCACGTCTATGTTCATCCTAAATAATGAAACTCCAACCTATCATACTCCATTGTAATTTATTTTCTCCAGTATGATGAACTGATTCTCATCATATTATTCTATATTTAATTAATTTACTAGTTGATGCATTCTATGTTTATATATCATATAGAGTCACTATGTTTAGAATGATTTGAGATGAATAAAATGTTTTATTTTTTCATATTTGGGAGATAAAACATGAATTTAAATTGATATTGATATTATTAAAAAATATTGAATTTCTTCATAATCTATTTCATATAACATTAAATTAATTTTAACATGTTTATTACCAGAATAAAAATTATATAATATTTTTCATTTTTTAAATATCATATTCTTAAATCATTTTTCAATAATTTCATAATGATCAAAAATAAATATTATAATATTTTATGATATAATACTTTTTAAGAATTCAAAAAATGGAATACATTGAAATGATTGTTATTTTCAAAAATTATATTATTAAATCATGCTTCCATAATTCCCATATTAATTTCAATGTACTCAATAATTTTCACTTCTTGGGGATTAATTAACATTTAATCTAGTTTATTCTTTATTGGGAGTAAATCTAGTGGGTTGTTATCCCTATGTGTGCACCCCTTGATAAATGGTTTCTTACATTAATATCTTTTATCATTAATTAATGAATTATATTACTTAAAAACTACATAGTTAATTAATTAGTAATAAAAGTTAATCATTTATTATAAGTATTTTTAACTTTTTATAGTTTTATCCTTATATATAATTTTTGATCATCATAATTTATAGTAAAATATATTTAACCTTTCAGTTTAATCATCCATAATGATTATCTTAATAGAAAACCATAAAACACAAATTTTATCATGGATGAGGTGTAATTCTTCGATCCCAGTTACCCAGAGTAGGAGAATTGTAATATAACATTGGTATTATCACAAGGGATAAAATCCCAAAAGGCTGACCAATTTATTAGATTTGGATTTATAAGATACATATATAAGTTTTACATTACATCAGGAAATGAAAAAAAAAATGACAACAATTCTGTCACCTTTTGAACGCACTTATATCCCATATCCAATCCCATTAGGTCAACCATAAATTACTTTATCACATCTGGTGAATAATAAAACATAGAAAGGGGTGAGTTCAGATGCTATGTAAGGATAAAATTATAATGGAAACATTTATAAATAAATATTAATAGTTAAGGAAATGTATATTTTTAAAACAAAATAACTTTAAACATAAACATCATCATAATTTGGAAATGATAAATCAAATAATTCCATTTACATATTCCTATGGATGTTATAGTAGTCTAATAATCACATGAAATATTAATGGACAATTTCATAATGATGGAATGCATAATGCCAGAACTCATAACCACATATTCAAGGCCTCGTGCCAAGAATACAAATAAGATTTTTATAATGCCCTATTCCAAGAAACTAGTTTTTCTCCTGAGACATACAGATTCATCTAGGATCTATATCAGGCTCTACCCATTACTTTCAATTTCTAATGCAATACCCATATGAGAATATTGAAACATAACATAAATATTCATATTAATACTAGCATATGAAATGTTAATACATTAATCATAAACCATGAATTGTTTAAAAATAACACATCCAAAATCAAACATATCACAAAACCTTCAATAAAATATTTAATATTTGTATCATAATAAACTAACATAAAAAAGTGTAAAATCCATCAAAGGATGTTGTCATAGCTGAAATAAAAAATATTTGACTGAAATATCAATTTGTTTTTATGAATTCATTTAAAAGAATCATATTTATAAATGAAGAAATTTATTTTGAAATTATTCTTTTAATCATGTAAGGGAAGCTTTGAGTATTTGATAATAGTGGTAAATAGTCATACCCACCGTATAAGTTAAAAAAACATTATTACATTATTTTTTCTGAAAACGTCATAAACTACGTTGTTTGGAGAAAGACAGAAAGATTACATTATAATCATTTTATAAAAATTAAAACAAGGGTATAAATGAATTTAGCCCATAGTCTTGTAAATAGTGATACTATTTTGAAATACATTTTTTTGAAACACGGATGTGGGTGATAAGAAAGTCTCAATAGATACTCACATATAAACAACATCGAGTAATAATGAGATTGTAAAATTAAGCCTTACCTCATACTTTCCATTGATCAAGGTTATTTTAACATCTTATATAAAAGTTAAATAATTTTTATTAAATTTTACAATAATTTAATACATAAATATTATATCATATATGATATTCAAATTTTTCTTGGTAAATAATATTTTAGTAGTATCATTGTTTTTGCTGTTTACTGAGTCATTATCCTATATATGTTTAATTCTGTAAGTCATGTTTGTTATGGATAGGATGTATTTAAATCATATATTTAATGATATTATGTTCATAAACATTTTTTTAATCATAAAATGAAAACTATTCTTGAATGATTACGATGGGGAATGAATCTTATCACGTTTGTTTAGACGGTAATCCGTACGTACACATGAGCGACAATATCAATAGATTTAAGGTGGAATCATGTTTAATTGGATAGTTTATCATATATAAATAATTATTAACATTTTATATTTATTATTTACATTATTTATACTCATTATTATTTCCATCCAAATAATTTTGTGTCTGTATAACAAACTACACCACGACGTGGAGACGGTAAGTTGTTCGTACACACGTATAGTTAATTTTTCATTCCTAGAATGGATATAATAATGAATATTTTTGTACCATATTGATAATAAAATAACATTATTTATATGGTACTAGAGTTATTATTTTGTTATGGAAAAAAATAAAGTGGAAGTGGAAGTAGAAAAGAACTTTGAAAAGGTGGTGAAATTATCACATCTTCTTCGAATGTTTCCATTTTATTTGATCAAAAGGGAACCATAGGATAGATTTATGATCAATATAAGGCCATTGGGTTGGAGGGAGGGTAGTTGGGAGGTTATTTTTGGAATGTTTTGTTCGAGAAAAATGAAATTGGAGATTTTATTTGGAGATAATGGGTAGTTAATGTTTATGAAAGAGGTGAGGTCACATTAAGAAAAGCATTAAATATTATTTTATTATACAATAATATTCAGTTTATAATGGATCCAAAATGTTTTATTTCTAGGAAAAGGTGGGATGGGTCTAATAACATTCCACTGATAGGTTTTATTGATGTTTAGGACACCATATTAAACTTATATTCTAGATTAAACTCTTTGTTAAATAGTTTGAAATTTATCATATCATATTGTATTTAAATATTATATGGTTGATAAACTTACTATAAACTACCTAGAGAACCCCAAATATTTTATTTTATATATATATATATCTTTATATAAGTTTTCTGTCTGATCTTTAGATTTTTAGTAATATTATATCAATTAATAATATAGTATTTGTTTTCAAAACTCTATTATGTCAATTTTGACACTATTTAGTATTTTATTTTTTTGAAAGATATAAAAACATTATTACGTAGAATAAAATTTATTTAATCAACCTTATCATGCCATATTAACCTAGAAAATTAGTTATATTTTTCATAAGTCTCAATTTACATTTATTTGGATATTTATTATATCAATTATTTTAAAATTTCATAAATAAGTTAATTACTTTATCATCATTATGTGATAAATAAATTTAATTATTTAATGTATAAAAATTATAATTAAAATACCATTACATATAATATCTTTTTATCTTTTTAATGAATATTCATAGTCGAATTTATCCTATGTATAACCCTATATTAAAAATGATTTAGCTATTAAACATTTAATTTAACATTTTAGCTCTTCTTTAAATAAAATAATAATATATGTCCTAATCAAATACAAGTAGACCTAAAGTATAATATTATATTCATAATGTTGATTTCGGTGTAAATAAAATTATTTAATAGAATTAGGACATGTGGTCGGGTAATTATTGTATTATTTTTACCTTTAATTACCATATTTACTTTTAACTGTGGTAAATAAAAGTCCAATGTTATTATTCACAAAAAAAATATATCTTATTGAACCAAATATTACTTACTAATATCAACCAATTCTCTCATATTTTTTGTAATTCGACTCACAAGAATGGTAAAATTATGGTTTATGCAAATTTTTTAATGCTCTTAGAAGGTTGGTAAAAGATGGTAATAAGATCAATAAAATTTTTATATATCAAATATTATTATAAAATTACTTCAATGAATTACATTGATCATATATATGTATTATTTAACTATTTTTACCTAATATAAATTAAAATAATATAAATTATTATTGAAATAAAAAGTCTGTTTTAAACAATAACGCAGTGGTTTTCACCATTCTTCCAAAATTGAATGTTTTCTGGAAAATACAAAAAAAAATTCTCTAAGATAATTATGATATTATGCATCCAAAAATGAAGTCAATTTTGAAAAATAAAATTTATAAAATTTTAAAAACTGTGTATTACTATTCATAACGGCTAGTTTCATTGGTCATGGTGTGTTAAAACTCCATGTTTGGTACAACACAAGCTATTGCATTATTCAAAGGGAATCATAGTGTGGAAGAATGGGGTGTTACATTCTCCCCCTACAAATAATTTCATCCTCAAAATTTCTAAAATATTACTGTATAAAAATATTCTGGTGGTTCTACATTATATGTTCCTTGGGTTCTAAAATTTCCTCTTCCATATAATGGTTTCTCCATTGAGCTTTTACTAGAGGAGTCATCTGGTTTCTCAATAGTTGATCTCTAGTATCAAAAATTTGAACATCCTCTTCGCAATAACACTGATTGGGTTTTAGTTTTATTTCATATTATGTGAGTACATGAGTTGGGTTAGGCATTTATTTTCCAAATAGTGATACATGGAACACATCATGATCTTTAGAGATACTTGGCGACATTGCCAAACGATAATCTATAACTCCAATTTGATCATGAATTTCGAAAGGTCTGATTTACCTGGGACTTAATTTAACCTTATTACCAAATCGTATAACACCCTTCCATGAATATACATTCAAGAAAACATGATCTCTTACTTGAAATGACAAATCACTCCTTCGGTTATCAGTTTATCTCTTTTTCCTACTTTGAGCATCATTGAGGTGGGTTTGGATAACCTTCACCTTCTCCATTGTTTCCTTAACAGGTTCCAGGCCTACGAGTTTCCTTTCACCAAAATCATCCCAAAATGTTGGTGTGATAAATATAATCCATATAACACTTAATATGGTGGAATCAAAAAACATTAATAGAAGCTACTGTTATATGAAAATTCTAGTAGAGGTAAATATTGATCCCACATACCATCAATGTCATGTGATCAGGATCCCAACATGTCTTCTATGGTTTTGAAAGTCCATTCTAATTGTCCATTAGTTTGAGGGTGGTAGGAATTGCTCAAAAGAAGTTCAGTATCCAAGGCCTTCTGAAGACATTTCCAGAATCTTGATGTAAAATGGGGATCACAATCAAAACAAACAATAGGGGTACTCTATAATTCCTTACACCATCATTAATATATAGCCTTACTAGACGTTCTAGTGGTAAATCTACTTTTATTGAAATAAAATGTGCTAACATGGTTATATGATCAACAATGATCCAAATTTCATTATTCTTTCCAAGAGTCATTGGTAGTCCACTGACATAGTTCATAGTAATATCATCCCATTTCCAAACAGGTATGGGAATTAGTTGCATGACACCTCTAGGATGTTGTCTTCCAGCTTTTTTTTGGTGGAAAACCATGAATCTGGATACATAAATAAAAATATCTATAATCATGTTGTCCCACTATAAATGTTCCTTAAAATATCTATACATCATAGTACTGCAAGGGTGTATAAGAAATTGGAGCTATGAGCATCATCCAACATTTTCCATTCTAGATCAGGTATATCATGAACACAAATTCTCTTCCCAAATATCTAAATTCCATATTTATATTTGAATTTGATCATTATATCATCATTCACCGCTTTAATTTTCTTTTGAAACTCCTCATCATTAGTCAGAGAACTTTTTATCCTTTCTAGTAATGATGTTTTAAAACCATATAAAAATTTATTGATGTTCCATCATCCATGATTATTCCCATATCAATGTTTTCCAGATCAATGAAAATAAGATTCCTTTCAACTCTCATATTGTTCAAACTCAATTATCCATTCTACTCAAAGCATCTGCCACCTTATTTTCCTTCCCTGGTTGGTTGTGTATAGTGTAATCAGAATCCTTGAGTATTTCAAGCAATCATCTTTTCTTCATGTTGTGTTCTTTCTGTGAGAATATGTACTTCAACTCATTTTATCATTATATATATATATCATATTTTTCAACATATATATAGTGTCTCTATATCATTAAATCAATGATTACATCTGCTAACTCAAGATCATGAGTGGGATACTTTTGTTCATGAATTTTTAGCTGTCGTGATGCATTGGTAAAAAATCTATCATTCTGCATAGGGACACAACCAAGTAATTTATATGAATCATAACTATAAATAACAAAACCATCATTCCCCTATGGTAGTTTCATGATAATATAATTTACTATTATTCTCTCCTATTCTTCATAACATTATGCACACACTTTTTTGAAAAAAAATAAGACCCTTATGTGATTGTTTGTTTAATGTATTAGCCAATCGGGAAAAATTATAGATGAAATGCTGATAATAAAATGCAAAACTAATAAAACTGCATACCTTAATGATAATTGACATTGATGGCCATTATTTTATTTCTCTATTCATAGAAGGGTCAACAATGATTCCATCCTTAGAGACAATATAACAAAGAAAAAAAATTTCCTGCATCCAGAATTCACAGTCACTGAAATTCCCATATAAGTAATTTCATTTAAGAGTCTTTAGAATATGGCCCAAGTGATTTTGATGATCTTCATTTCTTTTTGAGTATACCATGATATCATCAACAAATACCACTACAAATTAATCATGATATTCCTTGAAAAAACTATTCATTAATTCCATGAAATCATAGGGTGAATTAATCGGTCTAACAGGCATTACTGTAAACTCATAGTGCACGTACCTGGTTCAAAAATCTATTTTCAGAACGTATTCCTTCTTTAAAAAAAACTGATGATATCTAGATCGATGGTCAATCTTCAAAAAATATTGACTTCCATTAATTTAATCGAATAAATCATCAATGTGAGGGAGGGGATACTTGTTCTTTATTGTTATAGCATTGATCTCCCTGTAGTCAATACATAACCTCGTAGATCTATCTTTATTCTTAATGAAACTAATTGGGGATCCCCATAGAAAAACACTAGGGAAAATAAATCCCCCATTACTCAATTCCTCTAGTTATTTCTTCAGTTCCACTAATCCCATAGTGTCCATTCTATAAGGGATCTTCGATATAGACCATGAAACAAGAATTAAATCAATGTAAAACTCAATTTGTTGTTATTGTGGATGTCCATATAAATCCTCCAAAAACACATCAACATATTCCTGGACAATAGGTACGTCCTCTATTCAAACATTCCTTTACTCATCCATAGTTATTTCACACTCTTCCTCCAGAATAATTGAATTTTATAGAGCTACTGGGGGTGGATCAAGATTAGAATCTGGTGGTGATATTTCTTCTCTAAAGATAACCTACTCCTTATCATCATCCAAAATTGAAATCACCTTCTTCTTACAATAAATTTTATGATCATGGTCTAATATTCAATCCATACTGTGAATTATTTCATGTTCAATCATTTGTATGATAATGAGATCTGCTAATAAAGAACATTTATTTTCTCTAATGCGAATTGATTCGAAAAACATTGTTGCAATGATAATTCCATTAAGAGTTTTGAATCACAACTCCTTTGTTGAATCAAAGTGGAAGTATCTAAGTTTCATCGAAAACTATGAAGATTTGAAACAATTTGATGTTCCAGAATCAAATAAATCATTTTCTAAACTTGAGGAAACCGTTAAATTACTTTCCAACATGTCTTTTGGAGCATCATCCTCAACAGTAGTGACCATATAGGCATGGTGTTGCTCCATTTTCCTTTTCTGAGGTATGTTTCTATGGCACTTAAAATGTCATTTTCACAATTTCCTATTTCTCTAAAATTATAACATTAAACATTGATAGCCACTTCCATTCCCATACAATCACGATCTTGTTGTCCATTTTCACCACACTCATAATAGACTCTCATTCCCTTCTGGAATGTACAACGGTGTTACTTCTCACATTTACCTAGATGGATATTCATCTTTTCCTTACATCCCATTGTTTCCATTTATAGAGTGTTCATCATATCTCTTATTCTATTGATTTTTTTATAAGTCATAGGACTTTGATAATTATTTTTCTGTCTTGATATCAAATGAGACAATATCTTCATATGATGAGAAGGATTTCAAGACTATTTCTTGGCAGAGAAATGGATTTAACCCATCAAATAATCAAACAATATAACACTTTAGGTTATGTATATAATCTGTCGCATACCTTCCTAACCTTGTAAAGTTAGCCTCAAACTTTGTGACATTCTCATCCTCCTTTTGCCTCCAACTTAAAAATTGTCTTTCCATATCTGCTCGATGATCTTGAGGAAGGTATTTTTCTTATAAATTCTCTCTAAACCTCATCTAATTTTCATTTTATACTTCTTCATCTTCGTTTTTGTTTTGAATTAATGACCACCATTGATCTCCAACTACCGTGAGGTGATAAACAGCTATGAAAATTTGTTCCCTTTCATTACTCCCCAAAGCATGAAATATTTTCTCTACGGATCTTATCCATTGTTCAGCTACAAATGGATTTGTAGTCCCATTGAATGTTGTTAATTCTTTCCTCATTAAGAGGACTAACATTAATCCCCTGCATTGTGGATCAAGGTGGTGGATACTGGTATGGTTCTTATTAATTACAGTAGTAAGTTGTCTCAATATGATGATAAGCTGAGTAACCCCAGTTTCTTCACTAGCTCCACTACAATTATCTTGAGTAGGATAGAAATTCCATAAATGGATGATGTGTGTTGATATAGTTTACATTCCATATACTAGGCTCCAATTATAAACAATTACATACACTGCATTAGTTTATGAATTGAAATACATAACTACAAACTTGTAAAACAATTAACATGAATTGAACAGTTTATTCATATTATCCAAGATCATAAAAAAATATCTTTGAGTAGATATATACTAATAAATCCTTTAAATTTTTTTGTAATGAAAATGTGAATTATCTTAAGCATATCCCTTAAGAGTGTCAAAATGAAAAGTGCAGTAAGGCCCGTTGTCATGTACCAGGATACCCTAGGTCAAGCCCGAAACAACTTTTTGGATTCTTCACTCTTAGGTACATTTGTTCTAGGGCCACCTCTACCTATGAGTACTCAGACCAGGATGTATTTCTGAAAAATAAAAAAAAATCTCAACATTAACAAATTTATAGGAAGTATTTTCTATAAAACTTTACAAAGTCTATCATATGGTAAAGTTAACTAATCAATTTTACTATACATATAGCACCCAAGGGTGGTATGAAACATCATATAATACCGAATATAATGCCTAGCTACTAATTTACCTATGCTGGTGCATTATTACATAACATTGAAATGATCATAATGAATCAAATCCTGAAAGACAGACCAATTTTGTAGCCTTTGAAGTACTAGATACAAACATAAGTTTTCTATTACATCATGAAATAATACACAAAAACAACATGTTGTCCCCTTTTTAAGGGACTTATATCCATTTTCCTATCCTTATAGGTCAACAATAAAATACATCTTCACATCATTGACAAACTAAAATATTGAAATTGGTGATCTCAGATACTCAGTAAGGATAAAATTATAGAGGAACCTTTCGTAAATAAACCTAAACATTTAAGGAAATGTATATGACTAAAGAACACGCCTTTTAAACTTAAACATCAGCATAATATTGCAATGATAAATCAAATAAAGTCATTTAATTGTTATCATGGATATTCTACTAGTCGAATAATCACATGCAATATCAAAATCCAATTTCATAATGATGGAATGCAAAATGCTGGATATAATAACCAAACATTCAAGGCCCCATGCCAAGACTACAAATAATATTTTGTAAAGGACTTTTTCCAAGATAGTAGTTTGTCTCATGATACCTACTGATGCATCAAATAGCTATAGCGGGATCCCCATTACTTACTAAGTCCAATGCATTCCACATAAAAAAGGGACGAAACATAACATAAACATTCATATTAAAGCTAGCATAACAAATGTTTATTCATTAACCATAGAGAATTAATGCTATAAAAATAACCCATCCAGAGTCAAACATATTAGAAAACCTTCATAAAAAATTAAAGATTTATATTAAAATGAATCAACATCATACATGTTTAAAATCCATCAAAGGATATTGACATATATGAAACCAAAACTATTTTATAGAAATATCTATTTATTTTTATGAAATGTTTTTAATGTCACATAATTATAAAAGATACATTTATTTTTAAAGTAATCTTATTAGCTTGTAAGGGATGTTTATATGATTTTATTATAGTGGAAATAGTCGTACCCTCCGTATAAGTTAAAAAAACATTATTACCTTAATTTTGTCAAAATGGGCATAATGTACCGTGTTTGGAAAACGACGGAGAGATTACTGTATAAAAATTTGATAAAAAGTCAGAGAAGTGTATAAATGAATTTAACCCATAGTCTAGTAAATAGTAAAAATCATTTAAATACATTTTTAAGAAACACATATGTGGATGATAAATAAGTATGAGTAGATACTCACGTATAAACAACCTTGGATAATAAAGATATTTTAAAATTAACCCTTACCTTGTAATTTTCCTTGATCATGGGCATGTTAAACTCATGTATATTTGTTAAATTTTTGACATTAAGTTATACACGAACCACATACATAAATATGATATCATATATGATCTTTTAGTATTTCTTTGTTAATAACATTTTTGTTGTATCATTCTTTGGTGTGTTAACTGATTTGTTTTCCTTTATATTTTTTGTTATGTAAGTCATGTTTGTCATAGATAGGATTTATTTTATTCATATCTAGAATAATATTAAGTTATCAAAAATTATTTTCAATCATAAAATGAAAATTATTCTTCAATTATTATGATGGGGAATGAATCTCCTCGCGTTGGAGGAGACGGTAATCCGTACGTATGCAAGTGAGAAAATATCATTATATTGGTGGTGAAATCTTATATAATTGTATGGAATATCATATATAAAAAATAATTAACATGTTATGTTTATTATTTACATTATTTATGAAATTTATTATACCCATCCAAATAATGAAGTGTTTTAATAACAAACTACACCACAATGTGGAAATGGTACGTCGTTCGTACGCACGTATAGTGACATTTCATTCATAGGAATGATATAACAATGGATTTTGTTATACAATACTTATAATAAAATCAATTTATGTATATGGTACATGATTTATAATTTTGGTATGGAAAAAAGAAGGAATGGGGAAGTGAAAGAAGAAATGAACTTTGAAAAAGGTGGTGAAATTATTACCTATTCTTTGGGTGATTATTTTTTACTAATAAAATGGGCTCCATAGGTCGACTTTCAGACGAAATTAAGGCCTCTAAGTATAGTTTAGGGTTGTATAGAGTATATTTGTGAAGGTTTTTTTGATTCAAAGGGATTTGGAAGTGTGATTTTGTGAGAAGGTTAAGTTGTCTTTTAGAAGAGAGGTGAGGGTCGCTTTTAGAAAATCATGAAATATTATTTTATTAAACAATAATATTCATTTTATAATTGCTCAAAAAATTATTTATTAGAGTCTAAAATGTGGATGGGTCGAAAAACTCTAATCCAATAGGTTTTAGATAGGTTTAGGGCACCATATTAACCTTATCGTTCGGATTTAACTCTTAGGTAAATAGTTTTACATTTATCATGTCTCTTTGTATTTTTATATTATATAGTTAATAAAATTTCCATAAAATTCCAAGTAACCCCCAAGTAGTTCATTATTGATATATATAACCTTATATTAGTCCTTTAGAAAAACCATAGATTTTTGGTAATATTATATCAATTTATAATATAGTATTTCTTTATAAAACTCAATTTTGACAATATTGACACTATTTAGTATTTTTTTAAAAGAAATAAAAACATTATTAATTAGAATAAAATTTATTTTATATACCCTAACATGACCTATTATCCTATCAAAATATTAAAATTTATCATAAGACTCTATGTAAATTTATTTGGATATTTATAATATTTGTTATTTCAATATTTATTTAATAAGGTAATTAGAGCATTATCATTATGTTATAAGTATAATTAATTATTTAATGTCTAGAAATTAAAAATAAAATACCATTATTTAGGAAATGTTTTTACATTTATAATTAATATTTATAGTCAAATTTAACTTACGCATAAACCTATACTAAAAATGGGTTCGCTATTAAACGTTGAATTTAACAGTTTTAACTACTCTAGATAAAATAATAACAAATTTACTAATCTAATCCAAGTCAAACAATAGGATCATATTTTAATATAAATGTTGATTTTGGTCTAAATAAACATTTCCAATAGATTTTGGACATGTTTTATTGTAATTATAATATCATTTTTATCTTTAATTACCCCATTTACTTTTAAACGTGGTAAATAAAAGCCAAAGTTACTATTCACCAAAAAATATTTTCAATTTTTTGTACCACATTATACATACTGATATTAAAAATCCAAAAATGTAGTCCATTTTGAAGAAAAAAATTATAAAATTTTAAAAAGTGTTTATTAATATTCATAATGGCCGGTTTTATTCGTTGTGGCGTGTTAAAACTCCATTTTTGTACAAGTCAAGCTATTGTATTATTCGAAGGAAATCGTACCATGCAAGATTGGGGTGTTACAAGTAGAATATTATATTATAATCATAAAATTTGTTTTCCTCATCAAAATTTTAATTTCAAATATATCATAAACTTGGTTGGAAATAGAAAGTTTATGCACCATAAATTTCTACAGAATTCATGTATTATTAACATGGATAATGAATGTTATGTTGGATTAAAATGTATCTCCCAACCTGATGATGATTAAAATTGGATCTCTATATACTGTATTATTTCACACATGATGAGAGGATGAGAGTCCTTATAATATTTTCCTAGGGTGGTTTCAAGGTTGTTAGACCCACCTTTATATAATATGTCATTCATCTCACACATTCGTGAATATGTTTTTCAATATTATAAAAATTATTTTTGAGGGTCATCTGAAATGTTTTTGTCTATATAAAACTCTATTTATTGAAATTACCCATATATCAGAGGGATTATAAATTTATAGGCCTTTATTTTACATGTAGGGGATCCCAATGGACTTATATATAAAATGTTAATATCATTTTAATTTCAGATTAATTTCAATATGGATGAAATTTTGAAAAATAAAATTCCAATGTATTTCCTCTATGATCTATACAACTTTTATGAGGAAAATACATTTCCTAAATAGTTATAGGACTGAAATTCCCATGAACCCTAAATAGCTATGTGGCTCTAAACTACCTACATGACTTTAAAATGTAAACCATCTTGGATACCCACTTAGTATGTGACTTTTCAATTCTGTCACATCCCATGCAATTTATAGGTAGTCATGCAGTTCCATAATAGTCCGGAGAATATTTTGGGTTTCCAAAAACATTCTAAGAGTTATAATACATTCATTATGGGTTATTATTTTTAATAATTTATTAGTTATAATTTTCATATAATTTTGGGAACTCATTTAGATAAAATACCCAAGAGAGAGTAAGTGATAGAGTTATTTTAGTTGATCCTTCACATGAACGACAATTCATTATTACTATGTAGGCCTAGAAAGGCCTTTTTCACAAAACTAATGCTAATGTGAAGATACCTCCCACATTATTCATCCATGATCCTATATCACATCCCTCCTTCCCACACAATACCATAAGGTAACATCTCCAACCTGTATATCATACCATGAGAATAAAATGCATGGGCCACTATGCATAAACCTCCTTGTAAATAAATAAAATATCAACTAGAACATCATTCTAGACAAATCTACCATACGAAAAACTATGTGATAACTCTTCTTCCATACCAAATATAAATATTGATCTCCTCTATGTGAATGACCCAATACATACTAATTTTATATATGAGACTACCAATGGAACTCCATTATGTGGGAATTCCTCCTTACACGTCCTATGTGAGGCCTCAAACAAGATACATCTATGTCAATCATCCTACATAGACCCTTTATCCATGACCCTAGATGAGGTTCCATATCATTGATCCTCAATACTCGAATCAGTAGTTGACAACCTTTATGGGTAGTGGGCCCTAGGATTCAGCCTCACCCATTCCCATCCATTTCTAACCACTAAAAAAATGTAACTCTTGAATGATGATCACTTATGTGTGGGTTCATAAAATTTTGGGTTTCAATACCTATGAAGAAAAACACATTTTTATATAATATATTGAGTATAGATACCTCTCCGGGAGTCAACAAATTTCATTATTCAAGATTATTCTCTTGGTTATCTCATTTTCTTTTAGTCAGGATACTTCTCTCAATTTACAAAAATTCCATTATTTGAGATTCTCCTCATTGTTATCACACATGGTCCTAATCCAAGGTGTCATTCATAATCCTACCATATGCTATTAACTATTACAGAAGCCCCATTGAGTCTTTTATTGACTCCCCTTTAACGAAATAAGAATACCATCAAGGATTCTCATGCATAAGCTCCAGTCAACCCCTTACCATACCCTCTTAAAAAGTATAGTTTATATTCTATTATATCATGTTTCTTAGATAAAACATGACTTATGAGGTCTTATAAGATTTTTTTATTGTTTACTTAGTATCATTTAGATGAATTACATGAATCACCTCAAATTGATAACTCTAAATATCACAACACACATTTAAAAATAAATAATTTTAACTTAATTTACATTTCAAATATTATGTAATACAATTATGTTACTCTAATAACATGGGATTTAATTTCCATAAATCACGATAAATAATAATATTTTTTTGGTTAAATCTCAATACACCATTATGTTATCATTCTCATATTTGACGAGAATAATATCGCTCTTTTTACATTTAGTTTAGATACATCTCTATGTTCTAGCATATAATGTTTGATTTCAAATTATCCTTATCTTTTTTTAAATGAATTCTATCAATATAATCCTATTGGATTTCCTTTATATAGGATTCATACTTTATTTATTTCCTAATATGAGATAGATTCCACTTATTTTATGATCATAATAAAATGTTTTGATGGACTCGATATTTTTATAATACATCCACATGTGAGGAGTGTGAGGGAATAATAAAAATCCCCCTCTAAGTGAGGAGACATGAACCCCAATGTTACGATTATAATATATTCTTATTTCGATGATAATAAGGTGAATATGAATTATCTCATCATGATCTAAGGATTCTTTTAGTGATATGAATGGAATCTATTTGGTGATTAGTCATGTATGATATATCAACTCTCATGTGACAAGAATGAGATTCCTTCATAGACTCTAATGAGGAATAACACAAAGTCATCATTTTAGATATAATCAATAATCACATATTATCCTTTCTTGTTACCTAAAACATAGTGTAAATATATTGGGAAGCACACATATATGTCCCACACAATAATTGGTATGAATATTTCACCATGTGGTTAGAATGTCTAGAATGTAAGGCATAAAAAGGACATTCACATGGTCATGGACACATAATCGTAAAAATCTCCATATGTTCTATGTCACATGACCATAAAAGGAATGGAATTTCCTATTATGTGGAAGAATAAAACCTTATTTCCAAACCATTTTAAAATGATATTTAGAAATCCACCCTCTTAAACTTGATCTCAACACAAAAACACCCATCACAACCTGAGATAGAAAAAAATTATAGATTTCCCATCAATACATATTTAATCAAATCATCATGAAATCATATAATAAAAATAAAGAATTACTTATAAAAACATATGTTCATATAATTACATGAATTACGTTATATCTTTTGAACATGGGTAAACAATCTCACATAAATATTATTTAATGATTCATGAAATCTTATTGAATATATATGATATCCTACTAGTATATAGGATTACTGTAATAAAGGTGTGATGAGCCTGACCTCACACCCAATAAATCACCCATATTAGATACAATATCAATAAAAACTATAGTAAGAATGAATAATAATAAATCAGATCAAAATTGAATTCTTAATAAAACCAAAAACTGTAGGAATCTGGTATAAGATTCATTAAAATATAAAATTAGTGAATCTGATATGAATCATTTAACTGTTATTGAAAATTATTAACCCTGAAATCTTACTTGTGATGATCAACTAATTGTATTATTTGTTTCTATTTCATTATATATTCATTTACGACATCCATAAATTTAAATTAGATACAAAAAAATGTCCATTAAATTTGAAAGTCATTAGAAAATCTTGTAGTACCAACAAGATACCTTACACCAATTCGCAAATCTTATTGATGTAAGGAATTCATGTGTACAATACCTTAAAGTCTATGTCCCCATGGCACTAACTTATGTTTTCATAGAAACCATTCATCATGAACCCCAAGGGGAGTGAATTGGTTTGATAATATCATCTTAATGGCTCAATCCTGACCTTGGTGGTAGCTCATGAGAACTTCTAGAGGATGAATCCCAATAAGTCATCTTATCAAATATATGCTATAGGGAATCAAGTGGCCAACATTTCAACATATAAATACTTCTAGTGGATATATATAGTGAATAAACAACTTAACATCGTTATAATAGAGAGTAATAGAATACCATTTTTGTATCCCTAAAACAATAACAGAACATCTAATACAGACTTCTTCTTAAAGTAGACATCATCATTGACAAGGGAAAAAATTATTCAATTATTTATAGAGGATGTTTTTCTAGCCTTAACCATTCATTCTATGGATACCATAGGGATATACCATTAGGGGTAATAAATCAATTGATATAATGTGTAGGATCATATCACAGATGCTATAAAACATGAAAGAGGCCAATCAGTGTGTCCCCATTATGCCATAAGACTAATCCAAAATCACTAAGACTAAAAATTTCATTAGGGAAAAACCTATCACATAGGGCTATAATTGTATCCTAATAGTGGCCCAAGATTAATCCCAAATCACTAAGTCTAAAAATTTCATTATTTTAGATGAATATGATGGGAGAATGAAAATTCACATATGAAACCTTATCTCACATGTTTTTAAGATATTTAAATCAATTTATCCCACTAATGATGATCAGTATCGAAAATAGGGTTGGGAAATATAATGATCCTTGATATTCCTCATCTAAATTAATTTTTTCCAAGTATATGTTTCCAACAAATATCTGTTGTATATATTTTTATAACAAATTACTAAATCCAGGATGTTGTTGATGAATGACAAAATGGTATCCCAATTCACTACCCACCTGAAAACCAAAAATATAGAATCCATCTCAATAGAAGAGAATATTTATTTTTTAAAATCAAATAGAGAATATCTCAAGAACATCAATGTTGTGTTTTCAGGGTGAAAACCACCAATTATGGTTTAAAGGATGAACCAACCCTTTCTCTTATAGCTAATACACTCTAATAAAATAGTTGTTTAACACATAATTGTAGAGTCATGAAACCCCATTATATTGGTATCACATCAATCAAACATATTAATGACAACACCAATTAGTAAACAAAAGTTCCCACTAATAGGTAAGAATCAGTTTCAAAATAAATAATGTCACATAATGACAAAAGCAATGGGGTTATCTTCTAAATTACATAATCCCCTCATTACAAAGACATATTATATTAATTCAAATCATTATAATTTAAAATTATAGAACAACATATATTGTATGTTTATAGATATTAATCCTCACCAATATAGAATTATGAAACCCAAATAAATTTATTTCAATGTAAATTGATATTTTTAGAAACATCTTAACAATTTTTCAACCCAATGTGGATGTTATTTTCTATTATGTAAAAAAATGATGATGAAAATATCAATTTATTTTTCTAGAACCCATAGTTTCCCATGCTTTCATGGTATAATAATATTTTATCCATGCCTATATAATGTTAGGATGATATTCATCAGCATGTACTCTTCCAATGAAGCCCTATACTGAGGGAAACCTTTATCCAAACCTATATAATATAATTTAGTATAATAATGTCAGTGGTGCAGATTTCATTTTATAATGATATTATCTACTAAACTCATAAAAATAAATATTCATCAAGAAAAATTGATGGAGATCTATTTTTAAAAATTGCAGGATGTGTTATCAACCACACATATCCCTCTCATATATCCCGATGGATTCAAATATTTCATTACAATTTCATTATTTTTGGGTAATTCTATGTTCCAATTAAAAGAATGATATATTCAAGGATTATCATTAGCCAAGAAGAAATTATGGAATGAAGATATCTGTCCAGTCACCCTCAATCAAAATTTTTTATTACATTGTCTCATTGAATGGTGGAAGAATATGATATGTTCTTCATATGATTATCATGTTACATGTATATTCATATTTCCCATTTATGAAATATGAATCAAATAGATGGAAATCCTGATTCCATATGATTTAGGGAGGAATTATCACTTAAAATACCCCCTTACCATCATATGTTAAGTCACACAATCATGGAAAGTAATATCATCAATCACTTTTTGAAAAATATTGGTGATGATGATCACATTAGATAATCCCAATCCAATAATGAAATATGTTTTAGTGATTCTACCCTACGATAGAGAATAAATTAAAAATACCAAATATAGGGATAAAAAATGGATTTAAAAATGGATAATATTTTAATCAACAGATAAGGGACAGAACATTATTATGGAATGAATATGTCATGTTGTTGTGACCCTAATTATCCATATATAATTCATTAAAACATAATCTACATCCTTTCCTATAAATATCTAACATTATTTTGATAAAAATAAATTGGGAAAGAGGCTTCTCTATGGACACCAATTTATGTTCAAATACCATTGGACTTTAAACCCTTATAATTTGAGTAAATGGAACCATTTCTCCAAATGAACCAAAATGAAACAAACAGTAAAAATTTTCCAGAGTGAATTATACCACAAAAATATATATATGAAAATGAACCACAAAAAGAGATACTGAACAGATGAGGAAATTTTTTTATCATTAAATCAATATGGAATCAATTAAATTCAATTAATTTTAACCTAGTTTTGATGAGTTATAAATTTAAAGGGTTTATAAATCACTATACTAATAATAAATGTACTAATAGGTTTTCCTATCCTATATCCCCAATATATTAGATGAAGTAATAATTGTTCACTTTTTCTAATAAAGAAGCCATTGTCTACCAAGATGATTCGTCAAAGTGAAATTTTGATTGAAAATATGATTGATGTTGAAAACAAACCATGTCCCTAAGATATACACTAGGAATATCAGCATCATCAACTCATATATAAATTTTCATAGGAAATGGTGTTAAAAATTTTCTTTCTTATCATCAATCAAAGGGTGAAAATTACATATTTAATAAATAAAATATCCCCCAACTAAAATTGGAAAATGAATATCACAATGAAATACTAATAGAGATTCAAGGATGATATTTTCCCTATATTGAAATAACATCCTCCACGTATTTAATTTATTTATAATGTTAAGTCATCTGTTCTATGGGGATGGGTAATTTTTTCTATTAATAGCACCCCATCGAGTATAATTCTAAAATAATTTGAACTTAGTAACCATTGAACAGTCCACAAGATATTCGGTGATCTTATATTCAATTTAATGATGATGTCCCAATCATCAATAACATTAAAATATTCCCCTAATTTGATTGTGATAAAGGAATCACCTCAGATATCTAGAACTAAAAAAATTACACATGCCATTATACGAATGTGTTATACATAAGGGTTGTAGTTATTATAATATATATCTCAATGGTATATGAAGAAAGTTATATACCTTCCATAATGAGTTGGATTATTAGTAGTTAACTAAGTTGTGGATAATAAATTTGTAGGCCTCCTAAAAAAGGATACCAAAAGTGGAATATTTATGAGAACAATCAATTTATCTCACAAAAATAGTATTTTTGTTAAATAAAATAAATAAATTCATTATCATTAACTATTAACTGTAGAAACATATAGATAATGTTATAATAGTTCAAGAGAATCAAAAAATATCCCTTTACCATTTGAATATCCAGAACAAAACACATTGAACTTTTTAATGAATTTGGGATGACCATCTTCCAATAATAGGTGGAACATGTTTCGTATGATTTCATTTTTGAATGCATACATAAAAACAATCCTGATGAATAATTAGATCGTAACATCAAAACCTTAAAACATTTGTAACTTTTGAATCATAAGAACATTAAAAAATAACATCAAAATAAACATCATACATAATTAATAGAATTATATTCCTGATATAATGTGCTACATGATATGTATATAGACCTTATAAAACATGATAGGTGCATAACATAATGAATGTCCCTAAAAATTAAAATTGAAATAAAATCCATATACCTTAATTATCGACATCCTTCATAAACATTAAAACATCTGATATAATAAATAAATGATTTTAATATTTCTATTAAATAGATATAATTATATATATCATATCCATATATGGTTTTTAAAGACATTTTAATAAATTTTCATTAATAATTCAATGTTAATACCTAATTTCACAGAATAACCAAACTATTTTTCATGTATGCATTGATTATTAAATATTAGTTCTGTTATATTCATCATTGTTCAACAATATACATATTTTTTTACCACAATATAAATATCATATATTTTATTTATTTATTTATTTAGATTAATACATAAAATTTAGATATCGAAAATGAAATACATTATTTATGAAGATGGTATGTCATATATATGCTTAATTCCATTTTCCAGATGGAAAAAATAAGTGAAATTTAAATAATATACTACCATTAATGAAATATATTTATGTCATATATATAACATTTATTCAATAAATTTACCCTAATTACCATCTATTCAAATAGTAAGTGAAAAAAGAAATCATCCAACATCATGTGTTGCATGTTTTTTATTTATACAAACGATGTATTCATATTTCCCACATAATTGAAATTGAGATGGTGTGTGTGAATTCATAATTTGAAAATTATAATAATGTTATGCATAATGTATATATTCATTTAATATATCCTTATTAAAACCATGTAAAAATTAAAAAACTCTTCAAATTAGTTTATGAAGTGGGGGTTATTCATTTACATGAGAACTGTTATTGTTTTATAATGCGTTGGAATTTTGGAATTATATTATTATCTAATAATTATAACAATATCAAAAAAATATTTTATAAATATTAAATCCATCATTTTATACCATCGTGAGAGGTTGTGATGGAAACTTAATAACATCGATTCACAAGGCGTTATTCTTCCATACATATGGGTGATGCATTACATTCTTATTTGATTGATATAAATATAGATATTGGTTTTTTAATTAACAAAACTAAATATTAGTATATGGTAGATACTATAATTTTTATATAATCATATTTGAAAATATTTGAATGAGTTATAAGAAGAAGTGTAAAATGAATATTTTATAATCGATACATTATCTTCACAAAACATCATTAGAATAAACCTAAAGCCTTTCTAGATTAGCTTTATAATAAAAAACCACTCTATGATATAGGGATTTATTTATGAAAGATATTTTTTCATGATTATTTATCCAAATTTTTTAGGATGTGTGATGTGGAGAGGAGAGGGGTGGCCTTTTATTAGAGGGGAGAGGACAAACTATCAATTTTCTAAAATAGTAATGTGTACCATGGTATTTCACATATCTAAAAGATAAAAAATTGTTCAATTTTTAACCCTAAAATTAAGCATGGGCATGGGTTATCTTCTACTAGAGTAGAACCTACATATAGATTCAGGGCATCAGCCCTCTACGACAAGAGTCAAACCCTAATATTGTGTTAGGGATTGGGTCATTTACCATAAGATTCGAACTCTTATATTGAATTAGGGAAGGGTTCCTCTACCAATAGAGTGGAACCCAATTTTCATTTTTGGGAATTGTTCTTATACCACCATAGTGGATCTCTCCTTATGTGCTAGGGTAGGGGTCCTTTTTATATATATATTTTCCCTTTATTATAAGCCACTGTGGTGAGGCATGGATTTACATGAATGTTTCTTTGAATAGACATGCATGATATTGGGAATTCTTGGTGGACCACTTGGAAATCATGACATAATAATTTTATTAGAATGGGATGTGATATGAAGTTTAAATTTCTCTATCATATGGTTTTATTTTCTTAGAATATTTTTGTATCATCTTGTTCGTCTCGTATTCCCCTCTTGGAATAATTTGATCTATTTACTTTTATCATGTCTCATATGACTCCCCATTTATATTTATTTTCATCCTTCTAGGTATGTATATAACCACCTCATCTTGTTATGTTTCTATGTGTTTTGTGTCTTATGCAGATGATGTATAAGTTAGTAGTGAAAATAGATGAACATTGGGATACCCGGGTGCATTGGACCGTGTATGGTGGTTGGGGATCAGAGATTTGGAGTTGGGATCTCTCATATGTTATTTTTTAGTTTATTTTTTCATGGGATATCTTTCTAGTTAGGCATGGATTTCTATTCTTTAAAAATTAGTTTATGTTGTAACACTATTATATTTTCCCAATATATATTACATTCATGGTTTATTTCCTATATGATACATCCCTTTTTTATTTTAATAAACTTATTAATATATATGGTTGGTTTAATGAATATATGTACATAAATAAGATCCATCCAATATTATTTATTACTTTCAGCACATGTCATGAGCCCATTGATTATAGAGGTGGGATTGGGGTGGTTTCATATTGAGTCCCATTAGGTTGGGTCATGATAGATTTGTATTAGAGGTATTTCATTCCATGGAAAGGTATATGAGGTTTTCCATTATTTGGATTTTATCGGTTATTATGGACATACTGTCGATGTGACTCTATTTCATATTATAGGATAGGGAATATAGTATTCGTGTAGTTGATGACATATCCATACATCATGACTCTAACCACCACCATGTAAACTCGACATTCTTTGACATTGGTCACATGGATCAATGGTAAAAAAACCATATAGTATTTATTATTTTAATCCCCATTTTTAGTCAAAAACACATAAAATATCCTAATTTGACCATGGTACATCCTGGTTAAATTTTTAGGATGCCTCCAAGGAGATACACAACCAGAATACTGATTCCAGGCCATGATGATGATTCGATGAGTGTTGATGCCTTAGTTCAGGGGACATCGTGAGAAATTATTTATCCAGTGTGATATATAGAATAACCCCGCCTATTAAGAAGTATATTGTTCTACTTTATCAGTTTGATGATGAATGTAGGCATAATACACTTCATGAGTTCTATTATCATATTATTTTGAGGTGAAAGGGTGATCTAAATCCCCATGTGGGAGAAGATTTTTTATAGTCAATCGTGGATGTATTTTTGGTTTATGTAGACACTGAATAATCATGCGGTTATGCTGGTAGAATGTATTTCCTATAGAGTGTCTTGGTGCTAGTGGATTATATCCACCTAGATTCAGGATGAGTCAAAACTCTCAAGGTATTACATCCCAAATGATCATCAAAAATATTATTACCCCTTCTGCATAATCTGATGTTATATTTAAGGGATTTTGGAACTGTAGAAGGGAGGGATGAAAGATTTTAATTATTTCATGAGGTTCATGGACATTACAAGAAAAACCCATGACTTTACTCTAGATAAATACTTTAGGGAATTTATGTTTGAGAAGGGTATACATTAGAAACATATGTGCTATTGTGGAAACCCTGTTAATTCTCACATATAATGGAATGTTGGGGTTGCCACTACTGGTTAAGATATGTCTATCAAAGGGAATCCATGAATATATATCTAGTAGCAGTATTTATGGGGTTGAGTCATATAAAATTTGTATCAGGAACCATTTAGTAGTATGTCAGCATAAAATATCATTCAAAAAACTATCTCAGACATGTAGTTCTGTGGAATGGGAACCAAGTATGCATCTAGGAAATCCAGAAGAGGGGTGGACCATGGAATTTGATGGTAGTGGTCACGTTGATCATTATATCCAATAACTATGTGATGATGAGGGTAGGTATATTTAATATGGGTCTCTATGATAGTGGAAACTTTGTGATCATTAATCTTCAAGGGTGAAAGAGGGGTGCCACTATGGTGGTCGATCCAGAAGAGGATAAGGTTGCGATCTATGAGAAGTAATGTTGGATGTTGGATGAAATTATGACCACCTAACACCATTATCACCAATATACCAACATTAATCTCATTGATCTAGTGGTTAGGGTTATTAAATTCATTTATAAAATAAAAACTATGAACCAACACCTCACAATAAGTTTAGAGGTACAATATGAATTTATTATAATTTATTATTTTCACTTGTAGAAACATGTTTCAATCATTCCTTCATCTCTTTACTCAAAGAATGAGAGATAGATCTCCTAGTTGGTGATCTATCCCATGAACATTTCATGGAAGTTCCTACTAAGAACACTTCTTCTAGATCTTTTATCTACCAATAGTGTGATTTATCGCATAGTGGAGAGTGGTTCTCAAATGAGATTTTGATCATAACTAAGAGGTCATATAATGCAGTTTTTTATGGAACGGTTTTCTGCTCTCATATCCCATATTTACTGTAACTGATGATTAGTTAGTTTCTTTCACACATATGGAACAAGATTAGACTTTCTGGGTGAGAGAGATCACGAGAAAAAGAGAGTGGGTTTTTTCATGGTTAATATAGCTCATCACCTATTAGTATGATATATTATAACTTAAAACACTTGGATAAACATAAATATGAATTTTTTCAATCATAAATTATTTTACAGGTTTCATTTTTGATGATGTTCTAACTATACATATGAGGTGAAAAATAAGGTTTTAAATTGACTTACATCCTGAGACCCCTCTCATATCTTCTGTGTAATGTCGTGTACCCCTACTAAGAATCATGAAGTACATTCTTATTTGGAAGACCATTGAAAGATATATTTTATCCGACATAGAGTGTCCCCCTAGGAAGCATTACATTTGACTACGAAAATGGGGTATTGGGTCTTGAAACATTTTGTGGATAATCCAGGACTGAACTAGGACATGATAAAGAAAAAATAGCCCTTCATTTGTATTAATGAACTAATTGATTAGTTTCATGGTGAGTGATGTTTCACATTGATTTATCACAAGTATGTCTACTATTATTTGGTTATTTTAAAGGTAGATAGTCCGATGATAGAATTATTGTGTTTCTCTTGACAATGTTAGTTATTGATTATTCCTTTCGTTATGGAAAATTACCCTATTATGTTTAAGTATTTTTTGAACTGGATCATCTATCTATACATGGACCTATTGAATGATTTATTATTGAGTACATAGTCAAATAAATTACATCAAAGGAGGAGTATACAGAGCTCCAGAGGATGTTCTTGAAATTTAGTTGGGAGGACCAGCCATTTCATCAGCTATTAGTGTTCTAGTTTTGAATTCATGTGGTTCAATTTTATGGGATTTCATTTTAGAGAATTTATTACATATTGTCCTGTTGTAGATTTATTTGGTTATTTATTGGGATCTACCCAATAGTCTCTTAGATATTCCTAGTTTTATTAATTTGGAGGGGTACTATATGATATTTTTGGTAAAATTCACCAGGAGGGAATCTTATTTAAACTTCCTATGGTGGAATTGGTAGTTGTTTATATAGATTGAGTTGTGATAGAGATCCTTTTTCAGTTGAGGATATGGATAATTATTACTCATGTTTTGAGACTACGTGAAGAGGGTATGGATTATGTAGTATATTATGATGATCTTTGATCTCAGCACACATGCATGTTGACACAGAGGAAGGCATAGATTACATATGATTTTATGAAGTAGAGACTCCAACGGGGGAAATATCTGACTAATGACCCCTATATGGTATCAATAGTATTCATTTTGAGCTTGTATAAGAACTATCTTCTAGAAGAAACCTTTTTTTCACATAAAATATGATTCATAGATATATATTCACACCATGTTATCTAAAACTAAGATAAAGGAACTAGATTGAGTTACAATATGAATAAGAATTTAAAATATTTTAAACACATTTTAAGGTAAATGTGGATTTATATTCACTTAACAAAAATTAAAAAGATCATTTAATGTAGGATGATTCTATGAAGTTTTCTTCCTCGCAACAAGCCCAAAATGGGAGAGGGATTTCTATTTTCATTAATCGATGGCATCAACTCCTCCTCTCATCCATCTTGTGAGATATTCCTAATTCATAGGAATTAATTGTGAGTTCATGTGTGACTAGATAACCTATGGATTTTCACCTTATAGATTTTAGGAATCTGGGAACCATGACATTATTTTATAAGGAAGAATTATTTCCGTACTCAAAATGTGTGAGTTGGTGATGAGAGTGTTTCAAACATCTCATTTCCCTATACATGTTGGTGTAGGGAAGTTTTATAGGGGCCATTAGTGTTGGTTTTTATGGACTGGAATGAGGTGGAGTATGGATGATTTAATCTCATGTATATTCACCAATCTATGGTTGGATGTAGAGCACTGGGTTCAAGTAAGTTTAATATATTCTATTGACATCATAGTGTTGAAATGTTAGGAAATATTCATTTACATTGTGATAGGGATTTCACATATAGTTACATTCGATGACACCATCTATGTGATTGTTTAATGACATATAATTTCAAGCAACTTACATACTATCAGGGTGTAGAGTTTGGTCATGTGTCTAGGGAGGTTGTATATACAAAAGAATGTTTCCGTTCATAGGGTTACATCAATGACTCTCTCTAACCATGAGGTGCAGTTCGCGACATAGTTGTCATGAAACCTGAATGGGGAATTTGAGAACCAAAATTGGATGAGTACAACCATACACCCCCATGGATATTGGAATATAGAGTTCATTGTCTATGACATAGAAAATATGTTTAGGGATTTAATGTTATAAATAAACTAGATATGAGATCATCACATGAAATTTGTTTTGTTTGGGTATAATAAAAAAACCATTATACTATTTTTAGGGAACCATTAAAGACCATGTATAAGAGATTATGTGGTTTACCCATATAGTAAACTGATAATGGTGACACATATATTATTAGGCTATATATGTTTTAGGCTACTACAAAGAGTATCCTTGTAATCCATGAGTGGGTGGGGACACCCAAGAGTATGAATAAATCTTATGCATATCTATGTCTTAGTCCATTGATGTTTGATAAGAGAGACCATGTTATCCTGATAGTTTCACCATGATAATGATTTTAGAGGCTATTTCTTAGAGGAATGTTATCCACAAGGTTCATAAGGAAATTCATGAACTTTTAAGGGGTTGGTAAATTCACCTACCACGTCACCATACATCCAATGTAGGAGTAAGTTCATGACATCTTCCATGTGTTTTAGGTGAGGAGATACATACATAACTAGATACATGATATTGATTGGGGAGATCTAGACATCAATGATGGATCCAAATTCATGTAGAACCCAATGGAGATTATGGAATATAAGGACAATATCCTACTTGGATAGTATTCTCTATTGGTTCTTATTTTTAGGATATAACAGAGCATGCATGAGATCTCTTTATTGTGGAATATCCTAATGCAGGATCAGTATCCCAAACATTCTTCATAGTTTTCTTTCGTGGCTGAAATTAATGAATGATATAATAATATGGGTACTATTTTTGACATTATAATATTTTGAAATATATCTTGAATTTTTTTAGAGAAATTCACTAATATAAAACACGATTTTGAGGCCCCGTGTTCTTAGAATAAATTTCATAAAAATGTTAAATATGTTTTATATCACAAATGAAATGGTATTTTTTAAAATAACTATCCAAATATTAATGGGTGTATCTAATCCTGAATTTGATACAACAATAGAATCTAGATTGTTTTGTTTTCCCAAGGTATGACTTTAATTATGTTGGAATTGGATATTTAGATAAAGCGCTTATCGGTATGTTTTGTTAAATTAAAATTATTTTTTAAAATATTTATTATTTTTTAAAATAAGCAAATCTGATTTCCTCTAAAAAAATTATTTTATATAATGTCACCTGTGTTATCAAAATAACCCTAAAATTGATGAGAGGAGGAGCCATAATTTTTCATTTGTGAATGGAGATATTATGATGTTGATCCTCTAGAAGAAGGTGATTTGGGGAAAAAATAATGCAACAAATATCCCTCCATCATTTTACAACAATTTTCTCCACCATAGATAAGTTAGAATAGTTGTTTAACTCATTATATGTGGATTTACAGAATTATCATTAAATTATTATGTATTATTCGTTCCTCTTCCTTAATCACTGATTATTTTGAGCCTCATCACGTTCCCAAAAATTTTGTTAATTTATTTATTCGATTAATTATCATAATACAGTGTTTTATCACCTCATATATTCAAATTTTTTATTTATCTTCCATGAAAACTTGGATAATTTTTGTAACACTTAATTATGTTATTTTCCCCAATGACCATTAAAATCATCATCATTGGGATATTAGGTCATGATTCGACTATTTCTGGGAAATATCAACTATGATTAGACCCCTAGATTTATAGCATATTTATATATAATGAATGTATCAATGAATCGAGGATGGATAGGGATGCTTTGTTTGATTTGGCTGATGATTTTATATGGTACTGTGATACAAGACCAATTGATGATGATAGTAGGTGCGTGCAGTTTGTGGCAGACCATCGTGGATCGAGTGAGACTGATTTCTTACCACACAAGGGCCAAAATCAATGAATGGAATCCCACCCAATATATTATATGAAAGAATTTTTTAAATAATTAGTAACAAAAAATGATTTGAATTATCTGTAGTGGATTTATTAGTCTATTAAAAACCAAAATGCACTCTATATAGTCTGAAGAACACATAATTGTTAGACACCTCTAAATAAAAGAAAGTGTTTTCAGGTGAGTTAAATATGATATACCATATGGGACTCCTAAATTAAATTTGACTTGGTGATGAAAAACACCCATCTGCCCTGTGAGTACACATAAACTAGCTTAGAATTGAATAAATACAGTGTACATGGTCATAATCAAAGTGTATAGACATGGATATGAGAATAGGCGGAACCTGAGTGGTTGAGGAACATAATGCATCCCCCTTACATATCATGTAGGTCTACATAGTTTATATGCTACATAGTATTGATGAAATTATCCCTGAAGCGGTGTGGGACCACATATCAAGTAGGCCCCCATACACGCCAGAAACCCTAAATTTTTTACAATATTCTAACTCTTATATATCATTTATTGGAGTTTAATTTTATCCAAGGTGTAAACTAAACCGTGTTTTTTCACATAGAACATGAAGGTTGCCTTTGGTATATTTTGAGATACTAAAAATGATTTTCTATGTGTAATGATTCTTTAGATGACACTCAATGATGGAAGTGATTAATTGAGATCATCTGAGTTTAACCCCTTTCGAGGATAGGGACCCGGTCCTCTATCTATCCATCATTATAGTCAAACTGAACTACAGAATCAAGTCATGGATCCTCTACCACTAGAGTGGATCCTTCATGGGGAGTTATGGAATGGAACCTAAACCACTAGTGTGTAAACTTCATTTTGAGTCAGGGCATGGCACTTCTATTTCTAGAGTGGAACCCTTATGTGGAGTATTGGCATGTTTCCTCTACCAATATAGTGGTAGCCTCCTAGGGTTTCAAGGAAAGGGTCTCCTACCACTATATTGTAAAATTTCTACTATACTGTGAAATGGTTCCTAAACCTAGATATTAGGTCCTATATACTATACATTATAGTTGCATGGCATGGAATCACATGGATGTTTCTTCAGAGAGAAATGTGTGATTTTGGGTTTCATTGATAGACCTCTTGAAACTGATGGAACAATCTTTTCAAGGGTTGGGATATCAGATAGAGATACCTTATCTCTATATTGAATGTTTCTATTAGAATCATATATCTTTATCATATTGTTTTTCATTCATTCCACGTTTTCTTGGAGTTGAGTTTTTTATATCAATTTTTTTCTCTTGCTAATCCCCCTACAGCTTTCAGTACAACCAACTTTTTATGTATATACTCACTCATGTGTTAGATTTTTATGCACATGTCATGTCTTATTTGAATGACAGGCATGTATTCATTGACTAAAAAAATTATTGGGGCACACTAGGGTATTATACTACCTATAGTGGTCAGGTCTTAGAGATATAGATATATGATTTATTTTCTTTTACTATTCTATTTTTTGTTAGGTTGGGACATCTTTCTAGTTGTGTGTTTATTTTAACACTTTTATTTTCATTTTATGCAATCATACTCTGGTATTTTCCATAAATTAATTATATGGATGGTTTAAGCTCTAAATGTTCCATCATTCATTATTATTCCTCAAAATTTATTCATGGATATTTTTGGGTTTGTGTGTAAAGGTATATTATGAAATGTCCAAAAATATTATTTATTCCTGTCAACATTTATCATCCTCCCATGGACAGTGGGGGAAGGCTTCGTGTATTTTCAGCTTGAGCCCTATTGTGTCTACTCATTAAATTGACCATCCAATGTTGAATGCTTTAAGTGTGGAATGTATGGTAATTATACAAATCAATGACCTATGGAGAAATATTATAAAGATAATTAGCATGGTTGTATGGGTATTTGTTTTTTTAATAATAAAGATACTACATATAACACATGATAGGAATGAATTATCAATGTATAAAATGACAAAACATAGTTATTGATTGGAGAGGAAAGTGGGATGATTGAAGTGATTATGTGATAAAACTAAAAACATATGTTATATTAATCATGAAAAATATAATTACTATTAAATATATGTTTTTCCAATAAGAATTTTAAAATCGTGTTGAATGGTACATATGGCCTAAAAAGTGATGTAATTTTTAGGTGACATTTTTATTAAGGGATGAAAAACCTTAATATGTTCTTGATGATGTGGAAATGGTGTTTAGTTTTGGAACATATATTGTTGATATGGGTAAATAAATAAATATTTTATTGATTCCATGATAACTAATATATTATTTGTGGGAAAAGTGATTTATATTGTAATAAGTGAATTTTACCACAATATTGGATTTATGGATTATATTTGATAATTTTTGTTTTTATTAAATAAATGATGATGTATGTATGTTTTAAATATAGTTTTATGGTAACTATGATTATTAAAATGTTTTATGAAAATATATTACTAAGGTGAAAAAATATTTTTTATGTGATAACTATGAACTACCTCATGTTTTCATGGGGATTAATGATAAGATAAATTTGGATATTTAGTGACGTTCTTTCTCATGTTTATTAATTTCAATATCCTATAAGTGTCATAGGTTTAACTATTACTGAAATGTTATAAGATGATTATTTGTTTGGTTTTAGATATTGATACACTACATCAATATGTAAATATTTATCAATAATGGACAACCACTTTTGACCTTCATTTTAGCTATGGACCAATGGAATGACTTATTATTATACTATGTATGTTTTGAAACATTAGTTATTTGTGTATAAAAGTAATTAACCTTAATTTTTTTTGAGAAGGAAATGGTGTTAATGTCGATTGAATAAAAACTAAAGGATGATATTTTACATATAATACAAAGGATGAAAATCCCGAGGTATGTGAATCCCCATGAAATACATGATCATATTTGGTTGGTAGCCTATATATAGGCTCTTACACTATCTTATATCATGTTTAGGAATTGTACCATGTGTCTCTCCTAAGGAATTATATACCTGATCTATCAATTATTCTAAACTAATAGGTGGTACTAGTTGATCATGATATTTAATATGGGGAAAAACTCGTAGAGAATTTAGAAAAAAATAGAAAATTTCTAAAAATCAAGGCTATGTACTTAGTAATTGTTTTGTGGGGAAAAACCAATTTGATGAAGCTACATGGGATCTTAAGGAAACAATGAAGTAGTTGGATACTTATTTTATTATTTTAATGTATGAAATTTAGGGAAAAAGTTATTTTAAAAGGGTAAATTGTGACACCATGAGATTTTGTAAAATACTTATTATTAAATAAATTTATTCATTTTGATATTTTACATTACAAGAAATAATGTGTTTATCTACTTTTATATTCAATAATGTGTTTATCATGGTTTAAATACCACATGGAGATTAATAAAAACATGACAATATATTATAATATATTCATTTAAAATGAAAATCATAACATATCTGTTAAAATTGGTGGTATAAATAAGAATAAAACAATTATTAAAAAAAATAGTATATATATTGAAAAAATATGAATTATTTGATAAAAAAATGGAAAATGAAATTGAAAAATATTTAATGAATAATTAAATCATTTTATAAAATAATAATATAAATAAAAAAAACTTCCTCAATAAATAAATCAATACAATTTTAGTGAATTAATTTAATGAAATTTATATAGTATATATTCAATCAACAATTTTACTCTTATATTCGTTATCTTCTAGATAACTGATAAGAAAAATCCCAGTTTTACTCATAAAATTTTATTTTTTAAATAATATATGAGGCATTTCATGGAAAACTAATTTGAAAAATAATAGTTGTAACATTTACAATGTAGTTACCCATATCCTAGTTACCTAAAGCTGGATATTGATTAATTACATTTGATTAAGATATAAGAAATCTGATCTCGAATAATCGAATAGTTTAATATCCTTAGAAAACTGGATACAAAAAAGAATCTTGAATTACTTGTCAAAAAAAATCTCTATGAATTATCTATTTCCATCTATAATATAATTGAATATCTATCATTGTATGATTCATGTAATGGTTAGAATGGAATCAAACCTAGAGTGAGATAAAATTATCAACAAGTGATATTTTTATTGGAAGAATTCATGAATCAATAATCATAATCACTATGTAAAGGTGCATATCTAAAAAACCATTACATTCAATGAATAAAATTAGAAATAATTAAATCAAGATATAATATAAATGTGCAAATCTCATGGATTACAATCCACAAGGAAAGAAAATCAACTGAAAAAAATGTATGAAATTAATAAACTATAAGAGAGGGAATCCATGGAAAATATTAATGTGAAAATATAATTGAATATAATAAAAATATAAATATAAATAACTGTGTTGAGATGGTATGTGAAGTATTATATACTCTATAATACCAAATTTAGGATCAAAATAATATAGATACTGAATGAATTATCTAATAATGATCAAAATACAAGAGGGGGTGAATTGTATACTTTAAAAATTATTTTGGAAATTTTACAGTTGGTAAGAAACCTTTCTATTGTTTAACAAGGTTAAACAAAGTAAATCAGAAAACCTTCAGTTCCACACACTTGCTTGAATCTAGAAATATGATTCCAAGAATGTGATTCCGTAAAACATGTTTCCGGAAAATGAAACTTAATTAAAGTTTAAAAAGATGAAAATTTAACCTCAAAACGTATAGAATCTTACTAAGTTAGAGTATGCAAGAATAATGAAGTATAAGAGAGTTATACATTCCTCGACAATCAAAATACAATGGAAAACTTAAAACAAACAAGTAATAAGTAGTAATTATTTTAACCTAATGAAAATGGTATCTAACAATATTGGATAATGGTCCCTTGATTTATACTTTAAAGAAAGTCTGTCTTACCCCCACTAGGATAAGCCATCGATACGAAGATCAGAGACTGTCTTGCTATCCCCGAAAGCCCTCAACTTCAAGGTAGTCAGGACCTCTATAATCTTCAGTAAGGAAGTCTTCGAACTTTAAGGTTATTGGAACCTCTGTCTTCCAATCCCCAGAAGCCATCGAATGTAATCAGCATCATTTGGAGTCGTACGAAGAAAATCTGAAAAAGGAGTTCAGTACACCCAAATAAAGAGATTTTCCCTTTATAAATCACTTCAATAGCATGTAATCTCTGGATTCATAGAACAGTATTGAGCTCTTCCAAATGAGCATCTATTTATAGATACAACTCCAATGGTTGGCTCCCTCCTCCAAAGATCATATTTTTCCTTGAATTTTGGAGGGACCTACACACGTGTCACTAAAAAATGGGGTGTTAATAACTGAATGAACGACATCATTTTATAAAAAATACAAGTGTATGAAAAAATATACTTACATAACCAGAATTAAATATTTAGAATGTTTGAAAGAAAATTTTTTTAGTCTAACCAAAAACATATTTGGTGTCTATAATACAAGGATATTCGGATTCTATATTCTATGGAATTCATAAAAAAACTCTATATAATTACATATTATAAATTTGTAGGAAATTCTAAATCAAGATTCACAAGAATTTGGAACCTGAACTTACAAATTTCGGAATTAGAGTTCATGAGAAATCAGAGTCAAAACTCAGAAGAGTTCAGAGTCTGAATTCAGAGAACTCAGATTCATAACTCAGAAGAGTTTGGAGTCTATATTTAGAGAGCTCTAGGTCTGAAATCAGAAGAGTTCAGAGTCTGAATTCAGAAATATAAGGCCCTAGACTTAAACCTTTATTAATATTGAATTAAATGAATAATTCACATTGAGGATCTTTTTAGGTTTAGAGTTTTAGAGAATTAGAACATAACTACTACATCTCAAAAGATTACAAAGTAGACACTTCTACTAAGTTTCCATAGAATAAAAAACTCTTAAAAAGAAACATGTCTAGTTCCATGTTTTATATAGCATGACGTTCCCTTGATCCCATCCATGACCCTATTCCACATTTGGTCCTGTGAAAAACATTTCCAAAAAACATGGGGTGAGCATAAAAATTCCAGTAAGGGATATAAAAAGAATTAAAACTATCAGTTTATCAAAACAACAAGTAAACCATGTATACTTTATCAAAGTAATACTCTTCCCCTTTATGAAGTAGTAAAAACTCTTCACTAAATAAAAGATCATTACATACCCTTTTGTAACCAAAATATTACCATAAAACCCATAAAAAGATCACATAAAATATAAAGGTAACTTGGGACATAAACATAATTAAGTGGAATAACCATACGGTCTACTTCCACACATATCACTTAATGGAATAGCCATACGGCCAAATTCCATACATACTTAATAGAATAGCCATACGGCCGACTTCCATACCCAATGCATTGGAGGTTATAACGTAACCACCCGTCCTTGTATTCACGGTACCACCTGTCATATGGTTTATCATGTAACCACCCGTCAAATGTCCAAGTACCATTATAAAAATCAGAAGACATAAAACAAATATAATGGAAAGAAAACATTTCCACACTTTGATCATAATATATCACATAAATATATTGACATAACAATTCCATTATAAAAACCATTTTCAATACAAAAATACATAAAAGAGTATATGGTATTTATTTCATTTTAAAAAAACGTTATGGCTTGTTCAGGAAGCCAAAGACAAATAATACTCGCGGCGGCGGAAAAGGTCATTGTCACCGCGTACGTTAAAAGAAACATTCCTTTTTGTCATTTTTAAAACGCTTCGTAGAAAAAGATTCCTTTTGTATAAAATTAAAAGTCAAAGGGGTTTAGACACCATATAAAAGAAAGTTGTGTATAAAACGAAATATGCCTCAATGAAAGGAGATTGAGACGAAGTCCCTTGGCTCGGGTCCGATTTGACTGATCGTTCTTTAATGTACTGAATAATAAACTTGAGATAATTTCTACGTGATTAAGAACATTCTTCAAGTTCATTATTACTTTTATATCACTTATTATCATTTTATAAACATTATGTAATCATTTATGTTAATAATGTTTGTTTTGTCGATATTTGGTTCTTAAGTCGAAAGTGGACTTCATACAATTACATGTTGTTCATGTGGTCAAAGGTTCTTTATATCCAGAATGAAATTCCTGAATTGGATATCATTTATATCATATATATCTAGCATATACATGTATTTATAATATCACGTAATCATTTAGAGGTAAGAAATGAAATGCACCGTTCATGGAGACGGTAGGCCGTACGTACGCATGAACGCTACTTTCATTTCTATGTCATTTTAATGGAATTAAAAAAAATGAGAGGTATGTATATTTTAATTCCAGAATTATACTTATCATTTATATGTAACATACATTATATATATCCATTATAAATATGTACTTATAATAGCACATTACATTTGGGGATAAGAAATGAAATGCACCGTTCATAGACACGGTAAGCCGTACGTACGCATGAACGCTACTTTCATTTCTATCTCATACTTTAATGGAAGGAAATAATAATGATATAAATGTATATTATAATTCCAGTATAACATCATATATAATAACTTTAAATCCATCCTTTATACATCCCACATATGGCATTAACGAATCAAATCACATTGAGGGGGCGGTAGTCCGCACTTCCTAAAATTAAATTATCGTGTTTACCCACAATGGAAACCATAATGGTATACCACAAATGAAAAATAAAGAAGCATAAGGAAAACATAAACATTATATATATCATATATAAATAGAGTGACATGTTAATGTCCACCATTAAAGGTGATTAATAGAAGATTGAACAATCATCGTTTCGTGAGGTATAAATTCGCCAACCACAGAAAAAGTATGTTCTTTAACCATTAGATGTAGATGTGTGTATGTGTAACTCGAGATCTTCTTATAGAAACATCCTACTATATTTACTATACTAGAGTTGTTACAAAATAAATGAATAAAAAGAGAATAGGGGGTTGGAGAAGAAAAAAAAAAGAACACAAGTGAAGACATTACCTTAAAATCGGGTACCTCTCTTAGATTTGTGCTCAAAGGCTTCCTTGGGAAGACTTCTACCCAATGTGAGGCTTCAAGGAGTAAGAGAGGGATGAGGAGAGACAAAATGGGCAGGGTTTGGCCAAGCCAAAGGCTTTGGAAGTGTGGGTAAATAGGTAGAGGTGGGGGCCTTTTATAAGAGGAGACGAGGGGCACTCTTGAAAAGTAACGAAATGACACTTTATTATAAAATGATATTCAGATTTAAGATGTCCCACATTAATATAATTCGCGGATAAGGTGATAAGGGTTCTAAATATACCCATCCAATAGGTTTTCGACATGTTTAGGTCATTGATTTTACATTATCTTTTCATTTTATTTAATTCCATTATTAATGAGGTAATCGCTGCATCATCATGAAGTCATAAATAATTTAATATATTTAATTTCAAAAAATTATAAAAAAAACTATCATGATGTAGGAAATCATTTTAGATTTCTAATTAATATTTATAGTAAAAAATCTGACTTGTATAACCCCATGTAAAAATTGTTTTAGTAAAACAACTCATGTTTGTGTCATTTTTACTTTAACATTAAATAAAATGTTATTTATGACATTTCCCAACCAAAGTGGCTCCATGGGGTCCCCAAGTTGACCCATGGATTTTTTTGGTCGGCCATGACACATCCAATAATGGTAGGACATGATTCATGTTCATTTCATATTATTAAAAAATTATTTTTACCTTAAATTACACTAATTACCTCTAATCGCGATTAAAAACTTAAAAGTTACTATTCACCAAAAAAATTTTAATCTCATTGAACCACATTTCAATTCTTAATGACAACCATGTATGTCGGATTTTTGAAATTCAATACACAGAAGTGGTAAAATTTCATTTAAACGAAAAATCAGTTTTTATAAGTACCACTTAGTGGTTTCACTATTCATCAAAAATTGAAGTTTATCAGAAAAATAACAAAAATTTACCCTAAGCTATATTTGATATTATGAATTCAAAAATGAATTCTATATTAAAAAATTCAAAACATATAAGTCACATTAATTAATTTAATAATTAATTCCCGCTGTCATGACAAATAGCGTGTTTTTATGAAACAATAAGTATCAAAAGATTGACACTAGTTTAAGTCCGATTTCAAACTGAAATTAATTCCAACGACCACTATTGGATTTAATCATATAAATATTTTCTAATTTCACTTTAAAACCAATTCAAAAGATAATCTAATCATATATATAAATTATATTAAAAAGTGGTTTTGAATTAAAATACAACATTTTACACTATTCATTAAAAAATGAACTTTATCGGAAAGATACCAAAAATTTACACAAAGTAAATTTTGATGTCCCGATTCTGAAGAAGAGTTTTATTTGGTCCAATAGAATGTATAAGAGTGAAAAAAACTATATTTAATGATGGTTCGCCATCAAAAGGCGATAAATGAACCTTTCTTGAAAATTAGGGCATATATGCCTAAAATTGAATTCTTTTTGTATTTTAAGCCTTTATCTTTTATTAGATAAAAGTAAAAGAATTTAAAAAACATATATAATCATATTTTAGTTATTTATATCTTTTCTCGCCAATACAATGGATATGTGTTAACAATCATTTAAAATAATATTTTTTTATTACTAGTGTGCAACGTAAGATTTCAATGAAACTCTTTGATGTGTATCGGGTACTCTATCAACCATAGCAACCCCTTTAAAGTAAAATTAATATTTAATTCGTAAATATTAATAAATATAAAAATTCGTTATTCCTTATTTACCTAGGATGTTACATCCTTCCCCCCTTTTTGGAATTGCGTCCTCGCAATTTTATTCCCTTATCAAAATAAGTGGGGGTATTTATCCCTCATAGCATTTTCAGATTCCCACGTTTCCTCTTCAACCATATGGTTTTTCCACAAAACCTTTACCTAGTGGATTAACTTATTTCACAACACTTACTCTCTTCGGTCAAGAATCTATACTGATTGTTCTTCATAAGAGAGGTTCTCTTCCATCTCAACTACCTCTGGGCTCAAA
This sequence comes from Viscum album, assembly GCA_963277665.1. Lineage (NCBI taxonomy): Eukaryota > Viridiplantae > Streptophyta > Magnoliopsida > Santalales > Viscaceae > Viscum > Viscum album. The sequence continues at coordinate 1,879,638,238 of OY728130.1, forward strand.
ACATGAGATGAATCTGGCATATACTTCCTCAACATCAAAACATGAAAAACATTGTATACCTGAGATAAACTCGGAGGTAAAGCCACTCGATAAGAAACTAATCCAACTTTCTCCATAATTTCAAATGGTTCAATGAACCTTGGACTCAGATTTCCTTTCTTACCAAATCTCATCACACTTTTCCATGGAGAAACCTTGAGAAAAACATGATCACCAACCTCGAAAGATAGATCCTTCCTCCTGTTATCCACATAACTATTCTTCCTTCTCTGAGCTGTTCTCATGTGTTTCTGAATCAACTGAACTTTTTATACCATCTCTTCTACCAATTCTGGTCCCATCAACTTCCTTTCACCCACTTCATCCCAGAATAATAGAGTTCGACACCGCTTCCCATATAATGCCTCAAATGGTGCCATCTGTATACTGGAATAAAATCTGTTATTATAAGATAACTCAACCATATAAAGGTGTTTGTCCCAACTTCCCTGATAATCCATAGCGAAAGCTCGTAGCATATCCTCCAAGGTCTGAATTGTTCGTTCTGACTGCCCATCTGATTACGGATGAAAAGCTGTACTAAAAATTAATTCAGTACCCAATGACTTCTGAAGGCCTTTCCAAAAGTTAGAAGTAAACCTGGGATCACAATCAGACACAATGGAGAGAGGAACTCCAAGTAACCTGACTATCTCTTTAAGATACAAATGGTAAAGCTGATCTATATAGAAAGTATCTCGTATAGCAAGGAAATGGGAAGATTTATTCAAGCGATCAACAATAACCTAGATTGCATTATTACCTCGAGATGTCTTCGATAATCCCACAACAAAGTCCATGGATATATTCTCCCATTTCCACTCTGGCACTGGTAAAGGATGAAGCATCCCTTTTGGTAACTGCCACTCTGCCTTAACCTGCTGATAATTCAAACACTTTACAGTAAAATCATCAATATCCCTTTTCATTCCATCCCACCAGTAATACTCTCGCAGATCTCTGTACATCTTAGTACTGCCAGGATGAACTGAAAACGAGGAACTATAAGCCTCACATTACAGCTCATTCTTCAACTGTGAATCACAAGGCACACATAATCTCTTCCCAAACCTCAAAACACAATCATTATCAATGTTGAATTCAGGTAACTTACCCTTCTGAACCAACTCTACCTTTTTCTGTGACTCACTGTCTTCCCTTTGTGCTTGCATAATTCTATCTAATAGGGATGATCTCACTGATACCTGAAACAAAAAAGAATAACTTCCTGCACCAATAAATTCCATGCCAAAGCTCATCAAATCTTTAACCAAAGGATCACGTTCCAAACACAATATTGTTAATGAAGCATTACTTTTTTGACTCAAAGAATCAACCACATTATTTTCTTTTCCCAGATGGTAGTGAATTGTACAATCATAATCCTTGATTAATTCCAGCCATCTCCTCTATCTCATGTTCAATTCTTTCTGAGTGAATATATGCTTTAAACTTTTGTGATCAATATATATTTCACACTTTACTCCATACAAATAATGCCTCCAAATTTTTAAAGCAAAAACAACAACTGCTAATTCCAAATCATGTGTAGGGTAATTTACCTCATGAGTTTTCAACTGACGTGAAGCATAAACAATTACCTGATCATTCTACATAAGGAAAAAACCAAGTCCTTTTAATGAAGCATCACTGTAGATAACAAACCCACTATTCCTGGAAGGAAGTTCCAAAACTGGAGCATTCACCAATCTTCTTTTCAACTCCTGAAAACAATCATCAGATTCTTTTGTCCAGATAAACCTAACACCCTTCCGAGTTAGCTTAGTCATTGGACTAGATAACCGTGAAAAAATTTCAACAAACCTTTGGTAGTAACCTGCCAAACCAAGGAAACTACAGATCCCAGTTACATTTGTGGGTCTTGGCCATTCTTCAACAAATTTTGTTTTAGAAGGATCAATAGTTATGCCATCTTTTGAAACAATGTGACCAAGGAAAGAAATTTTTTGTAACCAAAACTCACATTTGCTGAATTTTCCATATAGTTTATTTTCTTTTAAGGTTTGCAAGATAACCCTTAAATGACTTTCATGCTCCTCTTTACTTTTAGAAAACACCAAAATATCATCAATAATAACAACCAACATTTTTCACCTGATTCAAATGAGCCATCACTGCAACAAACTATTTTGTTCTGATTCTGACCATCTCAGGATACTGATTTGAAAGGTCATTTCCCTCTGTATTCCTTCCCATAAAAGCTGTTCTGTTTCCTCTATGAAAAACCATTCTTAACAAAAATGTCTCAGATGAAGCAACACGGTAATCTTCAAATGCTATATCATTTCCAAAAAAAATTATTTTTGGATAATCATTTAATAGAATTATAACTCCTAAATTTATCTAAACCAACCTCTGATACCAACTATAAGGCCCCGGACTTAAACCTTATTAATATTGAATTAAAGGAATAATTCACATTGAGGATCTTTTCAGGTTTAGAGTTTTAGAGAATTAGAACATAACTACTACATCTCAAAATATTACAAAGTAGAAACTTCTACTAAGTTTCCATAGAATAAAAAAACTATTAAAAAGAAACATGTCTAGTTCCATGTTTTATGTAGCATGAATTTCCCTTGATCCCATCCCTGACCCTATTCCACATTTGGTCCTGTGAAAAAACATTTCAAAAAAACTTGGCATGGGCATGAAAAGCTCAGTATGGGATACACAAAGAATGAAAACTATTAGTTTATCAAAACCACAAGTAAACCATGTATACTTTATCAATGTAATACTTTTACCCTTTATGAAGTAGTAAAAACTCTTCACTGAATAAAATATCATTACTCACCCTTTTGTAACCAAAATATTACCATAAAACCCATAAAAAGATCACATAACATATAAAGGTAACTTGGGACATAAACATACTTAAGTGAAATAACCATACGGTCGACTTCCATACATATCACTTAATGGAATAGTCATACGACCAACTTCCATACATACTTAATGGAATAGCCATACGGCCGACTTCTATACCCAATGCATTGGAGGTTATAACATAACCACCCATCCTGGTATTCATGGCACCACCCGTCATATGGTTTATCACGTAACCACCCGTCAAATGACCAAGTACCATTATAAAAATCATAATACATAAAACAAATATAATGGAAAGAAAACATTTCCACACCTTGATCACAATATATCACTTAAATATATTGACATAAAAAATCCATTTTAAAAACCATTTTCAATTCCAAAATACATAAAAGTGTATAAGATATTTATTTAATTTTAAAAAAACATTATGTCTTGTTCAGGAAGCCAAATACAAATAATACTCGAGGCGGCGAAGAAGGTCATTGTCACCGCGTACGTTAAAAGAATCCTTCCTTTTTGTCGTTTTGTAAAACGTTTCGTAGAAAAAGATTCCTTTTGTATAAAAGTAAAAGTCAAAGGTGTTTATGCACCGTATAAAAGAAAGTTGTGTATAAAACGAAATATGCCTCAATGAAAGGAGATTGAGATGAAGTCCCTTACCTCAGGTCCGACTTGACTCGATCATTCTTTAATCTTCTGAATAATAAACTTGAGTTAATTTATACTTTCTTAAGAACCTTCATCAAGTTAATTATTACTTTTATATCACTTATTATCATTTTATAAACATTATTTAATCATTTATGTTAATAATGTTTTTTTTGTCGATATTTGGTTCTTAAGTCGAAAGCGGACTTCTTGCAATTACATGTTGTTCATGTGGTCAAATGTTCTTTATATCCAGAATGAAATTACTGATTTGGATTTCATATATATCATATATATCTAGAATATACACGTATTTATAATATCACAGAATCATTTAGAGGTAAGAAATGAAATGCACCGTTCATGGAGACGGTAGGCCGTACGTACGCATGAACGCTACTTTCATTTCTATGTCATATTAATGGAATTAAAACTAAATAAGAGGTATGTATATTTTAATTCCAGAATTATATTTATCATTTATATGTAACATAAATTATATATATCCATTATAAATATGTACTTATAATAGTACATTACATTTGGTGACAAGAAATGAAATGCACCGTTCATGGAGACGGTAAGCCGTACGTACGCATGAACGCTACTTTCATTTCTATCTCATACTTTAATGGAAAGAAATAATAATGATATAGAGGTATATTATAATTCCAGTATAAAATCATATATAATAACTTTAAATCCTTCTTTTATACATCCCACATATGGCATTAACGAACCAAATCACTTTGAGGGGGTGGTAGTCCGCACTTCCTAAAATGAAATTATCGTGTTTACCCACAATGGAAACCATAAAGTTATACCAAAAATGAAAAATAAAGAAGCATAATGAAAACATAAACATAATATATATCATATATAAATAGAGTTAAATCTTAATGGCCACCATTAAAGGTGTTTAAAAGAATATTGAACAATCATCGTTTCGTGAGGCAGAAATTCGCCAACCACAAAAATAATATGTTCTTTAACCATTAGATGTAGATGTGTGTATGTGTAGCTCGAAATATTCTTATAAAATCATCATAGTATATTGAATATACTAGATTTGTTACAAAAGAAATTAATAAAAAGAGTTTAGGGGTTTGGAGAAGAAAAATAAAACAAAAGAACACAAGTGAAGACATTACCTTAAAATCGCGTAACTCACTTAGATTTGTGCTCAAAGGCTTCCTTGGGAAGACTTCTGCCCAAAGTAAGGCTTCAAAGAGTATGAGATGGATTTGGAGAGAGAAAATGGGAAGGGTTTTGCTGGGCCAAAGGCTTTGGAAGTGTGGGTAAAGAGGTAGAGGTGGGGGTCATTTATAAGAGGAGAGGAGGGGAACTCAAGGAAAGTAAAGAAAAGTCACTTTATTTTTAAATGATATTCGGAATTAAGAGGTCCCACATTGATATAATTCGATGATAAGGTGATAAGGGTTCTAAATATACCCATCTAAGAGGTTTTGGACATGTGTAGGTCAAATATTTTACATTATATTTTCATTTTATTCAAATCAATTATTAATGAGGTAATCGCTCCATCATCATAATGTCATAAATAATTTAATATATTTAATTTCTAAAAATTATAAAAAAACTATCATGATGTAGGAAATAGTTTAATTTTCTAATGAATATTTATAGTCACAAATCTGACTTGTATAACCCCATGTAAAAATTGTTTTAGTAAAACATCTCATGTTTGTGTCATTTTTACTTTAACATTAAATAAAAAGTTATTTATGTCATTTCCCAACCAAAGTGTCTCCATGGGGTCCCCAAGTTGACCCATGGATTTTCTTGCTTGGTCATGACACATCCAATAAGTGTAGGACATGTTTCATGTTCATTTGATATTATTAAAACATTATTTTTACCTTAAGTTACACTAATTACCTCTAATCGCGATTAAAAACTTAAAAGTTACTATTCACTAAAAAATTATTTTAATCCCATTAAACCACATTTTACTTCTTAATTACAAGCATGTATATTATATTTCTGAAATTCAAAACACATAAGTTGTAAAATTTCATTTAAATGGAAAATCAGTTTTTATAAGTACCACTTAGTGGTTTCACTATTACACAAAAATTGATGTTTTTCAGAAAAATACCAAAAATTCACCCCAATATATATTTGATATTCTGAATTCAAAAATGAATTCTATTTTACAAAATTCAAAACATATAATTCACATTAATTAATTTAATAATTAATTCCTACTGTCATGACAAATAGCATGTTTTTATGAAACAATAAGTATCAAAAGATTGACACTAGTTTAAGTCCGATTTCAAAGTGAAATTAATTCCAATGACCACTTTTAAATTTAATGGAAAAATATTTTTTAATTTGACTTTAAAACCAATTAAAAAGGTAATATAATCATATAAATAAATTATATTAAAAAGAGGTTTTGAATTAAAATACAACATTTTACACTATTCATTAAAAAAATAACTTTATCGGAAAGATACCAAAAATTTACACAAAGTAAATTTTGATGTCTTGATTCTAAAGAAGAGTTTAATTTTGTCCAATACAATGTAAAAGAGTGAATAAAACTATATTTAATGGCGGTTCTCCATCAAAAGGCAATAGATGAACCTTTAGTTAAAATTAGGGCATATATGCCTAAAATTGAATTCTTTTCGTATTTTAAGCCTTTATCTTTTATTAGATAAAAGTAAAAACATCTAAAAAACATATAAAATCAAATTTTTGTTATTTATATCCTTTTTTGCCAATACAACGGCTATGTGTTAACTATCATTTAAAATAATATTATTTTATTACAAGTGTGCAACGTAAGATTTCAATGAAACTCTTTGTTGCGTATCAGGTACGCTATCAAACATAGAAACCCCTTTAAATTAAATTTAATATTTAATTAGTAAATATTAATAAATATGAAAATTATTTATTATTTATTTACCTTGGATGTTACAAGAAATCATGGAGTCAGAACTCAGAAGAATTCATTGTCTAAATTCAGAGAACTCGGAGTCTGAACTTAGAAGTGTTCAGAGTCTTATTTCAAGAAACTCAGAACTTAAAAATAGAATGATCTTAATCTATGTATTATATTATTCCATGTTTTTTATTTATGAAACCTAATTTTACACTTATACAAGGAAATGAACAATAAAAAATATGGTAATGAAAAATTTCCTTGGGGGAAGAAAATTTTCCTTATGAAAGTATGACATAGGCAAACATTAAATTTTCCTTCAGATAAGGTGTTTGTGATTTTCATAACATCAGGATTGGTAAAGTAATAAGGAAACCATATTGACTCAACAATCTCCCTTGGAATTATGGAATGGAAAACTCATAAAGAAACCTTATTGGCTTAACAATCTCCCCCTTATTGGAAAGAACAAACATCCTTACGAAAAAGAAAATAAGGACATAGAAAATATTTCCCTAGACTTTGAAAATAAAACATATCTCCATTGTAATATGGGAAAATATGAATACGACTAGATCCTCCTTAGGCTTTGTAACACTAAGGATCGTATTCTAGATATCTAGAATGATATTTTTCATTATATTGAGTACAGAAATATTTTTAATGAAGACTCCCCCTTAGATAAACTCCCCCTTTCATAGGTATATTTCTTCTTTACTTGGTATTATTTTTCCTTTCTCCCAATTTTTGATTTTCAAAAATAATTTGAAGGAATGTATAAGAAATTATGGTACCTATATGATATTTAAAACACATCCAAAATCAATGAAAAAAATAATTTTATTGATTAGAAATAATTTGTACAAAGAAGAAAAGTACAACAAAAGATTGGATTCAAACACAATTATCATTCATTTTCCTTCGGCATCAACTTCTTGACTATAGTCTTCAGATTTTTAAGCTTCTTATGATCTTAATCTCCTCGCTTAAGAATCTAATCCTGATCCTCAAATTTCTTCCCTAAAGCATTGATTCATTCTTCCAGAGACATAAGAGCCTCTTCCTAAGCCTTCAGGAATTCTTCCTGCTTAACAAGATTTTCTTATATTTCAATCTGATGATCTCTTTCAATCTTACAGCTTTGGGAAATAGAATATAACTCTGTATTGAAATATTTTACCTCTTGAATCCAAGAATTCTGTTCATGGGTTAGCTTTTCTTCAATGATACTTGTGAGATCCTTGACTTTATCATCTTAAATGCCAAAAGCCTCCTTGACAACATCTTGGAACCCATCAAACTCTCTCAAATCTTTAACTGTCTTATTTGACCAGAAAACTATTTTTTTACTGGAGCTTTTTCAGACATCATAGTTAATGAATAAATTCTTGAAATAATCCTCCATCATTACACATTCATCCATCACCATTGATTCTGAATCTGCCTTCTAATTCAAGGTGTGTTACATCACTTGGCTTCTCGAGTCAATAATCAGAAATATCGGAATGGTGCCAACCAACTTCTTCAAATACTAGACAACGAAATCATGTCTTAGAGATGATGATTTAGAATCCGAGTGCTTTAAAGGTGAGGCTACTTTCTCTAACTCAACTACCTTCCTCTTTGATGATCCACCTGATTCCTTATTCTTTACAACAGCTTTGGTGGGTGTCTCAACTACCACATGCCTTCCTTTATCACTTCTCAGAACGGCTTCCTCATTCATGGATTTTTGTTCCCTGTTATATTTTTGAACAATTCTATCTTAACCTATCTTCTCTTTCTTATCTCCTGCCCCAGTGCCTTCAGGATGGATAAAATGATGATTAAAACTTTCTTCCTCAGACAACTTGTTCACTTATTCTTCAGCATTCTCATCCACTTTTTTCTGATCATTCCCAGGTGTAGCATGATTTGAATATTCAACTTCTAATGTTCGTATTGACATGTTCTCAGATGGAATTTTTTCACATGAAATTCTTCCACTTGATTTATGAGCTCTTCAGTATGGCCACTGCTTTCTTCTTCTTCTTGTACTACTAATTATTCTTCTCTTTCTTTCACTTTTTTCCAGAATGACAAAAAATTTGCAGTGTCTTAGGTAAAGCTTCTCATATGAATGATTTTGGTACTAGGATACTCTCAGTTGCATTCTCAGTATCCCTCATAAGGGATTGAACTAACTTAGATTCAGTCATCTTCTTCTTCAGCTTCTTTTCTTTAGCTTGCTTATCATGATCATCGGTTGTCTTCTCTGTCAAGGCATTTACATTAGTAGGATCCAAGCCAAACTATGTCTCCCCTGATTTCCTTTTTTCCTTGTCATCCCTCCATTTTTCTACAATCTCATCTAGACAGGCTTATTGTTTCATAGGTTTTGGAGGTGCGTATTGTGCTTCCTTAGCTTTTGGGGTTTTCTCTTATTCTTTTACTTCCTTCAACTTTCTCTTCTTTCCTCGCTTTCTTGATATCTTAGGTGATTCTTGATTCTTCGGAATAGCTTCAGCTTCTTCCTAAGGTAGGTGATAAAATTTTCCAGAGTCATTCGAAAATCCAATGTTCATTCTTTTCAATGTATCATCACTAATAAGCATAACATTACAGTTCATGGGCTTCGAGCTACAATAGATTTTGAATGATTCTTGACACCGAACAATTATCATGGAAATAATATCTGGGTACATGATAATCTGAGCATTCATATTTCCATTAATAATATTCTCAATTTTAATCAGAATATGTTTATCCAAATTAACCTTTCTCACGTTCACTAGAAAATCTAGGATGTACATATCACTATTCTTAAAAGTTTCCTTGTAACCTTTTCTTAGAATGATAAATCCTTGCACCGAGAGTTCAAGGATCCGACTATTTGTTGAGAGGTGAGAAATATTCGGAATATTGATATGAGTAAGATCAAGAAACTCCATAGAATTCACCTTTACAAAACATTCTTTGACATCCGGCAGTTTGTGGAAACAGAATTCATCTTCTCCTTTATACTGCACTCCAATCAAACTAGCTGCCTTAGTGTATGAAGGAGAATAGGTCTTTCTATAGCTTTTGAAGTAAAACTTCACTCTTCCATCATCCTTAATAAAACTAACTAATTCATAAAACTCTATATATAGATCCAGATACACCAAATCTTGAGCCCTGGCTTTGATATGGATACACTCTCACATCTATTCAATTTTAGGTTATTTGAAAAAATATAATCATACTATTTGAAGAAGACCTAATGCATCAAACATTCTCTATACACCTTCCACTCTAGAATAGGCTTGAAAATAGACATATCATTCTTTGATGATTCTTCTACATACATTAATAATTGAGAAAAATATGAGATGTTCTGAATGGACATAAGTATAGGGTCAGAACTTCAACATTTGAGAGCATGAGATCAATGTGGGAAAACCCTTCTAGGGTCCTTTATATAGTTGTTGGAAGCGATGATTCATCTTCCAAACCCAATAAAATGTCTGAAAATCTTTCTAATCAGATCTGATAGGTGATATGATAGCTGTAAGGAAAAAATAATAGAATCTGATCATTTGATGGTTTTAAGAAAAGCATTCGGATTTATGGAAAAGAGAAATATAAAATTTTAAAAACAAATGAAAATAACAGTGAGTAAATGATGATTATGAAAACATAACATAGGAATCATACCTTTCAGGTTTTACAGAAGATTATTCGTATTGAGGAAAAAAATTTCTTGAAGAACTTTAGATTCTGAATAATTTTGATTACAAAAAAGAAAAACTTCATTACGAAAAATTTAAGAAGATTCTCATTACGAAAATTTTTACTACGAATATATTAATTACGAAATTTTAAGAATCAAAATCATCAGTATAAAAATCCCCATTACGGAAATTTACGAAAATTCTCATTATGGGAATTTTGAGTACAAAAATAACCATTACGAAAATTTAAGTATGAAAATCATCATTATGAAAATCTTCATTATGAGATTTTAACATACATAAAATTTCATTACAAAAATTTTGAAGAATACTATTATAAAAAAATTTCATTAGGACGGATTTTGAAAGACTGATTACGAAAAAAATTCATTATGAAAAAATTTGAAAAACCGAATTAGAAAATATACTCCCCCTATGAAAACAAGTTTATTGCTATATGTAGATTGGTTTCAAAAAAAACATAACAAGGAAGATCAACTTAGGGTTATCATTTATAAATTTTGTTTAATGTATTCAAATCTATTCGAGGGTAATGATTTTGTGAAAATATCAGCATGTTGATATTCTGTTCTGACAAATTGAAGAATGATATCTCCTTTATGTGTGTGGTCCCTAAGAAAGTGATTCCTAATATCTATGTATTTTTCATGAGATTTATGTGCATAGTTTTTTCTTAAATCAATGGAACTAGTATTATAACACCAAATTTGTGTTTTGGTAAAACTCATACCATAGTCTATTAGTGTGTATTGCATCTATAACACTTGAGCACAACAATTTCCAGTTTCTACATATTCAACTTCAGCAGTGGAAAGTGCAACTAAGTGTTTCTTCATGCATGACCAAAAAACTAATGCATCTCATAAGAAAGGACAATTTCTATATGTACTCTATATATCCATTAAACATCCACCAAATTCATCATCTGAAAAACATTTTAGAACAAAATCATTTCCATAATCATGAAAGAGTCATAAATCAATGGTTCCCTTTAAGTAGTGAAATATTCTTTTCACTGCCTTTAGATTAGATTCCATAGGATGGGATTGATATTTTGCACATAAGAATACTGAAAATAATAAGTCTGGATGACTAGATGTCAAGTAAAGTAAAGTTCCTATCATACATATAAAGGATGATTGATCTACTGGTTTCCTAGCTTCATCAATATCAAGAGTGTTTGAGGTACCCATGAGAGTACTTATACTCTTAGTGTTGTCATATCAATAATTTTTATGATGATATTTAATATACTTATGATGAGATATATAGATTCCTTCTACTTTTTGAGAAATTTGAAAACCAAGGGAAAGAGTTAACTCACCCACCATACTCATTTCGAACTCATATTTCATTAGATACGTAAAATAATTAGTTAAAGATTGATGAGTTGAATCAAATATAATGTCATCAACATAGATTTTATCAATCAAAATATTTTTCTTATCTTTCTTCATAAAAAGTTCTGGATCTGCATTTCCCTTAATGTAATTATTTTGTTGAAAAAATCATGTATGTCTATCATAACAGTCTCTAGTGGCTTGCATAAGTCCATACAATGGTTTGGCCAGTTTAAAATAATGTTTAGGATGTTTTTTATCTTCAAAACCAAGAGGTTGTTCAATAAAAAATTTCTCCTGAACATAACAATTAAAGAAATCACATTTCACGTCTATTGGAAAAAGTTTGAAATTGAATAATGGTAAAATGAAAAGTAAAATACAAATAGATTCAAGTCTAGATACTGGAGTATTAGTGTCTCTATAATATATTCCTTCTTGTTGATTATATACTTTAGCAACCAATCTATCTTTATTTCTTTTAATCATTCCATTTTCATCACACTTATTTCATGAACACCCATTTTACACCAATAATAAAAGTTTCCTTAGATCTCTTTAACCAAGGTTCATACATTATTCCTTTTGAATTCAATTGGCTTGTCTTGTATAGATTTTATCCAATAGTCATCACCTAAAGTTTCATCAGTGCTTTGTAGTTCTAATTGGGAACGAAATACTAGATGTTCTAGTTCATTTCCTAAGGAGCTTATAGTCCTTACAGGTGGATTTAAATCACAGATGATACTATCACTAGGATGATTCTTTATAAACCACTGATTTTTTTTTCATAAAACCTGTTCATCAACATAAAGTAAGACATCTTCTTGGTTGAATGATTCAGAAATATCTTCTTGGACATTTTCATTATCAGAAAGATCTTCTAACAAAGGTTGATAGTCAGTTTTTAAAAACACATCCGAAAATATAGGTTGGGGTTGTTTAAAAACAAAGGGATTAGTTTCATCAAATTTGACATGCATTGTTTCTTTAACAGTGCATGTTTTTTTATTGAAAACTCTATAAGCCTTAGAAGTCATGGAGTTTCCTAAGAAAATTCCTTCATCCGATTTTGGTTCAAATTTGTGTAAATTATCATTAGTATTCAGAATTAATACATTACAACCAAAAACCTTAAACTATGAATGTATAGGTTTTCTACCATTCCATAACTCATAAATAGTATTATTAAAAAAAGTTCTAATCAAAATTGATTTATAGTATAACAATAATTACCTAAAGCTTTATCCCAAAAATGTTTGGAAATAGAATACTCACTCCACATGGTTCTTGTTATCTCTTCAGAAATTCTATTTATTCTTTCAACAAAACCATTCTATTTAGGTGTTATAGGTGATGAGCTGTTATGAGTAATGAATTTTCTACTACAAAAATTTTCAAAATATTTTTTTTGAAATTCTCCTCCATGATCACTAGGAATAGTTTTCAAAAGAAGGGTTTTCTCATTTTTAACATGGGCACTAATACATTTGAAATATGAAAAAGCTTCAGATTTCTTTGCTAGAAATATAGACCCATGTAAATATAGTTTAATCATAAACTAATACAGATACAAAATATTTCCCTCCAATGCTTCCAGTTTGTGTTGGACCAAAAAGATCCATATGCACTAACTATAATGCATCAGTGGTTGAGACATCACAAACTAATTTAAAACATAATTTATGTTTCTTTCTATGTTGACCAGGATCATAAACTATTGAAAAATCAAATCTAATCTCCAGTAGATCCTTACCTATTATTTTCTTAGATTGTTTGCATAGGTTTCTAAGATTATAGTGTCCCAACCTTATATGACACAACCCAGAATGATCTTCCATTTCACTAATTCAAGGTAGGTGTTGGCTCCTAATGTCTTATAAGTTTAGTGTGTAAACATTCTATTGCCTATTGGCAGAAAGAATAAACTCTTCCTTGGAATTGTGTACTAAGCGCATGTCATTCCCAAAATTCACTAGGTAACCTTCATCACGTAATTTAATTATGCTAATGAGGTTGTGCTAAATAACTTTAACAAAAAAACATTTGAAATAAATGTTTTCCCATGAAGATCGATATTACTCATACCAATAATTTCTCCCTAAGCATTATCTCCGAAAGTTACTTATCCTCCTTTGGTCTTGAAAATCTTTGCAAATAAGTTTTTGTTACCAGTCATATGTCAAGAACATTCACTATCCATGTACCATGCATTTCTATTGGTACTTTATTTACATTCTTAAAATTAAATGAGTTATACTTTCAGAATCCAAACTTTCTTGGATCTGGAAATATTAGAACGAAAAATCTTAGGTACCCACATTTTCTTAGACAATAAGATTTATGAAATCCTAAAGACTGTGTTTTATTTAGGGAACAATTTTTGGAATAGTGTCCACTACACTGACACTTAGTGTAGAATTGAGCACTTTGAGGAACAAAATAAATGTTACTAAAAATCCGTCTAGAACTAGTATAACCAAAACCAGAATTATTCATTAGAGGTCAGATTTGAGAATACATATTTTCAAAATTTTCCTTAACTATGGTAAAGTTTGACAAACACTTCCTCAAGGAAAAAGTTTCTGACTTCATTATAATAACTAAACTCTTATCTTTCGAAACATTATCCTTATAACTAGAGATAGGCTCGGAAAAGTTTTCTTAGAAATTAAATTTTCTAGATCTTTATAATGTTTATCCTTCCTAGAATTTACTTCCTCAATATTTTTTGAAATAATTTCAAAATCAATAATTTTCTTATAAACATCTTTAGAATGATATGAAATTTCATTAACAAGTATAAATATCCTGGAATTTTCCTTATCATACATTTTTTAACATTAGAATTTTCATTCTTAAGAATACTAGAAAACCTAGAAACTTATTCATAGGTAGGTAATGTTTTATCCTTATCAGAAGAAGATTCGTCATCAGCAGATTCATAGTATTTATCATTATTATAATTTTTATTCAAATAAACATTTGTAATAGATTCAACATTGTGTACCTTGGCCATAAAGTAATGATTTTGAATATGTAGTATAGCTATTAAACCAAAATTATTTTGTCTAAAAGATTCATAATCAGATGATTCATTTGAAGAGTCTCCACCACTGTCACTCCAAGTGTCATTAGCTTTCAAAACAATCGTAGATTTATCATTGTAGTACTTCTTTCTATTTCTCTCAGAATGATTTTTCTTTATTTCTTTTCTCTTAAGAATAGGACAATCATGACTTATATGTCTAGAACCCTTGCATTCATAACATGTCACTTCTGAATCTTTCTCATCTCTCCTTTATTTCTACTTATATCTGGATTGAAAGTTCATCTGTCCAGCTATATTGTTCATCCTTCGAGAAAGATTGGATCATTTATTTTTTTGAAGATTCACTTATAGGAGATTCCGATTGTATAACAATTTTCTTAGATTTAGATCTTGCAACTCTCTCAGAGTCTTGGATTTCATATTATTTGAAGTTGTAGTAAGAGAAACACTATCATTCCCATTCTACTTCTTAATATTGTCAAGATATCTCTTCATTCTAGTCTCATGTTGAAGAAGAGTTCCAAATAGTTCATCAAGAGAATTCTAAGTAACCTTTCTATTTTCATCAATAGAAGTTCCCTTGAATTTCCATTCAATCGGAATGATGTCTATGATATTGTCCACAATAGCTTCAGCATCTAATCATTTCTCACCCATGGATTGTAAACTATTAAAAATAGTCATAAATCTTTGTTTCACCTTGCCTATTGGTTCCCCATAAGGAAGGAAAAACAATGGTATAAATCTCTTAGCATGGATCTTCTAGTTTCAATAACTTTCGAAGTTCCAAAGTGTGTAACATCAAGTTTCTTCCACACAAAAATTGCTACTTCACAAGATGAAATTTGGTTATATATATTTCTAGTCATGGAAAAAATCAATGTGTTGTGTACCTTATAATTCATTTGATATTAATGATTTTCATGATTGGTGGAAGAACTAACTTTTTTGTCAGGAATTTTATATCCTTCTATAATCATAACAAAATTATCTACTCTATTATTGATAATAAATTTATTCATTCGATCTCTCTAATATTCGTAATCATTCCCATCAAAATAGGTGGTTTGGTGGGATTTAGATTGTCAATGGAACCGATATTGATTCATTCCAGCTTAAAGAAAATTATCTCCACAAAAACTTGTTAGTAATATAAGTTTGTGAACAAGGAAAAAATATTCCTCAGAAAGGAAATAACAGAAAATGAGTATTTCGAATAAAAAAATGAATCTAAACTTTATGAGTCCGAAAAGATGATTCTGAAAAATAAGAAGAAGATGAATTCTCTCATGAATCTAATTGTGAGATTAATTCAGATTGAAACAATCCTCTGATACCAATTTTTGAGATGGTATTTGGAGTAGGATATACTCTATAATACCAAATGTAGCATTGAAATAAAATAGATACTGAATGAAGTATCTAATAATTCTCAAAATATAAGAGGTGGGGGGCTGAATTGTATACTTTAAAAATACATTGGTAAAATTTATTGTTAGTAAGAAACCTTTATATTGTTTAACAAGGTTAAAAAAAGTAATTCACAAAACCTCTAGTTCTACACACTTTCTTGATTCATGAAATATGATTCCGAGAAATTTATTCTGGAAAAGATGTTTCCGGAAAATGAAACATATTAAATGTTTAAAAAGATAAACACTATACCTTAAAGCATATATGATCATACTATGTTAGAGTATAAAAGAATAAGGATGTATAATTTAGTTATACTTTCCTCAAAAATCAAAATAAAATGAAAAACTTTAAACAAACAAGTAGCAAGTAGTAATTTTTTTAACCCAAAGAGAAGGGTATCCAACAACCTTGGATAATGTTCCCTTTATTTATAAACAAAAAAATGTATGTATTACCCCAACCAGGGTAAGCCCTCAATAGGAGGATATGATTCTCTCAATATATCATCCCATGCCCTCAACTTCAAGGTAGTAAACACATATTTCTTCCTCATCATGGAAGTCCTCAAACTTTAAGGTAGTTGGCACCTCTGTCTTCTGATCCCCTGAAGCCCTCGAATGTAATCAGCAACATTCAGAGTCGCACGAAGCAAATCTAAACAAGTTGTTCAGTACGCACAAAGCATCAGAGTATCTCTATATAAATATCTTCAACATCATGTACTCTCTACAATAATATAATAATATTGAGCACTTTCAAATGAGCATTTATTTATAGACACAACTCCAACAGTCGGCTCCCTCCTCCAACGGTCATATTTTTCAATGAATTTCGCAGGCACCTGTACATGTGTCACTCAAACAATGGTTAGTTAGTAACAGAATTCACGACATCATTTTATAACAAAAACAAGTGTAAGAAAAAATATAGTTAAATAACCGAAATCAAATATTCTGAATGTAAGAAAAGGATATTCAAATTCTGTTTTATAAGCAATTCAGGTCCTGAACTCTATAGAATTCCGGAGTCAAAATTTCAATGAAATTTAGAATCTAAATTCACAAGATTAGGAACCTAAACATACAATGTTTGGAGTTAGAGTTCATGAGAAATTGGAGATAGAACTTGGAAGAGTTTAGAGTCTGAATTTAGAGAACATGGAGTCATAACTCAGAAGAGTTCGGCGTCTGATTTCAGAATACTCGGATGTAGAACTCAGAATAGTTTGGAGTCTGAATTCAGAGAACTTGGAGTTAAAACTCTGAAGTGTTCGAAGTATGAATTCAGAAAAATCAGATTCATAACTCTAAAGAGTTATTAGTTTAGAATTCAGAGAACTTGGAGTCCGAACATAGAAGAGTCCGAAGTCTGAATTTAGAAAACTCGGATCCTGAAAAGAGAATGCTCTTAATCTAATTATAATATGATTCTGATTTTTTAGATATGAAACTGAATTTTACACTTAGACAAGATAATGAACAATAAAATACATGGTAAGGAAAAAATTCCTTGGGGTAGAAAAATTTACCTTATGAAAGTTAAACACAGGGTAAAATGAAATTTTCCTTCAGATATGTTATTTGTGATTTTCAAAATAAGAGGACTGGTAAAGTCATAAAGAAAACCTTATTGACTCAATAATCTCCCGAGGCATGAAAAAATGGAAATTTCCCAAGGAAACCTTATTGACTCAACAAACAAAACATAAAACCCATTTATATAACTTCACAAACATGAAAATATGAGGAACAGTCATTATGGAATGAAAAATAACAAAACCCACATTCTATTTAAATTATAAACATTGAATAGAATGAATCAATAGGTGATATAATTTTTGAAGTGTAATGGATATTAATAAATAAATTATTAATAAAATAAATTACTAATTATTTGATGTTATGTTTCCAATTAAAATAATATATTTCCACCAATATGTTTTCTCAAAACTCTTTGAAAGTATATTAATAAACCCAGTGAACTAATAATATCCAACATATTCAACCCATGATATTATAGATGCATAGAGGGGTTGTTAACACCCATAAAACCAAGTCATGATTTAGTAAATAATTCATTAAAATTTAGTAAAAAATTAAATTCAATAAAAATGTTCCTTTTTATAAAATATCCCTTTTCTACAATGAATACAAATTTTTCAACTTTTCCCAATATAAAAAAATTACTTCTAATGTATAAAATAATTTATAAGAGTGATATATTATTAATGAAAAAAATATTTACAATAAATAATATGAATATTTACTGTAAAAATAATTTTCAAAGATCATAATAATGTGAATAATTCTTGGGGATGTTAATGATAAATAAAATTGAAACATGGAAGTGAATATCAATGCTAACCTTGAAAAAATAATAAGTACACCCATTCATTGTAATAATAAGGATGTTATTAATAAAACATAACAATATTATAGTATATTGAAAATAAATAGTTGTTGTATTTTAGGAATGAAAAATTAATTAAATGATTATTAAGAAAGATATCCTTTTCATTTTGAAAATATTTTTTAAAAGGAAAGATAAGTAAAAAAATTATTTTCCTTAAAAATATCATTTAAAAAAAGAAATATATTTATATATATATAATTAGGAAAATGGTTTTTAATAATAATCTTATAAACATGAAAATTATGGTTCAAATAAATGATTTTCATAATGGTGGTTAATTTTGTACCAACCATACAAGTAAAATCATTCATTTTTTAATATAAAAAGTATAGAAAATTTTGTTATTCAAAGAAAAAATATATAAATTAATTAAAAATATAATTAAAATTAAATGTTTGTAAATATTTCTTTAATAAATCATTTTTATGTGATTAATAAATTTTTTTGAAATGAATTAGAAAATTTTAATTTGGTAGATAATGCATTTATATCAATTATATAAATAAAGACGGTTTTCCATAAAATAATTTTATAAAAAAATGAAATAATATATTAAAAATTGGTATTATTACTTTATTATTCAATTAATAAGACAACATGAATAAAATTAAATAATTTATTAAGTAATTTTATAATAATCTTCTTCAGTGGAAGTTTATTAAAATGAGATTGTGAAGAAAACTCTTATAATGTAGATAATGTTAAAGTGAGAATTAATCAATGAATTGATTATGCATATCACAGTTAAATAAAAATTAAACATGTGTAAATTGGAAATTATATAATTAAATAACATTTTACATGTCATCTATGAATAGCCATTAAAATAAATAAGTAATATAACACAATGAAAAGATATTATGCGAAAAAATTCATTACAACTTGGAAATTTTCATGTCAAAGGTCCTTGGATGAAATAATTTGAATTGAAACATAAAACTAATTGAATAATTTAATATTGAGGATATTACAATTTAATGTAAAAATACATACACCATATAATGAATAATAAGTGACTAACATTTCTATATGCATCAATGAAAGTATATTTCGACGAAATCCCTTACTTGATGATATTTTTTGGTTGAGAATACTTTGTCCTACTGTATATTTATTTTAAATATATTGGATACTAATTTATTAAACATTTTAATATTAATAATTTTATATATTAACCATTTATAAAATATTATATCATATATATATAATAATAATTCCTTAATTTCATTCTTTCGGGTGTTAATTTCCATGTTTTCTAATGCATGTTTCCATATAAAATATCCATTTCTTGTTCATATTATATAATTTATCATATATAGAATAATATTGATGTAATAATTTTTATATTTATTCAACATATATAATTTAAAAACTATTCAATAAATATGAATATGATAAATATTTTATGATATGATCACGTAGAAGGTAGGTCGTTCATATGAATGATTATATTTTCTATTGTTCAACAATCATTTTGGAATAGTGGAGAGTAATATTTATTTTTCCGAAATTATAATGATAACATATATTCCATATTTGATCTTTAAATATACATTTTTAAGTTATATACTTGGTGGGGTGATGAAAAGAGAGTCACCTCACTTCGTGAAGTCTATAGTCCACATGTATATGAATTAAGTTATCATCTTGAAGTGAGTTAAAAGAAAAGAAAAGAAAAAATATTAAAATATTTTAAAGATGAAAATGTCATTAATATCATTATTATTTTATTTATATCACATATATTTATTATAATTAAACTTTATACATTCAATGTAAAATTTTAGTGAATGATGAATCACAACGCTTCGTGATGCGTTAGTCCTCCATACACAGGGATGACATTATTACATCCCTTATGGAATGGAATGATATATATTTGTATATATATATATACGATATAAGGACTCAATCAGTATAATTATGTTTTAAGTATTATATATATAATTTATGTAAATCATTATACTAAAAGGTGATAGGTGGTAATGGAAAAACTAATGACATCGGTTCATAAGGAGGTTGTCAACCCTACCTAAAACACTGATTTTGTATGGAATTTAATTGACATGGAAGTGTTTTTAGGTTATTAAATTGTCATAAAAATAACTCAATATATGTAAAATAATGAGATTATAATATAATAATTTCATGATAATAATTGAATGAGTTGAATGAAAAATAGATTAAAAATGATCATTATATAATGTTAACTCCTCTTAGAGTATCCTACATTGGTTTGCACCAATGAACTTATAATAAGAGATGACATCAAAATAATGATTCTAGAATTATTGGAGATAATTGAGGATTTTATTTTGGTAGAAATATTTCAATAAAATTAATTATAAGGTGTGAATATTATAGGATAGTCGGTGGCCTTCTATAAGTGTGGTGAGTGGGATAACTTAATTTTTTTGAGACGATTCAACTATACCCTTGATTTTATCTTTTTTAAATCCTCCAAAATGTCCCATTATCATACCTAGATTCTATATGGTCTAAATACTTCCATTAAATTTGTTTTAGAGTTGTTTAATTTCATTTTTACCCTTATAATCTCAGTTTAACCCTAAAAAATCAATTTTACCCTACCCAAATAAAATAATTTTTACTATTTTGAATATTAATTTTGCCAAAACCAAAAGGTGACATTTTAATATATTATAAAATATTTTTATTAAAAAATTAATAAAATTTTCGAAATATTATTTACATTTTTCAAAAATAATTATTTTAAACTTATCATTAAAATGAGATAAGAAATTTTGTTTTTAAAGATATAATGTTCAAGAGATAGAAATGATTTTATATCAAAAGTAAATTAAAATTTTAAAAAAACCAAAATTTTATTAACCGATTTATAATTTAATTTATTCTAATTCAATACCAATTGAAAATATATTTTAACTTAATATCTATTAAAATGAAAGTAAAAATTTAAATTAAATTTGGGAATTCTTCACTATTCATCCAAAAAATGAAACAATTTAAAAATTTCACAAAAATAAAAACAAAATAAAATTTTATATTCACATTTACAAAATAGGATTATTTAGTAAAATTTAGTTTTTTTAAATGGTTAAAATTAATAATATGTTATGATCTCAAGGCTCAACTAATCTAATTTTTTTTAAAATATTTTTTCGGAATACATTTCTTTTCATCTTAATGGATTCTTATTTCATTTATAATCACTATATAACCATAAAAATCGTAATATATATATTTAAATTAATTATTACAACTTTAATGGATATTTTAAGTCTAATATATTTTTTAATAGTATTTTAATAATAATATAGATTTAATTTAAGCTATGTGTTGCTTGAAACACAAGATAATCTCAGTGTTTCATAAAATGATTGATAAACATAGTGTATAATGCAATTAATGATATTATAGGGAATTGAATTAGTTAAAAATAAATATATTGTAACATCCTAAGTAAAATATTTTCTTATATTCTTGGAATTTCATGTCACACATAATATCAAATACATTGATCTTATTTTTGATCCTAGGGGTGTTACATTATCCCAACATTAAATAATTTGTGTTCCCACAATTTAAACGCGATCTTGGTAAACTAGGGATTGAAATTTGGAAATTCAAATTTGATAACCCAACATATTAACAATTATTAGTAAAATATAGTCTTAATAAGAGATATAGGGTAGTACAAAGGTCATATGGAATGACATATAAAAACATATCTGTGTTTTAGAATATTGGTTCAAATTGATGATGTGGACATGTAATAAAGAATAAATAATATTAGAGAGTTATTGTTGTCATGGAAATCGATCTAGTGAATGATCAATAATAATTTATGTGCTTAGATCCATAAATATGATATGATTTAACTAACCACCAGATTCATCAAATATGAATATAATAGGATAACATTTTTATTTTGAGGGAATTTTCCTACTGTTGAGAAATTATTTTACTATCAATGGATATAATGATATGTATATATATATACATTATAAATTCTTATTTCAAAATCACTATTTCAACCTTTTTTTGTTCTTTAATCAATTAAAATTTAATCCCATATTCTAATAAATGAATATAAAAAAAATAATATTTTTAGTTTTTAAGCACCAAAATTAACTTTTAAGTGATCATAATATCAATAAAATAATGACTAGTATTTCCATTTATCTCTAAATATTTTCAGAAACTAATAATATTTTCACAATATATCCAATAAAATACATTAACCTCTAATACCAAATAAATAATACTACTAATTCTGAATTGATATATTTTTTTCAAATCGTTTAAATAAAAATAATGAAATATGAACTAAAACAACACATAGGCATGTGGTGGACGCATAAACCCTTATCTTCATTTAGTAATGGGAACAAGCCTGATGAAATGTCAAAATTACATGGGTTCTCATTCAATATGTTATTTTTACGTTTTCGAAACTATATTAATATAAATCATATAACATTTCAAAAAACATGTGTTGGACAACCCTGAAATTAAATTTATAATCAAATAAAACAATTCTTATGTTTTCAATACTTATTATTTTATTTTACTTTTTTTTAAAATATATAATAATACCTTTTACTATTATTAATATTTTATAAATTATCATCTAAACCCTCATCATTATCATTACCATTAGTCATATTTTTATAAAATAAAAATTCATTTTTTCATAAATATTTTTTCCACTATATCAAATATAATTAATTACGAAATTTTATGGCCCTAAATTTCTTCCAAACTATATCAATATTGGTATACTCTAATAAAATAAAAAATTGTTTTTTCACTTGAACATATGATTAAACTTATACTCGTAAACAAGTTATGGTATCTATAACACATATATTACTTAATACACATATTCTCTGAAAACTCAACACAATAATTTGATGATTCATGATTCTTATGACCATAATAACATTAGTAAACATACTTCTGAAATTTATTTTTTCATTCAAAATACATAAATAATTAATTTTATTATTTCATCTAAGTTCATTCCGTACAATGGTATAACCATTATAATATGACATTCATTTAGATAACACCCACACACTATACATATCTTACAATAAATTTAAGGAATCGTCCTTATTACATTATATAATATTAAATTTAAGTTAAGAACTCACATCCTTTCACATGTAATAACTTTTAAATATTATAGATTTATATAATTGTATTATTATAACTACAAAACATTTCATATTTATTCCGAGGAGATACAATAATAACAGAATCCATTTCTTCCAAAATATAATACTTTTCAGATAAAAATAGTTTTCTTTTGCATGTTGTCATATCATTTAACTTGGATTTATTGTTTATCATAAACATGTGTATAAAATATAAATTTCATTTAATAACTTTTGATAAGAACCAAAAAAATAGTATGGGGTAAACAAATAAGGAATGAAAACATTAGTCCATGAATACTTGTAAACCTGTAAAATCATTTTCAAAAAGACAAACTTGTCACCCATATATAGATAAATTTTAAAAATTGAGATATCCTAAGAAACATATAGAACATAAATAATACAATAATGATATCTTGGGGAATTACTAACATAATATTTTAACCCTCTCAGATACCTTGTAATTTTTAACCCTTATGGCTAACATACAATGTACCCCTCACGGCTACCTTTTTGTGATCCATGGTAGTTACACTTGGAGAAACCACATGGAAGAACTCCAACATACACATAGTAAATGAATTGGAGGGAAATATTGGACACAACCTTCATCATAAACAATTCCATAATATTGAGAACATATTCATAAAACATTAATAATTTAATTAAAATAATGATTTTGAATTTTTTAAAAGAGAATTCTTGAAGAGGATATTAAATAATATCCCCTTAAAAATAATATAATCGGAGTGAGACATAATAATGTGGATCTAATATATATATATATTATTATAAATTCACATAATTAAAAATAATTTAAAAAATAATCATCTCACAAACAGTTTTAATACCACCTAAATAATGAATTAAAAGGTTCACCCGGTGAATGAAAACTGGGTTAATAATTCTATTACCTTGGGTTCATCTTACTTTGAACATGATTAAAACTCGTGTATAAGGGTTAAAATAGTGTTATTAATATTTTAAATAAATATACTCATTTATATAATACATTATATGATCATTTCATTACATCATTTCACCCATTAATTATTAATATTTTGTTCCTTCTTGTATTTTAGGTGTATTCTATATATGATTTCCATGGAGAGTTTATATCTGATTTTAAAAGCGCATTAATATAAAATTACAGAAGTGGAATGAAATAGTATTAATATATTACTAGAATATTAAATTATTCAATAAATAATTTTGTTTATATGATATCTGGATGAATGATTAGATAAATATTTAGTGATATCAGTTTAGATCATTTTGAGGGTTCTTTGATAATGACAGACACGTTTCATTTTATAACATAATATTATGTATATCTGTTCACTATAGATCATGAACTAAGATATATTATACACCCTAAATTCTATTTCAACAACTAAAATTGTATTATAACCTATTTCAATGTAATTAATGGAAACTAAAAATGCATCGTCCATGATTTTGGTAAATCAGAACTTCATAGATAGTGTTTTTATTTTTTATAATAAGAATAAGAGAATAGGAAGAAAAATGACACAATTTTTCCATAAACATGATTAAAAAATTATTTATTTAATAATATATATTTTATTCCTCTTTTAAAATGAATGGATAATCGAATTTAATAAAATAAAAAATTGAAAAGAAAACACAAGAAAATGAAAGAGGATATTTACCTCTTGATCTATTTTCTTTGAGAACCTCTTTATGGCACTTTGACTAGTAATTTGGTTAGACGACTAGGTCATGGACGTGGGGAATGGGTTTGGGAAGAGTATTTTTCAGAACATAGGCATGATACATGGGTTGAGTGGTGTAAGAGGAGGGGGGGGGGGTGAGGTTGGTATTTATAATAGAGAAGAGGAGGGGTTTTACATTATTTTAATCAATAGATTAATATGTTTTCTCTAATCATGAATAGTCTTTATTAATGTGACCGAAATAATTAATATTTACATGTTAGTTCAATCTAATCCCTGACTCAGGATGGTGAAAAAATTCATTTATTTAGCACATTTTCTTAATTATCATATTTCACTATTCACAAAAATAATAATGTATTTCATAAAAATCACAAAAATTAACACTAACAATTTTAAATGTGTAGAATTAATAAATTACATTGATTATTTATTTTAATATTAAGAAAATTATTAATTTAATTTTTAAATAAAATAATATTTTATTCAAAAAATAACAATTTTAAAACTATAAGTGATTTAATATCATCTTGAATAATTAATCATGTTCTCTTTTTCATAACCATTATAAAAAAATTGATAAAAATAAGATATAATATTAATAAGGCCCACACTATTTGTCATATAAATTTTCATAAGGGTATGTTATTATTCACCAAACAATAAATTTGGTTCTATCAGAATCCAAATAACTTACTGATCACAATTGTAGATGTCTATTTTTCGAAATACAAATCATATAATTTGAAAAATTATATTTAATGGAATGTTTATAACTTTATAATTTAATAAATGTGCCATTATTATGAAACTCTGTGTTTTAGTAATTTCATTAATTATATTTGTATGTCCTTGGGAAGTAACATTCTCCCTAACTTCTTAAAATTCCATTATAACAACCTTTTATTTACATATTAAATAAGTGTGGGTACCTTTCCCTCATATCATTTTTAGATTTCCATGTATCTTTTTCAACAATATGGCTAATCCCAAAAAACATTACCAAGTAGATAATATTTTTCGGTAATAAATTCTCTCTTTGATAAAGAATATGAATGAGTTTTTCTCTATTAATGTGGTTCTCTTCTAGAAAAACTGATTTTGGGATCAAGACATGAGAGGAATCTAGAACATACATTCTCAAAATAAAAACAAGAAAAAGATTGAATAAATGAGATATACTTAGAGAAAAATCCACTAGGTTGGTGTTTGGTCCAACATTCTCTAGGAATTCATAATGTACAATGAACAATTGACAAATACTTCCTTTCATACAAAAATGAATAACACTCTTCCCTTATGAGATTATATGAAAAAAATGATCTCCTATCTCAAAATAAATTTATTTCCTCTTATATTTAACATAAAATTTATTTATGCTTTAAGAACCATCATGTTTTTTTGGATCATCTTAACTTTTTCAACCACTTCCTCTACTAATCCTTGTCCCATCAACAATATTTCCGCAACATCATTAAAAAAAACCAGAGTTTGAAACTTCTTATGATACAATGCCTCAAAAGGCGTTATATATAATAGAATGAAAACTATTATTATAAGAAAACTCAACAAATTAAATATGATGATAACATCTTCCCTGATCGTCCATTAAAGTATTTTGAAGGATTTCCTCCAAATTTGGAATCGCTTGTTCTGACTTCCCATCTGATTGAGGTTGAAAAATTATACTAAAATTTAATTCTATTACAAATGATTTTTGAAGGCCCTTTTAGAAATTATAAGATAACTAGAGATCCTAGATAGATAAAGTGGAACGAGGCACTCTATGTAATCTATCAATATCATTATGGTACATTCCAGAAATCTAATCCAATGATATTTTTTTATCAAATTTGAAGTAAATGTGTAGATTTAGCTATTTAATCAATAAGAACCGAAATCAAATTTTTACCTTTTGAAGTATTTTGAAGCACCACCATGAAGACCACAGATACATTTTTGCATTTTCACTCTAGCACTACAAAGGGAAGAATCATCCCCTTCTGTTACTACTTCTCTTATTTGAAAAATGTTCATGTAAAACATTTCATTGTAAAATATGCAATATCTATTTTCATTACATCCAAAATTTAATACTCTTAATGGTCTATGAACATCTCAGGTCTACTAGGATGAACAAGAATATAGAGAACTATGATCTTCCAGGAACAAATCATTCTTTAACTGGGAATCACAAGGCATACTGAATCTTTTCCCAGATCATAAAATAAAATCATTATCAAGCTTAAATACTGGAAACATACTCATTTAAACCAATACTACATATTTATATTGCACATTTTCTTCCTTATACACTTTCATAATTCGATCTCATAATGGGGACTAAACTGAAACCTGAATCAATATTGAGGTATTTCCAACACCAAGAATTTTGATGAAAACAATCCTCAAATCATTAATCAATGGAACATGTTCCCAATGTAACATGGTTAATGATTCATGATTCTTTTAAATCATTGAATCTGCCATTTTTTTAGATTTTCTTTGATGGTAATTTATAATGAAATCATAATACTTTATTAGTTTCAGCCATCTTATTTTCCTCATGTTTAATCTCTTTTGAGAGAATAAATACTTTAGACTTTAGTGGTCAATATATATATATTTGAGATTTGTCTCCATATAAATGATTCCATAAAATTTTAAATTAAAAACCAACATATGATAATTCTAAATCATGTGTGGTATAATTTACCTCATGGTTATTTAGTTGTATTACAGCATAAGAAATTACCTGATCATTCACCATTAGAACAAAACCTAGTCCAATGAATGACGAATCACAGTAGACATGAAAATCCACATTTCTGGAAGGTAGATCCAACACTGGAACATTCACCAATATATTCTTCAATTAATAAAAAAATATCTCATTCTTCGGTCCAAATATATTTAACACCTTTTTATGATGACATAGTTAGAGTTATATAAAACCATGAAGGGTATTTTTACAAACTGTTGGTATTAACCTACTAATCTATGAAAATAATGAATTTCTATAACATTTATAGGTTTTGTTCATTAATAAAACATATATTTTCATGTATTATAAAATATTATTCCATCATTAGTTTAAAATATCCCTAGGAAAATAAATCCTATGTGACTACAAATCACACTTTCTGAATATTCCGTATAATTTATTTTCATTTAAGGTTTACAAATCAACCCTTAAATATTTTTCATGGTCCAATTTACAATCAGAAATCATTAGAATGTAATAAATAAATATAACAAAAACATATCTATTATCTCATGAAATATTCTATTTATCTCATCATTGGATATTGGGTGTATTAGTTAACCCAAATGACATACCAACAAATATATAATTCTCATATCTATTATGGAACATAGTCTCCCAGATTTCTACTTCATTTACATTCAACTGATGGTACCCCGACCATAGGTCAACCCCAAAAAAATACTATTCTCTATGGATCTGATCAAACAATTCATCAATATGAGGAAAATGAAACTTATTTTTAATAGTGATGTTATTCAATTCTATATAATCAATTATAATTCTCATGGAACGATATTTATGTTTAATGATATAAACAAGAGTACAAAATTTTGAATTCCTAGGACGAATGACACCATTATCAAGAAACTCCACCAAATGATATTTTAATTCATGAAGATCCCTTTGAGTCATTCGAAAATGGGGTTTTGAAATAGGATTATCATAAAAAACTAAGTATATTGTGATATCAACTACACAATCTTATTTGACAATGGGTATCACATTAGAAATAAACCTAAATAAAATCATTTACCACTGACACATCATTAATTTGAATAGTTACTTTGTTTTCAAAAATCTGACGTAGATAACTATCACTTCCATATTTCAATAGTTTCTCTACTTCTTGACATGTAATCAATTGTATGGGATCAATATTTTATAAAAACCCAAAAACATTCTTAAAAAATCTTATTTAACTCTACAAAAAATCTTAGGTTGATAAAAAGAATGTAAATCCACTCCAATAATGACATTAAACACTATTAAGGGAAAATTGAACATGGTTTTTGGGTATTTGCTTCCCACAGACCCCAATACAATGTTTATTATAATAACTCTTTAATGTAATATTCCCCATTATTGTTTACCAATACGTTCTGATCTCATTTTTGAGGTGATATTTTCTATTTACCAAAAAAATTATTAGAAATAATAGAATGTGTACACCCTGTATAAAAAACATTAGAATAATCCATCTAAAAAAACAACATACACGATATAACATTATGGGATGGACCGTCGTATGCTGATATAGTCACAAAGGCTCTCACTACACCTTTCATCTTATATTCTATCATCATTACATCATTTACATCACTCTTCACTAGACATTTTCATAATGAAGAATCTCAACACATTTAAAAGGGATTATATTTTTCTTATTAGGAGTAGTTGTAAGATTATTTTCCTTACAATCTAAGGCCAAATGTCAAAAAATTACACAATAAAACTAGTTACTATATTTAGTAATGAATTCCCCATGGTTATTTTCCATACTTTTCAGAAACTAGAAATAGTAATTTCATTCCATTATATTTTTTTTGATTTTGTGTTACCAATTAATTCTCTCTAGACCTCTTCATCTCCATGTTTCCTAAGTTCATTTGATAATTATAAAACTCCATTTCTACCCTCTTAACACATAAAATAAAAAATTTAATATATTAAAACAAATATGAATACAATTCCCATCGGTATATTGTATTCAATCCTGAGTAAACACAATTTAGTTTTCTATCATTATCCGGAATATGATTTGGAGCATAACTCAAAATTCGGCTGAATTTTTCATCATACAGAACCACTAAATCATCCTATTTTTTCAGAAATATTATGAATTTTATCTCTATAATAAGTCAAACAACCTTAGTTAAATATTTTTAATGAAAAATACTTTTAAATTTATCGCAGTCTAAGGCTTTAATCTCTTCTCTATCCCAAATATTCATGACCATTGAAACCACTGATCGAAATCACCTTCTTAACGATAAAAAAGAAATAATTACCTTTTTATTATCCGAATATCCCATAACATAAAATTTCTTTTTAAGAGATTTAATCAATCCTTCAGTAACTACTGGGTTAGAAGATCCCTTAAAAGTTGGAGGGTGTTTCCTCATAAAATGTTCCACTGTCATCATGTTATTTTTTTTAGATCCAGTCATTCTCATTCATGGACGACACCACCTTTTATTGGATGTTTCAACTAATAAATTACTATCATAAAAATCTTGGATCCAATTCCAACCATTCTCATTTTTGGATTCAAAAATAGTTCATCCTCTCGGTTCCTTTCATCTTTAGCTTCCCAGTTTCTGCTTTGGAAACCCATTTTATAATAATCATATCACAGTCAATGCAACATTGAAATCATTAAATGATATATCATTTCAAATTAATCATAAAGTAAAAATGATATATCATATTCTCTTAACATCATCCTAAGCCCTAATTTTATCTAATATATCCTTTGATATCCACTATAAGGAAGGAGACATATTAAGTTACATAATATTGAATTTTAATAAAGATCTCACATCCTTTAAAATAAAACCTATTTTCCTTGAAAAATATTCATAACATTTTTCGTGGATTTATTTTTTAACCTACATATCCTTATAACTAGTGAAAATAATTTTAAAACATGGGTTAAGAACAAAAATCATAGTAAGGGTTATAAAAATTAGTAATGAGCACATTTTTCTAATAATATTTTTAGACTTTTTAAATCATTTTCTAAAAGATATAACTTTCTCCCATATATACATACTTTGTGATACTTTTGATTTACACAAGGTTTCCACAAAACATAATGAAAATAAATAGAACCAAAAATGTTTCATGGTGAATAACATACATAATCATGTAACCTTTTCATCTAAATTATAATTTGTAACCCCTGTGGGTACCTTCCAATGTATCCCTCAGGACTACATTATTGGGTAACAATCACAATTACACTTGGAGTAACCGTGTGGAAGACCTCCGAATTACATATAAAAAATAAATTGGTGAGAGATATAGGTCCCACCCATAATAATACAAAATTACCAGAAACCAAGACATAACCATACAACTTGAATAATTTCATAAAAACATTGAATTATGAATTTTTTTAAACATAATTTTAAAATGGAATTTTAAAACAAAATCCCCTTAAAAATAGCATATAATATATGTGATACATAATAAAGTAGATATAATATAATTATGAACTTTAAAATACACAAAATCGAACATAATATAATATATATTCATTACAGAATCATTTTAATACCAAAAATTAATGATGAAGATGGTTCAACCAACGAATGGAAATTGTGTAAATAATTACCTTACCTCAGGTTCATCATCATTTACACTTATTTAAAACTCCATTATAATGGTTGAAACAATGTTATAAATATAGTATATAAAACTATTCATGTTTATAACATCATTAATTAAAATTTAATAACATTATTTCACCATTTAATTACATGTGTTTTGTTTCTTCCATTATTTCGGGTGTGTTCTTGATATGGTTTCCACGACTAGTTTGTATTCGATTTTCTTTTCATTTGGAAATGAAATTACAAAAAGTTTAATTTAACGGTATTAATGAGTTATTATAATAATAAATTATTACATAAATATTTTTGGGTATATATTATGCGGTTGAATCATTGGATAAATCTTAATGCTACCCCTTTATATCATTTTGGCGATACTTTAAAAATCATGAACTTTTTTAATTATAGAACAATATTATATGTATATATTAAATCAAGAACATGGAAAGGGATATATCATAATATTTAAAATCTTATTAAACCACTAATTTAGTTTTATAACTTGTTTTTAATGATGTAATGTAATTTTAAAACACATCATTCATGATTTTGGGAATTCTACACATCGTAGACGGTGTTTTTATTTTTTTAAAATAAGTTAAAGATAAGAGAAAGAATGATGATGAATTTTATCCATACAAATGATACAAATACAGAATATATATAATACTAGAAATTTCTATACTCTTGGAAAATGGGAGAATAATACATTATGAGAAAAGAAAAATTTTAAAAGAAAACCCCAGAAAATGATAGATGATCTTTACCTCTTGATCTATTCTCCTTGAGATCCTCCATAAGGCCCTTGGTTTTTCCATTTTTGTGAGACTAGTAGGTCTTGGAAATTGTTTAGGGTTTTTTCATGAATATATTATTGAACATATACAACGATCAATATAGGAGTGGTGTGAGAGGAAGAGAGGGGGGGTGAGAGTTGTATTTATAGTGGAGGAGGGGAGGGGTTTTAAATTATATTAAACAATAGTTTAATATTTTTTTCCAAGACTACGAATATTCATGATTAATCTGACCCAAAATATTAATAACCACATGTTAGTTTTAATGAATTTCCATTTACATCGTTCATGACTCAAGCATGATGTAAAAATTCATTTATTTTTCATATTTTGTTAATTGTATTATTTATCTATTCACAAAATATTCATGTATCTTTCAAAATTCCTATAAAGTAAAACTAACCATTTTTCATCATTTTGAATTAAAAAAAAATCTCAATTTTTTTAAAATAATTTTCTAAATATTATTAATTTAATTTTTAAATAAAATCATATTTTTTTTAAAATAACAATTTTAAAATTATAACTGATTTTATATCACGTTGAAAATTTAATCAAGATCATTTTTTAACCTTAAGAAATAATAATAATAATATTCAAAAGTCATAAGGGTAATATTACTATTAATATTACTATTCATAATGGGATCTTATTATTCACAAAAAAAATTAGTTGGTTACATTAGACTCCAAATACCTTACTTCTTATAACTGAAGACTTATATGTTTTCAAATTCATATCATAGAAATGGAAAAGTTATGATCATTGGTTATTTTATAATTATATCGTAAATAAAAGATCCATTATAGAGAGACTCATTTTAATTAATTTGATTAAATTTATTTTTAAAAACATGGGGTGTTATTTTAAACTATATATGGATCCTTACAGTGCGATTTATTTCATTCCAGGGAACTCTTCATATTTTCTCATAAATTCATTGATTTATGCACATGTATCCACACATTAAACATTTTCAATTTCATTTGAGACACTTTATTCTCTTTATTTCCACATTTTAGACATAATAATAATCAATCATTCTTTATTTCATTAACACCACCACTTGATTACATAGAAACATTCATCCTTGTAATATTTGGTGATTCAGATTGTTTGTTAATTTATGGGTTATTAAAAATATATTGTGATAAATGAATATAAATAATCAAAATATCTTACACACTTCTCATCATCCCATTTTGTTCTCATATTCACCTCATTGTCTTTCATGTTTGTTGTTATCATGTTTTATTTGTGTTTCTTTCATTGACTAAACCCAAAATAAGCATATTTTGATTGAAAAAAATCATAGTGGAAAAATGAAATATTCATTTATAGGATGTCAATAATATGACACATTATTTCAAATTTAGTAATCATTTGGTTTTACCAGGGTCCATTATTGTCATCGTCTATACAAACCCATCATAATGGGATTTAATTAAAATGTGAATTAAAACTTTATATCCCTTAGGAGTGTAGAACAAGGGGTACATTAATGTCAATTTTCATGCAACATATGATGATTTGGTCAAGAAGATGTTACCATTTAAGAATTATTACCCCTAGGTACCTATGTCCCCAAACATCTTACACTCATAGTATCTAAATAAGGATATATGTCATAATAAATAATATATTATTTAAAAATTAGATGATATTTCTATATATATCATCAATTTTATTCATGTGTTTGGTTTCGTTCATCTATGTTATCAAAAATATACTTCCTAAGGATTCTACTAAAAATTCTCTAATTCTATCTATAGTGACATGAACCCTAGAAACCTAGAGTCGATGTATGATTTATTACATTGGAATAAGATAAAAGGAATCTCATCTTTAAGAACTATATAGTTTATTAGCCTTGGTAAACTTTATATATACTTGAGTCTTTCATTGAATTTGATAATGAAAATTAAAAAATATTTTACATGAGAGTAAATTTAATCCATCTATTATATATATTCATAGAAATCGTAACACCATCTATTGAATCTTTAGAAAGGGAAATAATAAGTGTGATGTAAAATTATCAGTAATGGATATGTACGGTGGAAGAAATCACGAATCAATAATAATAATAATAAATATGGTAAGGTAATTAATTCGAAAAAATGGCATGTAACCAAAAAAATGAGAATGAATTGCATACAAATAAAATATCATTGTTAACGTCTCTATTATAGTAATAAAAATATAATAGTAAATAAATGACAACACATTCTATATCATCAATAAACTATGAAGGATGTCCATATAGAGATAATATCCATGTTAAAACATCAGGGATAATAATCCTCATAAGATGGTAAATAAATGAGCCCATATTCCAGTAAAATACATTTATTATAATTACATGATATGGAATACAAAATAATTTATAATAAATGACAAAACACATATTATATTTAAATAATAAACCTAGAATGAAATGCATCCCGATATAATATAATTGTGAAAATATCATTGCAAATAATTACAGAATTATTAATGAATGAAATTTTTTATAATCATAGATCATAATTCCTAGAAAAATGATAATATTACCATCAACATAAATTTGTAAGATAGATTAAATATATTGGGTAGAAACCCACTAAACTAAGGCTACCAGAACTAATTTGTTCATAGATTCTACTGATACATCAAGGGGATATCATTAACCAAGCCACACCCATGTCTTTTATGTATAGAGATTTTTTATACATAAAATAATCAATTTAATTCATCAAATATGTTCCTTTTTCATCAAATATTTTTATTACATAAACAATGGAGATTTATAAATATTTCACCGTATATAAATATTACATTAAATTTTGAACACTATATGTACAAATGATGTATGGTATGAGAAATAATTTTATAGATTATAACTAATATGGGTATTTATTAGAAATACATTGTCCTATGATCACACATATGTGAATAATTCAAGAGAAAGTTAATAACATTAAAAATGAAACATATAAGTGAATGTATATATTATACATGGTATAAATATTCATGAACCATTCAAATGAGAAATAATTATGAAATAAATAAAACATATCCCCGTTTTATTATATTTAAAATAAATGATTTATGTTATTGATGAATAAAAATATATTTAAAATCATTATAAATGAAAATATCGATTTAATTTTGGAAAACACTTTTTAAACCACATATCATATAGAAAATCCATCTCCGTAAATATTAATTTAAAACAACTAACTATTTATTGAATTATATGAATAAAAATTCAATAAAAATAATCACGTAAACATGAAAAGTAATATTTAATTCAATATTGTTCATAATTGTAGGATATTATTTCCATGTCGTTTAAGTTAAAAAGAATATTCATTTTTCCTTATAAAAAGAATATAAAATACCATTTTTAGGAATATGAAAAGAATATAATTTTGAAACAAAATTACAAATGAAGAATTCGGAAAATTTTATTTAATAAATAAAATTTTTAGGTTAAAGAAATTTTATAAAACATTTTGTATAGAATATTAATTTTTCAGAAAACATTTTTTCAACCCAAGATACAAATGATGTCATATTTTCTAAGAAACACATTATCAAAAAATGTTAGCACCATGGAGTTGAAAATGGTACTATTAAATGAAAATATGATACATAAGTATTTGATAATAAAATTAAATTTCTTACTTGATAATGTTAAATTAATTTCCATTAATCGAAATATTAGTATATACAATCATGTTTAAATTGAGACAATGATGTGAACCCTTGAAAAGATCATATCACTGATGTGTGGAATATCCAGTTAATAGATCATTTGTAGCAAATAAAAATATTTATAAAATACATTGAGAAACATCACAAGATAATAAAAATTCATTATAATCATTATCTAACAACACCAAGTACAATAATTAAGTAGTATAATATAGTGGAATGAAATTGAGATATGGAATTCATTAAGACTGGGTACATTTCAAGTTAAATCGTATTGGATGAAATAATTAAAATGTGAACTAAGAAACACATTAATAGTGGTTTTTTCATTACATTACATGTTAATGAAGCAATTTAAAAACAATATAATAGAATTTTGGTTCATGACAATAAAATATAACTTAATGAAATGAAATTGACAAAAATAATTATACTACAAGATTTTGTTTGATTTAATATCATTTATCCAACTATATAGTGGTTTTAATCTTGTAATTATTTTATTCATGAACAATATTAACATTTATAAAACCATATATTATTATTTTATGAAATATTATCACTTATTTGTTAATAATCATTCATTAATTTCATTGTTTTGTGTGCTAATTCCCATGTTTTCTCATGCATGTTTCTTCATGAAGGATCTGATTATTTCACATATTATATACTACTATAATATAGAGAATAATTATTATTAAATAATTATCATATTTATAAATAATAGTTAATTTTAAAATAATTCTTGAAATAATTTTATGAAAAATTACGCATTTTATGATCTAGAAGACTATAGAATGTATGTACCATGACTAACATTTCCATTTTTCACTCATCACTATAGAAATAAACTGAGTTTTATTTTATCATTAAATAATGATCATAATTTCATATATATCATATTATTTTATAAATATACTTATATAATTCATCAAAGTTTTGTAGTGATAAAAAGAGATCCACATCACTTCGTGAAGGTTGTAGTTCTTACATACAAGAATAATTTTGTAGTCTTTTAGTGAGTAAAAAGTAAAGAGTGAATATTATCCATTAATAATTATAAATGTTTGATAACAATAATAATTATTTTATATATATCACATATGTTGATTAAATGTAAACTTATTACATATATATAATTTTCAAGTGATATAGGAAACATATCACTTAGCTGGGTGGTAGTCCACCATACAAATGAGTGAAATTATCATATCACATACTCAATGTAAAGTAATATATATATATATATATATATTATAATGACACCATTAGTAAAATTATTATATATATATCTTAAAAATACTTTAATCCATAATCAAATTTAAAAGTGTGTGGTTGTAAGAAAAAATTTATGACATTAATTTGTGAGGCAGTAGTCCACCACATAAAAATGATGATTGTATAACCCATTTGATAGAAGTAGTTGCAGTTTTATTTCATTACCATTTCAAAAAAATATAAATAAATGAATAATAGTGATTTTATTATATATTAATTGTTTAATAAGAATTCAATGAGGTGGAGGAAGAAATATAAAAAATGATCATTGAAGGATGTTATATCACCCCCGAGTATCCTCCATTAGATTTAATGAAAGGAGTTCCTAAGATGAAATTATTCCAAAAATAAAGAATATAGTATGTGATTTTGAAATTTGTGAAGTGATTTTTTAATGTAATTTATGATTCTATTTCATTTGAATGTGTGAATAAAAGAGGATATAGGGTGACATTTTATAAGTGAGTTGACTGGTTCACATTGATTTCTTTAAAAGATTCATTCATACTAACATTTTATCAAGAAAAAGTCCGTCAAAATGGGTAAATCTAAATCCAATAAATATTATGTTCTTAATATGTCTATACAATTGGATTTGTAAAATTTCATAGAAAATTTTAAGAACTTTCTTAATTTTACTTCCAATAAATCCATTTTGAATATTGCTTTGGTAATGAGGTTTTAATATTTTCACTATTCTTATTGAAAAAATAAATTTAACATTATTAAAATTTTATTTTTCATAATTAAAAATATGGAATCAAATTTTCCAAATTCAATTCACATAAGGAAAAAATTTTATTTCATTATTAAACTGTCAAATGTGATATGAAATTAGGTTTTTAAATTGAAAATGTTCAAAACTGTACAATGTTTTTATATCAAAATTAAATATTAAAATGATTAAATGAAATAAATTATATTAATTGATATATAAAATAAATATTTACATTAAATAAAATTTAAAATATTTTTTAACATAAAATGTTTTTTAAATGAATATACAGCTTTCAATTAAAAATAAATAATTTTTTAATATTCATTAGAAAGTGAAAAACATCATAAAAGTCTAAAAAATTCTCCCAAATATAATTTAGTAATAATGATTTATTAATTTTTTTTTATTTTTTTCCAATACTTATTATGAATCTGATTAATTTAAATACTAAATTATGTGGAGAATACGTGACTAGTTAAAATTTTAGAGAAGAAATATAATTTTGTTTGAATAAAAAACTTTTTATCATAAATGATTCAAATTTTATTCCTAATCAATATATAAAAATATTTTTCATTATATAGCTATCATTATTCATACCCTCTAATTTAATTAATAGGACATAACTTTTATATTATATAAAAATATCATAAAAATATTTTATGTTCTATTTAAACATGGTTTCCCATGGAGCACATGATAATGTTACGGATGCATTTAAAGAAATCTAAACTCAATGTTTAAAATAATTAAATATATATGTGGGATTTATTTATTTTACAAATAAATATATTTTAATGTCTTTGGGTGTTATATTGTTGTCGAATCATGGTGTTGCGCGTAACATACACTATGAAATACAATGTTCATATTTTAAAATATTAGGAGGTTACATAAAAATTTTATTTGAATAAAATAAAATTTACTTATCAAATCTTCATATTAAAATTAAATTAGGGTAAAAGTTAACTAAATTTTAAAAAAATTGTTTTTAATAAACAGTCAATTAGAATTAATTTTCACTGAAAGGATCCATTTCATTTAAATCAATCTAAAAGATAAATTGTATATAAATTTTTTTATAGTAATAATATTTAAAAATTATACCTTTTAATCAAATTTAGTTCAGTATAATCTTGTTAATTTTTAATTTCGATATAAATATTTTTTAAAATATTTATTTTTATATCTTTGACATAATTGTTTCTCATCGTATATAAATGTCTGATTCTAAATTAAAATTTTCATGTTTTTTTAATATAATTAAAAAAAAAATATTTTATATTTATAATCACTAGAATTTATATTTTCCAATATGTTAAACATATTTTTTTACCAAAAATGTATAGTTAAAATAGAAAAATTAGATACTGTGGTAAAGATAAAAAGGGTTTCATAGGGTGTTGACCTAGAATTATAATTGTTAAAATGATATTAAACGTGTTTAAAATATATTATTTTGACATATTTATACCTTATCATTAAATATTCAACAGTATAATCCATTTTAGAGCTATATAGAATTAAAATAGTGTGGTTACACATTTTTCTTTTCAAAAAATTTCAACTATTCCACTTATCTCAATTATATAAGGCTGCATAGTCTCCTCTCTTCATTACACCTTCAGAACCTTTTGGATTAGTCAATACCCACCCAAATCATTTTGAAAATTTAAATCCTATTATATTTTAAGTCATTTTTTGGATAATGAAAACTTATGATGTATTTTTGTGAATACAAAATGAGGTTACCCAAAGAATAGGTAATGTTCTTTAATGTGTGTTTATTCATTATTTATTCACCATTTTAAATTTTAATTACATTATCACTATATAATAAATATTTTAATATAAAAATACGAAGATATTTTTTTGTTAAGTGTTAACCTAAAAAAATCATTACATTCTTCAATTGGGTTATGAAATCATCATTCGTGTGTATAGTGGATTATTTCCTTGAGAACTGATGACATTCATTTTTTAATTTATAAATCTAACTTTCAGATATGATGATGGATAAATATTATATATATATATATATCAATTAATTATACCTCTAGAGTCATTATATCATATATACCATAATTAGATTCCATTATATAAGGGATAAGTAAATGTCCAACGGGTGTAATCTGGACTACTACCTCGCGAAGGGATGTGATTTTTATTCAATAACACTTTACATAGAAGAAACTAAAGATACTATTAATGAATATAAATAATAAGAATAAAATAATTATTAAACTCATGACCGATTTATCAGTCTGATAATATAATATATCATTTTTTCTTACATTTTCACTCACTAAATGACGATAAGGTCGTCAGTGTATGTATAGACATCCACCTTCACAAAGTGATATCACTATCTCTTTCAATCACAAAACAATATGTGTGATATATATATAATTAATAAAATTATATGGTATTTATCTTATTATTTTAATTATTTAATGATAAAATATTACATACCTGTTTTACATATATCGATAAAAATGGAAGTATTTTTCATTAATACGTCTGACATACCGTCTTCATGATCATAACATATTTTATTTCTCAAATTCATATTCCTTGTTTGGTATTAAATGGTAAATTTTCGTATAAATATGATATTGAAAACTATTTATTATTATATATATTATGGAACAATGATAAATGAATGAGGATAAAAAATATTAGATCAAACAATATACAAAATACAAAGAAAATATTACCTAAAACATGATTTTAATGATGAATTGTTAAGAATGTATGTAAAAAATTGTAATAAATAAAAATATATTATATAATATATATATTTATAGTTATATAAATAATTTATAATGAACATATATAAATCACACATTACTTTTGAACATGTATTATAGATATTGATACTTATGGTAACATATTTCTAGCCTCTCTTTTACTTCTGAAAGACATGTGAAAATTCACCAATGGAATCTTATAATATTGTATATAATTATCATTTTAAATTTTATATAAACAATCAACTAAATTTAGTGATACAGAATTTTTTATTTGATGTTTT
This sequence comes from Viscum album, assembly GCA_963277665.1. Taxonomy (NCBI): domain Eukaryota; kingdom Viridiplantae; phylum Streptophyta; class Magnoliopsida; order Santalales; family Viscaceae; genus Viscum; species Viscum album. Next base: position 1,879,679,382 of record OY728130.1, read on the forward strand.
TCTATATTTAAAATTCTGTTCCTAAAGAATAATAAATCTATAAAATATTTTTGTCTATGTTTTTACATATGTGAGACACATACCATATTCAATAAGTATTTTTTTATGTTCCACATATACTACATTTTAATTTTATTTCTTATGATTATGATTAATATTATAGGAATTTAATATCCATTTTATAGTATCTATTTCATGGGGATTATGTTTCAAATGTTATTAATGTGGAAATTTATTTATGTTATAATCAAATCTTTTAAAGGGACAGTTAATGATTATGTCTCCAATATTGAAATATCGTGATATAAATCTCATGAATTACCATTTAATTTTTTATAATCTCTTAATTAATGATATTTTCAAGTAATAAATACATTTTTCCAACAGTCTGTGCTTAAAATAATTGAGATATTGATTTTAAGAAAATACGAATTTATACCTCTCTTCACTCTGAAATCCATTTTCATAAAATAACATGTTTATTAAATTTTTTTGAATTTTTTTCATTCATCAAATTATTTATCAAATATTATTTTACACATTTAAAAATTTCAAAAAAATATTTTTAATTGAATCATGATGTATTTTTTCAGAAAAAACACATTTGGATCTTACTATAAAGGTGAAAGGATTATTCATTTTAATGTGTGTGTAATAAATAAAATATCCCACCATAATGATACTTATTTTCATTTATTATCCTTTTATAATCCTTTGAGGTAATTTTTTGAGAAAATTATTTATGATTTTTTTCAATACGGAATGGATATATTGATCATGAAATGTTTTAATTAATTATAAATATTGTTTTATAAGTTTCAAATTTTTTATTATATGAAATACCACTTTGAAAATATTTTATGAGTTTTTAGTTTAAAAAACATATTTTCAAATAAATGTTATTTTCCTTAAGAAATGATCATTGTTTCTTTGAAAAATAGTATTCTATCTAGTATGAAATCCTTTATTATTTATTTTTTATTTACTGGAGATTATATTGAAGGATAAAATTATAATTATTTCCTATAAATGTTAATGTTTAGGTTTATAAAGTTTTTATGAATCCAATTTTTTATGGGTTATTCAATGGTTCATTGATATAATTTTTATGAAACTCATTTTCATTACATATTTTTTAATATGAGGATATTTTGAATGTTTTATGATATTTTTTACACATATGTGGGGTTTTCATTATGATATAGGTGGGATATATATAACCATACCACACATGGTGTAATGATAGATCACTCATGGGTAAGTATGTTATGCATGAACTAGATTACATGTTCACAATGTCATGTGTGAACATGATTAAATGTTCACAATGTCACATATGAAAATTATTTCATTTTAAAAATGTTTTGACTGAACCTGGTGACATATCCAAAATATTATTCATGATCCTAATTTTTTGTCAAAATGATATACATAGCTCTAGATTTAATGTAAATAATTGTAAGACCCCAAGCTTCCATGGTGTTCTTCTCTTTAAATAATATAATAGAATGGGATGTACGAGACACCGAGTTCAGGCACACAGAAACATATCAAACTAGTCATTTAATAAAGTGGTCATGAATAGAAATAACCACATTTTGATATTTTTTTATATAAGATCTGAAGAAGCTTTGAAATAAAAATAAAATAATAAGAGGAAGAATAAGGTAATGGGTCATGAAAATTACATTAATAATATACTCTAAAAATCTAAGGAAAAAAAGGTATTTTAATAAAGGTTCTACTAGTTCAAACTCAATTAGATCCAGCAGTAAAAGGTATGGAAAAACAAGCTTCTGAATAATTAACTACACAATCACATGATCAAGAATATGAAGAATAAGTAAAAGTATAAAAATAATAATGGAATGAAGAATAATAGCACGAATAATAATGGGAATTATAATGGGTACAAGAAGAAATAAAATTGTATGAGGAAGAAGTTGCAAACAAGAGAAATCATATCGCATATTCATCATAAGTTCCATCATTTATTTATTCATTTCTGGATCCTCGGCCTTCCAATAATGTTCCTAAAAAGGGTTTCCCCACAAATTTTATTCAGATTTCAGATAATGATGAATAATAAGAAGAATCCAATAAGAATAGGAGTCATCAAAGTCAGGGGATCGACACTGAGATTCTTTTCAGTGACCTCCAACAATACACTGAATACACAGATTATGAAATAACAATCACTATGATGAAAATTTAGTACATAGAACAATAATTGAATATATTATTGATGATGATACATTTCATTCCAAATACTTAATCCATATTAGAAATCCTTTCAAATGTACACAATGATAGAATAGACTCTTCTAATGTTTTGATGGACAATTTTCCATGTATTGAATATGATTTCAATATTTTCACAGAACGTACAGCTGAGCGTATTATGTATTGAAATAAGGTTGTTAAATGGTCATACAACATTGATTATAGTCTTAAAAATCATTTGGACATGTATGATGAATTGGTACAATATTTAAATAAACTCAAATCTCTCTATCAAAAGTTGATTGATGATTTATATTAAAAGATTAAAGACAATCAAAGAACATGCACCTCATAAGGATTTTCCTCATAAGATCATGAATGTTTAAAGAAATAAGTTTAAAATTAATATTATGGTGTTTTTTCTCACAAATAGAGTGGTCATTTTGGAGAATCCCTAGAGTCTCAGATTGAATGATATTGATTCTCACGAAGCAAGGAATACAACTCATGAATTAAATCATAAATCTCAAGAATAAGTCAATTAGCTTATAGAACAAATTTCCCAGAATAAAAAAATAGTTATTTATAATCAAGATAAGAAGATGAAGGATCAACATGAATATCATGACAATATAATGGAGGATATAATAGAGTTCAAGAATATGATGCTCTCTATGTTTATTTTTTTGAAAAAAAGGGGAATGAATTATGATTGAACTATTGTTGTAATTAATTTTTTTTTCAAGTAAAAATTATTTTATCGTACATTGTTTCTCTAAAATTTAGTCAAAAATAAATACTTTCCTTTATTCTTTTTGAAAATAAAAATGGGGGTTAATAATTTTGGAAAGAATAATTTAATTAATATCTGATTAAGTGGTAGAATTCACAAGTAACTATAAATAGAATACAATCCCTTATGATATTTTTAAACCAATGGCGGAATTAGTCTAATTAAATTTTATATTTAGAAGTGTTATTAAAAGCAGGGGGAGATAAGTTTATATGGTTTTTTTGATTATTTTTTTCCTAAATGGGGGAGATTGTTGTGTCAAATTGTGCTTTTCACATTCCAATTGATTGATTGTTTCAGAAATAAAAAATCACACATATTGTAATCACATATACTATTTATCATGTATGTTGTTTTACCATTAAAATCACATATAGATTTTCCATATCTGTAGTATTATTATCATAATCATGAATCATGATTATATAGGAGTTATATATATTGTTTTATTTTCATATAATTTTCTTTTATAATCACATGTTTTGTAACCACATGTTTCATAACAAGGTCGTGTATTGTAACCAGGTTGTGCATCATGACCACATGCATTGTAATCACCTGTATTGTAACGATGTTATGCATCCTAACCACATGCATCGTAATCATTTGTATCATAACCATATTATAGATTGTATCATAATCAATAATCGTAACCACGTTATGTATTAAATTGTATTCAAGAAATGTATCCATATTAGACATTCTGCATCATAACCATGCAAAGAATCTTAAACAGGTTATGTATTGTATTCATATTATGAAGCTTAACAAGGTTATACATTGTAACAAAGATATTTGTTTTATCATGATAACCCAAGTGACCAAGATATGTATTGTACTTATGAAATTCATTACACTCGTATCTTACTTCAATATAGATTACATGTTTTCATACTCACTGATTTAGATTTTTGTAATTAGTATTTCTAAACTAAAATGATTTCATTAAGTTGGTTATTTACCAATCAAAATGATTTTATGTATTCTATTTTTTTTGACCGTGGTAATTCCAAGTGTCCCAGTCCATGAGTTGTTTTCATAGAAATATGACCATTGGTGGAAATATTAACGTTGCAACCAGAGGAATATAAATAGAAGGTCATTTGATCCAAAATTTACTACCTTTTACTATATAACGTTCTTGAGAGACATAGTGCAATTTCTTTCTTGATACATGGGAAAGTATTAAATATAAACGAAGTGAACGGAATTTCCCAAGTTCATATATTTAAATAACTACCCTGTGCTTACATTGTTTATCTGAGAATTATGATAACGATCTAGGGCTTCTAGGGATTAGAAGACATGATCCTGATCATTGTATCAGGGGATTTATGTTCTTTGAAAGACATATATCCTAATTACCTTCTTCATCGAGGGCGTACAATGATAAGAATATAGTTGTGTGGATTTTTGTATCCAGGTCTTACTAATGTGGCGGTATGATAGTTCTTTTATCCATGGTGAAATAATACCATACTCTTTGTGATAAATTAATTGTAATACATTTACATTTTTTCTTCTATATTTTAATAGAAATGGTATCACATTGTTTATCATTTCTATTCATATTCATTTATATTGTAACTGTTTCGATTAAGATTCATTCATTACATATTGTATCAACAGATTATCTATGTTGTATGGTTGAATCAATTGCATTTTTATTACTATGATCATTGTATTCAATTTGAATGCAATTATTTTTCATTACTGGAGGTATTACAACATATCATATCCATCATATCCAAGATCTGTATGGTCAGTTTTATTGGTTTTGAATTGTATAGATTTAGGACCTCTTACACTATGTTTTTTCATAATTGTTTAAATAAAATGTTTTTTACCATACAGTTCACCACCTCTTGTGTTTGGACATCTAATATACATATACATCAATATTACAATCCAACATATCTTTATAATGAGAATATATTTTGGGTGTTGAAAATAATAACACTAATCATGAAACTAAAACAGAAAAATAAATGTCTGGTTAATAAAATATATAATAATAATGGTCTCTCTATGGTAGAATTGAATGTTGAATATTTTAAATATAGAAATTATGGGAATTATAGAGATTTATGTCCCAATGGGAATTCTTTTGAAGAGAATCATAATGGTTGTACGAGTAATGGATTTTCTATTGATGATAATAAAGCTAAAAATAAACAATGAAAGGAATAAACCTTTTAAAAATAAGATGAAAAATCATGGATGATGGTTTTAGAAGGAAGTGGTATTTTTTGATTAATTATTTATAATAATTAATGAATTAGGTTATGTGAATCCTAAAGTATAAATGGATTGTTTGGTATTCTTTTCATAGATGATATCAGAAAAATCATTGAATAATACTGGTGTCCTATATAAGTGATTTAATGGAAATGTGATATTTTTATTATGAGAAGATAACCCCTAATATTTACATGAAATATATAAAATTATGTTAATTTTTAATATGGTGGTGATTGATATTGATAAGGTAAATATTATAGTAATGATGATATCAGAACAAATAATATGATTCTTGGACAATGTGGTTTATATTATCATTGATGAAAATTTCCCAAAAATTGTATTTATGGAAAATATTTGATAATCTATGGTTTTATTCATGGAATGTGGAATTATGTATGTTTTCATTAATGTTTTATGAAAATTATTTTTATTAACATGTTTCATGAAATTATATAACTAAGTAATTCACATATTTGGTATGTGATAACTAAGATATACATCATGTTATTCTGGGTATTAATGATCTATTAATTTTTGTTATCATAGAGAACTTCTTCCTTTTGATTTCTATATTACTATTTTTTTTAGGTTTATAAGGATATGTATTTATGAAATTTTCTATATTTATCATTGGATGAGGTTTTACAGATTTACATATTATTTCACAATTTGATAATTTATCCATATTGAGTGACATTTATTGAATTTTTTGTAAAGAGATGTATAATGAATGACTTATCATTCAATTATGAATATTATGATAAAATAGTGATTCATGACTTATAAAATTGATAATTGTTTCATTGAGTAAGAGTTGTTGTGGAAATTTATCAATGTAAAACTAATGGATGAAATTTATCATACACTAAAACGGAATGATAAAACAACTGAATGTAATCCCCTTTGAAATTATTGACCATTTTGTAAGTGTATAATATTGAGTGTTGATTCCACTAAAAATCACTTATGTCCATGATGTATTCGGTATTTCTCTTATACGGAAGTACATACATGATCACTCATATATACTAAACTCAGAATTTATATTATCGGATCATGATATTCCTTTTTAGGATCAATATTTAGATATTATAGATTTAATTGAGAAATTTCTACAAAATCCTATCAATTACCTAGACAATGTTTTATAGAGAAGCCACCAGTTTGAGGTTCCTATAAAGAAATTTGATGAAATTATCAGGTAGATATATCCTCATTTGTTTGTAACAAATTGAGGAAATTCAATGGAATAAATATATCAAGGATGCTATAATGTACGAACTTGATATTCTATGAATTAAATTATTCTAATAAATTTAATCTTTTTGACATGTCTCATTACATGCAACACCAATATTTTCTTGTCATACAAAAAATATCTAGTTTTACTTGACTTAAAAAAATACCATTTTGAAACAAAATTTGATCTACTATTAAAATATTATAATTTTAAAACAATAATTATCTCCAACCTACTGGATTGGAGGGAATAAAGATTATTATATATATATATATTTACATTATATGGTTTATAAATGTATATAAGTTGATTTTTTTGTAACAAATTAATTAAAAATGATAATAAAAACAATTAATAAATAATGGACATATTTTTGTGAAAAAATATTTGTATGTAAAGAAATAGGTTTTACATCAATAAAAAAATCCACTTTTAGTGAATATTTTAACTAAAAAATATATTTTTTTATTCCATAAACTACATAGAATTCATATTATGTGTTTTATAGAGAAGATAAATAATCAATCAAATTTTTTGTGTAAAAACATTAATTTTCTTGGAAAATAGTTTTTTCTTCACTTTTAATATATATAATTTATAATTAAATTTTGACACTTTTATAATTTATTTAAATAAAAACTAAATTTCATATTTGAAGTCATAATATCAACGATATCCTATGGAGATTGTTTTTCAAAATATTATGAGACGAATAATTTATAATGAATATTGATAAATAGTTATTTTCATTTTAAAACTACTTTCATTTAAATTGTTTATAACATTAAATTATATTTTAAATTGTTTTTATAGTTCAATTAGATCATTTATATATATATTAATACAATTTAACTCATTGGAATGTGTTTCAACAAGGACCCTATGATTTGGGGATGGTCGTAATGTAATGATTTTGGTAGTGCCTAGCCAAATTGAATGGTATTAGATATACAAATATAATAGAAGATATGAGGCCTTTTATAACTGGGGGATATGATACACATGATATTTTTGAATAGAATAACTTTTAATGACTTATTTAAAATAAAAAAAACTCCAAAATGCATCATTATTAAACTTTAGAGGTGACGTGGTTGAAATATGGCTAGATAATGGGGTTTAGACATGTTTCTAGGTAATTTTTTCTTCTATCTATTTAGTTTAACACTCAATAAACCAATATCAACCATATCAATGGATTTTTTTTTGTTTTTACTATTTTATTGGTTTCAAAATAAATTGAAATTATAATATTAGATGATGTTTTGTTTCAAATATGGAATACATTTTCCAAATTTCATTCATATAAGTGTTAAATTTTAATTTAATATTAATTATAAAGATGTAATGAAAATACGCTTTCCCAAAGAGAAATGTTTCAAATGATTAAATAAAATATTATATCAACCATTAATATGAAATTTATTATAATGAAATATATTGAATATATATATATATATATATATTATTTTAACTAATTCAACTTGTTAATACATGTTAAAATAAAATGTAGCTTCTAAATGATTTGATTGAAATGGTAGTTATTTAATAAGAACTAGTATTTTTCACTATTTTCTATGTAAATTATAATTTCATTAAATTATCAAAAATTCAATAAATGATTTTTTTCAAATAATGGTTTAGATTTTTTTTTGTTTTTTGAAGTGTTATTTCTAAATATGAAAAAAGTTATATTTATAATTTGTTGAAAAAAATAAATAGAAACAATTTTTTTGCAAAAAAATGTATTTTCAAAAAATATACACACATTACAAAATGGTGAGTACCTTTTTATCAATACTTTATATAAATATATCCATTATACATAATATTTATAATTTATATGTTCCTACTCAATGTTTCAGGTTTCTCATCTTGCAAATAACAATCATGTCTAAATTATAATGTTAAAAAAAATTACATTTTTGTAATAACTACTGTGGAATATAACAAAATATATTGAATAAATTATATTTTTTGATAAAAACACATTTCATAAGTTCATGTTGTGTTAATTTATATTTATAGGATCCTAAATTAAAAAATCCCAAACATAAATCCAAAATACATTAAACTAGAGAAAAAAATAAGATTTTTGAATTATGTTGTTAATATTCACATTCCATGTCTATAAAGATTGGATCTGAAATACTAATACCTATTCATAGTTGAATTAATTTACAAACAAAAGTTTTGGTAATATTTTTTGGGCCATAAATATCATTTTTGATGAAATATATCTATATATTTGGTTCCTTGTGTAATTGTTTTCCAACTCATACCAGGTTTTCTACAATAACTACTCACAAAAAATGTTATCTCACCTCATCCTGAAATTAAGACCCCTTTAAAATTACATTTTCATCCTCATCAAGATAAGACAACTATATTTATCCCAACTAGGTTAATTTACATATGGTGGGGGAGAATCATGGTTCTAAAAAGCAAAACAACATCCACATTTCATCTTGTTTCATTGTAAAAAACTATTTTTCCCTTTCATTTTGTAGTGTATGAGAATTAATACATATATACACATGATAGGAACATTTGAAATGGTTCACCCTTACTATGATACTAAAATGGAGAATAAAAATAAAATATTCCATTATACCAAATCCACTAAATCTCACTCCTATTAAAATGTCCAAAGCAGACTCCTTGTCTGTCATAGTTTACAACCAATCATAATTTGAGTCTTCATTGAACTCTCAAATAATGAGTGATCAATGTTCCTTCATATTATTCTCCTTTTGATCAAATGAATCTATGAGTTTTAAACCTAATTTGGTGCATCATTAAGCTCCTCTTTCATCTATTTGATTAATACAAATTTACAACATATCTACTGGATAATCCCTTTTCTACACGTTTAGGATGATTGATACTTTCATGAAGCTCACACATACTTCATGAAACCACCCAACCCATCAAAATTAAATAATAAAAAAAAATTAACCACAGAATAATATATTATATTACTACTTTTATGATGATCAAATAAACATCACAAAGGACCCTCCTTTTATGAAGATTACTTAGCCTTTGAATTTTTGAATACTTTTATGAAGCTCACTTATCCTTTATGAAGATCATGTATCCTCCATGTATCTAACATATCCTTTGTGATTATCAATAATTTTGCGATGCATCAAAATTTATGTTTTCTTACAAAGCCTTTATGAACGCCCTTTTTTATGAAATGTTTCTCAAGAACAACATTAGAGATTCACCTTCCCAACGTTTGAGTCTTTGGATTTTAATTAATTCCCATACACATCAAATGAGGGGAGTATAGTATTAGTTTTAAGCATTTTCACAAATACCCAAATCATCCATTCTCACCAATGAAAATTTGTGTAGCTCTCCTTTATTGTTTGAAGACCTCCCTATCTTAATGAATAACAAGGGAACTCATTGGTTCTTATTGATTCTCGTAGTCATAGAGATTTCCCAAAACCCTTTTCTCTAATACCACATTCATGATGCTCTATACCTCCACGAACCACCAAAAGCTTGAAAATCACTAAACCGTTGGGAAACAACAAATCATCCAAAAATAATTTAAATTTTCATATTTGTTATAAATACATATTATAAATCAATAATTCACAAATCTTGAACCATCCTCCAAATTTTGGACCAAAAAATATGACAAACACAATGAAAAGTAAACACCTTGTATATACAATATTTTTTTTATAAATTAATTGAATCTATTCCTTATTCAACGAAATTTGTTAATATACATTGTCAATAATCTCCCTTGAACAAAAAATAATATCCTTTCACACCTTCTGTTTCAGATGATTTTTTTTAATTTCATACCCATTGAGATGATGATTACAAACACTGTTAGGCATATTCAGGAAATTCCCTGCCATTTTTGATTAACAATATTTATCGGTGTGTTTGTATCCTCCACGGAAAAATTAATGACTACCTAAATCAATCGATTAATAGTGATATCTATTTAGCTACCACTTTTTATCTTTTTTTCCCATTGGAACATATTTTCAATGGAACACAATTGTTTTACTGTCTCATTTTTTGATAGTAATAACATCAAATGTGGGGTGCCTTGTTATATACCACAAATACACCACTATTTTTTTCCTTGGTTCTATGGGTAATCTATTTAGGATTCATACCCAAATAATTATTTATCCTTAGATTATCTTCTTCTAGCCTAAAATCAACCAGAACTACTTTTTTTAGAATTCCCCATACCAAATAATATTTTATCAATCATTTTATTCTCATGACACATCGTTGTCCATTACACTATAACCTTGAATTTTAATTTTCTTTTTATTATGAAATTTTTATCTTTCTTTATCAGAGTCAATATCTTCACATGATCTATTACCATTATTAATAGATTTATTACTTCATAATCATGCTGTTCAATATGTTTTACTTGATCTTTTCTAATGTTCTTTGAATGATAAATTTATCTTTTCTATTTTTTTGATTTATGGATTTCACTAAATATCCATAGTTGAGATCCCAGGGATTGAATACATACATTTTTTATTTAATTCATTTAGATATAAATTATCTTCTAATATATACTGCCTATATTCTTTCATCATGAAGAACTCTATTATATTTCATTATTTTGTCTCTCTAAAGATCTATCTCCTCAAGATCTACTTATAATTTAGCATGTAGATCAAAACATCCTTCTTATGTATTCTTTATTATTAACTATTTTTATCATTCTATATTTTATTCTTATGAATACAAAAATATAATTTTATCCATGATCCTTCCATATATCCTACTCTTAAACATTAGGATCATGTAGAATACCATATTAATTTGAAAGAAGATTATTATTTTTGATGAAATGTCTCTTAAAATACTTTATAACCTTCTTAAGGGCTGAAATAGTATTCATAGAAATTTTGAAATCAAACTCCTCAGCATCTTGATGATTTTGATGGAAACTTGTTGTAAGATATCTAGGAATTCTGAATCAAAAAATGAAAGTTGAATTTTCCTTCACAATTTTCATTTCCCCATTGTTAATTCAGTGAAATTAATGTCTTAATGTAATTGGTCACTATTTATTACTACCCATATTAAAGAGTTTATTTCTTAATTACCTTTAAAAATAGAAATTTATAATTCCATTTTTCTGCAGAATCATTTTCATAATTTCATATATAGGAATCGAGCAGAATACATTGTAAGATATACAAGGAACTCTATAAAAATAATTATCTTCCAAAATAAACACATTTAGATTAAATAGAGTAAGAAGAATTCTAAATATGATCTTAAAAAAATTTCCATCCTCATTAATTTATCTATGATAGTGCTTGTATTTCAAAAAACCATTCACCTGGTTAAATAATGCTTCAACAAAATCATTAGGGTGTATTTTAAAATTTGTAAACTTCTTCCATAGATCCAATATATTTACTTATATAACATTTAAGTCACCCACATAAATATTTGTCAACATTTCTAATAAATAATGTGATTATTTAAATAAACTTACCATCATATAAATTTTATTGGATTAGAATCACCGTAAAACCAAGATTCTTTTAGCGTCAACATCCAATTCCCTTAAATCACCTTATTATAAAGCACCACCTTCATCAATATATAAAATACCATATATCGCTACTATAAATACATAAATTACTAAAGATTTTATAAATTTATACATTAGATTCTTCCATAATCAAAATTGTTTCCATCAATGATGAGAATACCATTATGATTGAAAACATCCATTGAAAACAGTTTGAGAGAAACAATGAAATTAGAACTTTTCTATCAAATTTTTTAATCTAGACTATGGTAAATACCCCTAGGGTTGAATTTGGGTATTATTTATGAAAAAAACCTACCCTTCAGATCTGGTTTCTTTATTTAAAAACACTCTTATATATATTTCCAATTGAAATATATTATTAGAAATTAAAGTATATATGAGATAATGAAATTTTACATTGTTCTCCCTCACTAGGCTATGTCCAAGGAGAATAAAATAAAATGTTATAATATACCAAATCTACTAATGATAACTTATTTTATAGTTTAATAAGAATATTCATTTTCCCTCTTGGTTTACATAAAATAAAAATTTAAAATCATAAAACTCTCTCAACTAATGTGTGCTCACTTCTCCTTCAGATTATTCTCCATTTGATCACTTGAATAAATATTTTTTACAAAAAATTTATTTCATCATTGTGTACCTCATTCATCAAATTATGTAATAACACTTTACCACTGATCCACTATCCAATACCTTTTCAAACCATTCGTGATTCTCAATTATTTTATGAAGCTGACACAACCATAAAAAAACTGTCTCCTTATTCACAATGTTATACTATTCTCATGAACCAAAAAACATTCACAATGGTCACCAATTTCATGTTTCATAATAATCCCTAATGAGTCACCCCCCATTTGTGAACCTCACTTAGCCTTTGTGAAGATAAACACATTCTGAAAGCACAATTAGGCTTTATAATTCTCAATACATTCTTGAAGCTCACAAATGCCATGGGAATTTCAATTATTTTCTGATGCCTACAACTTTCGGGTGGATTTAATAGATTTCATGAAATTCCTTTCATCATGAACATTTTCACAAGTAAAATATTAGTGAATATTTTTATGGAATTTATAGCCTTTGATTTTCATTAAGGCTTTCCCATATTAATGGGGGGTGTATAGGAATATTTATAGGTGTTTCGATCATTTTTTGAATATTCCATGACCACTGTCAAATTTTCAGGAATCCCTCCCTTCATTTTTCAGAACCACTCAGTCATCATGAAGTACCAGAGAAATTATATGTTTCTGAAGATCATCATAATCATTTAGATTATTGTCATCAGTTCACACTCATCACTCTTTCATGAAGGTCGACACATTCACAATTCACAAAATATAAATGATGCACCAAACCTTCACGAAACTCCAAATCATAAAAAAATACATTCTTTTTCAATATTTTTATGCTTCAATAATTGAAATACAACTTTCATGAATATTGAATCCTCCTCTAGTTTTCAAACCCAAAAATTTAGCATACTTTGGGAAACGATGCCACAGTGTACATACTATTTTCTATACCACTTCCATTGAATCCATTCTTTTATCATGAAACATTTTTGCTTTATATTAAAAATAATCTCTCTGGAACATCATTACTAACATTGTTCTCCTAATTTTTTTAACAAACCCAATATACCAAAAAACACCACAATGTTAACTTGAGGTATTTCTTCCAAGCAATTTTCATTTATTTATTAATTCACTACACATGATCCATTTCATTTCATTATATTCAATTCACTATTCATAAGTGGTGATTATAGTCCATATAGGGACTATGTTTTATGATGTACGAATGGAATGATTCCACTTATTATAGGACACAAAAAAGAAAACGAATATCCAAACACATCCTCATGTTTAATAAAAAATATTCTCCTGCTATATCTTTGGTATAGAACCTTCATCTAATTCATGATGGTTTCCCTCTACCTACCTTTCGCTGAATATGGTGATCATATTTCATCCACATTTTCATGAAATATTAATTCCATGTTTAATATATTCATAGGATATAAAGTTTTATATAGATTACTTATGATAGCACTTAACATAAATTCTAGTAATGTCTCAATTCTATGATATAAATAGCACCATAGATGCGTCTAATTAATTTCATCCACTACCATAAAAAAAGGCATATCCTCTTATATGATCTAAATTTTTTTGGGAATTTTTTTCAGAATTATGTGTCACTAGATTCCTATACTTACTAAATATGTTAAACAAATAGAATCCCTAAAAAATTAAAAACAATGAAAATATAAATTTTCCCGCCAAGTCATGGTTCTTATGATTTTATTAATTCATAATGGTTTTTTTCATTACTCATCACTAAGACTATACTCCAACATATCACATATGATTAAATTTATATATCATTAATGACAATACCATATTTCATGACTTAAAATTAGACGTTATATTTTTCTTAAATGTACAGTACTAAACATCTAGTTTGATTCTACTCACTATTACTTTCTCTCTCATGAATCATGTACTATTCTAATAATAACATGATTTTCATAACTAAAAATGACAGCAATGGTCTTTCTTTCCCTTATAACCAAGATGAATGTTATAAAGGTTCATAAGTAGAGAGAAAAAAGAGTTTTCTATAAGAATCTAATAATTATAAGAAAAAGTTGTGTTGCATTAGTCTAAACTATATGAAACTATTTACTGACCACCATATGTTAACATTTATGAATTTTTTTATATCTATAATATAAACACATAAATACCACATATTATTTATCTTATATAACATTAAATTAAATAGTGTGGACAACCTTACATGACCAAGGATCTTTATATGATATATTTATCTATTTTAGTTCTCTAGCATCACATGGGACACACTTATAATCTAATGGAAAAATACATAAATTCATTAACATAATTTCTCCAACTATCATGGTTATATACACCGATCAATGATTAATTCCAAGACACATCAATTTCACCACTCTCAAATTGGAGTCATATCTACCTAGGGTCCCATTGGTATATATTTACCTATTTGTATTACTGTGAAAAGAATTATCCCCTTCTTCATAGAAATAATATCCTTTAATTTAGGACATTATATTATCAATGGTTCTTTACATAATAGGATTATCAATTAAGACTATGTTTGTTATTTCTCTAATGGATATTGTTATTCCATTTTGATTTTGTTCATTTTCATTCACAATGGATCCCTTGATAAACCTGTGTTGAAAAAACACTACTGATATATCATGTGAATGAGATATATATGTAAACTTAATTTCATATAATGGTCCTTATCATATGAACATAGACTGAAATGAAAATTTTTCCTCAAATTTTGATGTTAAAATGGATGATACGAGTCTTTTTTTATATGGAACTAAATTTTATAGTACATGTTCTTGACATATGATGTAAAAATGAAAGAAACTAATCCCATTCTTACGAACAAAATTATTGTTGAACCTTGGTCCACCCTAGATAAAAATAATATATTGAATAGTATGGAATCAAATTCTAGTATTATTCATAATATTACACATTTGATAATCACATTGAAGAACACTCAATGCATAGTATCTTCTACCTACTATCCTGAGCCGAAATATAAAAAATATCCCTATTATTGAAATCAGATAAACTAGATCTATGTAGGAATTACTTATATATAAATTTATCTAGCTTGATTTCAATTCCGAATTTTTTATGCGGTGACTAGTGATTATATCATTTGTTGTATAGTCATAGTTTTCACACTCATGATTTATTTTAGTCACATGATGTAAAACTTCATGAAAACTGGTTCATCAAATATGAATATAAACATCACAAATCGTCCAATAAAATATAAAATTAATAATGTACAATTATTCCCCAATTATTATTTGGATCCCCCTCTCAATTTTCACTTATTTAATAAGGTATTATTCCTCCAACTTAAATATCCGTTTTGAAAGATGATATTTTGTTCCTATATTACTACCCAAAAAAATTAGAAATATACTTTCCCTTCCGACCCACTTAATAATGTTTTATCTTAGAATTATCCAACACCTTGGGGTGAGATACACCTCGTGGAATCCAAAAAAATTAGAAAATAGTATTAGTCAATCATTTTTCGGAAACATAGGTTATATGGATTTGATTAATCTCAAAATTCTCCTTCATAAATTTTATGGTGAAGCACATTGTTTTTGTTAATAAATTTAAATGACCTCATGAGATTTTTTTCATAACAAGGAATAGTTTCCCCTAAATCACTATATATTATCCCTAGATGGAACACCCCAAATTTCTTCCATTACATGTTGTATCCCAACTCACATGAGTCATCATCCCATAATAAACAATTTATATATTTGTAGAAATGAATTATATTATTTAATTTCCCATATTCAAGTGGATTAAGAATATTTAATTGTTTTACAACCTCAACCTGTATAAAAAAATCAAGATGGTTCTGTATATCATGATTTTCATTTATATAATGCATTATTCTAAGACACATGACTCTAACCAAGTTATAGTTATTTATTCCATGTGACCCAACATCGTAATATACATATGATATTAATGTAAGAACCCCCAATATATTGTTTATTATCTCCAGTAATATTAAAAGGATGCAAATTTAGCCAATATTCAGAATCCTCCAAACATTGAAAAGATTATATATTGATACATTGCATAATCTCTACATCAACTCACATAATTTAATTATTAAATCTAATTAAACTGGATGACTTATATGTAAAATTCATGATGTTAATATCTTGATAATTATATCCTCAATGTATATCCTTATATAACATATCATCTGAGTACTTATTTTATACTGCTAATCTACATGAAATATGATCCACCATTGATGTACATAGATTTATTTGAGTAGACCATCATGAGGAACCTAGTAATTACCATTCAAGAAATTTAAACAAATATAAGGACACTCATTGAATTTTTTTGTTTCCATAATAATACCTAGACTAATGTATATAAAATGTTCTTTTTTGGAGAATGTGATCGAAGCCGATGCAGGTTCCACCCTAGAAAAAAAACCCTAGGTTTGGTTGTACGAAACAACTAATTTACAATTGACTTCAATACTTTTTCAGATATCCCAAAAATACATAAAAGAATATAATGACTAGTTTATTTTTTGGTAATATTATATATGAATCATATTTTATGATATTTGTGAACATTTAACTATAATTGATCTCCACAATAACCCATTCATGGATACTATATTTTAGATTCATTATATTATCATGGAGAATAGAATCACAATACTAGGATCAAATGAAGCTATTAGTAAGGGAAAAAATATCAACAAGGAATCAGGGTTTATATGACAGGAATATGAGAAAACCTATGTAAGAAAAATTATGTCTTTAAAAGTAATTGTTATAATAAGGGTTGTGTATATATCCTTCATCAGTGAGAATGTAATATTAAATAAATAAACATATTCAAATAAAAAATGGCATCAAACCATTAGATAATAAATATTATTCACAATGAATAGTCATGGGAATATATGAATGAAATGTAACATTCCCTTGAAACACATTATAATAAAAACATTTGGTTCAAACACAATGATTGTTACATAAAATTCTTGAGTCATTACTTGTATTCATGCCTTATTGAGTCACTACTCAAACCCATAAATTGTTTATTAATAACTCCCACCCAGGTCCTTATGAGCTATAATATGAATCCATACCACTGTGAGTAAGTACACTATCTAATGATTTGTTGGAATTCATAATTTCACCCATGTTTACATAACTCATGAGAAATAAACATATAAACAATGAATTGGATGGATTTAATAGTCCCATCCAATTTTCTGAATTTTAGAGAAAAAAACCATAAATTGTCAATACATATCTGTGAAACTTGAAACAAATTATTATCATATCAAAAATCACTTAAGTAGCCTTTGTAAAATAGATGGTATTCAAGAAAACTTCAATAAAAAATTATGTATTATTTATAGAGATTAATATTTTATAGTATTATGAGAACAAATCTCTAATATTATATAAATAAATGAAAAGGATGATGTTATAGATAAAAATACCATTTTATATTTAGTGGTTAAATCACCAAGAAAATAAAATGAAATATTCAATTTTTATATTCTTGATATCATTTTAAGGTTATTTCTTCAAAATTCAAAAATCCACCCTTCATAATATATTTTAAAAAATACCTCTAAAAACAAAAAAAATTCCAAAAAAACAATTTCATTAAGTAAATATTTTTCCAAAATTTTTTTGAAAATATATAACAAGACGAAAGACATCATTGAAAATATGACCCATCAAATCGAATATAAAATTATGAGTTCATATTTTAAAATTAAATTTATAAATTTATAAAATATTACTGTAATTAGAATTCTTACAAAAATCATTTTGAAATAAAATAGGACATAAAACTATTTAAATCATGACATTGATCCATCAAAATTTTAAATTCTCAAAATAGTGAATGAATCCAAAAAAATAATTTTATAATATATTTTTACATATGTCATAAATAAAAAAATTAGGTCTCACATTGAAAAATATTTATCAAACAGTAGAAGTGATTTAATTTTTAATGAGTAATTTGAAAAATAAATTACAATATCATATCATTGAAAAGAACACATAATGATTTTACCAAGGAATATTAGACTATGAGATAAAATGTATAGTTGGGAATGGGAAATCATTTTCAACATTTCAAAAATAACATTTCTCTAACTACATCATAAAGATATTTATAGATATATTATTTAAAAGAATAATGATAAATTAAAAGATCAGAAATATTTAAAAATATTTATATTTATAAATAACAATAGAAAATATTTGTTGGAATAATGAACATGAATATGAAAAAAACTGAAGTGGATATTTAGATTGAAAGGGAATTAATATTGAGATCATAAAAATTTATGATTAAAGAGATCCATTAATAAAATTCCCCCCAAAAAAAGAATTTAGATCATTATAACATATCAATTTAAAATAATATAAATTTATTTAAAATACATTGATGATTCATTATGACACACAAAAAATAGATAAGTCAATAGAAACAATAAAATTTTACTTATCACATCCACAAAATATTTTTATCACCTTATATATGGGACATAAAAATATTAATAACATATTTAAAACAAAAAATAAAAACTATATCCTTGTATACCCTTTAATTATAATCATTCAATACACATTTATCAGTTAGTCATAGTTTATTTTCATCAACATATGTTATTGATTTTCATTGTTCCTCATATGCGATAACATGGCAATGTTGAATCATATTCATTGATAAAAAATTTTCCATTTATAAATTATCCTTGTTATTTTAATATATTCATTAAATTCATTTATAAATTACTCATTCCAATCAAAAATAATTTTAGACATGGTTTTTGAAGACAACAACAGTTATAATCATTTTTTGGGAATTATTAATGAATTTAGGATTATTTCTTACTAATTATTAAAATTAGAATAATACCCTTCCATATCCTCAAAATTAATTACTTCTTCAAAAAATTCAAATAATACCAGTAGTTAATTAAACATAACAATATATGATATAAATTTCTTTTGTTTTTGACGTTGGTTGTTAAACCAATCCAAATAAGAACATATTGTAATCAATTGGTTAGAATTTATATGAATCAAATTCATTTCAAATAATATTATTATGTTTGAATCATATTGATATTATTCAGATGTTTTTAGGTGTTAAGTAAAATATTATGTTTTTTGTTTAAAAAATAAAATACAAGTTTAATAATTAAATTTGTTTCTTTATAGTGGCTGTAGTAAGCTCATAAAAAATGATTCATTTTAATTTACAATAGAATATAATGAATTATAGAATTTGGATAATATTTTAATTGTATTAATAAGGTTTTAAATATAGAAATTATTCCTTAATGTAACCATTTAAACTACCATTTTTGGTGGCTATGAAAAATGTATTACATAAATTATAGCGGAACTAATAATCATGTGACATAAGAAATGATTTCATGATTTTTATTATTGGGAGGAGGGAAGAAAATGGTTATCCTATAAAATAAATAATTTTTCATAAAACGTATGATACTAATTTAAAAATTAATAAATGTGTAGATTAGATTGAGACGAGGTTTTTAACGAATTAGAAAGTAAATAAAATGGTTTAATTAAGAATTTTACCTTAATACTCCAATTAGATCAATTGAACACATCTCTAGGGATTTGAGATGTGGTATTATAAGAATAACAATACATAATGGATGTTCATAAGAGTGTTGGGGACTTATTTGTGTATATTTTAGTATAGTATAAGAAGAAGGGTGTGCAAATAAACGTTCGGTTGCAGTGGATCATTTTAAATGGGAAAGGACAACAATTTTATAAATAATATAAATCTACAAGTCAGTATTAAAACCGTAAATGGATCTAATAATTGTAAATAATGAAATAGTGATTGGAGTAATGTATCTGATACAAAAAAAGTCATACAGTTTTTAATCCCACTGTTTGTCTTAAAATTATCACTATTTTATTATATTATACCTTGATGTCTATTTTTTCTTCTCTTATTTAATTTTATTACCTAAAAATAAAATGGAATTTATTAAATTAATTATAAGAAAGGATACAAAATATAGAATCCATTTTTTGGAAGAAAATTAATTCTTATCTGAAAAATTATTTCTAATGTTGGTGGATATAACATGTTCAAACACACTGTAAGAATTTTTATTTTTAATAATAAAAATTATTTCTTTCATAAAATTATCAATGTTATTAGAATATATTAAATTAAATTTTTTATTATCAACCTAATATAATTTATTTCGTTGTAAAATTATTTCAAATTGAAATTCCACATTATGGATAACCACTCAAAAGAACCAAACCAAAAAAACAATTTACTAGAGAAAAAATTATATATGTTTCTAAAATGATAATAATGGGATTTATAAATATATAGATACATTTTTATATTATTACATGAATTTATAATAACAAATTTCATATATAAAAAACGGTACATATAATTTTAAAATAATTATATATTGATAATTTCATAAAAATGAATATGTTTAAAACATTTATTTTGTCTTATTCACCAAATAATAAAATACATTACAAACATGTAAAAAATATTTGCAAACTAATATTTCTATTCATTAATTGAAAATTAATTTTTTTTAGAAAATAAAACTCTTGAAGTATTTAAATTATATCAATGAATTGAAATTTAAAATATACTAAATATAATTTTAGGAAAATAAATCTTTTAATATTAATTTTTTTAATATTAATTCTAGTTAATTATTGTTAAAAATAAATAAAATATATTATTTATATCATTAATATATTTTTTCTATAATTTTCTATTATATAAATTAATACTAAAAATAAAATTCCATATGAATAAAAATAATTTTTTCAGAAAACATATAATATAAATAAGATCTTATTTTTTATTTAGAAATAAGAATTGAATTTTAACAATGATTTTTTATTAAAATCTTTTTTATTTTTGATTAAAAATGTATTTGAAATGATGTTACTTTTATTCATACAATTTAAATAAACAATAATGTTTATATAAATTTTATCACGATTTTGTTTTAATTCGTTATTGCATATAATGATAGATATCGATGATATTAAATAAATATTAAGGAATTATATATAGTTAAATTTTATGGTGTCACATTCTACCTGTGTTAAATGAATTACTTCCAAAAAATATAATTTTCCATGATAATGAAAAAATATATATTTGTGTGACTGAATAAATGACATCTAAATCAAAGTCATGGGTTTTATTATAAAACATATATTTTATTTTTTTATTGAGAAAATTTTGATATTATCAACTATTTTTTCCAAAAATGTATTATTATTATTCTGTAAGTCATTCAAATTAATCTGAACATTCATTTTATAATATAATTTTCATGATACTATTTCAAATAGAACAATATATCATATATATTTATACTACCATCCATTGAAATCCAACTGAATGATCATAAAAATATGAAAACTAAAGCACGATATATCTTCCTCAATAGAATATTTATTCCAAAATATGATACATTCCATTCAACTTTTTTAGTTGGATCCACGTATAACACATTCTATTTAACATAGGTTTTTCATGGTCAAATTCATATTTGATAGCCTAAAATTCCAAAACTATGTGACCAAATACTACATAACCGTTCTTAAAGAGCATATGATAGAATAAAGCTTATCCTTCGAGACATTATATCCACGGGGAAGGGCATAGGGCAACTAATCAGATACTAAGTGAACATCAAGATGATACTCTACCATCCTTTTCCTAGTGATTAACCCATAAGGACATCAATGACATAGTCACATTCACTTTATAATATCAATAGTGGGGTATAGTTATGAAGAAATCCATATAATCAAAACAATACAAATTTGTTTTTATGTTATAATATACATAGACTTCTCCTTATGATTTTAATTAATTATTTTTCTTCATTATTAAAAAAATAATGGCAATAATACATAAAATTAAATAATCTCTAATATGATAATAATTATGAAACCCAAACACACATTAGCATATTTAAAGCTATAAAAATGTAATTTATAATTGGTTTTGATATTAGGTGATATGTGTTGACCAAAAAATACATATATTTCAAAAAAGTTACATTACAACTCAAAATAATCATACAATCCCATGAACATAAGTTTTACTTCCATTAAGGGTCATATACATAAGAAACATATATTATAATTCATTTGAAAAATTATTCATAATTGAATGAAATTGAACACTTTTATTGGCTCCATAAAGGTTTCACTCACCTATATAACCTTGTAATGTAAACATAAGTAAGGGGTGACCTAAAAAGATCAATAATGAAAAACATATAAAAAATACCTAAATTGATAAATGACTTGAATATGAGAAATTATGATACATGTAAATGAATATAATTAAAAGGACATATAAAAAATAAGTGTTCTATATACTACCCAATAAGTATATAAGTAAAATCAAATAAATAATAATATACAACAGAAAAAGAGTGTATATCCCTTATATAATAAATTGTATCCCTGGAGTGTAATAATATTTATATGATATATAAATGTATCATTCCCTTGAAAAATGTAATAAGAGAGAAAATTGACAAAACAATAGGCATATGAAACATCACCTTTACGTGTCACTGTTTGCTCCCAAGCTGTCAGGTGTCACTACAAAAACCAATACTTTCAGAAGTCACCTCTCTGAGCTAGCCATAATAGAGAAACACAATTTCACTCATGTATATACAATTCATGATTTATAAAGATATATCAATTTAAATAGATGTATTTATCTTCCCTAACCCATCATATGGATTTATGACACCCAACACATCTCTTATCTATACATATATGTGTCACCTAATGTTGAACATTCGTATATCAAATGTCACATAATCAACATGTTGAACAGATATGTGTTTAATATAAAAATTTAATTTTTTATAATAATTATTCAAGATAAATAAGGTATATAGTAATATAATTACGTATTCTATATATTCCATATGAAATATCTAAGGATGTAGTAATATATAAAAAACAATTGTAAAATTTTTCAAATAAAGACTTTTAGAAAAATTCAAATCATCACTTTAAAAAACACAAAAAACTCTTCAGAAATATTTCAATAAAATAAAATAAATTAATCAATATACATTAAGAAGTCCATTTATTACATTTTAATCTCAGAAAAAAATCTATATAATAATGGTGTTTTTCAAGAAAATTCAACAAGAAGATAGAAAATAATTGAACATTCTTTAGAAAAAGATCATTTAAACTAATTTATTTTAAATTTTGTTTTACAAAAAAAATTTAGTTTTAAAAAATCTGACAAATATTATTTTAAAAAAAACTAATTATATAAAATCATTTTTAAAAGAATATGTTATGACATAATATATGCTTCATAAATAAGATATCTAGTAATGGTAAATGAAACCATAAATTATTTTCTTGATAATGTATTTAACATATTATAATAAAACTATATTAGAAAAATAAAAAATCTTTTTTCATAAATGTGTAGTGAAATAATTTAAATTTTTATTGATATTTATATAATATAACCCTCATGAAATAAATAAATTGTTTTTAAATGAAATGTTGAGATGTTGATAAAATATATAGTGTGTGGAGTATAATAATTTCAACATTTTAAAAATACCATTAATAAAATGCCCATCATTATGATAATGAACAATAATTAATTTGAAAATGTGTATAGTTAACTGCTAAAATAACCATATATAATTCTTATTTATCATTCTATATAACAAAGGTAACCATTGGCTGGATAGATCAGCCTATATGGAGAAAAGATGCTCGTTTGGAGAGAATGTGATTGATTATTAACGTCATAATATTCTATGATGAAATAAATCCATAAATTTAATATCATAGAAAATTAATGATCAATGGAATCATAATATTCTCACAAAACATAGTAAATATATATTTTAAAATATTAATCAAATAGTAATCATTACCACTCAATAAAAAAGGTTAAATAATAAAAACCATTTATCTTTTAATCCTAACATCGAAAAAAACATTTTATCCTTCTAAGGATTAAATATTATTATTATAATAATATATTTAAGAATATTATTATTATATATCACTAGATACACTCCATAATTTTAATCACATACAATACATTGTGTAGTTAGTTATTGTTTATTTTCATAAATGAATCATAACAATTTGGATTTATTTCTCCATTCTTTAATATGTCGATTATGATTCCCATTATTTGATAAAACATTCATAATTTTTATAATATCCTATCTAATGGAATGGACCTCTCTAGTCTATTCCTCTACTGATATTCGGTGTTTGATGTGTTCCGGGAGGTCATGGTGACATATCTCCAACACTTTTTCAAATATCCAATTCGTTGAACAGTCCCAAGGTATCCTTGTGAACAGCTCTAACTGTATCCTTAGTTGAACAAAGCAATGGTTTCCTTAAGTGAATAGTGAAATGGTAGCCTTATGTGAACAATGTAAATGGTAAATTAATGTAAATAGTGTCATCATTATCCTTGGGTGAATAATGCAACAATATCCTTAGGTGAACACTACAGTGGTAACCTTATGTGAACACTCTCAATGGTAACCTTATTTGAATAGTGTCATCATTATGCTTAAATGAATGGTGCAATAGTGGGGTCCAATGGTAGCCTTTTTCCTATTCTAAATTTTGAATTTATGAATGGTTTTTCTAGAATGGTGAGGTTCCAATGGTGACCTCTTTCCTTTGCTAAATTTGGAATTTATGAACTTCGATTCAAGAAAGGTGAGGTTGCAATGGTGACAACATTCCTTTTCCAAATTTTGAGTTCATGAATAGTGTTTCAAGAATGGTGAGGTTTCAATGGTGACCTCTTTCCCTCTCCAAATTTAGAGTTCATGAATAGTGGTTCTTGAATAGGGAGGTTCCAATGGTGACCTCTTTCCTTTTCCAAATATTGATTTCATGAATAAGGTTTCCATAACGGTGAGGTTCCAACGGTGACCTCTTTCCATTTCCAAATTTTCAGTTCCTGAACAGTGTTGTCAAAATGGTGAGGTTCCAATGGAGATCTCTTTTAGCCATATTTTGTGTTCATGAACAGTGTTTCCAAAATGGTGAGGTTCTAATGGTGACCTTTTTCCTTTTCCAAATAATGAGCTCAAGAATAGTTTTTCTAGAACTGCGAGGTTCCAACGGCGACCTCTTTCCTTTTCGAAATTTCGAGTTCATGAACAATGATTCCAGCTTCGCACAGTTTCTCCCGTTAACATTTCCTTTGACATAAATTGAATTTAAAGCCTTGTTTTAGGTACCCTAAGTCCAATTAAAAGGCCATAACTCCTATATTAATTTCTCCAAGGCTCAAGATTATTTTACATAGTCTATCCATGTGGTATAATGTGATATGATTTTAACAGAAAATCCAACGTATCTTAAACCACTACTCCATTAAATCTTTTAAAGTGATGAAATATCTTCCTCCATAGTTATTCTTCCTTGTTCTCAGTTGAGTGATGGTCAAACCTTTCATTCCATCCCATAGGAATTACATAATCAAAATTCTCTCCTTGGATTGGTTCTACTCTATTTTGATGCAACCAAGCTGTATCGATCAATCTTCGATATAAGATATGATCTATTGTCATTATTTTGGCTACATAGCCTTCTATTTCTCATTGATATTTTTATCCAATGAAATATCCATGTACGAAATGGGATTTTATTTCTTGTTTGACCAGGGTGGTGGTGTCTCTGCATCCTCAGTTGGATACAGATGTCACATGGGAGGAGATCGTTACCCGTTGTGTGGCTCGTTCTCATATAAAGAACGTCATGAATTCTTAGAGGTAGGGGGTTTCTTGCTTCTATTTTCATTCACATGCAACTGTATATTTAGAATGTTTTATCCCACTGGATCATAATGGAATTTATATAATAAATATTTGAACCGGATAAACAATTTGATATCGATCGTATGTTATTGCCTCTTGTATTTCTAGATAGTGTGATATCTATGATTTATTTATTTATATTTTCATTCATAATGGAATTAGGTAAATAACTGAATTCATGAATTAATTGATTATTTTTTTCTAAAGATAAATATGCATGTAAATGAATATGGTTATTCTTAACTTAATTTGATGTTAATAAAACTATTGTAGTGAGAGTGGTTATTTATTTGTAACAGTTAGTATTTAGTTTTCTCGAATTTGGAACCTATAAATAAATAATTGGTTAATCCAAGAGAGATTAAAAACTGATTGTTCACTAAAATATATTTCCTTTTATGGTTCGGAGTTACCCTCTTTCCTATTTAAGGGCCAAGAGCCCAATTGATATGATATTTGTTTTCTTGCTGCTTGTGTTGTGATGTGAACATGGATATCGATTGTGATATGTGGGGGCATGGAGGCATACTCGTTGTGGCAGGAGTTGATTCCTAGAGTGGAGATATGCACCTGTTTATGCGTGTGGGTGTTGGGGAGGACACTGGGGATCATGAAATAAGTTGTTTGTGAGTTTTTGGATTCATACTGATTTTTATAGGTTGTATTTTTTCTTTACTTTTCCCACTTCTCAAGGAAGCTACTCTTGATTACCCTTCTTATAAATGGGGTGAAGACACGTGGGGTATGCCTTGTGCTTTCTGTGTATAGCCTCTAAAGGGAAGATGTGTATACACTCTTGCTATAGGTGGCCAAGACTCGATGGGTAGTTAATATACTCACCGCGTTGATCCCCCATGTGTTTAGTAGCATAGAATATTTTTCTAGAATTCCTGGGAATATGAAAAATTAATTTTGTAAAAAAATAATTCAATAAATGATGTTAACCCATATGGTTGGAGCATTCTGGAGCACAATACTGAAGCTGTAATATGAAGGAACAATATACTTTGGGTGTGATTCTAATCAAATATAATGAAAAAATTATTGATGTTTATTTAATTTTAAATAATTAATTAATGTAAAGTGAAACTTATAAAAATAGAATTATGTAATGTGGTAAGGATTGTTAAATTGTTGGATGATTATATGATACCTAGTATTAGAATTGGGAGCCGCAAGTCCAAGAGACGTTAGCCACATTTGAACCTAAGACTATGATATTCCCATTGTGTGGTTTTGAGATATATTATATTCTATAATTTTTGTGTTTATATATGAAACTACACCCCGTTAGTTCAGGTTATTGACTCCCTGGTGAGTCTTACCCCTGGGGGTGTTTTCCCTAACATTCAGGTGAGATCATGGATGGATGACTACCCCCTTTGGCCCCACTCTCTTCTCTTGGTAGTTACTTGTGTGGGTAGGCCCGATGATCATATTTCGGCACATATATATGTAGAGGGCTCTAATGTTTTGGGTTTATTCACACACATATATTCAAGATATAGTTTTCTATGAACTATTATATGAGTAACATTAATAGACAGTGACAGCTTGAGGATTCTTACTCAGTGTGTGGGAAGAAATGGCTTGAGGCATAATGTCTGACGTATAATACATTTTATGTGATTTTTTTGGCTCTCAGAATCTACTAGGTTAATTTCTTGTGTAGACATGGTAGTTTTGTTGCATGAGGTGCAAGTTGTGGTGCTTCTACCAAGTGTCTATGGGCAGGACATTTTGGAGAGAGATACTTAGGTCATGCGACTTTGGGGAAAGGTGGAAAAACATCCAGGAAGTAGTGGTGGGGTACCCTTGATATTCATTAATATATTATATACTATGGTATGTGTTACTTGGTAAGAGTATTCATGGTGAGTTTGGGATCTTATTATACCTGTCTAGGTGATGAGATAGTTTCACTTGTTGTTCAATGTGTTTTTTCATGATTTCTATACATTTTCACGAGAGTCTCTTGGGAGGATCCTACTGAGTATACTATTATAATCACCCTATGTATATATACACAGTTTTTTAGGTCACTTGGAGAATGTTAGAGATTATGATGGTTTGTACAATCTTGGGGTTGCTGGAGCTGTTTGGGATTTGTGATTACTATTTGTTTTTTACTTTCTTTTGGGAACTGGCAGTTTTCCCCTTTCAGTTGTAGTATTTTTGCATGAAATTACATATGTGTACATGGGATTTATTTTATATTTCTGCCTGAGTTGGAGTTGGTTGCTTTCAATCCTATCTCTCTCTTTCACATGCATTCTCCTAGAGTGTAATTTTTTGCATCTTGGTATTTAAAATACCCCCAGGGCTAATTGACAACCTAGGGCCTATTCTATGTGGGAATCAAGGGTCATTATCTCCCTTCAAACATTTCTGGACCAAGAGAGGTATTCTTTTTGGGGAGGGGGTCATGAAAAAGTGGTATTAGAGATATGGTTGAGGGATATGATGGATCTTGGAGTTAGGAACATGGGAAGTTTCAATGGTTGATAGAGAAATAATGACATTCATATTTATAACGTTAGGTAAACATAGTATACCGGCTAAGACATAGGCATTTAGGGAACCCTGTGATCTGATGCGCGGACCTTAAAGTTGACAATGGCTTATAAACAAGGTGATAGTAGTTGTAGGGTAGATACCTAGGAAAGGATCATGCATCATTCTTCTTTGTGACTGTGTTTGAATGGATATACCATGGGATAGGTTAACAAAAATTGAATAAAAGAAACAAATTAATTAATTAATGCTGAGTCTTATAGTTTCCAGGTTATGGAGCTCTAAATACTTGTTATTTAATAGTTATGGCTCTAGGTTGAACTTATTTTCACAATTATATAGATGATGTTCAGAAGGTTGTACCAGCAGATCTCCACTGGGTAGAGGTTGATGGCGACTCTTGGGGGAGGATACTTCGAGCATTTCAACCCCAGAATTTTCTAAAGTATGGGGGCTCTGTTTAAGATATAGTCATAAAAGAATGGGTGGAAGAAGTCGAGATAGGATTCAGATTGATTTTTTCTCTGAAAAAGCATTGGGTTTCCTTGTTTGTGATGATTCTACATGGAGCAATGAGGCAGTGGTGGTTCTTGTTACTCAAGTTTCATGAGGAGTCATCGACCTATTCTTAGGAGTTATGAGTCATGTTTGGAGTGACGTTTCTTTCTTCGACAATGAAGGCATATAGTCTGTAGGAACATATAACCCTTCGATAGGGAGTTCCAGGGTTCGGGAGTTTGGGATCCATTTTAGGAACCTTTTACAATATGATTCGTATCAGATTCTATGTGAGGAGGCCATGGTGAGGTATTTTGAGGATGCCTTGCACCTAGAGATCCAACGCCAGGTCACCCAATTAACGTTGAAGGCATATATTTAGGTTCTAAAGAGGGAATAGTTCATCGAGAGGACATTATCCAGAACCAGATCATCAAAATAGGGTAGTTGTCATGATTCCTCATGAAGTAGAGTAGTGGTCCGGGTTTTCTGGTGTTCAGTGTAAAGAGTTTCTGTTCAGCCGGGCATAGATCCTAGCAATCTGCATCTCATTTCTCTAGGTTCAACAGCTCTCAGGCCTCTGCCAAGGGATCATGAAATTATTTTTCTTGTGGTGGTCAAGGTCTTCAATAGTGGGAGTGCCGACCATTCAAATAGATAATCGTGCACTAGGGGTTATGCTTTTGGTTCCTCTGTTCTGGGAGTTCGAAAACAGGCAGCAGCAGCAGGTTCCACCAGATTTAGATCAGTAGAGGGTATATGGGTCTGGCAGAGGTCTTCCCTTTGACACTTCCCTTCCTCAGATATTTGATAGTGCTCATGGTGGTGATTTTCATTAGTCAAAGAGAGGTCATGGAGGTGGTCATGGTCAGTTTCATGCTTTATCATTGCTAGTGCCAGGTCAGCCATACGTCATTCAAGGTACCCTTTTCTTGTTTTCTACCTTGGTGTTTTCCTTTATTGATTCATGAGAAACACAATCCTTCATATAACCTACCCTTTTCCATGATTTGGGAATTGAGGAAGAGAGTCTTCCAGTGTGCTTGGCGTTGATTGCGCTAGATAGAGGGCGAGCTGACTTATTTGAAGTATGTAGAGACTGTGAGCTAGTGTTTTGAAAATGCCGCTCTTAGGGATATTTATTATGTTAATGAATACAACAGTATGATGTCATCCATGACATGGATTGGTTGTATTCGATGTAGGATATCGTTGATTGATTTAGAAGGCATGTTGTGTTCATCGATGTAGATGGAGAGCCAGTGGTGTTCATTGGAAAGAGAGACCCTCAGATGGGTCAGAGGCATGTATTTTCCTCATTATCCATTATGTCTGAGCTGATGTTTTGTTCTTAAGAGGTTTAGTAGTTGGAATATCCTATGGTCGTAGAAGAGTACCCATTTGTATTACCAGAAGAGGTTTTAGCATTACCCCCTCGACGAGAGATCTAGTTTTGTATCAAGATACCACAAGGACCATCTCTTATCCCTATGTTACAATATAGGATGACCCCTAATGAGTTACAAGAGTTATATACATATATATCTTTATGGTCTATTATAGTGAAGTTTTCTTCGGCTCTGTGTTTCACTTTGGGGGGGCACCGGTTTTGTTCGTGAAGAAGGTTGAAGACAACTTGGGGTTGTGTGTTGATTATTATCGCTTAAACACAGTGACAGTGAAGAATCACAATCCTCTTCAGTGGATTTATTATATATTCATTGAAATGAAGGGTCCAAGTTGGTTATCAATGATTTATTTTTGTTCAGGGTATCATCAGATGTGTGTGAAGGATGACGATGTCCCGAATAATGCTTTCTATTATCATCATGGGAATTATGTGTTCATTGTAACATTATTATCTATGACAAACGCTTCAACTGTGTCCATGGGATTAATTAAAGTTGTGTTCCATGAGTTCCTGGACAAGTTCGAGGTGGTTTTCATTGAAAACATCTTTGTGTGCTTCATGTCTGAGAAGGATCATGAAGAGCAACTACATGTTGTTTTGGGAGTTTGTAGACAACATCAACTGTTTGAGAAGTTGTTGAAGTGTGAGTTTTGGACTTGAGAAGTCTGTTACATGGGACATGTTGTGTCCCAGTATGGATTAGTTATGGATCCATCGATAATAGTTGAAGTATTATCTTGCACATCCCCAATGATAATGCTAGAGGTGTGAAGATTCCTTGGTCTCACGGGCTACTACAGGAGGTCCACAACTGATTTCACTCGAGTTTTGACTACTCTAATAGTATTGAAAAGGAAGGATTAGGAATTAACATAGAATGATCAGTGTCATGAATCTTTTGAAAATCTAAAAGAGAATTTATTTAGTTCTCCAGTTCTTTGTGTTCCAGCTGAGGGGGTCCATATTGAAGTTTTCGGCGATTAATCTCATCTGGGGTTAGGTTGTGTTTTGATGAGAAGATATCAGTTGTTTCTTATGGGTATTCGTAGTTAAGTCCCCATGAAAAAAAATATTCCATCCACAATATTGAGTTTAAAACCATGGTGGTTTCTCTGATGTTGTGGAGACATTGCCTCATTGGTGAGCACATTGTGGTTTCCACCGAGCCTAAGGTATGTCTTCTCCTATCATGACATAAACTTGCGACATCGTCATTGGATGGATTTCTTGCAGAAATACTATCTCAAAATATCATATACACCTTGAAAGGGAAATTTTGTAGCTCATGCACTGATTCATAAGTCACGTAATGATGCAGTGGGGGAATCTGGTGACTCATGGAGAGTAATGAAAGAAATGTGAGCATTACATTTTAATATAAGAGATGTTGGGGGTAGAGGTTTTCTTTTTCAGATGATGGTGAAGTCATATATGGTGCAGAAGGTTGAATACTCTCTATTGGGGATCTAGTGGTGGAGGTCTGGAGGACTGAGTTGTTTGTGGTGAGGCCCTTGATGGCCAGATTGAGGATGAACAACACCGATTATTGTATCATAGAAGGATATTTTTTTATTTAAAGATGAAAAAACCATTCTTAGTGACTTCCATAGTTCTCATTTAGTGGTGTATCATGGCATGAATATGACGTACCGATCGTTGAGAAGCTAGTTTTGGTGGCCTGTGATAAAGCATGCAGTTTCAGAGTTTGTGGCTCGATATTTAGTCTATCAGAAGTTGAAGGTTGACCACTATGTTCATGGTAGTCTTCTCCATATGTTAAATGTTCCTTATTGGAAGTGGGAGGACATATCAATTAACTCTATTACTGGTTCCCCTCAAAATCCGGGAGTACATGATGCTATTTGGGTGGTATTGGATCTGTTAACAAAATCAACCCACTTCATATCAATCAAGGAGTCAATCTCCGTGGATGTTTTGTCGAGGCACTATCTGGAAGTGGTGGTGAGACATCATGGTGTCCAAAGGATGATCATTTCTGATCGAGAACCTCATTTTACCTATTGGGTTTGAAGAGGTCTGCAAAATGATTTCAGTTATCAACTATGCCTTTTCATTACTTTTTCATCGGAAAATGGATGGTCAGACAGAGTAAACCATCCAGACTCTTGAAGACATGTTACACTCATGTGTATTAATTTTTAGAGGTTTGTGGATGAGGAAATTAACCTTGGTAGAACTCACTTAAAAAAATATTTACCACTCCACCATCGGTATGGTACTATTTGAAGCCTAGAATAGACATCTTTTCTGTTCTCCATTGTGCTAGACTATGGTTAGAGAGTCCAAAAATCTCAAACAGAAACTAATGTAGAATACAAAAATGATGGTTCCGGTGATTCATGAGAGGATGAAGACTGTGGATGATTTTTAGAAATCATATGTTGATCAAAGGAGGAGACCTTTATAGTTTGATGTTGGGGATCATATGTTTCAGAAGGTGACTTCATGTTGTGGGCATCGATGGTTTGGTACTGGGAGTAAGCTTTCCCCCATGTTAGTTGGTATTTTTGAGGTGTTAGCTCATATTGGAGTTGTGGCATATCGAGTAGAACTTCCCCCATAGATGATCAAGATATACGATGTTTTCTGTGTATCATACCTCTGTCGTTATGTTCATGACGACTCATATGTCATCGATTAGGGAGATATCAACTTTAATGATGATGCGACCTTCGAGGAGCGGCCAGTGGAGATCTAAGACAGCAAGGGGAAGGTGTTCTGTGGATGTTATATCCCCTTAGTTCTTGTCTTTTGGTGACACAGTGGCATTGAAAAGAGTACATGGGAACATGAGTCTCATATTAGGGCAAAGTACCCAGATTTGTTTGATGATTAACACTTTTCATTAAATGATGTCCCCATAATGGATATAAAAATTTCGTGATTATGAGATTGATTTCTTCTACTGCTTCTAGTAGCTTTCTCTCTTTTGAGAGGTATATCATGGGATGGTTTTTTAGACTTCATTTCTATTCCCTTTTAGGTTGGTTATGAATTCTCAAGGATGAGAATTTTCTTTATGGGTATCTAATTTAGTGTCTCGAACCACTTTGGTCCATTGATTTTCTAAAATCTGGTGTTTGAGGTGTTCTAGGAGGTCAAGATGACAAATCCAGCACACTTTTCCAAATTTCCAATTTGGTGTATAGTCCCAAAAGTAGCCTTGTGAGCAGTTCCAGTGGTATCCTTAGGAAAATAGTGCAACAGTAGCCTTAAGTGAACAGTGAAACAGAACATTATGTGTACAGTATCAACGGTAACATTATGTGAACAATGTCATCGGTAGCCATTGTTGAACAAGGAAATGGTAGCCTTAGGTGAACAGTGAAATGGTAGCCCTATGTGAATAGTTTTAATGGTAATCTAATGTGAACAATGTCATCAGTAGGCTTATGTGAATAGTGAAATGGTGAAATCCAATGGTATCCTATTTTATTTTGCCAAATTTTGAGTTCATGAATAGTGATTCCAGAATGATTAAGTTCCAATGGTGACCTATTTCCTTTTCCATATTTTGAGTTAATAAATAGTTTTTCTAGAATAATGGGGTTCTTAGAGTGACCTATTTCCTTTTCCAAATTTTGAGTTCATGATAAATGTTTTTAGAATGGTGAGGTTCCAATAGTGACCTCTTTCCTCTACCAAATTGTGAGTTCAGGGAAAATGTTTCTAGGACGGTGAGGTCCCAAAAGTGACCTCTTTCTTTTTCCAAATTTTGAGATCATTAATAGTGTTTCTAAAATGGTGATGTCCCAATGGAAACCTCTTTCCTTTTCCAAATTTTGATTTCATGAACAGTGTTTCAATAAAGGTGAGTTTATAAAGGTGACCACTCTCTTTTTCCAAAATTTGAGTTCATGATCAGTGATTCCAAAATGGGGAGGCCCCAACGGTGACCTCTTTCAAGTGTAAAATTTTGAGTACATGAATAGTGTTTTTAGAATGGTGATGTCACGACCCACCTTCACCAAAAGGAGGGAAGGGTCAGCAGATTGACAGGCCCTTCCTTCATTACGTTGAAGTAGAGATAATGACCTCCGAAACCCGCCTTCAATAGGTCCCGGAGTGGCGACCAACACCAAGGGTATGGAATCACACACTAAATGGAAGGCATTACCCTTTTTCTATTAATAGGATCGGGAGATAAGATAGTGAATCCCACAACACCAAAAATGACAGTGCAAGTACGGATGAAAGTAAACCATTCCCATATACAGGTTCAAAGGTAAAAGATACAAGTCACAAAACTCCAAAGGTGAAAAGATACCAAGAAGAAGGAAAACAATAATAGCAACTGCCACAAAGGTCCAAGCTAGTATGGCTCCGTACGATCCCCTAAGTCCTCCTAGAAACCTGAAAGCAGTTGTATTTAAGTAGGGTGAGCATACAAGTACACTCAGTACGGAAAACCAAAGACTCTCATGCACAAGTGAGGAGACATTCTAATGCCCCATGAAAAAATATATAACCAAACACCAAACAAGTTAAACTATCCACCCAAGCCTCACCAAGGCACACTCCCCAAATAATGAAATTAAAGTAAAGTATAGTAATAGCACATCGATATTTGGGTACCCCGCGCCACTTTCCCATTGGTT
This sequence comes from Viscum album, assembly GCA_963277665.1. Lineage (NCBI taxonomy): Eukaryota > Viridiplantae > Streptophyta > Magnoliopsida > Santalales > Viscaceae > Viscum > Viscum album. The sequence continues at coordinate 1,879,715,019 of OY728130.1, forward strand.
ATTGAAGAAATCCTATGCATCGAACCAATCCTGCCATTCATGCCATAGTCCCACTGACAAACCCCGCGAACACACACCTAGGCCACAACCTCACTGCTGTCCCACTGCCAAACCCCTCCCGCACACACCTAGGCCATAACCACTATCTCGCCCGCAGACACCTGGGCCACAACCACCATACACAACCATACCCACAAACACCTGGGTCAGAACAACTACGGCCACACCCGAAGACACCTGGGCCTCATCCTGAAGAAAATTGGGAAACATCCAACCCGCAAACACCTGGGCCAACCACCACAACTACCCCGCCCAAAGATTCATGGGATTATAATGGACCTCATGCCATCACAGCCTACCCGAAGATACTTGGGCTATCCAGGAAAAGGAGAAGAAAGGAGCTAATATCCATCCACTAAGAGACGCGTTGGGAAAACATCCTCCCCCATGAAATGGGGGTGTTCGGAACTATGTTCTCAACATGGGTGGGGCACGAATAAGTATCATAAGAACTGCAAAATATATAATTAAGTAAAAAACACTCAATCCAACCAAGGGTTTCCAAAACCAATCCAAGGATAAGAACACTCGTCCCTATTCATATAAAGCACACTTCTCACAGCCGAGTCACAACTCACCCCCCAGAACCAATTCTCATTTAAGCTATTCATTCTTCCATGGTCAAGTAATCTCATTTAAATAATATTCTACACTACTGGACAACTAACATCCTAAGCACAAACCAAGGGAACAAGTTACAGACAACATCAATTTAAGCATTCACACCCAGTTCTCTTGCAATGTAACAACAGAAAAGGGATAAGGGAGATCCCTAGAAGTACTGGAACCAAAGAAAACCCCAAGATATAACCCCATATTCCCAAAATCTTGCATCCAACAGTTTCAAAACAACAGAGGATCTCACCCCAATTCGTGACATAACAAGAGTAATCAAACAACCTCAAATTCACAACCAGAGAATGTATAACAATGGTGGATCCCATCCCCACCCATATCGCCCTAGAAATCGGCACGCGAAAGAAACAACCAAACTGCTACCAGCAACACAAGGGAGGCCTATGCAGGTATTTTCAGATTTAAATGATTTAACACACTCCATGGTTTCAATTCCACTATGTTTTAACCAGGGTTATCACAGAAAAGGGTTGATCCTGGTGCTTTTAATTTATTTAACCGAGTATACGTAATTAAACAATTCGACGTTACTATTCTTTAAATATCCAAAAACACCGAGGTTCATTAGTGCACAGAGAAAGACCACCAACAACCATGATTTTTAGTGAGTAAAGGCACGTATAATTCACAACATATATTAACAATAAAAGAGAACATTAGGTAATCGATCACCCCCCCCCCTTAATTCTTTAAAGGTACGTTTATTATCCTCAATAGGTGAGGTTTCATCAATTTCCACAGAGACAAAATAATGACCACCCCGCAAGATACACATAAAGGAGAGACGAAGGTAATATCACAACCAGACGGATCAAGGATTGACGTTAAGTCCTCATGTAGAAATTGGAAAACAGGAGTGGTAGGAACTCCACGGAATGCGAAAGGAAAACATCGCAATAGGGGTATAGCTCGTCGGGAGGAAGGGTACTCCAAGCGCAGGGTGATAGAAAAGAAACCCAGGGAGAAAGCGAAGCCTTTTGGTTATAAAGACTCAGATACATCATCCCCTAGATGGTTACAATATGGAGAGAAAATAGGAACCGCGGTAGAAACGGGATTGTGGGTTTACCACGCGGCTGGGCCACCCCACACATAACTTAAAAGGTCACTGCCCTTCGGGGAAGTTAAAACATACGCACAACTCACCGATAATTCAATTTAAATGGGCAGTAATGGGATAAAAAATAGGATTTAAGGGGTCAAAACATGGTTTAAAAACCAATTATCACAAAAAGGCGGGGCTACTGGAAAACCCGTGGGGGTAAGAAAGAGATACCGGTAGCCGAGAGCTACCTGTTGGCGACAGATACCAGTATCTGAGAGCGATTGGTAGCCTAGAGGTACCGGTAGCCTAGAGGTACCGGTTTTCAAGAGCTACCATTTGGCGAAAGCTACCGGTTGCTGAGAGCTACCAGTCACCTAAAGTTACCGGTAGCCAAGAGCTACCGGTTGGCGACAGCTACCGCTAGCTGAGAGCTACCAGTAGCCTAGAGTTACGTTTTTAGAGAGCTACTCTTTGGAGACAGCTACCGATAGATGAGAGCTACCGGTAGCCTAGAGTTACCGGTAGCCAAGAGAGACCTGTTGGTGACAGCTACGGGTAGATGAGAGTTACCGATGGCCTAGAGGTACCAGTAGCCGAGAGCTACTGGTAGCCTAGAGCTACCGGTGGTCGAGAGCCACCGGTAGCCGAGAGCTACCGGTATCCGAGAGCCACCGATAGACACGATCTACCTGTAGCCGAGGGTGACCGGTACCCCAAGTTCACTAGTAGGATAGGTCTACCGTTAGGCCGAGGCTACAGGTAGGCCAAGGCTACCGCTAGGAGTCCCCGAGAAGCTGGGATGTCTTTTCCAGCCACCCAGAACACCTCAAATATCAGATTTCTACCATGTAATGGACCACAAAAACCCAGGTCATTACATCAGATACTTCTCAAACCGTTCTCGTCCCCGAGAATATAAGAACAACCCAGAAAGGAGAAAAGTGGGGACCAAACAACCACCCTTTAAAGATACTTCTCATGGGAAAAACCTAGAGTTTTTCGAAAGCTGGAACAGAACCTTCCCCCTACATCCAGGAATACTCCCCCAAGAGTTTTCAACCATAAGAATTCACAACAAGCACGAGGATCACATTGCCCAACGCATGAGTTAGGGAGTCCCCTCCAACATGTCAGGATATTATCCTCTTTGGGCGACACTGACTCGCCTGCACGTGTTTAGTCGCATCCACATTAATGCGTCCTGATTAACAGTCATGTTTTCCCATCATCACACATTCGTACACACACACACAGAGGACAGGGAATAGATTATCTAATAGCAAATAAAAATAAGAATTTCATATATTAAAGCACAAGGTACAATATCTAAAGGATCAGAACAAAAACAACAAGGATGTAAAATAGCTCCAGGTACTGAACGCGTAACTGGGCCTCCCGCTCCCATGTGCTCTCTTTCAGGCGACCATGCCTCAACAACACACGAACCAAGGGGATGGTTCATCCAAGAATCACTTTCTCCTTACGATCCTCGATCTTGATTGGTCATTCAATGAATTTTGCATCATCTTTAACGTCTAACTCTCCCCAATCGATGACGTGGGAGTCTTTGTGTATAAATCGAAGAAGCTGGGACACATGGAATACATCATGTATCCTCAGTAGTGGCGGTGGTAGTGCTAGCTGATAAGAATCTTCACCAAACCGCCGCAACACTTAAAAGGGTCCGATGAACCTTAGAGAAAGATTACTTCCCCTTCCGAACCTCCACTGTCCACGTCGAGGGGAGACCTTCAAGAACACATGGTCCTCGACCACGAAATCCAAGGGTCTTATCCTATCACCGACATATGGCTTCCGCCGGTCCTGAGTCGCCTTCATCCTTTCTCGTATAAGCTGCACCTTCTCTATCGTGGTCTGCACCACCTACGGGACAAGAATACCTACTTCCCTAACCTCTGTCCACCACACGGATGAGCGACACAACTTTCCATATAGGTATTAAAATGGAGCCATTCCAATGGTAGAGTGATGGCTATAATTGTAGGAGATCTCTACCAGAGGAAAGTGTCGCACCCATGATCCCCCAATGTCTAAAATACATGCGCGCAACCTGTCCTCTAACATATGGATGGTGCGATCTGTCTGCCCATCTATCTGGGGGTGGAAAGTAGTGCTTAGACATAGCTGGGTGCCAAAATCATGCTGCAAACCCCTTCAAACTTGTGAGGTAAAACGTGAATCCCTGTCTAAGACTATGGAACTCGAAACTCCATGAAACCACACTACCTCATCCACATACATCTGTGATAGAGCTTCCACTGCACTCGACTCCTTAATCGTCACAAAGTGATCCAACTTCATCAAGCGGTACACTAATACCCAGATGGTGTCACAACCCCCATACACATTGGGTAGTCTCGTGATGAAATCCATCGAGATGTCATCCCACTTCCACTCGGGGACATCAAAAGGTTGCAACAACCTGCCTGGAACACGGTGTTTAGCCTTTAACTGCTGACACACTAGGCACCTGGCCACAAACTCTGCCACTGCTTGCATTACTCCAGGCCACCAAACCTGTCTCCTCAAACCCTGGTACATCTTGAAAACTCTTGGGTGTACCTCTATGGGTGAGTTGTGGAACTCACTAATAACATTTCCCTGCATCGCCTCTGGAACAAACATCTTCTCCCAGAAGAGCATCCGATTTTGGCCACCTTCTTTCCACCCTTATGGAGCATTGCCCTGGTCAACTCGGTCGTGCATCACTTCGCACTCTGGGTATCCCCACTGAGACTCCTCCACTTTCCACTACAGAGAAGACTGCACGGTCATTTGATACAAGAAACCTCTACCCCTATCCATCCTCGCATCGAGGTGCAAGGTAGCCAACTCCTGCATTACCTTACAAACGTCTGCCGACTCTCGGACCGCATCCATCTGTGACCTCCTGCTCAATGTATCGACCACTAAATACTCTTTTCTTGAAGTGTAGGAAACCTAGAAGTTGTAATCTTAGAGGAACTTCATCCACCTTCACTGTCACAAGTTTAGGTCCCCTTGGGAGAATATATACCTCAAGATTTTGTGATCCGTGATGACCACAAAGTGTTCTCCGATGAGGTCATGCCGCCACAACATTAGTACGAAAACGACTGCTGCAGGCTACAGATCGTGGGTGGAATAATTAAACTCATGAGGTTGTAGCTGCCTAGACCCATAAGAGAACACCCCTTGTCACTGAAAAAACACCCATTCGAGGCCTTGCCCTGAAGCATCACAAAACACCTCATACGATGCCCCTTCTTCTGGTAGTCTCAGCACTGGCGCACTAACCAACTTCTCCTTTAGATAGCTGAAGGCTTCCTCACACTACTCACTCCACACAAAAACCTGGTCCTTCTTGGTCAAGGCCGTCAAAGGTGTCGCAACTCTAGTGAAGTTCGGTACGAACATCTGGTAGTAACCAGCCAGCCTGAGGAAACTACGAACCTATGCCACATTTTTGGGTGCTTCCCAAGAAACAACCACTTCAAAAATTGATGGGTGTACCACTACCCCTTTCTCAGACACTACGTTCCCAAGTAAGTGCACTTCTAACATCCAAAACATGAATTTCGACAACTTCCCATATAGTTGGTGCTGTCGGAGGACCTCCAAAACTGTCCGCAAGTTCTCAGCGTGGTCCACCTCTGATCTTGAGTAGATCAAGATGTCTTCAGTGAACATGACTACGAACCAATCCAGATACGCCCGGAAGATAGAGTTCATAAGCCCCATGAACATAGCTGTATTTTTCATAACGTCGAACGAAATGACCACAAACTTGAAGTGACCTTATCTGAACCTAAAGGCCATCTTCGGGATGCCTCCCTCCTTCACCCTCAACTGGTGATATCCAAACCATAGGTCGATCTTTGAGAACCATCCAACCCCTTTCAACTGGTCAAATAGATAGTCTATCCCTGGAAGAGGGTAGAGATTTTTGACCGTTACCTGATTCAGCATCTTGTAGTCTATGAACAACCTTAGACCTCCATCTGTCTTCTTCACAAACAACACAAGAGCACCCCACGGTGATGCACTCAGTCAAACAAAACCCTTCTTAATGTGATCGTCAATCTGAATCTGCAACTCCCGTAGCTCTGAAGGCACCATCCGATAGGGATCCATCAAAATCATACGGTTACCCGGCTGCAATTCTATCCCAAACTAGATATCACGTCAAGGGGGAAGAGTCGTCACCTCCTCTGGGAAGACGTCTGTAAACTCATTGATGATCCCTGGTACCTCCACCATATCAGAATCTACCGACTCCACTAAGATCTCGATTAACATGGAGAGGAGGGGTTCCTCTCTCTTGCTGCCCTACTAGCCACTCTGCTCACCGGTGAAAGTAACACATAGGCCTCCCATGTTTGAGAACACAGACCTTCCTCAGATGAGGTCGACGATGGAACATATAGTGAATGACCAATTGATGCCTAGGATGACATTGTATGGTTGTAACTGTAGCAGTAGTAGATGACCGACTAATGTGGCCCTATCATCAGTCTGCATCCTATACAAACATATAACAAGTCGGTGTGACCTCTGAATGGTGTTCTCTGCACTAGGGGCACATGATGTCTCTCGACATCTAGACCTAGACCATGTGCCAGACTGGGTGTAACAAATGAATGTGATGCTCCAGTATCAGACAAGGCGTATGTAAGGTTACTGAATAAACTGATCATACCACGAACAAACTCTGGTCATGTTGGAACTACTACCTCTATGGAGTGCAACTATACATGCCCAGCTCCTCTACCCCTCAGCTGTCAGCCACCTCCCCGACCATGCCGTGGTTGAGGTACCTAAGGAGCGCCCTGAGGTCGGCCTCTCATTGCAACGTCTACCCTTGGAGGAGTGGGAGTTCGCTGCCCCTGCTGCTACTGCGGGAAGGGCCTAGCTGAAAGCTACTCCTGAGGTGGTTATTGGGCCGGTCTTCCACCACCGTATTGTACTCGGTCCGGGTACTAATTCTGGAGATTTCCATGGCACCCACAGACGAAACACCTCGTTCCTGGGCCCGAATGTAAAGAGCGAGGACCGGAGAACCAAAACTAGAATTGTTGTGTCCTGCTCCCTACTGGTCGGAACCTAGAGGGTCCTAATGTTGGTGCTATGGTGCTGAAGGCGTTTCCCTTTGACGGGGAAGCTGAATCCCCTATCGTGACATGCTTCCTAGCGTGTTCATCGTCTCCACCACCTATACCTTCTTCTGGACCTCCAAGTATGTCGGCAAGGTGAAGGGGGTAATAGGGTACTGGAGGGATGGTCGGAGCGCCTCCTCTAAACGTCTCACCCGAGACTCCTCATCCAGAAATAGGTCTAGAGCGAAGTGAAAAAGATCCTTGAACTTGATCCCCAGCTCCCTTACTGACATACTCACTTGCTGGAGGGAGAGTAACTCCTGCCTCTTCTCAGCTTTCATCGTAGAAGAGAATAATTCCACCTAGAACTCCTTCACGAAATCATCCCATGCCACCTCAGCCTCTCTCCTCTCCCCATGTAGAGCATCCACCACTGACGCACTGCTCCCTGCATCTGTCCCATGGGTAGAGGAACCCAGTACTCAGTCGGAGCCTGGATCGAGCTGAAGGATATCACCATCTCCTCTAGATAGCCTTTTATATTCATGTCAGAGGTGCTTCTTTCGTACTTCTCATGGGTCTGTCGCTGGAAGGGTCGAAGCATCTTCTACCACTGGTCGTCCTCCTCCTCTTGATCAGCCCTCTGCTAATCAGCCAAGTCAACCTCCGGGGCTTCGATCGCCTATACAACTCATGGTCATCTCCCGGGTGCCATAGCTCTAAGGTAAACGAAGAATGCCTATGCCCAAGTAGTGGATAATATTGTTCTTAATAATCTTTAAAATTATTATTCATTTCAAATTCCCAAAACACCCCAGAAACACGAGAACACAAGTCATTATGATGCATGTAACTTTCCAAGGGTCTCTACCCTGCAATCAATGTGGCCTCACATGGTCGTTTGGTAGGTCCAGAGTCCTTGCATCGGATCACGGGGGCCCCAAAAATCCCGTGTCCTAGCCGATCTTCCCTGGCCTAATTCAGGCACTAAGGTCACCAAACACTGTTGCCCTACCATCCCATGCAATCCTCATGGTGCCTAACTCCAGCCTCCATCCTATCTCTCAACCCACCTCTGATACCATTATATGATGACTTGCCTTCCCCAAAAGGAGGGAAGGGTCAGTAGATTGCCAGGCCCTTCCTTCATTAGGTTGAAGGAGATATAATTACCCCCGAAACATGCCTTCAATAGGTCCCAGAGTGGCGACCAGAACCAAGGGTATGGAATCACACACTAAATAGAAGGCATTGCCTTTTTTCTTTTAATAGGATTGGGAGATAAGATAGTGAATCCCACAACACCAAAACTAAAAGTGCATGAAAGGCTGAAAGTAAACCATTCCCATATGCATGTTCAAAGGTAAAAGATAGAAGTCACAAAACTCCAATGGTGAAAAGATACCAAGAAGAAGGAAAACAATAACAGCAACTGCCCCAAAGGTCCAAGCTAGTACGGCTCCGCACGATCCCCGAAGTCCACCTAGAAACCTGAAAGTAGTTGTATATGCGTAGGGTGAGAATACAAGTACACTCAGTTGGGAATGACAAAGACTCTCGTGCACAAGTGAAGAGACATTCTAATGCCCCATGGAAAAAGAGATAACCAAACACCTAACAAGGTAAACCATCCACCCAAGCCTTGCTAAGGCACACTTCCAAAATAACGCAAGTCAAGTAATGTATAGTAATAGCACATCGATATTTGGGCACCCCGCGCCACTTTCCCACTAGTTTTTGAAGACATCCTACGCATCGAACCAGTCCCTCCATTCTTACCGCAGTCCCACTGCCAAAACCCGCCCACACACACCTGGGCCATAACCACTATCTCACCCGCAGACACCTGGGCCACAACCACCACACACAACTATACCCATAAACACTTGGGTCAGAACAACTATGGCCACGCCTGAAGGCACCTGTGCCTCATCTCGAAGACACTTTGGAAACAACATGCCCGCAAACACCTAGGTCAACCCACACAACTACCCCGATCGAAGATTCTTTGGCTAATAATGGACCTTTGGCCATCACAGCCTGCCCGAAGAAACTTGGGCTGTCCGGGAAAGGGACCCGAAAGGAGATAATAACCATCCACTAATAGATGTGTTGGGAAAAACACCATCCCCCATAAAATGGGGGTATTAGGAACTAAGTGCTCAACTTGGGTGGGACACGAATAAGAAACATAAGAAATCCAAAATATATGCATATGTAACAAACACTCAATCCATCATAGGGTTTCCAAAGCCAATCCAAGCACAAGCACACTCATCCCTATTCATAGGAATCACACTACACACAGAAGAGTCACAAATCATCCCCCAGAACCAATTCCCATTTAAGCTATTCATGCTTCCATTTTCATGTAATTTCATTTAAATAAATTTCTTCACTAATAGGCAACTAATAGCATAAGCACCCACCAAGGAAAAAAGTTATAGCCTACATCAATTTAAGCCCTCACACCTGGATCTCATGCAAAGTCACAACAACAAAGGGATATGGGAGATCCCTCGAAGTATTGGAACCAATGTAAACCCCAAGATACAGCCCCATGTTCCCAAAATCCAGGAGCCAATGGTTTCTCAACAACAGAGGATCCCACCCTAATTCGTGATATAAGTAGAGTAATAACACATCCTCAAATTCATAACCAGGGAAAGTATAACAACTGGGGATCCCATCCCCACCCGTATCGCCCCAGCAATTGGCTCGCGAAAGAAACAACCAAACCTCTACCACCAACTCAAGGCAGGCCCATGCAGGTATTTTCAGATTTAAATGATTTAACACAGTCCATGGTTTCAATTCAACTTTGTTTTAACAGAGGTTTTCATAGAAAAGGGTTGATCCTGGTGCTTTCAATTTATTTAACTGAGTATTCTTAATTAAGCAATTCCAAATTACGATTCTATAAATATCCAAAATCACCGAGGTTCATTAGTGCATAGAGAAAGACCATTAATGGCCATGATTTTCAGTGAGTACAAGACCATATAATTCACAACATATATTAACAATAAAATTGCACAGCAGGTCATCGATCACACCCCCACACCCCTTCATTCATTAAATGTCTGTTTATTATCCTCATTACGTTTGGTTTCATCAATTTCCACAGAGACCAAAGCATGCCCACCGTACATGATACATAGAAAGGAGATAATAAGGTAATATCCCTACCTGACAGATCAAGGATCGACATTATGTCCTCATGTGGAAACTGGAAAATAGGAGTGGCCAGAACTCCACGGAACGCGAAAGGAAAACTTTACAACAAGGGTATGACTCGTCGGGAGGAAGGGTACTTCGAGCGCAGGGTTATAGAAAAGAAACCCATGGAGAAAGGGAAGCCTTTAGGTTATAAATACTGAGATACAACATCACATGGATTGTTACGATATGGAGAAAAACTCGGAACCACGGTAGAAACAGGATCGTGGGTTGACCATGCGGTTGGGCCACCCCACACGTAACTTAAAAGGTCCCCGCCCTTCAGGCTGGTTAAAACAGAATCACAACTCACCAATCATTCAATTTAAATGGGAATTAACGGGCTTAAAGATAGTCTTAATAGGGTCAAAACATTTTTTAAAAAGCAATTAGAACAAAAAGGAGGCGGTACTGGAAAACCTATGGGGGTTGGCGAGAGCTACCAGTAGCCGAGGGATACCGGTACCCCAAGTTCACCGGTAGGCTAGGTCTACCTGTAGGCCGAGGCTACCGATTGGCCAAGGCTACCGATAGGAGTCACCGAGAAGCTGGGATGGCCTTCCAAGACACCCAAAACACCTCAAATATCATATTTCAACCAAGTAATGGACTCCAAAAACTCGGGTCATTACAGGTGAACTTCCAACATTTACCTTTTTCCATTTCCACATTTTGAGTTCATGAACAGTGTTAGAAGAATGGGGAGAATCCAACAGCACTCTGTTTCCTTTTCCAAATTTTGAGTACATGAACAGTGTTTCCTGAATGGTGATGTTGCAATGGTGATCTCCTTCTATTGCCAAAGTTTGAGTTCATGAATAATTTTTCCATAACGGTGAGGTTTTAATCGTGACCTATATCCTTTGAAAATTTTTTATTTCCTGAACAGTGATTCCATAACAGTGAGATTTCAATGGTGACCTCTTTCCTTTTCCAAATTTAGAGTTAGTGAATAGTGTTTCCAGCTTCCTACAGTTTTTCACCTTTACCATTTCCATTGACGTAAAATGAATTTAAACTTCATTTTAAGGACTTTAATTCCGATTCAAAGTCCAGAACTCCTATATTAATTTCCCTAAGGCTTTCGATGCTTTTACTTGGTCAAACTGTGGTGTTTAATGGGATATTCTTTTAATGGAAAATCCAGCATATCTTAAACTACTACTCTATTAATTCTTATAAATGTACAATATATCTTCATACCATGTTCTTCCTCCCTATTTTCAGCTGTGTGACACTCGAAGCGTTCATTCCGTCCTGTTGGAGTTGCACAATCAAACATTCCTCCTAGGATTGGTTCCACTCTGTTTTGATTCAACCAACTAGTATCGATCAATAGTTGATATAAGGTATGATATATCTTCATTATTTTGGGTTCATCTCCTTCTGTATTTCCATGCCAATTTTATGGAATTATATCTCCATGTTTCTAATGGGATTTTCTTGTGTGTTGAATTTTGTGGTGATGTTTATGCATCCTCAGGTGAAGATAGTTGTCACATGAGAGGAGATCGTAACTTTTTGTGCGGCTCGTTATCATATAAAGAACATCAAGAACTGTTTGGGGTATGAGATTCATTTCATATCATTTCTTTTACGTGGAACTGTAGTGTTAGTAGGTTTTCTCCCACTACATCACAATAGAATTAAAATAATAAATATTTCAACTCGATAAATAAATTGATATTGATCATATGATATTACCTCTTGTTTTTCAATATAGTGTGATATATATGATTTATTTGTTTATATTTTATTTCTTGAGGGAAATTGGTATAGAACTTATAACCAAAATTAGTTGATAATTGTTTTTCTAAAGATAAAGAGACATGTAAATGAATATTTTTCTTCTAGTTGTAATTTGATGTTAATCAAATTGGTGTCGTAAGGATTCTTAATTATTTATGATAGTTTACTATGTAGGTTTCCCAAATTTGGATGATATGAATAAAAAATCTGTTAGTCAATGATGGATTATTTAACTGGTTGTTTGGTAAAAGATAATTCTTTGTAGGGTTTTTAGTTACCCTCTTACTTGTTTAATGGGAAAGATCCAAATTTATATGATTTTTTCCCTATTGCATGTGTTGTGATGTGAGACAGGATGGCTATTGTGTTATGTGGGGGCATATAAGCCTACTAGTGGTGGCATCAGATGACTTCTAGTGTGGCGATGTGCATTAGTTTATACCTGTGGGTGTCGGGGAGGACATTGTGGATGATGTAATGGGTTGGATGTGAATTTTTGGATTCTTACTGATTCTTATTCGTTTTTTTATCTCTATTACATTCCCCTCTACTAAAGGAAACTGATCTTGTTTACCCTTCTTTCAAAATGGTTGAATACGCATTAGGTAGGACACATGTATTTTGTGTATAGATTCTCAAGTGAGGATGGGTCTATGCTCTTACTATAGGTGGAAAAAACTCAATGGGTAGTTCATCTAATCACCGTGTTGAGACCCTTGTGTTTATTAGCATTTAATGTTATCCTAGAATTCCAGGGTATATTGGAATGTAATTTTTTAAATAAATAATTGAAGAAATTATGTTAACCCATGGGGTTGGAGCTTGTTGGGGCACAATGTTGAGGTTGTAATTTGAAAGAACATTGTACTTTTGATGTGATTCTACTGAAATATAATGTGGAAATTATTGATATTTAATTAATGATTAAATAATTAATTAAGGTAATGTGAAACTGAAAAAAGGGAATAAATTAATGTAATAAATCTATATAAATAGTTGTGTGCTTATAGAATACCTAGTTGTAGATGTGTAATCCATGAGTTTGGGAGGCAGTAGTAGTAGTTGAGTCTAAGACATGTTTATGCCCATAGTGTGGTTGTGAGCTATTGTAAATTATGTAATTTTTGAGCTTCTATATGGTTTTGCACCCTGTCTATTAGGGAATTAGACACACTAGAGATTCTGAGCCCTGTGGGTGTATTCCCCAACATTTTGGTGGGAGGATAGATGGTTGACTACCCCCTTTGGCCCCACTCTCTTCTCTTGGTAGTTAATTTTCCTAGTAGGTACAATGATTTTTTATCCCCATATATGTATATATAAGACTGTAATGGTTAGTGGTCATTTACACACATATATTTAGGATATAGTTTTCTATGGACTACTATAGTAATTACATGTATAGGTTCTGGTGACTTGAGGATTCTTACATAGTGTGTGGGATGTAAAGGCTTGAGGTATAATGCATGATGTATGATACACATTATTCAAGATAGGGTGGATCCAAAAAACTACCTGGTTACATTCATGTGTGGACTTGGCAGTATTATTGCACATGGTTCATGTTGTGGTGGTTTGCCTAGGTGTCTGCGAGAAAACCTTTTTGGAGAGAGATTCTTAAGAAGTGCGATGTTGGGGAAAAATAGAAATCTAGTGGAGACGTAATAGCGGGGTACCCTTGATATTATTTATTATTTTATATGCTCTTATATATGTTACATGGTGAGAGTATTCATGGTGAGGCCGGGAACATTGTATACCTTTTCAGGTGATGAGTATGTTTCACTTGTTTTTCATTTTTCCTTAGCTTGCATTCATTACATTTGCACGAGAGGCCCAGGGGAGGATTTTTATGAGTATAATTTTATACTCACCCTATGTATATATATACTATTTTATAGGTAAAATTTATGAATTTGGATATCATGATATTTTCTACTAGTTTGGGGTTGGAAGAGATGTTTGGGCAACATGGTTGTAGTTGTTTTTACATACTTTTGGGTACTTGTAGTTTTCCCCTTTCAGTTTTAGTTTTTTTTCATGACATTACATATGTGTGCTTGGGAATCCATTTATACTTCTATCTATGTTGGAGTTGGTTTGTGTATATCTCATCACTCTTTTTCCCATGGGTTATCTTAAGGGGTAATGCTTCCTATCTGTGTGTTTACTATATCCTTGGTGCCAGTCGCCATCTCGGGGCCTACTTGAGGTGGGACTCAAGAGCCAGCATCTCCCTTCTCACATTGATGTTCTAGAAGGTGTAACCATTGTGGGGAGGGGGTCGTGACATACATTGTAATCAAATATTTTCTTTTAATTTTTTGTATTTTATATATTTATATTCCATGATAATTTTAATTATTTTTCACGAGGAAACAATTATTTACGATCTTGTTTCGGTAATTTTTTGCTAACGTATGCCATTTTTTATTAACCCAAAAAATATAAATATATATTTTCTCCACCGTTTTAAAAATTATTATTATAATTTATGTTGTATAATTATTATATTTTTGATAACAGAGTCATGTAAGGAAATGTATAACTAAAACAAAAGCCTTTTAAACTTGAACTTTAGCATAATATAGAAAAGATAAAATGAAATAATTCCATTTACTTATTCACATGGATATTCTACTAGTCAAATAATCACATGAAATATCAATAACCACTTTCATAATGAAGGAATGCATAATAACAGACTATCATAACCATGTAGCCAAGGCATCATGCCAAGACTACAAATAATATTTTTCATGACCTCATGCCAAGACACTAGTTTTTGTCATGAGACGTACTGATCCATCGAGGAGCCATAGCAGGCTCCACCCATCACGTATTATGTCAAATGCATTCCTCATATGAACAGGTTTAAACCTAACATAATCATTTGTATTAAAACTAGCATATGAAATGTCAATACTTTATCTATATACCATGACTAGTATAAAAACAACACATCCATAGTGAAACATATGACAAAACCTTCAATATAATATGTAATTTTTGTATCATAATAAATCACATTCAAATAAGATTAACATCTATCAAAGGATATTGACATGGATGAAATCAAAACTATTTCAGAGAAATATCTCTTTTTTCTAAAATCAATTAAAAGTCACATAATTATAAAAGAGAATATTTAATTTTAAAATATTCTTATAAGCTTGTTAGTGAAGCTTCAATTATTTTATAATGGTGGAAAACAGCCGCACCCTCCGTATAATTTTAAAAACACATTCTTAACATAATTTTCTAGAAAAGGTTAAAAAGGACCTTGTTTAGAAAGCGACAGAAACATTCCTTTATAAACATCTTATAAAAATTCAAAATTATTATAAATGACAGTAACTTATAGTCTATAAAATAGTAATAATGATTTGAAATACATTTTTAAGAAACATGGATGTGGATGATAAAGATGTCCCAGTAGATAATTATGTATAAACATCCACGGATAATGAAGAGATTGTGAAATAATCCCTTACCTTGTACTTTAACTAGGTTGAGGGTAGGTTAACCTTATGTATAATGGTGAAATAATTGTTATTAAATTATAAAAGAATCATATACATTAATATGATATCATATATGATCTTTAAACATTGATTGTTAATAATATCATAGTATTATCATCGTTTCGGGTGTTAATAGATTCATTTTATTTTATATTCTTTATTATGTGAGTCATATTTGTTATAGATGTGATGCATATTATTCATATCCTGAATTATATCATGTCTGTAAAAATTATTTTTAATCATAAAATGAAATTTAGTATTGAATGGATTCAATGAGGAATGAATCACATCACTTTCGTGGAGACGGTAATCCATACGTACGCATGAGCGACAATATAATTATTTTGATATTAAAATAATATATAATTTGATGGTATAACATATATACAAAATAATTATCATGTTATAGTTATTATTTGCAAGAATTAAACATCATTATTGTACCCATCCAAATAATAATGATTTGAATAACAATTTCACCACGATGTGGAGACGGTAAGTCGTATGTACGAACGTATGGTGACATGTCATTCAAAGGATGGATAGAATACAGAATATGGTTGTACCATATTTATAATAACATCATAGTAGATATAAAATACTAGAGTTATTATTTTATAATGGAAATAACAAAGAAATAAGAAGTTGAAGATGAAAGAAACTTGAAAGAGGGTGGTGAAAACATTTTCTCTTAATCAGGATCTCCCTTTTTTTGATCAAAATGGCTCCTTAGGTTGGCTTTCTGATCCAACTACGGCATCTAGGTCGAAGTTATGGATGTTGATATAATATTTGGGTAGGGTATGGCCGAGCCAAAAGGTTTTGAAGATGTAAATTAGAGAAAAGGGGGAGTGCCCTTTTATAAGAGGGATGAGGGGCACCTTTGGAAAAGTGAGAAATATTATTTTATAAAAAATTCATATTCAGTTAATAATGGCTCCAAAGTGGATTATTTAACATTTAAGGTATGTATTGGTAGAAATAATTTTATCCAATAGATTTCAGATAGGTTTTTGTCACTATATTAACCTTATCGTTTATATTTAACTCTTAGTTGTATAGATTGACATTTACCATGTCTCTTTGTATTTTTATATTATATAGTTAATAAAAATACTATATACATCCAAAAGACCCCCCAAGTGTTCCATTAATGATTTAACTATCATGATATAAGTCTTTTGGCCGAAACATAGATTTTTAAGAATAGAATATCAATTAATAACATAATATTTTTTTAAAAAACTCTTTTATGTCAATTTTGACACTATTGGGTGTTTTGTTTTTGATAATTTCATAATAGCATTATTACTTCGAATAAAATTTATATAACCAATACTAATATGTCATATTCACCTATAAAATTATTTGAATTCATAAAAAGTCTAAAATTACATTTATTTTGATATTTATAATATCAATTATTTTATTATTTCATTAATTAGATAATTACTGTATCACCATTTCATCATAAATAAATTAAATTTCTTAATGTCTAAAAATTATAAATAAAACACAATTATGTAGGAAATCATTTTATATTTCTAATGAATATTTACAATAAAATTTATCTTATTTATAACACTATATTAAAAATGTTTTAGTAATTAAATTTTGATTTTAACTCTTTTAACTCTTCTTTGAATTAAATAATAATAAATTTCTTAATCTAATGGAAGTGGACCTAAATGATAATATTGTATTCTTAAGGTTGTATTTGGTCTAGATACACTTGTCCAATAGAATTAGGACTTGTGGTATAGTAATATTAATATCATTTTTACCCTTTATTACCCTTTTTACTTTTAACTGTGGAATATAAAAGTAAAAAATTACTATTCACCATAAATTATTTTTATCTTATTGACCCACATTTTACTCCTTGATGTTAACCGTGTCTCTTGGATTTTCGAAATTACACTCAAAGAAGAGGTAAAATTATGTTTTATGTGAATTTATAAATTCTCCTAGGAGGTGGGTAAAAGACGGTGAAAAGTTCAATAAATTTTTTATATATCTAAAATAATTCTAAACAAACTCCAATGACTTACATTGAACTTATATAGGTATTATGTATCTATTTTGACCTCAATTAAATTTAAATAAAATAAATTATTATTTAAATAAAAATTTGGTTTTAAACTATAACATAGTGTTCATTCACTATTAATCAAAAATTGAATGTTTTCAGAAAAATACCAAAAATTCACCCTAAACTAATTTCTATATTCTGAATCCAAAAATGAAGTCCATTTTGAAAAATAAAATTTATAAAATTTCAAAAAGTGGGTATTAATATTCATAAAAGCTAGTTTGATTGGTTCTGGTGTGTGTTAGAACTCAAAGTGGCCTACAACACACGCTAATGTATTATTCAAAGAGAAGCGTACCATGGAAGATTGGGGTGTTACATTCTCCCCTCCTTCAAATAATTTCGTACTCAAAATTTCTAGAATACTTCGACATGAAAAGACTCGGGTGATTCTTCATCATATGTTCCTCGGGTTCCCACGTTGTCTCTTCCATTTTAGGGTTTCTCAATAGAACTTTTACCAGACGAGTCGTCCGGTTTCTCAGCACTTGTTCTCTCATATCAAGAATCTTGATAGGATATTCGCAATAATACAGATCAGGTTCCAGTTCTAATTCATCATAGGTGAGTAAATGTGTTGGGTCAGGCATGTATTTTCTCAACAGTGATATGTGGAACACATCGTGATCTTTGGAATGATTTGGTGGCATTTCCAAACGACAAGCTACAGCCAAAATCCGTTATAGAATTTCAAAAGGTCTGATGTACCTGGGACTCAATTTACCTTTCTTACCAAAACGTATAACTCCCTTCCATGGAGATACCTTGAAGAATACATGATCTCACACCTGAAATTCAAATCCTTCCTTCGGTTGTCTGTATAGCTCTTATTCCTACTTTGAGTGGGTTTGATGTGGTTTTGGACTACCTTCACCTACACTATGGTTTCCTCCACCTGTTCTAGGCATACAAGTTTTATTTCACTAATATCATCCCAACAGGTTGGTGTGCGACATCTCTTTCCATATAACACTTCATATGGTTCCATCTGAATACTCGAATGGAAGGTATTGTTATACAAAAATTCTACTAGAGGTAAATATTGATCCCACATACCCTGAAAGTCATGTGAGCATGATCTCAACATGTCTTCTAAGGTTTGAATAGTCCATTCTGAGTGTCCATCTATTTGAGGGTGTTATGCAGTTCTCAAACGAAGATCAATATCCAAGGCCTTATGAAGGCTCTTCCAGAATATTGAAGTAAAACAGGGATCACGATCAAAAAAATCTATAGGGGTACTCCATGAAGTCTCACAACATCATTAATATATAGTCTTATTAAATGTTCAAGTGGAAGATCTTGTCTTATAGCAAGAAAATATGCAGACTTGATAAGATGATCAACAATGACTCATATTGCATTTTTTCTTCTAGGAGCCTTTGGTAGTCCCATGACAAAGTACATCTTAATATTATCCCATTTCCACTCCGGTATGGGAAGAGGTTGCATAACTCCTCCAGGCTGTTGCCTTCTAGATTTCACTTATTGTCAAACCATAAATCGTGACACAAAATCAGCAGTCCCCCTATTCATGTTGTCCCACCAAAATTTTTCCTTCAAATCTCTATACATTTTTGGTTCTCCCAGGGTCTATAGATAAATTGGAACTATGAGAATCGTCCAACAAAACCCTTTTTAGATCAGGTATATTGGGAACACAATGCCTCTTCCCAAATTTCAAAATTCCATCTTCATACACAATTTCATTCAATCTCCCATCACACACAGATTTAATCTTAATTAGAAATTCTTCATCATCGGTCTGAGAACTCTTTATTATTTCTAGAAAATATGGTTTGGAAACCATTTGAAGAAGTATCGATGTTTCACCTTCCATGGTTATTCCCATATCCAACATTACTAGATCCATGAAAATAGGATCCCTTTCAATTCTCATATTCATCCAGACTCCATGATCATTTCTTCTCAATGTATCTTCCACCTTATTTTCCTTCCCAGGGTGGTAGTGTATCGTGCAATGATAATCCTTAAGTAGTTCAAGACATCGCCTTTGCCTCATGTTATGTTCTTTCTATGAGAAAATATACTTAAAACTCTTGTGATTAGTATAAATCTCACAGTTTTCACTATAGAGATAATGTCTCCATATATTCAAAGCAAAGATTACCGTAGCTAACTCAAGATCATGAGTAGGATATTTTTTCCAATTGATTTTTAGCTGTCGTGATGCATATTCAATAACCTTATCATTCTGCATAAGGAAATAACCAAGTTCATTCATCGATGCATCACTATAAATAATGAATCCATCATTCCCTGATGGTGGATTTAATATAGGATCATTGACTAATATTTTCTTCAGTTTTTCATAAAATTCTTCACAATCTGTTGTCCAAACAAATTTAACCCCTTTACGTGTGAGCATTGTTAATGGGTTAGCCATTCGGGAAAAGTTCTGGATGAAATGCCGATAATGACATGCTAAGCCAATAAAACTGCGTACCTCGGTTATACTCATTGGTGCTGGCCATTATTGGATTGATCTTGTCTTAGAAGGATCAACATAGATTCCATCCTTAGAGAAAATATAGCCAAGAAAAGAGATCTCATGAAGACAAAATTCACACTTTGTAAACTTCCCATATAATTCATGTCTTCTAAGAGTCTTTAGGATAACGCGCTTGTGATTTTCATGATCTTCATAGATTTTGGATTATACCAAAATACCATAAATAAATTCCACCACAAAATCATTGAGATATTCCTTGAAAATTCTATTCATTATTCCATGAATACAGAGGGTGCATTAGTCATCCCAAAAGGCATTATTGTAAAATTGTAATGCCTCTATCTGGTTTGAAATGCTGTCTTCGGAATGTATTACTTTTTTAAAATCAACTGAGGGTATCCAAATTGAAGGTAAATCTTAGAAATTTATTGAGCTCCATGAAGTCGTTCAAATAAATCATCAATGCGAGGTAAGGGATACTTGTTATTTTTTTTTATAGTATTGATTTCCCTGTAGTCAATACATAACCTCATAGATCCATCTTTCTTATTAACAAAAAGGACAGGGGATCCCCATGGAGAAACACTGGGGAGAATAAATAAGTTATTACTCAATTCCTCAAGTTGTTTCTTTAGTTCAACTAATTCCACAGTGGCCGTTCTATAAGGGGTCTTTGATATAGGCCTTGAACCAGAAATTATATCAATGGAAAACTCAATTTCTCATTCTGAAGGTTGTCCATGTAAATCTTTTAGAAACACATCAACATTCTCTCTTACAATTTTTACATCCTCTATTTTAACATTACTTTCCTCACCCATAGTTATTTCATTCTCTTCCTACCCAATAATTGAATTTAGTTGAGCTACTGGGGGTGGATCTAGATAAGAATTGGGTGGTGACGATTATGATCTAAAGATAAGGTGTTCCTTATCATCATCATCAAAAATAGTAACCTCCTTATTCTTACACTAAATTTTTGCATCATGGTCCGAAAGAAAATCCAAACCGAGGATTATATCAAATTCAATCATAGGTATGACAATGAGATCCACAGATAAAGAACATTTATGTCCTCTAATGGGGACTGGTTCACAAAACATTGTTGCAATGATACTTACCTTTGGAGTTATTACTAACAACTCCCTTGTTAAATCAAATTGGAAATATCTAATATTCTTATCAAAATGGGAAGATATGAAACAATGCAATGATCCTGAATCAAATAATGAATTTTCTAAACTTGAGGAAACCATTAAATTACATGCCACCAAGTGTTTCAGATAATCTACCTCAATAGTAGTGATAACATAATCTTGGCCTTGATCCCATATAATTTTATGAGTTATGTTCCCCTGGAGAATAGGTCCTTTATTTTCATTATATCCCATCTCTCTGCAGTTGTATCATTGACCATCGGTAGCTTCTTTCTTTCCCTTTTAATCACGATCATGGTGGCCTTTTTCACCACACTTGTAACAGAATCTCATTCCTTTCAAGCAAGTACTTGGGTGTTTATTCCCACATTTACTACATGATGGATATTCAACATTTTCCTTCTTCCCCTTATTATTATTTCCAGAGTGATCAGTAGATCTCTTCCTCTCTTGCTTTGCTTTATAGTCATAAGACTTAGAGAATTCATTTTCTGACTTGATAGCACACGAGATAATATATTCGTATGATTAGAAGGATTTTGATAGCAATGCTCGATGGAGAAACAATTTTAACCCATAAAAGAAATGATCAATTTTACTGCTTAGGTTATGTATATAATCTGTTTCATGCCTCACTAACCATGTAAAGTTAGCCTCATACATTGTGACATTCTCATGCTCCTTTTCCCTCAAACTCAGAAATTGCCTATCTATATCTGCTCGATGGTCACGAGGAATGTTTTTTCTAATAAAAGTTCATTGAACTCCCTCGATTCCATATTTGATACTTCACGTAATGCCCCAACCCCAGCTACCCAGAGTCGGTGCATTAGTTCGTAACATTGGCATGATCACAAAAGATCAAGTCTCAAAAGACCGATTAGTTTAGTAGCCTTGGAAACACTAGATACATTCATCAGTCTTTCATTACATCAAAAGTAAATAAACTACAATAACATGGTCTTCATAGTCCACAATCATATCCCTTTCTGACTACCCCTGTAGGTCATTCATAAAATACTTCTTCACATCATGGAAAAATGTTAAAACATTGAAAGGGGTGAGCTCAGATGCTCAGTAAGGTTAACAATATAGCAGAAGCTTTCATAAATAAACATTAACATTTAAGGCAATGTATAACTAAAACAAAAGCCTTTTAAACTTGAAATTCAACATAATATGGCAAAAGTAAAATGAGATAATGCCATTTACTTCTTCACATGGATATTCTACTGGTCGAATAATCACATGCAATATCAATAACCACTTTCATAATGATGGAATGCATAATGCCAGACTATCATAACCACGTAGTCAAGGCCTCGTGCCAAGACCACAAATAAGATTTTGTCAAGGCCTCGTGCCAAGACACTAGTTTGTCTCATGAGACCTTCCGATGCATCGATGAGCTATAGTGGGCTCCACCCGTCACTTATTAAATCCAATGCATTCCTCATATGAATAGGTTTAAACATTTCATAAACCATAACATAATCGTATCACCTAAAACATGCATAAAGGAAACATAACATTTCCAAATTTCAATCACAAGATAACAATACAACACATTGATATAATAAAAACGCTTTCAAAACCATTTTCAATACCAAAATAAAAGAAAAGTAAAACATGGTGTTTATTTTTAATTAAAAAAATGATGTCTTGTTGAGGAAGCCGAAACTCAAATAGTGCTCACGGCGGCGGAGAAGTCGTTGTCGCCGCATACGTACGACAAAAAAATTCCCTTTTGTCGTTTAGTAAACGCTTCGTATAAAAAATATTCCTTTTGAATAAACGTAAAATTCAAAGGGGTTTATACACCGTATAAAAGAAATTATGTATAAAACCAAATATGCCTCAATGAGAGGAGATTGAGACGAAGTCCATAAAAAGAACATTTTTTAAAATATAATAGATCTATTATGTGTATTCAATATAAGTACACATAAAGAAAGTACAAATACAAGATAGGATATAATAATATCATGACATAATTTGAAAGTATGAGATTAACCCAAAGAATGGAAGTTGGGTTAAGAAGTTCCCTTACCTTGTGTCCGACTTGACTCAACCGTTATTTAAGCTCCTGAATAATAATCTAGAGTTAATATCTACCTTATTAAGAACCATTTTCAATTTCATTATCCTTTTTATATCACTTATTAAAATGTTATTAATATTATGTAATTATTTAAGTTAATAACGGTCGTTTTGTCGATCTTTGGTAACTTGAGTCAACAATAAACTTCTTATAATTACAAGTTGTTCATGTGGTAGAATGTCCATTAGATCCAGAATTATATTCATGATTTAGATGTCATATATATTCTATATATCCAGTATATACATTCATTTATAATATTACGTAACATTTAGAGGTAAGAAATGAAATGCACCGTTCATGGAGACGGTAAGCCGTACATACGCATGAACGCTACTTTCATTTCAATTTCATATTTAATGGAACTAAATCATAATTATATAAATGTATAATATAATTCCAGTATAATATAGTGTATAATACCATTTACTCCATCCTTTATACATCTCACATATGGCATTAACGATTCAAATCACTTTGAGGGGGCGGTAGTCCGCAATTCCTAAAATGAAATTATCGTGTTTTACCCATAATGGAAATCATAAAGTATGCCATAAATGAGAAATAAAGAAGCATAAGTAAAACATAAACATATTATATATCATATATAAAAATAGTGACATCTTAATGGCCACCTTTGAAGGTGTTATATGAGTGTTGAACAATCATCATTTCGTGAGGCAGAAATTCGCCATCCACAGAAACCGTATGTTCTTTAACCATTAGATGTAGGTGTGTGTAAGTGTAGCTCGAATACTTCTTATAAAAACATCCTAGTATATTGATTATACTGGTGTTGTTACAAAAGAAATGAATAAAAAGAGTTTAGGGGGTTGGAGAAGAAAAATAAAACAAAACAACATTAGAGAAGACATTACCTCAAAATCGGGTAACTCTTTTTGATTTGAGCCAAAGGCTTCCTTGGGAAGAGTTCTGCCCAAAGTAAGGCCTCTAGGAGTAAGAGGGGGAAGTTGGGAGAGTATTTTGGCAGAGGTTGGCTGATCCAAATGGCTTGAAAGTGTAAATGAGGTGGGAGAGGTGGGGGCCTTTTATAAGTGGAGAGGAGGGGCACTTTTGGAAAGATTGAAATGTTACATTATTTCACAGTGCTTTTCGGATTCTAAAGGTCCAACACTTATATAATTCGAGTCTAAGGTGATAAGGTTTCGAAATCTCCTCATCCAATAGGCTTTGGACAAGTGTAAGCCTTCGATTCTGCATTATCTTCTCATTTTATTTAAATTGTTAAATAATGAGGTCATCGCTGCATCATAATGATGTCATAAATAATTTAATTTATTTAATGTCTAAAAATTATAAAAAAATACTATGATGTAGGAAATCTTTTTAGATTTCTAATGAATATTTATAGTCAAAATTGGGACTTGTGTATCCCCACTTAAAAACTGTTTTAGTAAAATAACTCATGTTTGTGTCAATTTAATTTTAACATTAAATAAATATATATTAATGTCATTTTCCAACTAAAGTGGCTCCATGGGGTCCCCAAGTTGCCCCATGGGTTGTCTTGGTCGGCCATGACTCATCCAATAGGAGTAGGACAAGTGTCATTCTCATCTCATATTATTAAAACATTATTTGTACCTTAAACTACACTAATTACCTCTAATCGCGATTAAGAACTTGAAAGTTACTATTCACCAAAAATTATTTTAATCTCATTGAACCACATTTTACTTCTTAATGACAACCATGTATGTCAGATTTTTGAAAATCAAATCACAGAAGTGGTAATATTTCATTTAAACGAAAAATCAGTTATTTAACTACCACTTAGTGGTTTCACTATTTATCAAAAATTGAAGTTTTTCAGAACAAGGCCAAAATTTCACCCTAAGCTATAATTGATATTCCGAATTCAAAAATGATGTCTATTTTAAAAAATTCCAAACATATAAGTTGCATTAATTAATTTTATAATTAATTCCCGCTGTTACGACAAATAGCGTGTTTTTAAGAAATAATTTATATCAAAAGATTGGCAATT
This sequence comes from Viscum album, assembly GCA_963277665.1. NCBI lineage: Eukaryota > Viridiplantae > Streptophyta > Magnoliopsida > Santalales > Viscaceae > Viscum > Viscum album. The sequence continues at coordinate 1,879,740,182 of OY728130.1, forward strand.
GTTTATGTCCAATTTCAATGTTAAATTAATTCTAATGACCACCATTGGATAAAATGGTAAAAATATATTCTAATTATACCTTAAAACTACTAAATAGTATAATTTATCACAATAAATTATTTTGATTAAAAAAGTTGTTTTAACGTATTTTTCATTATTCATAAAAATTAGAAGTTCTCAGAAAAATACCAAAAATTCAACATAGGCTAATTTCGATATTCCGAATACAAAAATGAAGTCCATTTTGAAAAATAAAATTTCTATAATTTTAAAAAGTGGTTATTACTATACATAACGGCTACTTTGATTAGTCGCGGTGTTTTAGAACTCGAAGTTGCGTACAATGCAAGCTATTGCATTATTGAATGAGAAGCGTATCGTGGAAGCTCGGGTTGTTACATTCTCCCCTCCTTAAATAAAATGCATCCTCGCAATTTGAAATTTTTCTTTGAAAATAAAAGGTTGAAAAGAGAAAATACCTTTGAGGAAAACCCACATCAGAAATAAGGTTAATAAATATATAACATTAAAAGAAAGCAGGATAAGTACAAAGGTCACCCGATATAGCCCATTCTAGGATTATATGAAAATATGGATATGGAGGAGAAACAAACCATCAAGGTCTGATGGAGAGTAATAGAAAAAAGTATTAGGAGAAAGTTTAACCACAAGAAAATCACAAACTTGTGATTGGTTAAACGGTCATTGAATCCCCAGTTGGAAAAGTTAACCGACAACATTTTGTTTTAAGTTACCTTTTATAATGTTGAGGAATTTATTTAGGAGATTTACTAAGAACATAAGGGAATATGCATAATTGTTATGTATACTTTCATTCGTTAATAAATTTTTACCACAAACCCAACTTTTACTCCAAATGGTAACAGAACTCAAAAATATTCTATTTATCCTAATTGTATAAGGTTCAAAATGTTAACACATACCATTTAGATTAGTAAAACTATTTTGTAATAACCAGGGACTTCTTGTAGGCTAGTGGTAGGAAATAAAGGCTTGTCGCACTATGGTTGTGGGTTCGATTCCTGCAGCTTTTTCCGACGCGACGGGTTATTCCCCACCCCGCAGGTTGTCCTTTTCCTAAAACAATAGTATTATAATATTCCAAAAATAATCTTCAGAAATTCTTTAACCTTAAACAATACTATCCGTGGTTCAACTTAATCCATTCCAACATTAATAGTTATCCAAAATACCTCCATCCAGACTTTCTCTAAAAGGTCTCTAAATTCCAAAATCAATTGTAACATCAGATTCCCCAAACAAAGAAAAGTTACTCTTATTGTCACATACTAAAAATATGATTACCTTAATCATATTAAAACCTTACTGAAATCAACAAGTACTCCAGTACAATCCATATATATATATCACATTATTCTTATAACCAGAATGTAATCCTTGAGTCCAAAAGCACCAATACATTAATTATTCCGCTTCAACTGTAGTCATAGTATAAGATTGGCCTTGATCCCTTGGCCTTTTCTGAGGTAAGTTTCCTTGACGCTTAGGACATTCATTTGCATAATGCCCTGTTTCCCTACAATTGTAGCATTCAACTTTGACAGCCTCTTTCTTTCCCTTGCAATCACGAGCCTGGTGACCCATTTCTCCACATTTATAACAAACTCCCATTCCTTTTAGGCAAGTACCAGGGTGATTCTTCCCACAATTATCACATAATGGAAAATCCTTCTTTCCCTTTTTCCCTTTATCTGTCTCTTGTTCCACCGTTCTCTTCTTCTCTTTCTTTAGTTTGTTGTCAAAAGACTTAGAGAATTCCTTTTCTGTCTTGATAGCACACGAGACAATATCTTCATATGATGAGAAGGATTGTGATACTAAAGCTTGATGGAGAAATGGTTTTAACCCATCAAAGAAATGATCAATCTTACTCCTTGGGTTACGTATATAATCGGCAGCATGCCTCGCTAACCTTGTAAAGTTAGCCTCATACTTTGCGACATTCTCATCCTCCTTCTGCCTCAAACTCTGAAATTGCCTTTCCATATCTGCTCGATGGTCACGAGGAAAATATTCTTCTAAAAACAGATCTTTGAACTCCCTCCATTCCATATTCAATACGTCATCATCTTCCTTTGTGTTTTGAATCCGCGACCACCACTGATCGGCATCTCCAGTGAGGCGGTAAACTGCCATGACAACCTTCTCCCTTTCGCTACTCCCCAAGGCATGGAATATTTTCTCTAAGGAGTTTATCCATTGCTCAGCTACTAACGGATTTGTACCCCCATTGAAGGTTGGTGGTTGTTGCCTAATAAAACGGTCTAGCATTAATCCTCCACGTTGCGGATCAGGGTGCTCCATACGAGTAAGGTTATTATTCATAACCTGAGTAAGTTGTCCCAGTATGGTGATTAGCTGATTGGCACCAGTTGCATCACCAGCCCCACTATAATTTTCTTGAGCAGGAGGGCAATCCCTACATGGAGTGCGTGCATTGATACAGTTTCCATTTCTTCCACTAGGCGCCATTTCTAAACAATTGCATAAACTAGATTTGTTTATAAAATAAAATACATAATTCTGTATTTGTAAAATACTTTACATAAATTGAACTATTTATGGATATAATCCATAATCATAAAAAGAAATGTTTCCTTTGAGGAAGTATATACTCATAACCCTTCATAGTGGTTTGTAAAGAAAATGAGAATTATCCTAAGCATATCCCCCGGGAGTGTCGTAACCAAGACTACGGCAAGGCCCGTTGTCGTGCACCAGTTCCCGTTTGAGTCTTGCTCAAAGCGGTGTTTTCGGGTTTTACCCCTAGGTACATCTGTGCCAGAGACGCCTCTACCTGCTCGTACCCAGACAGGGATGTATTGCTCGGAAAACTCACAAAATCTCTACAATAACAAAATTCTAGGAAGTTCTTCTATACTAATCCTCAAAGTCTATCTTTGGGCTATGTGCTCTAATCAGAGTTTATCTAAATCTAGTTTCCAAGGTTAGTACTAAACTTCCTCTGATACCAACTGTAAATCCCCGACCCCAGCTACCCAGAGTCGGTGCATTAGTTCGTAACATTGGCATGATCACAAAAGATCAAGTCTCGAAAGACCGATTAGTTTAGTATCCTTGGAAACACTAGATACATTCATCAGTCTTTCATTACATCAAAAGTAAATAAACTACAATAACATGGTCTTCATAGTCCACAATCATATCCCTTTCTGACTACCCCTGTAGGTCATTCATAAAATACTTCTTCACATCCTGAAAAAATATTAAAACATTGAAAGGGGTGAGCTCAGATGCTCAGCAAGGTTAACAATATAGCAGAAGCTTTCATAAATAAACATTAACATTTAAGGCAATGTATAACTAAAACAAAAGCCTTTAAAACTTGAAATTCAACATAATATGGAAAAAGTAAAATGAGATAATGCCATTTACTTCTTCACATGGATATTCTACTGGTCGAATAATCACATGCAATATCAATAACCACATTCATAATGATGGAATGCATAATGCCAGACTATCATAACCACGTAGTCAAGGCCTCGTGCCAAGACCAAAAATAAGATTTTGTCAAGGCCTCGTGCCAAGACACTAGTTTGTCTCATGAGACCTGCCGATGCATCGAGGAGCTATAGCGGGCTCCACCCGTCACTTATTAAGTCCAATGCATTCCTCATATGAATAGGTTTAAACATTTCATAAACCATAACATTATCGTATCACCTAAAACATGCATAAAGGAAACATAACATTTCTAAATTTCAATCACAAGATAACAATACAACACATTGATATAATAAAAACGCTTTCAAAACAATTTTCAATACCAAAATAAAAGAAAAGTAAAACATGGTGTTTATTTTTAATTAAAAAAAATGATGGCTTGTTGAGGAAGCCGAAACTCAAATAGTGCTCACGGCGGCGGAGAAGTCGTTGTCGCCGCATACGTACGACAAAAACATTCCCTTTTGTCGTTTAGTAAACGCTTCGTATAAAAAATATTCCTTTTGAATAAACGTAAAAGTCAAAGGGGTTTATACACCGTATAAAAGAAATTATGTATAAAACCAAATATGCCTCAATGAAAGGAGATTGAGACGAAGTCCTTAAAAAGATCATTTTTAAAAAAATAATAGATCTATTATGTGTATTCACTATAATTACACATAAAAAAGTACAAATACAAGATAGGATATAATAATATCATGACATAATTTGAAAGTATGAGATTAACCCAAAGAATGGAAGTTGGGTTAAGAAGTTCCCTTACCTTGTGTCCGACTTGACTCAACCGTTATTTAACTTCCTGAATAATAAACTAGAGTTAATATCTACCTTATTAAGAAACATTTTCAATTTCATTATCCTTTTTATATCACTTATTACAATGTTATGAATGTTATGTAATTATTTAAGTTAATAACGGTCGTTTTGTCGATCTTTGGTAACTTGAGTCAACAATAAACTTCTTATAATTACAAGTTGTTCATGTGGTAGAATATCCATTAGATCCAGAATTATATTCATGATTTAGATGTCATATATATCTTATATATCCAGTATATACATTCATTTATAATATTACGTAACATTTAGAGGTAAGAAATGAAATGCACCGTTCATGGAGACGGTAAGCCGTACGTACGCATGAACGCTACTTTCATTTCAATTTCATATTTAATGGAACTAAATCATAATGATATAAATGTATAATATAATTCCAGTATAATATAGTGTATAATACCATTTACTCCATCCTTTATACATCCCACATATGGCATTAACGATTCAAATCACTTTGAGGGGGCGGTAGTCCGCACTTCCTAAAATGAAATTATCGCGTTTTACCCACAATGGAAATCATAAAGTATGCCATAAATGAGAAATACAGAAGCATAAGTAAAACATAAACATATTATATATCATATATAAAAATAGTGACATCTTAATGGCCACCTTTGAAGGTGTTATATGAGTGTTGAACAATCGTCGTTTCGTGAGGCAGAAATTCGCCATCCACAGAAACCGTATGTTCTTTAACCATTAGATGTAGGTGTGTGTAAGTGTAGCTCGAATAATTATTATAACAACATCCTAGTATATTTAGGATACTGGTGTTGTTACAAAAGAAATGAATAAAAAGAGTTTAGGGGGTTGGAGAAGAAAAATAAAACAAAACAACATTAGAGAAGACATTACCTGAAAATCGGGTAACTCTTTTTGATTTGAGCCAAAGGCTTCCTTGGGAAGAGTTCTGCCCAAAGTAAGGCTTCTAGGAGTAAGAGGGGGAAGTTGGGAGAGTATTTGGGCAGAGGTTGGCTGAGCCAAATGGCTCGAAAGTGTAAATGAGGTGGGAGAGGTGGGGGCCTTTTATAAGTGGAGAGGAGGGGCATTTTTGGAAGGATTGAAATGTTACATTATTTCACAATGATTTTCGGATTCTACAGGTCCCACACTTATATAATTCGAGGCTAAGGTGATAAGGTTTAGAAATCTCTTCATCCAATAGGCTTTGGACAAGTGTAAGCCTTGGATTTTGCATTATCTTCTCATTTTATTTAAATCGTTAAATAATGAGGTCATCGCTGCATCATAATGATGTCATAAATAATTTAATTTATTTAATGTCTAAAAATTATAAAAAAATACTATGATGTAGGAAATCTTTTTAGATTTCTAATGAATATTTATAGTCAAAATTGGGACTTGTGTAACCACACTTAAAAACTTTTTTAGTAAATTAACACATGTTTGTGTCAATTTAATTTTAACATTAAATAAATATATATTAATGTCATTTTCCCACTAAAGTGGCTCCATGGGGTCCCCAAGTTGACCCATGGGTTGTCTTGGTCGTCCATGACTCATCCAATAGGAGTAGGACAAGTGTAATTCTCATCTCATATTATTAAAACATTATTTGTACCTTGAACTACACTAATTACCTCTAATCGCGATTAAGAACTTAAAAGTTACTATTCACCAAAAAATTATTTTAATCTCATTGAACCACATTTTACTTCTTAATGACAACCATGTATGTCGGATTTTTGAAAATCAAATCACAGAAGTGGTAATATTTCATTTAAACGAAAAATCAGTTATTTAACTACCACTTAGTGGTTTCACTATTCATCAAAAATTGATGTTTTTCAGAACAAGGCCAAAATTTCACCCTAAGCTATAATTGATATTCCGAATTCAAAAATGATGTCTATTTTACAAAATTCCAAACATAAAAGTTGTATTAATTAATTTTATAATTAATTCCCGCTGTTACGACAAATAGCGTGTTTGTAAGAAACAATTTATATCAAAAGATTGGCAATTGTTTATGTCCAATTTCAATGTTAAATTAATTCTAATGACCACCATTGGATAAAATGTTAAAAATATATTCTAATTATACCTTAAAACCACTGAATAGTATAATTTATCACAATAAATTATTTTGATTAAAAAAGTTGTTTTAAAGTATTTTTCATTATTCATAAAAATTAGAAGTTCTCAGAAAAATACCAAAAATTCAACATAGGCTAATTTCGATATTCCGAATACAAAAATGAAGTCCATTTAGATAAATAAAATTTCTACAATTTTAAAAAGTGGTTATTACTATTCATAACGGCTACTTTGATTAGTCGCGGTGTTTTAGAACTCGAAGTTGCGTACAATGCAAGCTATTGCATTATTGAATGAGAAGCATATCGTGGAAGCTCAGGGTGTTACACTTCATCATCTTCCATCATGTTTTGTATCAATAAACACCATTGATCAGCATCTCCAGTGAGACGATAAACTACCATGACAACGTTTTCCCTTTCACTACTCCCCAAAGCCCGAAATACTTTTTCAAGGGAACTTATCCATTTCTCAGCTACTAATAGATTTTTACTCCCATTGAATTTTGGTGGTTACTGCCTCATGAAACGATCTAACATTGATCCTCCACGTTGTGGATCAGTGTGGTCTATACAGGTAAGGTTATTATTCATATCTGAGTTAGTTGTCCGAGTATGGTGATAAGATGATCAGAACCAGTTGCATCAACATCTCCACTATAATTATCTTGAGCAAGAGGGAAATACCAACATGGAGTGAATGCATTGATATAGTTTCCATTTCTTCCATTAGGTGCCATTTTTAAACATTGGAATAAATTAGATCAGTTTATGAATCAAAATACATAATTCCATAATTGTAAAACACTTAACATAAATTGTAATATTTATGGATATAATATATAATCAAAAAAGGTTTTCTTTGAGGAATTATATACTCATAAACCTTTTATAATGGTTTTTAAAGAAAATGGGAATTATCCTAAGCATGTCCCTCAGGAGTGTCGTAACCAAGAATGCAGCAAGGCCTGTTGTTGTGCACCAGTTCCTGTTCAAGTATAGCTCAAAGCGGTGTTTTCGGGTTTTACCACTAGATATATCTATGCCAGAGCCGTCTCTACCTCCTCCTATCCAGACAGGTATGTATTGCTCAGAAAACTCACCCAATCTCTATAATACCAATATTCTATGAAGTTATTTTATAATAATAACCAAAGTCCATCTTAGGTCTATATGATCTAATCAGAGTTTATCTAAATCCATATTCCATGGTTTGTACTAAACTTCCTCTGATACCAACTGTAACGCCCTGACCCTAGTTACATATAGTCGGTTTATTATTATATAACATTGGCATGATCACAAAAGATAATGTCTCGAAATACCGATTAGTTTAGTATCCTCGGAATCACTAGATACATTCATAAAGATTTCAATACATTATAAAATGAAAACTACCACAATATAGTCTCCATAGTCCACACTCATATCCCCTCAAACTATCCCTGAATGTAATTCATAAAAATCATCTTTACATCCTGGGAAAAATAAAACATTGAAAGGGGTGAGCTCAAATGCCCAGTAAGGATAACAATATAGCGGAAACATTCATAAATAAGCATAAATATTTAAGGAAATGTATAACTAAAACAAAAGCCTTTTAATCTTGACCTTCAGAAAAATAAGGCCAAGATAAAATGAAATAATTCCATTTACTTATTCACATGGATGTTCAACTAGTCGAATAATCCCATGAAATATCAATAACCACTTTAATAATAATGGAATGTAAAATTCCAGAATATCATAACCACGTAGCCAAGGCCTCGTTCCAAGACTACAAATAATATTTTTTCAAGGCCTCATTCCAAGACACTAGTTTTTCTCATGAGACCTACCGATGCATCGTGGAGGTATAGCGGGCTCCACCCGTCACTTATTAAGTCCAATGCATTCCTCATATGAACAGGTTTAAATCTAACATAAACATTCGTATTAAAACTAGCATACGAAATGTCAATACATTATCCATAAACCATGAATGGTATAAAAACAACACATCGACATTCAAACATATCACAAAAACTTAAATAAAACATGGATGTTTTGTATCATAACAAATCATATTCAAATAAGCATAAAATCCATCAATGGATGTTCACAATGATGAAATCAAAACTATTTGAGAGAAATATCTCTTTTTTCTGAAATCATTTAAAAGTCACATAATAATAAAAAGAGAAAATTTAATTTGAGAATATTCTTATATGCTTGTAAGGATTTCTTGGACGAATTTATATTGGTGGAAAATAGCCGCACCCTCCGTATAAGTTAAAAAAACATTCTTACATTAATTTTTTTGAAAAGATTAAAAAGGACCTTGTTTGGAATGTGACGGAAATATTCCTTTAAAAAAATCTTATAAAAATTCAACAATGGTATAAATAACATTAACCCATATTCTATAAAATAGTAATAATTGTTTGAAATACATTTTTAAGAAACATGGATGTGGATGATAAAGAGGTCCCCGTATATAATTACTTATAAAAAACCTCGGATAATGAAGAGATTGTGAAATAAACCCTTATCTTTTACTTTTCTTTGGTTTAGGGTAGGTTAAACTCTTTTATAATGGTGATATAAATGTTTTTATATTATACATGAATCATATACATTAATATGATATCATATATGACCCTTAAACATTGATTGTTAATAATATCTTAGTATTATCATCGTTTCGGGTGTTAACAGATTCATTTTCCTTTATATTCTTTGTTATTTGAGCCATATTTGTTATGGATGGGATGTATATCATTCATATAAAGAATAATATCATGTCTCTAAAAATTATATTTAATCATCAAATGAACTTTAGTCTTGAATGGATTTGATGGGGAATGAATCTCATCACTTTCGTGGAGACGATAATCCCTATGTACGCACGAGAGACAATATCATTATTTTGATATTAAAATAATATATAATTTGATTGTATATCATATATAAAAAATAATTATCATGTTATATTTATTATTTACATGAATTACACATCAATATTATACCAATCCAAATAATAATGTTTTGAATAATAATTACACCACGCCGTGTAGACAGTAAGCCGTACATACTCATGTATGGAGACATGTCATTCATAGGATGGATAGAATATTGATTATGGTTGTATCATATTTATACTAAAATCACAGTATATAAAATAAACCACAGTTATTATTTTAGAATGGGAATATCAAAGAAAGAAGAATTTGAAGAAGGAACTTGAAAGAGGGCGGTGAAAACATTACCTCTTAATCGGGTTCATCCTTTTGATTTGATCAAAAGGGAACCTTAGGTTGGATTTCTGATCAAACTAAGGCCTCTAGGTCGAAGTGAGGGAAGTTGAAATAATATTTGTGTAGGGTTTGGCCTATCCAAAAGGATTTTAAGGTGTAAATTATAGAGAAAGGGGAGTGCCCTTTTATAAGAGGGGTGAGGGGAACCTTTGGAAAAGCTAGAAATATTATTTTATAATAAATTCATATTCGGTTTCTAATGGCTCCAAAGTGGATTTTTAAAGGATAAGGTGGGGATGGGTCGAAATCCTTTCAAATGATAGGTTTTAGACAGGTTTGGGTCACTATATTAACCTTATCATTTATATTTAACTCTTAGTTAAATAATTTGACATTTACCATGCTTCTTAGTATTTTTATATTATATAGTTAATTAAATTATTATATACAAACAAGAGACCCCCAAGCGGTCCGGTAATGATAAAAATATCATGATATATGTCCTTTGGCCAATCCTTAGATTTTTAGGAATATAATATCAATTAATAATGTAATATTTTTTAAAAAAACTATTTTATGTCAATTTTGACACTATTGGGTATTTTTTCTTTGATAATTTTATAACAGCATTATTACTTAAAATAAAATTTATATAAACAATCATAATATGTCATATTAACCTATGAAGTTAGTGTAATTCATAAAAATTTTCATATTACATTTATTTTTGATATTTATAATATCAATTAATTTAATATTTCATTAATTAGGTAATTACTGTATCAACATTGTGTCATAAATAAATTAAATTATATAATGTCTAAAAGTTATAAATAAAATACCATTATATAGGAAATCGTTTTATCTTTCTAATGAATATTTAAAATAAATTTTTTTTGTATTACCCTATATTAAAAATGTTTTAGAAATTAAACATTGATTTTAACTCTTTTAACTCCTCATTGAATTAAATAATAATAAATGTCCTAATCTAATCCATGTGGACCTAAAAGATAAAATTTAATTCTTAAGGTTGTTTTTTTGTCTAGATACAATTTTACAATAGAATTATTACATGTTTTAGGGTAATATTAAAATCATTTTAACCCTTAATTACACTATTTACTTTTAACCGTGGTAAATAAAAGTAAAAAAGTTATTATTCACAAAATTTTTTGTTTATCTTATTGAACCACATTTTACTCCTTGATATTAACTGTGTCTCTCAAATTTTCGAAATTCCACTCATAGAAGCGGTAAAATTACGTTTTATGTGAATTTTTAAATATTCCTAAGAGGTGGGTAAAGGACGGTGAAAAGTTCAATAAAATTTTATATATCTAAACTTATTCTAAACTAACTACAATGAATTAAATTGAACTTATAGAGGTATTATGTATATATATTGACCTTAATTAAATTTAAATAAAATAAAAATTTATTTAAATATATATATGGTCTTAAACTATAACTGAGTGTTTTTTCACTATTTATCAAAAATTGAATGTTTTCGGAAAAAATACCAAAAATTCACCCTAATATAATTTCGATATTCCGAAAAAAAATGAAGTCCATTTTCAAAGATAAAGTTAATAAAATTTAAAAAATTGGGTATTAGTATTCATAACGGCTAATTTGATTAGTTGTGGTGTGTGTTAGAATTTGAAGTTGTGTACAACACACGCTATAGTATTATTCAAAGAGAAGCATACTATGGAAGATTGGGGTGTTACACGGGTGACATTTTTCATTTTTCAAATGGTAGAGATCAAGGTGGAAAATCGTTATACTATAAATACAAGAATATTTCTATGATCATATAATTCATGTGTTATTATTTCAACATTAATGATATTTTGAGGAGGTAGAATAAGAATGAATAGAAGGTTAATGAAAAATGAATAATTGATAATTTTACCTTAATTCTTTTAAGTGTTCCATTTTAATTTTGATTAAGGACTTGGATGGTTATATTGTTATCTAACAATATTTTTGATGATGAGGGTAGATGTCTTTAATTTTTATTTGGTATGTTTTTTGTCTAATCCAATAGGATTTAGGTGTGAATAGAATAAGGGTGGGATTCCTCATTTTATATGGGAGAGTGGTGGCATTTTTTATAACTTCATAAATTGATTTGTGTCTATTTAATGTTCCAATTGACTAAATTATTAAAAATAATTCTATGGGGAATGATTATTTTTTGTCATCCCCCAATTATTTATGTTCAACATGCATGAAACATGTTTTAATTTATTTATCTCTTCTATTTTTCACTATTAACATTATAAGTTTTTACTATGTTAACAAAATTTCAACAAAGAGATTTAATTTTATTTATAAAAATAAAATGGACATTATGAAATTAATTATACAAAATTATTCTTAATAGGAAATAAATTTTCTTATATAAAATTTTTATGTTTATGAAAAACTAATTTTAATGTATATACATATAATGAGTAATTTTTTTAGAAAATAAGTATTATTAGGAATTTAACTGTTCTTAAAATTAATTTATAAACAATTAACATCCATGAATTTTATTGGATTATTATTACACAAAATTAAATTTTTTTAAAAAAAATAATGAAAAACCAAATTCTATATGATATGTATTTAGCTCAAAAGATACACCCAAAATATTTTTTATAGAAGTTAAATATTATTTATCTTTCATGAATGTCAAACATAAAATTTATAATTTTTTTTCAAAAAAAAATTAAATTATATAATTAATATTTATGATTATATAATTGTTACCGAAAATTGGTGGCAAAAACAATAATATTATTCTTTTATTATTAATATGTCAAAAAAGTGACTATTTGTAAAATAGTTATTATTAAAAATTCACCAAAAAATAATATATTTTATAAATATCATGGAATTCCAATATATAATAAAATATATTAATCATTCCTATAATTAAGATCATTTTTTCAAATAAAAATTAAATAATTTTGGATTTAACTATAATATCTAAATAAAAAATATATTGTGAAACACTGTTTATTGTAAAATATATTTTTATTTATTAAATAGGTATACTATTATTTAAAATAAATACTTAATTAAACTATTAATAATATTTTAATCAACTGAATCATATATTTTATCATCATTTGTCAAAAATATATTTAATTATTTAATGTGAAATTCATATTTTTTAAAATTAAAATTTTAAATAAGAAACAATTTATTCATAAAGAGATTTGATTGGTTATTTGGATATGTTAATAAATTTTTTCATAGAATTGTTATAAAAAATTGTCCCATTTAAAATAATATATAAATTGATATAGAAATTTTGACAAATTAATTAATACCCTCTAATTCAATTATTATAGTTATATAAAGAATATCACAGCTTGGTTCTTGCTCAGTGTTTAGTGTGATGAAATCTATCAAAAAAAAAGATATATTTAAAAAAAATATTTATAGAAAAATTATGGGGTTTTACTTGGGGGAATTATTAATGATATATATGTAAAATGATTCATATAACATTAGATACAATGTGAGGCCTTCAATCCTTATCATAGGACCAATGAAAAACTAACAACCCATTTTTTCAGTATAACCATCATGACCTCGAAACAAATTTACCTTCATTATAAGTTAGCCTATATAATCTTGGCTCCCTTAACTCATGATGGGGTTTTCATTTCTCTTTCTATATAGACTACCTCATTTGTTGGTCTAAGCTACATGACATTACATCCAAACAACATTTGGTAAATTTAATATGACCCTAAAATATATCCCATCATGATCCATATTTCATGAACTTAAAGTAAAAATAGAAATATAGACATAGAATTTTCTGTTTGGTAAATCAAAAGTATATTCATGGTAAAAATAACACCATTTCCCCACTAATAAATTTCCTTTCACAGTTTTGCTATATAATTGGGAAAATTTGCGAAAAGCATCAAAGCATGTGGGACCCACCATATGGCCAGATCAAAAAGTCCATTTATGATATCTAGACTACTTAGTATATTATATTTTTGGTGAATACCATCCTTATGTTCATAAAATTTGTATAATATATACAATGGAAGTATTATTTTTCATGAATAGAATATTTATTAATAGTTATAAGATAAAATTTTTATATGATTTTTTACTCAACAATCATTTGATATATTTAACGACCTAGACCTTGTATCCCATGCTTAGTCATAACATTATTAAATTGGAATAATGTACAAATAATTGGATCCTTTATTAAAAAAAATTCTATTAGTTTTGGAAAACTAAATTAATACTTTTAGCATACACTGAAATTGAAAATATAAAATGAAATATAGTAAATATTATTGGAAAAACAATAGTCTCATTTATTAACCCTATATAAAACTAATTTAAAACTTATTTAAATACTTGGGAAATTAAAACATAATAAATGGGTGACCTAAAATTATCAGTAAGGGTTATGTCCAATGGATGAAATCATAAATATGTAATAACAAGCATGAAATGATGAATAACTAAAACACATTCTATTTAATAACTTGAACATAATATGGACATAATAAAATTTGATCAAATAATTCACAATGAATAATAACATTAGCTAGAAAACCTAAATATGGATATAATACTAATTGAATAATCCTAATGAAATAGAAAAGAATAATATTATAATTAGGGAAATCATAATGCTAGACATAAAAATATTATTGGGAACACTTTTCCCAAGAAACAATACATAAACAGGTAAGGAAAAATCCAATACCCAAACTAGTTTGTATCATGAGACCTGCCACAACAATAAGTATCTATAAAATACATCTCATATACAATAATTAGTCCAATTAAATTCCATAAATTTTTTTTGAATTATATTCAAGATATACATTTTAATTGAAACTAGCATTTAAAATATAAATAACTTTGCCAATTAGTAAACATAATCCCAAACCATATAGTTTAATATGGGGAATGGTATCAAAATAGAACATGATTAGTTAAAATATTCCTAATAAATATTATAAAATATGTAATATGTTATTATATTATGGAAACCGCCATAATGAATAAAATTCAACAAATTATTTTGATAGGGATAAAAATACATTAATTATTTCTAATGAAAAAATATTGAGGACAATGCAATATTTCACATTGAAAACCACATTTTTATAAAAGAATGTGAAATTGTCAAATAAGATAAATTCATTGAAAATTTAAAATTATACTATTAATTCGAGTGAAATAATATTAAAGAATGATAATGGTGGTAAATTTATCCCATATATTATATGTTTAAAAACATTCCTTACATATTTTGGTCGGAAAAGTCTCCAAAAAAATTCTTTATAAAATCCAAAAGTTTTCTTTTCAAAACATTTTAAAAAAATTAGAATATTTCTAAAAATTAAATTAAAAAATAAAAGGAAACTAGTAAAATCTATTTTGGAAACAATTAAATAAAACATTAATATAGAAGGAAATATGTTCTTAAATGGATACATTAAGAAGTTAATTTGATTAAAAATAGTATCATAAAAATATTATATCATTGAAGTGATCATCAACCAATTTAATAAATTATGTGTATACACTATAAATCCAATCAGGAAATTATAAATACAACATATGATACTAAATATTAAACTCATATATAATTTATCATGATAAAATTAATGACATAATATTTTAACCTAATAAATGGATTGTGATGTAGGAAGTCACTTACCACATGTAATCAGTATAATTGGGTGCCCCAAAATGTTATAATTATAAAATGAAACAATTAATACCATTATGATATTTATATTCATGACAATATATTTTAAATTAAAATAAATACACCAAAGAATAGAAATATTTGGTCGACAAGGAATATATCTCATATATATAATAGTGGGATGAGAAAGAATTACCTCACACCTAACTTTACTTTCATCTACTTTATCATCCCATATTATCATTAAAATAATTTTGTTAAGTTATTAAATAGTATATTCTATTTTATATTACCATATATAATTCATTTATAACCTATTTCTACCAATTAATTTGTAATATTTTTTTATTTTCATAGTTTTGGTGTGTTCATTTTGTGGTTTCATAGTCGGTTCCTGTGTGTATAATTCTAGATGTTCTTATCAAATGGTGATAAAACAACAGTATTGAAATGGGAATATATGAAATCATATAAAAATTATATAATGGCCCCATATTTTGTTTTCTATTCATAAATGGGAAGATTCATTTCATAACACATTAATAATAAATATTTATTTTATATTAGCAGGTTTCACGACCATTATAAACTTGTTTTAATTTATTTAATATTATATAAATATATTACCTACATAAAATAAATAAGGTAATAAAAACCTTATTAAAATAATATTTTACTAGAATAATGATTTTATGGCCATCCTTCGAGGATGTAATGTATAATAAAATAATTAACCATAGAGATAGTTAATCATAATAATTTGGACAATGGTTTCATTTCACTTATTCATAAGAGGTAATAAAAGAACTGGATATAAGATATTCAATTAACATAATTAAATTTTTGTTTGTAAATTATTATAAAATTATTAATCCATTATGGATGATGTAATTGAGAATAAAATATAAAATGAATATATATTAAAAGATGTATTTTGAAAAAATTACCTCTTGAATACAAACACAATGATGGATACCTTAAAGAAAATGGAATTGGTATTTTGGTGAGATCATGAGATATTCTAAATAAGTAGAGTGGGAAGGCTCTTTGTTTTTATATATTTTAGGAGATTTCATTCTTTCTATGAAAAATAATTGGTGAGGAGTTGTATTTATACTTGAGTAGGGGTGGATTTAAGTGTCTAAATATTGATTATTTTATCATTAAATACAACCACAATTGGGTGGAATAAATTTCCATTATGTTTCCTCATAATTAATTATTAAATGTTTTAGGGTCTACAAAGACATAAAATAACTATTTTATGTTTTTTTGTAGTTAATTTATTCTTTTAACTTTTAACATTATCTTGTTTCATTATTTTATGCATACTACGATAAATATTTTGTTACCATTGTACCATTTTTATTCCTAAAAATTAAATTTCCATTGAAATTTAAATTTTTACACATGAATAAAAAAAATTAATATATTTTTTCAAATTATATTAACATAATTTTTATAATTAAAATTTAAAATTAATACCACAATCAGGATCAGAAAATAGTATTTTAATGTGAAAATGATCCATGGTTTCTTTAGATTTTATATATAAAATAAAAATAAAATTTATTAAAATTAAATAAAATTTATTAATATATTTATTATTTATCTAAAATATTTTTCAAAAACAATTCACCATATAATTTATCATTTTAAATTATATAGGTGAATAGTCAATTTTCATTTAATATGCAATTTTTTTACTATTAATCAAAACAAGTTCTATGATAAATTCTGAATATTCACCCTATGTTAATTTTTACAATTAAAATAAAAAACTAAATATAATTTTGAGAAATAAAATTTATAAATTTTTTTAAAATTAACATTCAAAACAATTATGGGATAAATATGTGGCAAAACTACCTTCATAATAAAATCAGCATTATGGGTAAAATTGGATTTAGTCTTATCTTATTCCTATAAAATATATTATATTAATATAATAGAATATTATTGAATCTATAATATATAAATTCAAATAATATCATTATATAATATTAAATAATATAAAATTTTAATATAAAATTCCTTTAGCACATTATGATATTTAATAATCATAACGGTTAGTTTATATTCAATTGAATATTAATTGATTTTTCAATCAATTGGTAATAAATAAATTAAATAATATTTTTTCCTTTGTTATTTATTCTTATATATAATTAAAAGTTCATATTAAATGATTATATTTTCATTTTAAATGATAATATTAATATTATTATGTAAAACCTGGTCTTAAGTGTAACTAAATCCATCGAAGAAAACCATTTTTATGTGTAAGATAACTAAAAAATGTGTGCATTTAATGATATAGAATAGATTAAATTTATTTAAAATAGTAAAAATAACATTATTTGTATATTATATTCCCTTTCGTTTGGTGGTGTTATTTTTCATGAACACTATTGAATAAAATGTCATTATTTTAGAACATTTATGTGGTATATTTTCTACACATTAAATAAATTATATCCAATAATTTTAAACATGATCGTAGTAATAAATAGTTTGAAAATTTTGAATTCGGTTGTAAAATAACCAAAATTGTAAAAAATTTAACAAAATATACTCATAATAAAAGTGAAAAAAGAATAATATTCTTCTAAAATAATCACAAAACTAGGTTTCTAGAAAGGGGACATAATTAAAAAACGATAACATGGATTATTCATCATTTCTTAAATAAAACAAATATTTTTTCTGTATATATTCCTTAAATCCTAACATGTAGTAACCTCTATTAATGATATAAAAATCCTCTAAAACACAAACCAATTTCATGGTCACCAGTTATATCCCATAAACATGTAATTATTTTTATCTCTAAATAATGTAGATATTAAGTGTTATCCTACAATAATTGTTTGTTTTAAAAAAAATTAAACATTTTATTTAACGATTTGTCTTGGTAAAATTTGAAAAATTATTTATAATCTATTATAAAAATAGTAATACCATACAATAATTAATGGTTTTGAAAATATCATCAATTAAATACTTTTAAAACATATTTTTTTTCAAAATACAGATGAGCAGTAATCATTTCACTTATTCTATATCAATATAATAATCTTGAACATTATCCATTTTCATTTTCTGATGTATATACCCCCTAAAATGTGGGGAATTATTTTTTTCAGAGTGTCCCATTTTCTTATTTTTTAAACATTTCACAACTTATTTTATTCTTATTAAATCACGAGCCTTATGTACTTTCTTTCCACGCTTGTTACAAAATCAAATTATTTTTCAACAAGTATCTGGGTGGTTATTTCCATAATTATCATAGGTGGTAAAATCATCATTTATTTTTCTTCACATTATACTTTTTCTTCTCTTCAAACCAATACTTCTATTTTTTTTCTTTCAGAACCATAAGACATTGATCTTATCTTTATATATTGGTGGTACAATGAATTGTTTTTAATACAAGTACCCTTGGAGGTATTGTTTTAATCTGATGAATGAAATGGAGAATAATAATACTTGTATTTTATACATAGTCCAAAAAATTCCTTATAAACCATGGACTGTTTTCATTATACATATAAATATTTACATCCTCATTTAGTCTTATAATCATGAATATTCTCTCTATATTACCATTATTTTCCGGTGGAAATTTTTCATGAATAAAATGATCCTTAAAATGACTCCATTATACTTTTTCTATTTACTCATCCTCCTTTTTTTGAATAAATATCTTCCATAAATCTGTATCTCCAACGATATAATAAAATGACACGATAACATTCCCTTTTTCATTGTTCCCAAGTAAATAAATATTTTTTTGAAGGAAAATACCAATTTCTTATCCATAAATAGTAATGTTGTTCAACTAATAGATGTGGGTCCTAGCCCATGAATTTGATGAAATATTTTACACAATTTTGTTGATTATTAGTCAATTCTATATGTGTAAGTTTATTGTTCAAAACATGAGTCATCTATCTATGTATTGTTATATGTTATTCAACTCCAACTTTAGCTCCAACATAATCATCTACCCCATCTTCATTTTTTCACTTGAGTTAAATCCTTTCATGGATTATAGGCATTAGTAAATTTCCAATTCGCTCCACAAGGATACATTTATAAATATATTCTTAGACTATATTACATCAAAAATTTATGAAACATGATGTATATACTCAAAATTAAATAAATGTTTTTAAAAATGTAGGTTTAAATAAATTCTAAATAATATGTTTGGTCTTTAGGGAGTATTAATAGATCTATCATATGGTTATTTTCTCCAACCAATGATTTCCTTAATCTAATTTCCACTGTTTCAAATAAATATCATCTAATAAAAACCATGGCATCCCCACATCTAGTTTCCTAGAGTTAGCGGTTTCTTTATTATAATATAAAAATATTCAAGGAATCACATCACGAAGGGCCAATCAATTTCGTATTTATGGAAAAAAAAGATACATAATTGAACCATAAAATATTATTAAAAATAAAAAAAATTAGTTAATCCATTATTAAAACCAATATTCTCCCAGCATAACCCTATATAGAAAACATAATAAAATTCTTATCATTTTGGGGAAAATACAAAATATGATAGTGGTTATCTCATATTCATGGAATGGTTTATTTAAAGTTGATGAAGAACTAAATATGAATTAATAGTTATTTAATGTTAAATAAATAAAAGAAATTACATTTAGTGTTCTGAACATAATCTGGGATGAATAAAATATGATAAAATAAGGCCACATAAATAATAACATGATAGTGATAAAATTTATTATTTCAAAAGGAAATCCCAATGTATTTCTTTTAGAAATATCAACACATAATAACTCTACTACTAAAAAATAGGTATTTCATAAAAGTTCCTCTGATGGGGAGGATCTATTTCCAGTTGAGATGGAAGAACATCCCAAAGAGTGGAAACCAGATTGATGATGGTCCAAAATAATAATCTATCATCATAGGTGTGTTGTCCCTCACTTTTACCACCCATTAATGAACCATGATTATATTTAAGAGAGGAATAAATAATCTAAGGAGATGTCCCCAAGGAATTCAACCCGACACCTCCCAAAGGCAGTGTGTTCTGGTACCACCTCCTTCCCCTATATACCATAATTATAGAGACACATATTCTTGATAACATACACATATATACACTACTAATTGAATTAGAAAATAGAAAATAATAAATAATCTCATAATTAAGTAGTTCATATTTATGGGAGTCTAAAAGTTTCCGTCAATTCTTCTGGTAAGACATTATACATAAATAAGCAAGACTTGAGATAATAACCAAAATAGTTTGTCTCATAAGATCTGCCAACACATCGAGGGGAAATTGAATAACCTAACCATCAATTAAAAATTAAAATCCACTCCTCTTTATATATATGGAAAAGATAATACAACTAATTTTTTTAAATTGAATTACCATAAGAAATATTAAAAACATTCCCAATCAGTAAACAAAATCACACACGATCAAGAGTAATATTATGAATTTTATCAAAATAGTACATCAAAAGATACTCTATTAATAAACAATATTATAAAACATTGAATATATTATTATAATATGTCAACCTCAAAAACCATAATATTGAACAAATTATGTGGACATGGACGAAGATACATTAAATGCGATCATTGAAAAAATCTTAATGAAAAAACACTTCTTAACGTTAAATCCTACTTATTTTTATAAGTATCAATATTTTTAAAGGAATTTTTTTCATTGAAAATAACCTTGTATAATTTTAAATTATATTCCTAAAAATTATGGATCCCTAATGGATTGAAAATATGATCATTCAATAAATTTAGTAAATCATTTGTTCTATATTTTTTGCCGAAAAATCCCAAAGAAACTTGTTTATAAAACAAAAACATACAACAATCAACTTTTTTTAATTCATGAATGTGTAAAAATTATATTATGAAATAAATATATAATTGTAATGAATTTTTTTGAAAAAATTTTATATAAAATGAACATGGAAGAAAATTAGAGTTTAAATGGAAATAATAATAATAATTTTATTAAAAAAATATATACACTGAAAATATGAAATCATTGAATTGAGAATTAAATCAATCAATCAATAATGTGAATCCTATATAAATAAAAATGAAAATTGGAAATAAATTATAAGGAAATAATTTTTAATATAACACTTAGTCTAAGAATTAAAAAATCAATTGTTTATGAGTTTAATAGAATAAATAGAAATTGAGTTTTGAAATCCCTTACCACTCATAATATGTGAATTATATTCCCCATAAAATTTATAATAATCATATGAATAATTTATTAACATGTATATATAAATATTCATGATAATATATTACAAATTTATTTGAATACAACATACAAAAGAAATCATTTGTGAATAAGGATTATATCACACAGAAGTAAATGTTAGATAAAAAACCATTACGTCACACTTCCCTTTAGCTTTTCACATTTCAATCACTTTTATAAATGTTTTAAGACTGTCATGAAGTTAGTAAATAACAATAATAATATTTATAATACATTATTTGATCATTTTATACCATCTTACCACATACGCATTAGTAAAACATCAAAAAATTTTTTTGTTTTTTTGTGGGTTCAATTTTGGGTTTCTAGGTGGGTTCACTTGTGTATAATTATATGTGATCTTTATATATAGTTATAAAATAATAAAATATAAATTAAATTGTATTAATGGAGATCTATAATTTTCAATTTTACCGTTTATTATTTTCATTTCATACATTAGGATGATTCATTTGATAATGTGTTTAGGATAAAATTGTAGTTTGTTTTGACTATTTTCTAGAACATCAGAAACTAGTTAATTTCTATTTAATATTGTGTCTATATATTAGTAAAAGAAATAAAAAATGAATCTAATATAATTATTAAAATATTATTTTATAATAATAATACTTTTATGACCATCCTTGAAAGATATAATGGAAAATAAAAAATCATAATCCATGGATATTGTTAATAATCATATTTTTTACAATGGTTTTGCTTCGTTGAATAAGATAGTGTAATGAAATGGATGGATATGATATATTCCATTAGATACATAAAAATCCTGTATTCAAATGATATTATATTTATTGTAACATTATAGATGATGGATTATAGGATAAATAAGCATAATAAAATAAAATAAGGGAGTTTGATTGTGAAAATAACTTCATGAATGTCACATCCATAAAGAATCCCTTAAAGATATTCGAATTGTACTTTTAATGAGAAATAAATATCATGGTCATAAATATATTGGCGAGGAGTATTTTTTTAAATAATTTAGGATATTCAATTTGTTTTAGAGTATTTTTAGTGGGTAGTAGTGGTCTTTATACATGAGGATTTGTGTTTTCTAGTTACTAGGTAATGATTATTTAATATTTAAATCCAACCACATATTGGTGAATTTAATTATCAACAATTCGGATGATAACTACTGTAATAATGGATTTTTTTATTAACAAATAAATAAATTATTTAATATTTTTTTAGTTCTCTCTATATTTTACATTTTTATGTTAATGTTATTCATTATATTTCTCATACTAAGGTAAATCCTTTTTTACCACGATAAATTTTTTATTCATGAAAATTTAAATCAAATTATAACATAATATTAAAAATGTTATTCCAAATATATAATCAATTTCACCAAATTTTATTTCAACTAATTGAAATAATTATATCTAAAATTAATTTCGTAGATATGATGAGGAATAGGGTTTTTAAGGTGAAATTGTTTTAATGTTTACTAAGGTATTATAGAAAAATTCATTATATAATTTTTCATAATGAACAATATTTTGTTAATATATGTTTAATTAATATAATTTAACCTGAAAAAAGTTATCCTTATAATTTAACTATATTAATTAATTAGAAGAAATGCCAGTTTTCAATTAAAATTCTATTTTTTCATTATATATCAATAATTTAAACTTCATCGAAAAATTCCAAAACAAAATCCAAAAAATAATTATTAAATTATTTATTAAGAAATTATGTTTGTTTCGTTAAATAAAATTTATTAATGTATAAATGTTTTGTTTGAATACAATTTTTTCATAAAAGGTGGAAAACTACATTAAAAAAATATGACTTTTAAGTGTAAAATGGGATTTGTTTTATTCTGATGCTAATAAAATCTAGTGGATGAATGTAGAAACATTAACTCAATATATAATATATAAATTCCGTTATTATTAATAAATCATTTTAATTAGTTTTATTTATTATTATTAAACACCCTAGTTGAATAAAAAATATTTTTTTATAAAATGTTTTTCCTTAAATACAATTAGTTATTATTTTCATTTATAATATATTTATTAATAATGAATTAAAATATGTAATTTAATTAGTATTTTAATACTATTAATAACCACCAATCTTATGAGTGTATTATAATGTTATTTTTAAATAATATGTTAATAGTAATCAGTAAAATCTTTTTTTACATATCAATAAAGACACTGAAGAATATAATTGTTTCTTGAAATTTAACAAAGTATTCTGTGAATTATTGCTATAAATCGAGTGAATTAATTTATAATATTAATTATATTGTAACGTATTGAGATACTATATTCCATTCTATTCATGGTTGTAAGTTTCAAACTTGCTAATGTATAATATATTATTCATTTAGATTCTCAAGGAGTTACAATACATTTCATTTCCCTAATAATGTAATTAATACGTGGCAGTGTAGCCATTACGGTGATTGAATACATTTTGAATATACTATTCTACATTAAACTACCACATATATTTTATTACTGAATCCTTAGTAACTAAGTATTCCATGAGTTGGGATAATTTTCTTAGAATCCCAAAATATTAAGTTGATTAATCCTTTTTATTATCCTTTCCATAGAAACATTTGTAACATGAATTTTGATTGGTTAGAAAAAAATCATTACAGATTGATGGTGAAGAAATATTCATTTTTGTTACCATGTAACTAGTTTGTGAATATTTTACCACATGATATCTCCCCATAATCTCCATGTATTATCAATAGATTATGTGACGAACTATTTTTCTTTATTTATAATGGTTAACCAATTTCCATTAATCTACTTTTTCCATTATTTTAGGAATACTTAGTTTTTGAATTACAATTTTGATAATAAAACTATTAAAGTTGATTAAAAAACCATTGATGTTACAAATTACATCATCATACTTAGTTTCATTTAAATATTAAATAATCTAATTCATACCCCAATTCTAGTTGGTCCACGCATCTCTAATAATGACACAAAATCCTTCAGTCATGATACTCCAACAACATTTCCCAAATGACATGATTTTATATTGCCTGCATAGGTCTTTCCTTTTGTTGGAAAAACTCTTTCATTTTTTATAATCTTTACATGATGTCCTAATAATCATGACCATAAATTTAATGCCTTATTTATAAGGATATTTTGAATCCATGTTTGGCCTTTCATTCACATCAATATACTAATTTTCATAAATATATATATTATTTCACCAACATTTTAGTCATACATATATGAAATTAAAATATATTAATGTTCAATAAAATAACTATGAAAATAAAAATCCTAAATCATTATGTCAGATAACTACAAACATAAAAAACAAGAACCATTACACACGGTTTTCAATAATCTTATAATCATAGTATTCAATTATATTGGGTATTAACATAAAATTATATTATGAATATTACAGTTTTTTTCAGTATAGCTTTAAATATAATGAATGATAGATTGGTGTGATAAGAATAAAAGTAAACAACCCATGAAAATAGAAAAAATACTTCATCATCATGAAAACCTAACTAGTGAAACCTGCGAAAATGTTATCTCTCTAGATGATAAGAGTCTATCTCAAATTTTCATGAGAAAATATATGAATTTAAATTAAAATGAAATATTATATTTCATATATTGTCAAATAACAACAATAAAAAAGAAATAGAAATGGTGTTTTACTTTTTCAATAAGCCTCTATAATAACTATATATAAAAAATTTAACAATCTAAAAGAAAAAAATATTAATTCTCAAATAGAAACCCATTAATCCATAGAAAAAAATATGTTATTCTCACAAAAAACAATTACCATGAAAAAATTAAGATTATGAATGCGTCCCCCATGATTGGACCAAGGATATGAAGTCCTTGTATCATGGTTTTTAATTTAATAAAATATAGTCCATCCTATATAAATGAAAACTAATTAATGCATGTCAAAAAATGTGTCGTAAAATTTCTGCAGATGAACGGGGCCCATCTACAATCCCTATACGAACAAGGATCGTTTCGATGATTAAATTGAAAGATGAAAATATCTATTCACCAATGTTTGAGCAAGATCTACATAGGAAAATTTATCATATTGTTTTTCATATATGATCCCATTCTTAAGATTTATCCTTATATATAATCATAATCATTGTCAGTACACCTTTATCAAAATAATGCCTTGAAATATTCCTATTCTCATAGGATAAAAAGTGAGGATAATATATCCTATATTATACCCACCTAATAAATTAATTTACTATCTACTACAGATATAACCTACAGTTCTAGACATTTACTATTTATAGATATCAATCCATTGAGTTGATATACTCTTACTTATAGACTTGTAAATTAGTCGAGATATTCCTTTTTTTAGCATCCCACATAGTTGATAGTAATCAAAAATTATCCCAGATATTCTGTCATATTGAAAACTGAGATGTGTTACACTATGAAAATATTTTTTTATCAATCAATTTCTATAAGTGTTGTCTTGGAATGGAAAAAAATATCACACAAATTTCTATATAATTCATGGGACACACTCTCATTTAAGACATGTAGAGTGTCAGTTGAATGTATCTCTCACGATAAAGATGTTAATGATTTATCTCTATGTGAAAGATAATTTATCAAACATAGGTGTGAAGACTGATTAAAA
Organism: Viscum album; assembly: GCA_963277665.1. NCBI lineage: Eukaryota > Viridiplantae > Streptophyta > Magnoliopsida > Santalales > Viscaceae > Viscum > Viscum album. The sequence continues at coordinate 1,879,766,489 of OY728130.1, forward strand.
AAATTCCTAATATTGTAACGTGGTGGTGAGAACATCCCATATGGTTTAGGCTTTGGATTATATAAATAATGGGAATAACTGCTGAGACCATGAATCCTATTTTTATGGTATTTTGGGAACATTTTTTCAAGAAGAAAATAGGTTATAAGGAATTAATATAAATAGGTACATTGACCATTTCACATGATTCAATTTAACAGACCAAATAGAAAACATTACATATCTATCAAAAATTTTTAACATTATTTTTTAACATAATTTCTACATGATAAAAAATTGCAAAATGGGAGATTCATACACATTTTGATTAGGTTCAAGGTTTTTTATAGGTTGATTGATCACATCCTACATTGTTTTCATATGGTAACCCTTTTTAACTGAAACTCACAACATATCCACACAATTCCTATGAGGATGCAATATTGGAATCTTTTTTACCACTCACTCATTTACAAATCGAATAATTCCTTCAGGGTACACATAGTATCTAAATAGTCACAATCATAATTTCTAGTATACGAACAATCTATGAATCCATAGTCATCCTTCACAAGAACTTTTTTATGAAATTTTGTTATCAGATTTTCTATATAAATATTTTCTCCCAATTATACAAAATTAACTGGATAAATTTATCATGGAAAATATATAATGGGAATCTATAGAGGTGGTCCTCCATGTGAATCAATAAAACTTATCACTTATTATATTACCATGAGAAACTATTTCATACATATTAAATACATTCTCCTAATGACATTGATCCTCCCACCCAAAAAATACACTTATATAAGACCCTTTATCACCCACTAACCACAATATTGAATAAATTCTATGTGTTTTATAATTCTCAAACATACAATGAAACACCACTATTCCTGAAACTACATTGATACTACACACCTCCCCTGAGATTTATTTTCCCACACTCACATCCCATGTGATAAACCGACTAACCCCCTCTAAATGCACATATGATACGAGAATATCAAATACGTACACCTTCTATCATTTCAACCAATCTACTACATTAGCATTACAAAAAACTCCCCTATGCAGTCATCCATCTATGAACCTATTATGTGACACAATTTTCGTAAGCCTTATTGAATGTAAATACTACCTGGATGCTAATTTTATGATAATATATAAGGCTCAATAATATTGAATCCCACAAATGATCCATTCATTAATAACATTTAAGTCATGCACTAATAATAATTAGATTTCATCACATCACATATATTAATACCAATTGAATAATATATCCTCAGACCATCACCTTTTTGGGCCATGATGGAAAAAATTTTCATTTCAATATCTTTGAACCCATCCTTCATCGTATATGATTACTTTAGTCATGGTACTCTATGTGGCTTATCGAAACACCCAAATCAAGGATAAACCACTAAGATTCATTTTATACATTAAATTTATAATCTAATATTAGTTTCCCATATTTTATTGTTTCAATATACTCCTCATAGTTATCCATTGTGGTTTTCTTCCTTGTGTAATCGCTATCATAACTGATTTGGAAGAACCAATGATTATGTTGCACTATGACTAAAATATCTCCCATTTTACATCATTATATATGACAATGGGAATCTCGTAAATAATCCCCATAAATCCAAAGTAAAAAAATCTCATTATAAATTGCTCAACATCTATTATCTATTGTTTCCCACAATAATATTGAATCATGGGGTCTTATTAGTTTAGTTTTTTATTTCATTACAATAATTAAGATGCATTATATGAATAAACGTTAAGTACAAGATATATATCTCAAAATGGAATATAAAAATTCATTTCCACATGACATAAAAAACACTAAATAATCCTCACATATGACCTTAAACTATGTTGTTAATAAAAAGTCACATTGTTTCCTTACCCGTCATGATAAATTTTATTGATTGGTGATGGTAAATTTGAATAGACCACAAACAAACATTTTCTATTACCTGTCAAGAATAATATCTCCCATCATTACCATAATTCAATTATCTCCCATATGATCTCACATATATACATTGAGTTATGAATGTCCACCTTGTTTTTGAAATTACTTCAGTCATGATACCCTTCCTGGTTTCCTTAAATTTGTAATTTTGACTCGGTGTAATTCGAAATCTAATCTAGCTACCACTTATGTGATGTGAATAATAAGCCCATGTGAAAAGAATTTTATTACTAGGACAATTATCATCTAATAATCTATGTTGATCGTTATCATCCCCATATTAGTGAAAATTCTAGATTCCCTAATGTGACTAGCATAGGATCTATTTATTTTTATGAGAATAAGGTCAGTCATATTTATCTATTGGTAAGATAATGATGCTTATGATGAAATTCGAAGGATTTCCCTAGTGATAATCGGATGATTTTCAACCATCACTATACTAGAGACCATGATATCCGTTAATTAATATAAATATTAATGATAACATACCCAGATTGTTAGTCCAATCATACATCCACCTTTTTTACTACCACCATCACATGATGAACCCAAGAGGGACTCACATATATAATTCCCACCCTATATTTTAGATGGAATAAATCACACTTTTATCAATAAATCTTACTTCTAAAACCAAAAAACACACTTCACTTGGTCATGGATGAATGAACGTAAATGAAAAAACATGGTGTACATAACATTACAATAAAAAACACTTGTCAATTTATATATAACTAAACAAATATGGGTTATGGTTATTTTCATATTTATATATAGGGTACCCAAATCATGGGAACTATACCAAAACCATAAGCACCCACTATATATTAATTTGATGGTAAATTATTTAGTTCATAAACGTTTTTGTAAAAAAATCATGATGGACCCCAAATTTATTGGTGATGAATTCTCTAATACACATAGATGTTCACATCACTTCAATGATTTAACCACAACATTAAACCAATGGTGACCCAACAACACTGGGATTTGGGAGGGTTACCTAAAAACAATTAAAATATATAAGAGAGTACCATAATATATATGAGTCCCATAAAAAAGGTTGGAAAAGAAAAACCACCTACCTTATTAACCAATATAATGTTTTTACTGTTTCTAGAAAGCTACCCCCATGATCACATACCACTAGAAATCAGTTATGTAATGAAATTCCATTCGAATCCTCGTGGTGTGGGTTGATATCAGTTGTTTCTATTGTGAAAATGATATATTTCTGGGGTGGGATAACCCGTGATTAATATTTTTTTCCCTACATTAGAATTATATTTGTATTTTCTATATATACTTACATATGATTTTGTTGAATCCATTCATAAATTCACATGATATATTAAATGTATGGACTATGAATATTCAAAAAAAAGAGCCCTATAGGCCTACATCTATTATCATTGAGATCTAAGGAATTATATTTTTGTATTCATCCAACTTAAATGTAGTTCTCATTAAAATTATCATACATTTGTATTAATCAAATATAAATATTTTAAATAACTCATTGAAATACATAATCTAATTCAATTTTTTTTCATAAATAATAAATCCTATAAATATATTGATCTCTCCCAAGAGAATTATCTCAAAATCATTAACAATATAAAAATAAATAACATTATTACATATTAAATTGATGAAATTGATGAATTGTATTATAATATATATATATATATATATATATTCTATATATGACTAAAGAATACTACTCAATGAAAATGTTTGTATCATCATGAATCTTCATACAGTTTTTATTTAACAAAAACAATGATAACTTACCACCCCATAAATGAAGGAATTTATCTATTCTATAACGTTCCAATGTAATCCATAAAAAATAATATGGTTCTATTCATGATTAAATTCACTGTTTTTATAATATATCAATTCTCCCATAAGAATCCATGATCAAATAAACTCCCAATATCTAACTATTATAGCTCTATTCCCATGTGATTAGAAAATTAATAATGTATAATTTTATCATTAAATCCTGTAATTGGATTAAATATCTCAATATTTGTGATTATTTCATAATAATTATAACCTTGAGTAAATAGTCTTTCTTTATTCTTTACAATCAATTATTATTCGACAAGTGATTTCTAATTTTGATGAACTTATTGAGGTCGTGTAAATTAATATTATTTTTTCCTGGATAATTGGTTCATATATTCTTGAATTTCCTTCATCTGGAATGGCTCTTGAAATTTTTTATATCCCAATTTGTATTGTTATTAAAAAAATTAAATAAATTAAAAAACAATTCATGATATTATTATTATTTTCATTCGGAAATCCACATTTTAAATTACACTCTCACCAAAATTATCACATAGGTCTTTCTATATAATAAGATAAGAAATTTCATTCATAGCCTATATTGATATTGTGTATATATATATATATATATCATTTTATCTTAAATTATATTGAAAGTACTATTATTTTGGACCTATAATATCTTATTCAAGATGAAATAGGATAAAAGTTTTAACAAATTTATTTTTCTCTTCATTATTAAAATGAATGAAATATTTAACCACCATGGTCATGTAATATTAAATATATACTATGTAATCATTAGTATTTTATGTTTTTTATGTTTCTTTGGGATTTTCATGATATAGAATATGAAATTTTATAGATTTTGGTGCTTGATTATTTCTAGAGGAATGTCTACATAAAATGAGAATAGAATATAATGCATATTTACAATTACATAGAGGTTATATGCCCAAGTGTGGAGATTTGTTTAGTGATTATTGGTTATAACGTTGGAATAAAATTGATATTCTAGTTCCCCTATAACATGGTATTTTTTGGTTTTTGTCAATGTAGATGTCCAAAAAAAATTGTTTGGGTATCAATACTCTATAATAATGGCATAATTATTTTTAACATAGTCAAAATAGAAAAAATACCTATTAATTAATCCCATTAGGGTTACCTAGAATAAATATTTATATCAATATAAATCCATGACAACTATTTTGTAATACACTATGATGTGGCGTATGTGATTAGATTTTTCCCATTATTTAGTTTCCCAAATATATGTTATAGAATATTTCTCTGATATTTTAAAACCCAAGTTGACATCAGTTTATAGTATACTGATCCTTAATAATTTCTTTACTGAATTTAATACCTAGAAAAATTTAAGTGATTAAATAATTTATATATGGTTCCCTTAGTTTTTTAATTAATTATAATAGTTCATTACCATCAAACTAGTACTTTATAATCTCTATTATAGATGGACATTTCTAGTGTGGATATTTTTTATGTATTTTTATTATATTTTGATTTTGGTTAGTCTATATTTTGGTCCCCCATGAGTTTGGTTCATATTGATATATGGTTACTTCTATTATCAAATTCTTCCAAATATAGAATCAATTAATATAGGTCATTAAAGTATTATGATTATATGATTAAGCATGAATGTGGATAAATCATGGATTTGTTTTAATTGGGTGGATGGGTATAATTATAAAAAATGATATAATGAATAAAAATAATGTAATTGTAATGAGAATGATGGTTTTCACGTTTTTATTACTAAATTGAATATGTTTTCTTATATGATAATTCTTTATAGTTGATATTGTTTTTGGGGAATTCATGTCTAGAGTTATTGTAATTTTTTTTAATTATTTTTAAATTATTGAATAAATATTCATAAAATATTAAAAATATAAGGTTAACAATAAAAAATATATTTTAAACATATAATTGTTATAATTATGGTTATTATTGAAATTATGATATACAATAAATGATACGAACTATAAATTAATATATATCCCCATTAAATAAAAAAATATTAGGAATTAGTTTTAATTTAATGCTTGGTGAAACTATTATGAGTTGTAATATTATCTATTGTCTTATGATGATTTTGTGGTTATTTTTTTCATTATTAGGGGATGATTTTTCACATGATTATTTTGATGGTGCAGTGGTCAATTATGGGAAAAAATTAACGTATTTTTTCGTTTATCAATGATTTGAGATAGTGAGATGGTGGATATAGAATCATGAGGTGTTTATTTGGATAGATTCATGGTTCCTTAGTAAAATAATCAATGATAAAATGAATACAAAAATAAATAAATCAAATAAAATATTAGTGGATAATGGGGTAATTAAGTTCTGGTTGATGTAATGAGTAAATGGTATTTCAAAAAGGGATTATTTTAAAGAAAAATGTGATGGATGGGATTAATTTGGCTATTGGATATTTAATTTTTTGGTATTAAATATTCTTAAATAGTAATTTTTTTTATAAATGGTAAATATATATTGAATAATGATATGATTCAATGAATATTATTTCTCTAGTTTTTCCAATGATTGATGTGGTTGGTTATTGTAGTTTTTTACTTTCATATATCGTATTTATTTTGTATTGGTTACATTATTATTTAAATTCTAATGATTCTGAATAGTGATTAATACTCCCTTTGGAAATAATCTATTTGATACTATTATATTTTTTTCGTGACATTTAATATTCCTTACTATCCTATAATAATAATGTTTTAGATTCCCTTGATGTTTTGTGTTTTAATTTTGATCCTAAACATCTAGGTTTTTAACGAAAAATATGTTTTAATACTCCCTTCTATGTGATCTATATTCTAGACATAGTATATTTTACAATAGCACAATGATATGTAATACTGGATATAATTTATTTTTATTATATTTCCAATTCTAGGATTTTATCATATTGATTTTGTTGAGGTTTTCTTGTGATACATGGTGGTGGCATAATATTGATTTCTTTAACATTAAAATTAAACAAATATGATTATGATATCATTGATTTTTAGATATGGTGATTTGGAAAATGATCATTTGATATGATGTAGTGGTGGCCACATAATTATTCTTTCACTTAGGTTATCAACATGGAAGGAAACATTCATGGCCACAATAATAAATAAGTATCCAATATAGAGAAATAATGAATAATAGATACCATGATTAATTAACCATGATTGTGAAAAATGATTTACATTACTATCCCAAAAAATGATCTATAATTTTATGTGTCCAATTCATAAATATATGTGATAATATCACATAACATAAAGAACGCTTTTAAAATAATCAAAAATATCGAATGGAAAAAATAAAAACATATGTGAAGTTATTTAAACATATAGGATTTGAAAAATTAATAAATCTAAAACTTTTGAAAGGAGGCCCAATTTTTTAAAATATTTGAAAAAAAATCATGGGATAGAAAAATCAATTTTTTAATATGAAGATAAATTCCATGTATTAGTATAATATCAAATTTCTATTATTATTATTAAAATTTCACAAGTGGATGTGAAATATAAAAAGATTAGATATTATAAATATTTAATTTAATAAAAGAATAAAATTGGTGAATACCATTCTTGAGAGATGGTAAATATTTATGAAGAAAAATTTATTATATTAGATGGTGTAAAAAACATAATTAATTTGAAATTAATTGATCTTTAGAAGAATATTTTAAAATATGGAAACTATTTAAGTAACATCCCCAAAACCAACTGAGATAAATTCTACTTGAAGATATAATTCTAAGGAATTGTCCTATAAAAAAGAAATTTATCTTGTTTTAAGAACATGTTGGGATAATTCAGTGATAAAACACCGCCATTATTAAAAGAAAATGTATCATCCAAATATTAATACATTATTTTTTGTAGATTTTGTTTTAATGAATAAATAATTATTTAATTAATAAATATATAATAGTAGATTAAGAAACATTTTGATACACCCCAACAAGATACTAGGATGTTTTAGTTGTGTAAATTAGTATCTATTTATCTAAACATACACAATTGGTATTTCACATTATCCAATAATAGCTAGATGTTCGATCTAGACGTGCTTCTATGAAATAAAAAATATCAATATTTATGGGATTTAATTGTTTCCATAATATTTTTGGAAATATAACTACTCATTAATGGGACAATATTTCAACCTATACAATATCATAAATTCCAACATAATAGATAAGCTAATATAAATGTAAAAAATGGGCATAGTTATAAGATATTTTTTTCATTTATTAATAAATTTTTAATTTTTAACACTATTTATGATGTATTTTATTAAATTGGTCACCAAATATGATCTTTATTTCCAAATAAACTTAATCATTTATTAAAATAATATAAAAATACAAGCCCGTATAAAATTATAAGTGAAGAAATGTTATCCTTTATAATGACTGTAGATAAAAATGTTGATAATATTATTCCAAGTAAGTAAATGAAAAATCCAAAAGAGTTCCCTATTGTATGTGATAAAAAATAAGGAAATATGTTCACGTGAAACCCAATATAACCTATAATGGTTTTATATAATGAATAAATACAATCATCTAATGGGATTGAAGAAAAAAACCATGATATTTTATAAAAAAATATTGTTATCGATTCCATTGAAATAATTCTACTGAATACTAATAATTTATTCAATGAAATGAAAAAAAGGAATCATTTAGTTAAGTGAACTCTAGAGAATCCCAGATTAATTTACAATAAAAAATCATAGATTAAAAATTATTATTTTTACTAATTTTTTAGACATTTTAATGTAAAAAATAAATTTAAAGATCTATAATAGAAAGAAATTTTCAAATAAAAAAAATTACTCCACATAAAAATAATAAAAAAATTTAAAACACTTTGATAAAAAATTACATCCATAGAATCATGGTTGTGTTGTCTAGATGGTGAATGTAGACTATAATGTTATAAATAGATTTCCTAAAAATACTACCAGTCCAATAATAAATAATGAACAATACTAACATTTCATAAGGTAATATATGATACATGAATACATAATATATAAATAATATATCACACAATGAAGATAATAATAAAGATAATATAACAATTATTATAAATAATATATATATTTATGAAAAATAGAATATATATTTGGATGTGTTTATGAACTCATGGATTTGAAATGGAAATATCCTATTGGTTGAGAATAAATTTTCAATGTTGGTACTCTAACTAAGGATAAAAAATATGTTAAACATATTCCATTGTTTTATTTTTATTTTTATTCATAATTATAAAGGTTTTAGGGGGATTCTTTTTCTAAAGATAATATCAACTGATGAGAAATGAACCAAACTTACTAGTATATGACTGAATAAATAACCATTTCGGTATGATCTATCCTCTCAAATTATACTTTTCAACCCATAAAATATAAATCCTTTTAGAAGAAGAAAATGGATAGTATCATTTAGTAGGTGGTTAGTAGAAAATCCCACAATAATCTACATTGCTTATTATTTAATGAAAAAGATATAATTTCATGAATTTTTTAAAAAGTAACATCTGGGTGTTTCCAATGAATATTATCACATCCTTATTTATAAAAAATAATGTATAATATTAATAGTTATTAATTAATTTTAATTAGTGTAATGTAAATGAGAATCATGAGGAGATCTTTGTGATGATTCCAATAACCTAATACATATATTATAATTTTCTACATGCCTATTGATATGAATGTACGATATCAAGCTGTAAATCCAATTAGAAAATTTTTATCAATTTAAATCATTTTGTTTCTATATCAGGACATATATAAAAGACTAAATTATTTATCATATGTTTTATTTATTTCTAACATTTCTAGTTTAGAAATATTAAATATAATTTTCTAAATTAAAACATGTTAATTTCTCTATTGGTCAAGGTCCATAGAGACATATAATGTAATTATTGATTGAAATTTTATTATTTATAAAGTGTTACCATCCATTACCATGATATTTTATTTATATTGAATTATTGGGATGGAAAAAAATAAAATAATTCATTAAAAATTTTGGATGAAAATTGAATAGTAATAAAACTAAATGAATTTGACGAACAAATTGAAAAATCATTTTATGGATGTTATTTAATAAAATATAATGGAAATTATTATCGAACTTAATATTTGTTTTCGTTGAATTTATTTTTAATGATTATTAATGTAATTAGATGGATGTTTCCCCATATCAATATATTAAATAATAATTTCATGGAAGAAATTTGATACATCTAAGGAATGTTAAGAAGAATCATATAATTTTGAATTAATGTATTTTAATTTTTATTGATTTTTAAATATCACTTAAGGATTATTGGTTAATATTGTAACTAGAAAGTGATTTGAGTTCCTAAAATTATTTTTATTAAAGTGACTGAGGAAGCCACTAGGAGATAATGTAATGATTCTAGTACATATTATTTAATGTAATAAATTATGTTCTTCCATTACATATGTCATAAGACCCATAAACTAGTAAATGATTCCTTGAACAAGGGACTATGTATTGTCCCACACATATATTTATATATATTACATTATTGATGATTTAATATGATCCTTATCTTCATGTAACAAAATTACATGATTATATAACAGTGTACCAAGATGAATTTTCAATAAAATATTTGGATTGACAGGTTTTTCATTAAGGTAATCACAAATTATAATGGTGAATAGTTCTTTTTAAAACATTGAATGGATGATAAAGGTTGTGTTATAGTGGAGGGGTTTGAGGAACCAAAATCAAGGGAGATAATAATATATAATGTTTTGTGATGTTTTAGAGAATCTATCCAAAAAATTTAAAATGTAATTAATTTTAAACTGATGGTAAACATATTTGGGCCATGATTTGAAATTTCTATTAGTGAGTTGAATATGTTTTAATTATCCATGTACCGTGTCTAGATATTTTGAGTTGTAATTTGTAATATTTATAAGTATTAATTATTATGATTTTTTTTTACTATTAGTGTTATGTGTTCTCATAAAATATAAGTGCTCATTATTAGATACAACTATTTCATAAAATATAATGATCATAAAAGTTACAAAAATAGTAATAATGATACATGTGTTTGGTATCATTGAATCCTTGTGGAAGATGACCAATATGGATAAGATGGGTTTATGATATGATTCACGGATAAATCTCCGTAGTCTTTTTCATATGCTATATGAAATTATATATATATATATTAACGATGTTCATTAAAAAATACAACAGTAATTGTATGAAACTTTTTTTTTATGATTTAAAATTCGTAGTAAAAGATTCTTTATAATCAGAAAAACGTGTTATATCAGTAACCGTAGAATATTTATAATGTTTTGAAGGTAATGAATTACCTAAAAATTTTACAGATAAATACATATGTTTTTTCCAATTTTTTCCACATATTAAAATTTATTAATCTTGAATGGTCTTATTTATTGAATTAACATCAACATTATTCTTGTGAATTATCATTTAAGCTATAGACTGTTCTATGCCACAAATGGGAGATCCATATTGTAATGATTCATTATACCAAGAATATATGGATATATCCAATTTATTAGCTATTGGTTTTTTATGAATAATCTTAATGATGAAGAACACCATGATTTTCATAATATTTTGAAGGGATAAATTAGGCTTTTCCATCAATAAAACCAAAGAATTGATGTTCATGATTTGATGAGATTCAAATAATATAATTATTATAAATTTAATAGGGATTCCATTTTATAAATACGTTGTTATTGAATATGAATTGGAATGATAGAGAACAAATATCGCATCTATATTATATATTGGTCAATTTGATGTAATGAGAAGAGGGAGGTTCTCGATACACGATATACTTCTATCCTTATGTGTCCATGTTACAATGTGGTACTAATAACTATTTTTATTCCTAAATCATTAAATAATATTAGAATAGGGTATCCAGCCATTTCTACTATTAAATATTTACAGGAAGAAGAATGTGAGTGATCAGGATTGCGTAATTTTATTTTATATGTCTGTAGTACCCCCGGTTTTTGGTATATAACCCTTACATGATGCTTTTATTGGTTTTAAAGGTTAAGGGTGACGTATGGGAGAGTCCGGAGATCCTGGTATGATGTTTGAAGCAAAGGGGAAGTTGCATGGGCGGCGCATGGTTTGTATAAACCGTGATGCCAAACCGTGTGTGGCTAACTGAGGAGGCAGTGGCTTCCACATAGTTGGCACACGATTAAGGGAAATTGTGTGATGAGGCCATGTGAGTAGGGTGACTAAGGTAGTATCTAACTCATGGTTAGCGCATGGTTTGTCAAACCGTGCGGACTAACCGCGCGGTCACTGAAATTAGATCCTTAAATTGTGGATCTAACTTGTTTTGCCTATAATTTCATCATTAATGCACTTAAGAGGACCTAACTTGGTATTTTGGTTCTCCTAAGGTCAAAGAGGGTTCTCCCATCGTTCTGGAGGCGATCCGAAATCTTCTCTTGGAGAATAGAAGCCGGATTCTTGAGGTATGTGATCGTTCTCCTTCGTTAATGAATGGTTTCATAGATCTACTTAGGTCTAATTCTCCCTTTCTCTCTGTTTCATATATATATTCCATGTAGGGGTATAACTATGTATGTGAATGCTAAATAAGTTTAGATTTGGTCTGGGTTGTGTTAGGAGAAGAGATCTAAGGTGGGTTTTGGAGATTTGACCTGGTGTTCTTGGGTGTTCTTCGTTCGTTGCTTGGTTTCTCTTTTTTGTTAAGGTAGGTGGCCTCAATCTTTATTCCTCTTGTTAGAATTTATTGTCATAGATTCAAATTGGGTTATATGAATGAAACTTATTTTGAAAAGCATGGAATAAATCTTCTTTAGTGATGATTTATGGTTTTGATGAAATTGTGAAATCATTGTGAATTGTTGTGCAAAGTGATTTGGCTTTTTTAATTTAAAATGTAGCTTTTAAATTATCAATTTTCTGGAATGTTAAATGATTTAATGAAAGATTTATTTTCAATAAAATGGGGTGTTTTATTGAAATGGTTTGGTATTGAAATGGATTGATGAAATTGGTTCATTCTATGGTGATCAATAAAATTACAGTTTTATTGAAATGGTTTGAAATGGTTGATCATACTTGGTTTTGATGGAAATGGTTTTCAATAAAAGTTTTTTTATTTAAAGGATGGTTTTCACATGATTTTTGTGAATATGTGTTGTGTGTTCATGTTCCATATATGAGGCTTAGTTGAAATAGTACCTTGTGCATGGTGCCAATATTTTAATGGAACATGAGACTTTTAAGTATGAGGCTTGGTTGAAATATGACCTTGTGCTCGATGCGAAAGGTGTAATGGCACAAGAGAAATGATTACCTTGTGATGACATGGTAGATCGATAAGAGACTGCTCATGATTATTGAACTATCATAACGAGGCATGCATGGTTGATTTCACAGGTTTGTGAAATGATTGGGTATGTCAAAACAAGATGTTTGAAAAATGGTTTGGAAATTTGTTTGGTTATTTTTCTGGAAAAATAACCTGTTGGAAAATTTGGTTTAACATGCACATGGATGCTTTTCAGCATGGAAAATATTGGAAAACTTGTTTATATTTAGTTATAAACGTCTTTGGTGAATTTTTTTATATGAACTATTTTTATATAAATGTTTCTAACTCTTCTATCCTAGTGGCGTGAGTAGAGAAGTCATTGGGGGAAAACCTACTAAGTTTTATACTCACCCCAGCTTTGGAACTTTGGTGCTTTTTCAGTTTTTGTATTCCGAGACATCGGTAAAGGTAAAACATCCCATTACTAATGGCTCATGGTGATGTTTGGGAGATAATGTGGATCTTGGAGCTTGTGGACCTCTGATTCGTGGTGTCATTTGCGAGTCTTATGTTTTCCTTCCGCTATATATTTTGATTTTGTATTGGTATTCCGCTGTTATGAACTCTGTTGTGGTTTAACATAAATGAATTTGTTGGTTGGTCATTCATTTGATAATGCATCATATAGTGAATGATTATTGGATGGGTTAATTTCATAAAGGGTAAATTGTCCCCCACTTATGCTTGAGACCCTTCAGCATTTATTTCCAGCCTTTGGCGTCTTGAGGATGTCGTGTAAGGCCTAGTAATGACTCTATGTTCTCTCAAGCCAACGAGAATTGGCGGGCCATTACAATTTCTATAGAAGATTGAAGTAATAGTTGATATTTTTTCAGGTGGGGAAGAATATTAGTTCTTTTGTTTCCGTACAATATTATTGATGATTTAAATATCACACATCCTAAAGAATATATATAATATGGTATCTCTATTATAATATTTTCCATCAATGGATTTATTTACACCTCCTAAGTTCTCGGTTTATAGACTAGGTCCATAGCCTTTCATAAGTTTTTTTTTTCATAATGTGATATTAATTATGTTTGAGCTGTATAATATCCACCATAATTTGAGGATGTAGTCATACAAATGAATGTAATCATTGTAAACAAACTATATTGTTATTTATTTCTTATTTATATCATCATATAAAAATAAAAATGTTGAGATATGGAATGAGGGAAATACATTTTGTTAAAAATCTCAGATGTAATTATTGTTAAATTTTTAAGTTAGACAAACAATTATACCTATATTTATACACATCCCCTCCCATTTTTTAGAATATACATTTGAAATAATTTAAATTATTAATGTGGAATCATTGTATCAATGAGTATATTTGATAATGATCACAAAACGAACACATTGTCTTCCATAACCACATTATAATGGAGAATTTTTGGAAAACCTATGGAAAATTAATTTTTTTGATCCCATCATAAATAGGAATATATAATTAAGGAACCCTATTTTTCACTTGTGTCCAAGAAGAATCGAATGATCCTCTGAGTTGATTCTTTTTCCTCTTTCAAAGGGGATTCAATAACCAATCCCCCAATGTATAGAATTTTAAATATAGATGTAAAAAATATTTATAAATTATCAAATTTTGTTAAATGTGATAATATAAGTGAGACCAAATTCATAGGTAAGTGGAATTACAATAAATCCTTGAATGAAAAATATGAAAAAACTTATAGAAATTGATTACATCACATGTTTCTAAAAATAATATTGGTATCATGTAGGGTTATAAATTCTATATAGGTTCATTTCTCATTTTTTTTAAAATATAGATGTTATGATATTAATAGAATTGTTAGCATAAGAAAAATATAATCCCTCCAAATATTATTATTAATGGGGATAATTAACACATGGATAATGTGATATATAGGGTACAATAAATGTATTTAAAAATGGATTTAATATATAATCATGATAATTGTTTACGAAATATTGAGATCAAATAGAAATATATTGAAAAGAAATTTAATGTAGTGAAGAATTGTCTATGGATATTTGGTGTTTGGTTATAGGTAATATAAATATAATTGGTGTTGTTGGAAATTATATGAACATAAAATATGAAAATATATGAAATTTGTAATTAGTTTGGTTCATTTGTAAGGTCTCTAGTCTTTATATAATGTTTTAGGATGAAATTTTTAATGCATCTGATGTGTAAACTTGTTTTCAAAAAATATATTTTTATAAATATATATATAGATATTTGTTTTATATAAATGAATTATGGATTATATAAAAGGATTAGCAATTTTCAATTTTTCATAAAGAATTAGTTTTGGTGTGGAAATATTTTCTTTATTGTAAGAAGCATATTATACTTAAATTTTGAAATTCATAAAGAAAATTGACTTCCAAAATGAAATTGAAGTTATTATATAAAGGCACTTTGAAAAGATGATTTTTATATAAGTTTATTACATAGAAAAAATATAATCACTGTTTCCACAATATGATATGTAGTAACACCACAAAAAGAGAGATATAGTGAGAGATGTATTTCAGTTATTTAAGAAATTTTAATATGGCCATTTTTTGAAGGGATTGATGATTAATAGGGTCGGTGATCAAGAATATATCAAATTTCATCATTCTATTATAGAGAGTTCATTCCATTCTTGAATGACCAATTACATTAATGTTAGACCATGAAGTATATAATATGGTCATGAATGATACGCTAGAGGTTACATAACATTGTAATTCATGATCTTATTGTGAATAACCTAGAAACATCAAGTTATTATTTAAAAATGAATAATTATTATATCTTATCCATCATGGGGAATGATGAAATTTCCTGATGTCTAAAATATGTGGTTTTCAAAAATAATTAACATTTAGAAAGTCATAAAATGTTTTAGTGGTTTTTGGAACAATTGTCAACCATCAAATTGAATTCAATTATAAAGATTAATTTTAGAATATATTTTTTTTGGAATTAAATAAAATAGAAACTCGTGGATGGTGATTGAAACATAAATATTTAATTTTAATTTCTAATGTCCTAGGATATATTGAAACTTTCTATAGGGATGAATAAAATCCAAAAAGTGGATGAATAGAGGGAATATTAATGATGGGAAATAGGGTGATCCTCTATATAATTTATTTAATCTATAGGACTTTTATGTTAAGTAACATTGGATTTATTTCTATTAATGATATTTCTTAGTGTATAAGAGTTGTTTTTGAATATTTTTAAGCATTAATAAGTCAAGATCATAGAAATATGGAAAACAACATCTTCTATTTTATATAATGCCATCTCTTGTTCACATTATGAGTTCAATTAGATTGAAAAAATTGTCCTTTGTGTATCCCTATTTGAATGTAGTGATTTTAAGATTGGTAGAGTCTATAAGCCTTAGATGAGTAATGATACTAACATAAACATTGTGATACAAAACATTTGATGTAGGGATTTTTATTCATATCAAGAAATTATTGGTATGTTTTCCTTAGATGTTTCCATGTATGGTTGAGGAATGTAAAATCACCATATCCATGATTGTTTACATACCATTCAGGTGGGTTTTCATGTGTGTGATCATCATGATAGATTCAATGTTTCTATAAAAAAAATTTTAATTATAAATTTGATATTAAATTGATAAAGTATTTAAAGTGACTATAATTAACATTGTAACAACACCGACTATAATAATATGTATCTATTGTCCAAATTATTAAATTAAAATTTATAAAAGGGGAAAATTCCCAGATTAATTTTTAGGTCAGTTGTTTTAGAGAACCAAATATATACAGGATACCCATTTTACATAGGAAAATAAATTACAAATCATAGTAATGGAAAAAATTAGTAATCTTATAACACATTCCATGAATTCTTCATCATATACTAGGGAATGGAAAAAGTTTACTGTGATATCAAATCCTTATTAAGAGTCATATATAACAATATATATTATAATACAATAAAAAATAATCAATTTCTTAAGGTAAATAATTTATAAAATATTACATTTAACGAATAACATGAAAATCCAAATAAGATAAGGAATAATAAACATGGCATGATTAATAACTAAAAACACATTCCATTTATTCATTCAACTAATAATTATATATATATATATATATACATAATAAAATTTACAAAATATTGTGGATAAATATAATTTCTAAATTATCAATGAAGGAAATGATTAATTCTTAGACATCCTGATCATAGGCATCATGATAAACTATTGTAAAGGCCATTAACAAAAGCCATTAAAACTATGGTTAAAAATTCATCTAATTTGGGCATATAATTTGTCTATTAATACCTATAAATGCAAAAAGGGTCTACCTATAATAGGAACCACTAGTAATAGTAATTCCAAATCTGACTTCGTAAATTGATTATTTTTTTAATTCATGAATTGTAGTACTTATCAAAAAATATCATCATTGAATAATGGATACATATTTCTTTATATTTTCTTAATTAATCAAAAAAATTTCATTATAAACACCATATATAAATAAAATATTTGGTTAATAAAATAATCATATAAATTATAAAAAATAAATATATTTAGCATTAATGTAGTTTTCAATAAATAATTATCATAAGAAATTGATTATTAAATGAGAAAGTAAATAATCATAAAA
The DNA here is from genome assembly GCA_963277665.1 of Viscum album. Lineage (NCBI taxonomy): Eukaryota > Viridiplantae > Streptophyta > Magnoliopsida > Santalales > Viscaceae > Viscum > Viscum album. The sequence continues at coordinate 1,879,784,369 of OY728130.1, forward strand.
TATTTTGAAATAGGAAAATAATATTTTTACCAATTTTTTAACTATTAAAATTCTTTCCCTTGATGATTACACATAAAGATAAACATTAAAAAAATTAATAAATTTTTATTCATATTAAAAATATCTTTGAGATTGAACATACCCCGCATAAAATAGAATATTTTGATATTAAAATATGGTAATTTTAAATTGATATATAATTTCTTAAAATCATTCAAAATAAAATAGAAAAATATTATTTACATTAATTTTCATGGTATTTCATGAAAATAGTGTAGAATATGCACTATATAATAGAAATTTTCTTCAAAATAATAAAGTATGCCTCAATGAAGTGAAATAGAGACAATGGATTTTATCTCATGATTTCAATTCCTAGAACATGATTTAACCACCTATATAATTATTTAATAATTTTATTAATTTATATATAGACATTACTCATATTTATAATATCATACATGACCCTCTTATAACAAGTTAACAATATTTCATTATTTTCATTTTCTCTAGTGTAATTTTATTTATCATGTGTATTTTGTTATGAATATTCATGTATTGGTATATAAGAAATAAATAATGCATAATTAAAAAATTTATTTCTTTCTAAATATCATATTTACTCCTTAGATTTGTTATTAGAATTATTTCATAATTTCGTCCTAGAAAATGAGGTGTTTCACTTCGTAGAGACAGTGTGTCGTACGTAGACACTTGTGATGATAAGATTATGATAATTTGTTAAATGGAAAATAATTTTAATATTTATCAATTTAATTGAATTAAATATGATTTATTTTATATAACTTATATTCAAAAAAATTATCCTTATAATATTTTATGTAATGTGTATGTGAAAAATGAGTCACATTACTTCTTGAGTTTGTACTATGTGGTACTCAAGAGTAGCATTGTCATATTATAAATATAATAGAATGTAAGAAGGTATTTTTGATATAATAATTTTAGTCATATAATGATATCAATAATATCATATAAATGTTTTAAATCCATAATTATATACAACCTTTATTTGTGGTGAAAGAAAATGATTTATATCAGTTTGTGGGGCGGTAGCCCGCCACACAAAAATTGCTAGCTTTGTTTCCATTTTGAAGGATGTGGATAGGTATATAGTTTATTCCATTAACATAACAAAATATAATTTTATTCAAGATACTAGTTTTGTATACATGAATTATTTAATTTTCTTTTAGGATGGTTGAAGAAGAAATTAAATGAAAATACTTGTTTAAGGATGTTCCCTCTTCATAAGGGAACATCTTTAAGATTTCACATAAATCCTTCATAATATGAATTTATAATTATATATATGAATATAATATAGTTTTATAGAAATATAATTCTGATTTTTTGGGGGTTTGGGAAAACCTAGTGGCTTTAGAAGTGTGAATAGATGATGAGAGGGGTGGCCTTTTACAAGTGGGGGAAAGGACACAAATGGACTTTTCTAAATGAATAAGTTGGAGAAAAAATTTACTAATAGAAAAAGCCTCCATAATAGTTTATTAATGGAACTTATAATTGTTGAGGTCCAAATAGATACATAAAATTAGTTTTGGTAATGTTATAAGAGTATATTTAACCTTTATCTTCATATTTCAACCATATTATAAATTCAATTTTACTTATTTTACTTTCCATATTGGAAAAAAAATTTGTTGGCTTGATCATATAACATTTATTATAATTATTAAAAATATAGAGACAATTATACAAAATTTAATTCATATGAGTGGTTGAATCCAATTTAAATGTATACATAGAGACGTAATGAAAAAGTAGTATTCCAAAGAAAAAACATTCATAAATAGAGAATTTTTCAATATAAAAATTCAATAAAAAATTGATTCTAATAATCTAAATTTTAATAATTATAATATAATTTAACAATATTTTGTTTTAAAAAATTATATATAATTTAATGTAGTAAATTATTGAAATAAAAATGTTGTTTTCAATTAATATATGTATTTTTTCTTATTCATCAACAAATAAATCCTTTCCAAGAAAATTATAAAATATCATCATATGATAATATTGAAAAGTTGGATTATAAAATTATCTATATTTTATCAAATAAATTTTATTAATGTGGTAGAAATAAATTTTAAATTGTTTTCAAAAATCACGACTAAATCACAACATAGAAAAATACATCATCTTAGAAATCGTTTTATTTTTTATTTTAAATAACTCTTATTTTTTTATAATTAAAATATATAAATTACATTAATTTTATACTTATATAAACCTAATAATTTTAAAAATTTATTTGTTAATATTCCCCCCCCCCCGTTCTAATGGCTAGGTTATATTGGTCTAATTTAAAAAGGAATTTTAATATAGTATTGTGTTTTCTTTAAACCAATTTTTGTGTGTTTCAATATCATTAAATGAGTTTTAATTCATTTAAAAGTAAAAAAATCATAATTTTTTTTCATATTCTACCTAGAAAAAAAATTCATGCAAATTTCCATGATATTACTATAAAAAAATGATAATGGTTCTTCTTCCAAACATCCTCCCAATTTCTTCTATGTTTCATCCTCCATTTTTTGATTTATCTGAAGTACCTTTACATGTTATTTATTTTGATTCCAAAAAATTTTCTATCATGTATCAATAATATGGATGGGTTATTTATTGTAAGATAAATTATTTTATAATAATTTTCATTAGTGGTGATAAGATCTATTAGGTCAAGAATTTAATTACTTAACAAAGATATATAGAACACATCATGTTCTATTAATATGCCTCATGGAATTTCAAATTAATAATTCATGGAACCAATGCATTTTAAACTTTCAATGGTCCTCATATACGAATGGCTCATTATTCTCTTTATAAAAAACAATATGTCACTCTTTCATGGATATGTATTATTGAAAAAATGATCACCAACTTTTAATTCCATATTATTATTTCAATTGTCAGTGTCACTCTTATAACTACATTAACTACATTAATGTGATCCAAATTATTCATTAACTTTTCAATTTTGTCATAAACATTTTCTGGGCCTACATGATTTCTTTCACCAACATCAACACAACATTTTTGTGTATATAATATCATTACATATAGGGAATCATATGATTCCATTAGTAAACTTCAATTGAAAATAATCATACAGGAAACCTCTAGAAAATTTAAATACTAATCACACATACCCTAAATGTCATGTGTCCAATAAATCAACATATCATATATTTTTTAAATAGTCCTCTCAAACTCTCCATAATTTTTGGGTGGTAGTTAGTTCTCAACTGAAACGAATTACGAAGATCCTTCTGAAGACAAATCAAAACTCTTACATAAAAATTTGATCAAGATTAGGGATGATCAAATGATATGTTCCATGAATCCTATCACAACCCTACCCATGCTGCAGATAGAGTCACTAATACCCCTGAACATAACTCCATAGGCCATTGGGTGGGGAAAAGCATCGAAGGAACAACTAATCTCATAGATTCTATTTCCCAAGTACTTGAATGGACAAATATATCCAAATAAAATAAAATGTGAGGAGGAAAAGTGGAAAATATGCCACACTATTATAAAATAAACTAGTAATGAATGAGACCCAATAATGTTTAAAAGTAAGTTAATGTAGTCTCAAATTAAATGGGAAAAATACACACTGAAGCAGAAAAATGTCTCAACCTAAAATAATCGGTAAGGAGTAAATAGTGTAGGAAGCCCATATCGAGTATCACAAACTATCACCACCATATGTGGTCCAAGAACCCAAATCCATATGCTCCTTTTAATTCTCAATTAACCTATCACTAATCTAAAAATGTTACAACTTTTTAGGTAAATGTTTATGGTGGGGTGCGTGTATCCATACCTAGTAGAATGCAACAAAAAGGGGTGAAGCGGGAGTAGTAAGAGATGTAACTGAAGACTTAATTAGTATTTAGTATAAGTTAAATTGAAAGAGTATATCTCAATAAAATAGGATATTAATATTATGTTAATAAAAGAATATAGGGTTAAACATGATCAGTAGAGGAGCTACCCGTCAAGCCTCGCCCATCTGTGATAAGCTAGAAATAGACATCACGTGGCATTCACAGGGTATCTTAACATATCCTAGAAGAATTGTATCCAATGAAAAAGTATTAATTGCTATGAAATAATATATATATATATGGATATTCAATGAATAAAAAATATGGGAATAAGGGGATCTCCCTCTCAAATCTCATCCCAATAAGGATAGTCTCCAATTGTTCAAAAAAAAGTCTATCAAGAATACCTTACATCTCATATATCTCCCCAAAAACACAAGTCAAGTGTATTCAATGACAAATGATTGATAATATCAAATTCAGGTGTCAAAAAATCACTTTTATAGTCTTTTTCGTATCACAAGAATGTATCTTGGTCAGGAAAGCATCCCTCTTCAATGTGACTCTGAAGCCATGTCAAAAATCATCTTGTCACTATTCTTTACAATCAAGGAGCTATAAATTCTAGCTAAGGATCCCATGTCTTGGAATGATAGGAGTGTCCAACTTTGATATTAATTGATGAAATCTATACCATAGACCTTCTAGATGGTACAACTCAAAAATTTCATTGGGGAACTCCAATTTGTATTTATACTAAAAGGTATGGTTGGTATGGTCATCTGGGCACTCTAGTGCCCAACCCTACTAGAGCGTAATCTCAAAACATCTAGGAACTCCACTACTCATCCCTGCTGGAGAATAACTCCTAAATACCATTGGGGAATTCTCCTACCCAAACCTACTAAATGGTTGGCGCAAAACATCTAGGAACTCTAATACTAAACCGTGTTGGATAGTAACTCGGAAATATCATCACTGATTTCTACATCCCAACCCTAGGTCATGAGTAAGCTCATAATGTTCTCATGATCCAATACAATCACATTCATCATTAGGGTTCTTAGTAGTGTGTCATGATCCTAATATTTCACATTGTATATCAAAATTCCCAATGGATGAAAACCTTCCATTCTATGTGAAAAAATTATAAAAATACGCTATTGACATGCCTCTATCGTACACCAACTGAAAAAGTAACATTTCACCACATCATGATCAGATGTTGTCTAGTGGTCCCAATCCATGAGTCCAAATTAAATACCTGATATTGGTCTTGAAACATCTGCCTAAATTGAAGTGTCATAGTATCAGAAATGATTTTTCATTCCGACATTGTATAAGTGTGATATGCCAGATAAATGATTCCATAATAATTATATTTTTTTATAATTTGGTTTCACCTAATGCATGCTTCTGAAAAATTTATCTAACACTGGTCATAAAATTACTATCTCCATTTTAGTATCATGTTATCACTCACGATTCATCTAATGGGTACCTTGATTTAATTATATAATTGATATAAAATTAATTAACCATGATTTATATATCATATCATATATCTCTTAACATGTTTATTATATCTTCTATATCATGTATCATATATTATATATTAAATAGTTTATATTATATCACATATCACATATCTTTTATCATATATATCAATCCAATAGATCAATAAACCTTGTACCAAAACCATTATATATTTATGCTTCACTCTCAAAACAGTTGTCACATTGTCGATTATCCATGAATCTTTGGACCTGATCGAGGTCGGTCGCTCCTAAAAATAGCAACTGGGTACCACAGGGATCCAGCCAATGAATATTGTGAATAATTTATGGAGAAAATACCTATAAAATATTTTTTTATACAACAGAAAACAAGCGTTATGGACCTTCAATCAATAATTCATCATCGAGGCTATAAAAATGATTATATAATATAAAATCGGGTACTTGGGCTCATGAAAAGGCCATGAAAAGATGTATATCAAAATATAATAATTGTCTTCACAATATTTTAATAAAATTGAATAAAAAAACCATAATATGTGTCATAAATCTATTTTGAATCAATCATTAGTGATGAAATTTCTTGCACACAAATTTGAGAAGTTTATGTGTTTACTACCTCAGGATCTAACATGATCTGAATTTCTATCATTATTCATCTTGATTTTATAATGGGAGAAAGGATGATATATCCTGGTAGGTTCTATAAATTTTCAGGCTGACCTTAGATAAATTCTATTGGCGATATACTTATAGACATCATTTTAGTTATATGGAATTTAATTTATTTATTTATTTAATAAAATAAATCCACTGAACGTACCAACAATGGGAGAAGGGTACATATATCTCTCATCGAATCATTTTATATTGTTCCTACATATAACAACATGTTTTTTACTCAATTGTGGTATTCGATTGTCAATATGTGAAACTGTAAATTTATTACCATGTTTTCATTAACTATATAGGAACATATGATATAAAATATAATTTATATTTTTAGAAAATAAATTCCATCCACAATGGGCCTTTGAATATCAATCTGTCTCAGTTCCTAGCTCTATAAATATTTTTTCAAATATTGTAATGTCTTATATGGAAAAAATTGTGTCTCTACATCATTTCCACCATCAATCATTTTGTTCACAAAAAATAAAAAATACAATAAAAAACATGGGATATTGATCCCATGATTTTCTATCCCACTACCATGAAAACTACAACACATTTTTATAATTTCAAAACACATGAAAAAATAGATGGATCATCTATGCGGGGTCGTATCTCATCATTCATCGATCACCACCTGGTTCTCTAAAAAAGTGAGTCCATCCTCGATGTCCATCTCTCCCTAGTCGATGGCGTGGATATCGACATGTATATATATCCTTACCTGTGATATGTGGAATATATCACACACTTTATCTAGCTATGGGGGTAGGGTGTGGTGGTGGAAAACCTCTCCAAATCTCTGGATTCCCTCAATCAACCTGATGAAAATTGAGGATGTCTTGCATCCCAAGATGAACATTTGCAATCCTCATCATGTGGAGACTCTCAAGAAAATATGGTTTTCATTCTAAAACTCCAAAGGCCTGTGAAGGTATTCTTAACAAATTTTATATCTTCTCTGGGCCATACATATCAACTCATGTATGATCGATACGTTCTCCATTGTCGAATGTAAAAACCCTGCACCCAGAATGGATGTCTCACCAACCGTTGTCCAATAAAAGTTTAACCTAGATAATCTCCAATATAGGGTCTAAAAAGATTCCATGATAATGGTAGAGTGATAGTTGTTGATGGATTTCAACTCTACCATGGGTAGGTTTTCATCCCAAATATGATCAATGTATAACACACAATACATCATCATATCCCCTAACACCTAGAAAGTGCAATCAGTTTATTCATTGGTTTGGGGATGAATGGTTGTACTCATCTATACTTGGCTCCCAAATTCCTCCTAAAGGCCCCGCCACAATCATGACCTATACCACATGTCTCCATAAGTGACAATATTCATGAGAACCCCATGATGTAGAATGATCTCTCATATGTATAGCTATCCCAAACACTCCAATGAACTTATCTCATATTGGGAATGGATATTGATGACATATTAAGTTAGTAAAAATCACCCATATGGTTTCATGGAACATTGATTTTTCTTGAGGCCATAAAAAATATGTCTTAGAATATTCCATCCCAATGCCACTACAGTATATCAATGTTCTGAAAAATCAAACTGGAACATGTTGTTGAGCCTTCACTTACTAAAGGATAAGGAACTAATAGATGGACTGACCTATTATTTTTCTCATTATAGACCACAAAAACATCGGATAAAGGTCTTTTTACATATTCCCCACATGGGTATGTACATGTATGGGTGAAGTGTAAAACTCTTTCATTACCTCCACATGTATCGGGACAAGAACCATTGTTCTACCCAGAAACAAGATTAAGTGATTCCAATTTTTTGAATATCCATTTTTTGTATCACTTATGAATATATAATCTTGTATGACCACATAGTTGATCTCTCCGAGCATGGAATCTCTCTCTCTCTATCATGGAGAAAATAAGTCAAAATCATCGACTGATGAAAATATGTACCCTTCTAGTCCAATGGGTTCTTCTATAGGGATGCTAACTACTCCAAATTGTTTACCCCTAAGTGAGCCTAGTTCTTACTACTATGGGTATAAGAAATCATTATTACATTCCCTAGAGTATAGACTTTCTCAATTTCATTGTCCTATATAATGTAAATCCAACATAAATATATCAAGCTTGCTCTCTCTAGGTGAACACATACCAACGAATCTGGTGGCCTGTGTAAACTAGAAATAACTCTTCTATAAGATAGTATCACAAATCCTCTTGTAAAGAACTACTTATGATATCCCAAGATCATGAATATCATTGATCTTCTCATGGGGTCACAAAAATGTTGAACAGTGTGCGATAACTACCTATTGATGTATCAAATCACTACTGATTCCAGCTCTTGAGTCATCATAATATATGATGAACTCCACTCCCTTGTATGGTTTTCTCATCATAGGATAACTCTTGAGCCATTTCTTAAACACCTCAAAGGTCCTCTGATTGTTTTTAGACTTGGTGAATGGTTTCCCATTATATGTCTGAGTAGTAAAATGGGCTGATATTTTGGATAAGTCTTCTATAGACCTCTTATTAAACACTACCAATCCAAGGAAGATACATATATACAAATCATTATTGGATGGATCCCATGTAAAAACTACTTCGATTGTTGTTGGTTCAATAAATAAACCTTGTTAAAAATGGAATTCCTTAAATGTAAGAAACATTTATATAGAACTAAAACACTATTATCTTTTCCTAAATCTAGGGATCTCTGAGAATGTTGAGGACCATCCTTATGTGCTATGTATGGTCCTCCTCTATTTTTGAGTAGACATGTATGTCATCGATGAATACAACAACAAATCGATCCATGTATGGATGGATGACATGGTTTATATAATACATAAAAATGGAGGGGGAATTTTTCACACCAAAGTGCATAAAAATAAACTTATTTTTTTGTAGACACACAAATATTATAGATTTATATTATTAGCTTTGCGAACCCTCAACAGGTGGTAGTAAAATCTGATATCGGCCTTTGATAAAAATATCATGCCTCTCAACTGATCAAAATTTTAATAAATTCACATAATTTTATAAATCTTCTTAATTGGGTCCCATTTCCGGAGATGGTAATACACATAAAGGCATAATCTCTCATTTTCATTTTTCTAGAATAAAATTGGAGCATTTGAGGGGGACACAATGGATCTGAAGAATGTTTTCTCATTAAGGTCCTCCAACAACAACTACAGATCATGGATCACATTATGTTCCATTATTTATGTCGAAAAATATATTTGCAAAATCTTAGGATGCAAGTCAATAAAAAAACCTTCTCCCACCTCTGTGTTATTCCCAGAACATCTTTAGGGAGAAGAAACCCATAAAATACATTACAATTAAAACAAATCATATCCTTGATGTGCCTTATACACAAAGGGATACACATTCTAATAGATGGGTGATGGGAAACAACCTCCCGCTAGCCCATCCATGACATATCACTTCCAATGGAATGATAATCTCATCCCATCAGTGTGTAAGAATTTGACTTATCAATTGAGATATTGAATATGTCCTTGGACAATGGAAATCCAATACATACACATGATGACATCAAAGGGATCCATTGTGATGAAAACATTTCCCACGTTATCTTCAATTCTATAGGTGATAACATGAACTATTGAAAATCAATTACACAAAAGAAACGTTCCCAGTAGAAATCTTGAGTCGAAGCTATTGCGTGAGCACCTCTACTAGGACCCCCAACACCAATATTAGGAGTATCGGGATAAAATAATGATAATAACATATGTCTACTAGTACTAAATAAATAGTAATATAAACACATATCATACAATTGATCATATAATGAATCACTAGATCATAGAAATCTAAAGGATGAAACAATATTCAGCCCCAGTCATTGGATTCCTTATCCTAATATGGCACACATAGTGGTGGTAGAAGATGGACCACATATTGCATTCCTAAGACATTAGCTCCTCCTGATTCCCATCTAGCTCTTCCTCCTCGGGGACCACCCTATACATTCATGGGAGATCCCTGATCATGCGTGATGGCTCTATATTGTGGGTCCATCCACAATCTTCCTAGGTTCCTCATCATGTTTGGTCTGGTAGTCCCTTACCATGGGACTAGACCCATCACAAGAATAACAATAGACCTCTAGGGATACACAACTTCTTTTTGATTCCCATCAACTATATGATCACATCATTAAGTATATATATGAAAGGGTCTGCTTCACTGAGATCCCATCAACTTTTTCCTTCTAGTTTTTGTAGACAACTCAGGTCCACAACGCCCACTATCATCTCCAGCTATGTGGAGTACCTCTAATAGAACAATCTCAATCACTATATCCCAATATAGCACCCCAATATATGTGGACCTGGGGAAGTGTATTATACTAAATAAATCCTCAAAATGTATTCCATTATCAATAATCTAGTCTCTGATGTTGTTATCCCTAATAATTTTCACAAAGTAACACATTAGGCCTATAAACATGGCACTGTTCTCAAGAATTGTCATCCATCCCTCATAAAAACTCTAGATTCTCTTAGAACAGAACTGAGAACATATCAGAAGGGATAGTACTCCACAATAAATAGATTTCAGAAGTCGACCCATGATTATAATGCCTTAACATACATCTGTGTAAATAGGGTCCACCAATTCACAGTTTCTCTGTGAAAATTGATGGCGTCCAAATCCACCACATGATCATTCAGGGTCCAAACAATCCAAAAGATGAGGACCACTAACTCTAAACAATCCGATGATACATGAGAATTTAGATCACCATGAATCCTCAGTGGTGTCTGATGCTAGAAATTGCAGAACATGTTAATACTTCATGCATCATCAATTTATTCGGATGTGATGATATACTATTGAACAGGTGGAGCTGCTTCTACATTTCCACCTAGAGAAATATGATCACATGATGGAACCAAAATTGAGGCCTCTTCAATCATAGGATCCTCATCATAAAATAAAGATGGTATCCTGGTTTTATATCATCATAGAGGCATCTTGAAATATATCAAAGAGATCCTGAGTTAGATGGTTATACATACATACCTACACACACAGATATATATATATATATATCGACAATAACGGGTAGATAACTCTAGAAGGATATTCAATGACTTAATAATATAGGATTCATGTACCATTATTCCATTCAACATATTTCTTGGCATTCCGAGTCGACAAGAAGGAATCCAAGGTCCCAGTAAATGGATATGTTGACTGCCCATACCATCACTAGAATCCATAGCATGAGATCCTAACATGGTACACTCTAACAATATTAGTCTAAATTCCACCAATCCACTTTAAAGGGATACATCAAAAAAATTTCCCATGTAATAAACATTAAATTATTTCAATATTTTATGACTCGACCCATGACAAGGATCCAGCCAAATCTACCCTAAGATAGCCCATATAGGCAAGGGGTTCTGACAAGCTCCAAAAGAAAAAATTAAACATTGGAGGAATTTTCCTTATTAAATTTATTCCCAAACACAAATAACTCAATGTAGATAAGAATCATGTATTGTAATATTTTTAAATACATCTATAAAATAAAGTAGTCATGCATTAACCTCTAGATAATACAAAAGTACGGTAGCGTAAATTGAATTCCAATTTGGAAAATACATGACTGACTAGAAATATGTCCTAATCCTAAAAAAATGGAAAATAATAAAAAGTTAAAAGAGCTGAGCTCCTGTATCCCAATATACAACCACCATACACTTCCCAAGTACCTAATATCTCTATGCTATTATGATGTCATGGATGACATATTTTTCATCTTCAAAAGACACGAGATATGTAGGGAAAATCCCATATAGGTTTGAGTATATACGTTTCATGTATAATGACCTGAATGGGTTTATGGTGGATTAGTAAGAGATACAACTAATGAGGGGTGTAGTATATACAACAAGGTATAATGAAATATTTCAACTCAAATGATTTTTTAGAAATTCACTATTATATTAAACACTTAATATCAATGTGTTGGAGTGATTTTGTATAATAAATTATTAAATAAACAAAAAATCAATCATTAGGTTAGAATTTATTTGTTTTTGTTAATAAATTTTAATAAGTGTAATTTCACTTGTTTGTATGTCTTCATTATAGGTGCAGGTGATTTGGAGGGTCCAAACGAAGTTGATGAAAAATGGGCCACATTACGAATGAATCCAATAAAACCAGTGGCCTCAGCCACACACTTATACTAACCCGTGCATCCGATTAGGATAAATTATATTATCCAATCTATAATAAAAAGGGTTGAACCTTTTATTAAGACAGAATTTACCATTTATCTCATTTAAGGGTCCCAACCAAACAGATCTATATAATCCAACGAATCTACATGAAGTCGAAAGTGGTGTTTTTTTCATACATATCTCATACATTGAAAATAAAAATGAAGCAAACTCATCATTGATGATATCCAAGAGGTAGTTAAAAATATTGTTTTGTTTTTTTAATTGAATGATAATGCATTTTGGATTCTAATATTAATGGGACTTGTAGTTTTAACAAATTTATCTTCTGAGAAAAATCTCCCACATTGCCTCTAAAATGACACCATAGAAACCCCATTTGTATGTTCTAATAGGAGAAAAATATTTGGTATTTTGGAGACCTAAATAAGTACTCTAATAATTAATGATGTTATGAATTCCCCTATCCATATAGTGTGTTCATGGATGCTGGAGAAGTTCCACTCGAGCCTCCTCCTCCTCTTAAGGGCAACATAAATGAGGATGATCATTTCAATAAAGATAAAATTCTTGTAAAGGGAGTTATAGAACAATTTATTATGATTTGTTGGAGTAATTTGTGTGTGATACATTTCATATAATTGATATTACCTATTGGTCCTCAATTGGATTTATTTATTTGGTTCACAACTTTTTAAAACATTTTATTTCAAGAACAACTGGGCTGAGACTTAAGTGGAAATCACGGGTTTTTTAATTAAATATAAAAGAATCATATTTTTCTCACACATAAATAATAATATTTATGTTTTTTTATCCATTGTATTTAATTTATTTCCAAAAAATAGAACATTTTTTTCTGCTTATGGATGCTTTATTAAGTGACGTTTTAAAGGGAATGAGGAGAATGAAAATATTGATTACCCTCAAATGAATTATTTCAATAAACCATGTTCAATTTTTAGAATAATAACCTAAAATGATGTGCAGTGAACTTGAAATGACATAATTATCCTGTAATTATAAAAAAACTACCATTATTTATCAACCATTATACTCTTTAATTAAGTATTATTCTTTCCAATATTTCTAAAAACATCCCCTATTTGAGTAATTTTTATTAACGAAAGGCACTCTAAATTTATAAACACTCCTTAAAGGATTACCAAGGGTCTTACCTAGAATATAAAATCATCTTGAAATAATAATCAATTAGAATTATCATGACAACATTTCCAAATTTTGGCACCATTTTCGGGGATCATTTTGTTTAATTTGTATTTTTTATAAAAATATGGTCTATTTTGTCATTATTTTTTCACATACATTCTTCCATCAATTTTAGTTGATTTATAAAATATTAGTTTTTTGGAATTTTTTATGATGTAGTCTTATTTGGAGAGACTACTTCTATTTGAACCTGATCCAAAGTGGATCTTACATAATCAATACCAAGAAGCATGGAATAATCCATTAATGTAGGACACACAAGACATTGACACACTTCTTTATCATTATTCTTCTTCTGAAACCAACATCATGTCTAATAAAAACATGCATAATATTGTTGAAAATAACTATAAATTAAATGAACTAACCTCATCTAATGTTGATATCCAGCCCCCAAATTTTCAAACACAACGTGATGAACCAAATATTTAACATAAATTGGGTTTAATTCTCTTATTACCAAGATTCCATGGAATCATGGGAGATGGTAAACATAAGTATTTAAAATAATTTCATAACATCTCTTCTAAATTAAATCATTCTAGTGTGAATGAAGAACATTTAAAGCATAGGGGATCCCCTTTTTATTATAAAACACTGAAATGTATTGTCTATATTATGCTAACTCCTCAATGGAAGGTTTAATAGATATGAAATATATTATTCGTGAAAAATACTTCCTAGCCTTTACAACTAGAAATATAATAAATTAAATTTCAAGGATAAGGTAATCATAAGTGGAAAAAAGCATAAATACTAAGAGTTATTTAAAACTTATTGTATATGTTTACCATACAAAAAAATAAGTGATGAACATTTAATATAGTTTTTTCATGAACTAATAATTCCTATTTATTGAAAAAAGATTGATTTAAAAGTATTTTGTGTGGTAGTTGGTGAAACCACAATTGGTTCTATAAAACTCATTGAGATGATTACATAGAAAACTGAATAATTTAGTTCATTATCTAGTGAACCTATTTGAGGGGTCTATGAGTTTCAAAGTAATGAATTAAAGAAGAACATGAACTTGAAATTTTAGAAGATAAGGACCCTTATTTGATAACGTGATGTGTCCTAATAGAAACTCTAATTTTCTCATTCCATCTATTATTGTGTTTTTTATTCTAACTCCCCCTATTCTGAAAAATTTCATAAACCAATACAAATGCTTAAGATTTGTGAGGTATGATTCCCAGGACTCCCCTAAACCAACCCTTGGTTGAATGACGACCATGACTGCAGGCAAGGGTGTATTCAAACTAACTTCAATAACCATTTAACAGACCTAGGCAGATTAGTCATCCACAACCATAGGGAAATTGTAGAGACCCGTATCTTGACGTACATGGACTTTACATTACTTTTGTGGAATACTTAGTACATAACAAAAAATACACACACAAGGATCGTAATAGTTTAGTGTCTTTGGAAACTCGGAACGTAATCTTCTATTCGTGGTGAAAGATCTTCAATATCTCCCATAAAGATCTTCCCTTTTTTTACCTAAAACCTTTCTTTATATCCTGGGGAAAAGAAAACATAAAAGGGTGAGCTCAAATGCTCAGCAAGGGCAATTAAAGGAAATAAAAATCATATCATATCTTTTTGAAAATCATAACCTACAAAAGAGATCATAATATCATAACATGGAACAAATCATAGAAGTGAAAATGAGATCCCCATAGTCATAACATAAAACATGAAACATTGTGGCATGCACACATAATCATGGAAAATCATTTCTTGTTAGTCATGACTCATTTCCAAGACTATCTTAGTGGACAAAGTCCCTTTCTGAACCGAGTCACCCTCGTTCCAGTCCTGTTTCACTGAACCGGTATAACCTACCATTCCAGCCATGTCTATCTCATGAGATATAAAATCTTTACCCAATGCATTGGAGGGATATATAGGTCCCACCCATCTTATAATGAATCCTTTCTTATGTGTGCCACATAATCATAAACCATACATCATAGCGTAACCCATGTAATAAAAATGGAATTCTTAAACAACATGACATCATAAAACAATTCATATAAGATAAAGGAATTCATAAAAATGTTTCCATCACAACATAATCAAATCCATGTAATAATAGGGATAATAACAGAACCCTTTTATTATCTTAGATGGAAAATAATTTTGATAAAATACTTGAACTTCATTCTTGAGGAAAATATCCTTTCTACATCAAAAACACTTTTCCTTTCTTAACATGTCATACAATTTTAAAGTAAAAGAAGTTGATTAAAAATAAACTTGGAAACATGTAAATGAAGCTTCTTGGAAATAATGTTTTAAAAATCCATTCAAGCCGTATAAGTTAAAAAAACATTCTTCATACTTTTGTCGGAAAAGTCAAAAAGTACCTCGTACGAAAAAAATGATAGAAGATTCCTTTCATATTCTTTACTAAAAACTCACTGAAGGGTAAAAATGGATTTAAACAATTGTAGGTGGATGGAAATAATATTACATATTGATGAAACATGGATGTGGATGATAAAATACACCCCAGTAAATACTTACGAATAAACAATCTCGGATAAAAATGAGATTGTGGTATTTCCCTTACCTTAGGTCTGATTTGCTTCGTATGTGTCTGAACCTCCTATATAATGATTTAAATAATGTCATTGACTTATTACAGAATCATATTAATTGTTATGATATCATATATGGTTCACTTATGACATTATATTACCCGTTCTTTTGTAAATTCCATGTTAAAGAAGCGTTTTGGGTAAAATTGTTTCATTTATCGTAGGTGTTTTGACTTGTTGTTCTTGACATTATTATTTCTTATATTATGATTTAATTACTTCCAAAATATAAAATATGATTTATATATCATATATATTCAGTATATATATATACATAATAGATAGATAAATGAAATGAAAAACACCGTTCATGGAGACGGTAGTCCGTACGTACGCATGAACGCTGTTTTCCTTTCCTTATTGTCTTGAATGGAAGTAAATAGATGACATATATATATATATATACATAAATCCAGTAGCTTTATAATGTCATATATTTCATTATTATTTATTATATATACTTTATAATCATTCTTAAATGGTTAACATGGAGAATGAATCTCATCGCGTCGTGGAGACGGTAGTCCGTACGTACGCACGAGCGATGATATCATTTACATAAATATTGAATTGGATTGGAGTGGATTATACAATATATCAGAATAAATATTATGTTGTAATAACTATGTATAGTTATTCTTTACACCATTATACCCATCCATGTAAGGTGGTGGTGGAAAATAGATTACTCCACGGCGTGGAGACGGTATTCCGTATGTACGCACGCGCGGTGATTTCTTTTTCCGTAGGATGGATAGATGGTGAAATAGGGTTGTTTCATACTTATAATAACATATCAGTATATGAGTGATACTGATGTTATTACTTCATAATGAAACAACCTATGAAGAAGAAGTGGAAGAAGAAATAAAGATGAAAGAATTGGTAATGGTAATTACCTCTTCTTGGAAGCGCCTCTTTGAGACCTCCTCTTAGGGCACTAAAATTGGTCTTTGAGGAAGACCAGAACCTCTAGGATGTTTCTAGGGAATTGGAGAAGATATTTTGGCAGGGTTTGGCCGAGCTTGAGTGCTCAAATTGGCGTGAGGAGGAGGGGGAGGAGGTGCCCTTTTATAAGGGAGGAGAGGGGCACCTTAGGAATATCTCAAAATATTATTTTATATTAAAGTCAATATCGGTTTATAATGGTTCTAAAGGGTCTTATTTCGAAGCTAAAGTGGGGATGGGTCGAAATCCTATCAAACAATAGGATTTAGACAAGTTTATGTTATTATTTTAACCTTATCAATTAGATTTAACTCTAAGTTAAATAATTTAACTTTTACCGTGTCTTTTTGTTTTCTTACAATATATGGTTAATACACTTACTATAACATGCCAAAAGAACCCCAAATTATTTATTATTAATATATATATCCTTATCTAAGTCTTTGTGACGAACCTTATTTTTTAGGAATAAAATAACAATTAATAATATAATATTTGATTTAAAAACTATTTTGTGTCAATTTTGACACTATTTGATATATGATTTTTGTGAAAGTCCTAACAGAATTATATGTTCGAACAAAGTTTATTAAATCAACACTAATATATCATAGTAACCTAGAAAATTAGTGTAATTCATAAAAAGTCTCAAATTACATTTATTTGAGCATTTATAACATCAATTATGTTAACATTTCCTTAAAAGGCTAATTACTACATTATCGTTGTGTCATAAATAAATTAATTTATTTAAAGTCTAAAAATTATAAATAAAATATCATTGTGTAGAAAAATATTTTTAGCTTTCTAATGAATATTTATAGTCGAATTTATCTTATGTATAAGTCCATATTAAAAATGTTTTAGTTATTAAACTTTGATTTTAACTATTTTAACTATTCATTAAATAAAATAATATTAAATGTCATAATCTAATCCAAGTGGACCTAAATGGTCATATTATATTCATAAGGTTGTTTTTGGTCGAATTACACTTATCAAATAGAATTAGGACATGTGTTAGGGTAATAGTAATATCATATTTACCCTTAGTTACCCTATTTACTATTAACCGTGGTAAAAAAAAGTAAAAAGTTACTATTCACCGAAAATTATTTTCATCTCATTGAACCACATTTTAGTTCTTGATATTAACCGTGTCTGTCGGATTTTCGAAATTCCATTCACAGAAGCGGTAAAATTAAGTTTTATTCAAAATTCAGTTTTTAACCTACCACTTAGTGGTTTCACTATTCATCAAAAATTGAAAGTTTTCAGAAAAATGCCAAAATTACATCCTAAGCTATATTTCATATTCCGAATTCAAAAATGATGTCTATTTTACCAAATTCATATCATAGAAGTTGCATTGATTAATTTTATAATTAAATCCCGCTGTTAAAACAAAGGGCGTGTTTTTAAGAAACTATATCTATCAAAAGATTGACATTTGATTATAACATCCAATGACCAACATTGTATTAAATTCAAAAAATATATTCTAAATATACTTTAAAACCACTCAAATTAATGATTTATCACTATTAATTATTTCGATAAAAAAAAGTTGTTTTTAATTATAATTTAATAATTTTCACTATTCATCAGAATATGAAAGTTATCCGAAAAGTACCAAAATTTCACCTTAGGCTAAATTCGATACTCCGAATCCAAAAATGAAGTCCATTTTGAGAGCTAAAATTTATAAAATTTAAAAAGTGGTTATTACTATTCATAACGGCTAGTTTTAATAATATTTTAATAGCATATCGTTGTTTAGCGAAACTTGGTGTTGCGTACAACACACGCTATCGTGGAAGGTCGGGATTGCGTGTAATGGAAGGAAAGTCAAGGATGCGTGTTGTGAAAGTTTCTTTTGGTGTAGCGTACAACACAAGACATTAATGAAATTAAAAAGAATATTTTTCATAAAATCTCGGGGTGTTACATTCTACCCCCCTTAAAATGAATTTCGCCCTCGAAATTCATCGGGGTTATAAATGGTTTAATATTCGAAATTTTCTTTGATAGAAACCCACATCGTAAAAAGGAATACCAAAACATGGCATTAAAAACTAAATTATGAAATGTAACGATTACCCAAATAAACTAATCACTGGGTTTCCACATAGGTGAAAATATGGACATGGAAGAGAAATCTAACCATCATGTTCTGATGGAGAGTGGTAGAGAACATGGCTATGGAAAAGCTAGCAATCACAAATCCATAAATTTGTGACGATCTAAGGTACCATCTGATTAATCAGATATAAGAGCACTAGGACAACTTTTTTGGTTTTCAAGATCATTTCCCTAATGTTGAAGAATTTGAATTAGAATAAATACTTACTTTATTTTGGTACAATCTCACTGTTGTTTGTGACTTGAACAATTTCCACTTCATATCTTAAATAAATGAAGTCGAATTTGTTATTCGTGAAGTGTTAGCAGATCATGTGATAGAATGACGGGTCATTCCATCTGTCTCAAACAAAAGGTTAGAAAAAATTTATATACATAAGTTAATCATATATGGTTCCTAAAATGGACTTATACTTCATATATCATACTGCTTAATATAATAAAACTAGTTTCTACTAAACAGGGACTTCTTGTAGGCCAGTGGTAGGCAATAAAGGCCAGTCGCACTTCGGTTGTGGGTTCGATTCCCACAGCCTTGTCCGACGCGATGGGATGTCGCCCGTCCTGCAGGTTGTCCTTTTTTCTAAAACTATATTACTATAACATCCCTTCAATAATATCGAAAAAAACTTTTATCCTTAAATAATACTAACTTATGTCCAACATAATCCATTCCAATCTTTAGGCTTATCCATAATATTGCAGTCCACTCTCATAACATAGTGAAAACGATTACCAGAGATTTAACACCATCTTCGATCCCCATATATCATAAGATATGTTTTGTTGGTCACATTCCAAACATTCAAAGTCCTTAATCGTGTATTCTCTTGAATACCTTAGTGAAAACATGAATGCAGTTAAAAGTTAACACTTTCCACATACCAAAATCCTCAAAATTCTATATACTCAAACCATGATATCACTTAGTCCTTATATCAATCATGAGCTCATGAATACTGTTAAACATTTCGTTTTCTCGTTTTCCCTTCATTATGCGCATATCATCTTATTTCCAAAAATATCTCAATTACTTTGAATACCACATTAGACCAATATATAAATATTCCAATACTCCATGATACAATATTATTTTGGAATCCCATTACATAAACACTTAATCATTCCACCACATAATTGTCATATTCAACATCGCCAATAGTGATCGCATGTGACTTCCCTTTTTCATTTGCCTTCAGTGGTTGCTCATGTTGATCATCACTAACCCTTGGATTAGGGCATTTATTATCATAATGCCCCATTTCCTTGCACTTGAAGCATTGAAGTGTTGTTGGTGCGTTCTCTGCAGTGTTTGCTTTATTCACATCATTAGAATCCCGTTTTCCATTACTTCGACACTCAGCTGCTCGATGACCTTATTTTCCACACTTAAAACATTTTCAAGTCCCTTTAATACAATCTCCACCATGCTTCATTCCACACTTTGTGCATAAGGAAACATTCATCTTCTTTTCACCATTATTCTGAGATTTCTCCTTAAACTCCATCTTTCGTTTCTTGTCAAAACCATGAGATGGATATGTAACACCAACTTCCATTTCTACCTTGATAGAACAACGCACAATTTCTTCATAGCTACTGAAGTCTCTTATAGCTAATTCCCTTCAAAGACTTGGTTTTAAGCCACTGAAAAATCGATCAACTTTACTTTCAGGTTGGATGATAATGACAGATGCATACCTTGCAAGTCTTGTAAAATTTCCTTCGTATATACCAACAGATTCATCATCTTTCTGCTTCAGCTCAAGAAACTCCTTTTCCATCTTTATTCGAAGAATACAAGGGAAGTACTTACTGAAAAACAAGTTCTTGAAATCGTCCCATTCCATGGACTCAATTTCATCTCTTGGCCTCGTATTCTTGATAAGATTCCACCATTTATCAGCTTCACCTTCCAAACGATATACTGCTAAGATGACTTTATCATGCTCAGAACATTGAAGAACTGAAAATATCTTTTCAGTGGTACTGATCCATTGTTCAGCAACAAGTGGATCGGAAGTCCCACTGAAAGAAGGTGGATGTTGCCTCATGAAGGACTCAATAGAATATTGTTCCCTTCTCTGCTCATTTGGAAGTCTAGAATTATTCATAGCTTGTGTAAGTATAGCAATAAGATTTTTCACTCCATCTCCCATAACATTTGTTTGTTCAGGAGGACAATCATTGCATTGTCCATTGCATTGATCAACACGGTTCCTTCGGGTTCCAGCCATCGTCTAAAACCCAAAAAGAGTAGTGTGAGAGGCAAAAATCATGCTAGGGAAAACAACATAATAAAGGTGGAGTATCCTCAATATCTAACATCTTAGGTTAAATTCTATGATTGTTACCGTAGTTCTAGGACTGTATCCTATACGTATACTTATCCTTAGGGACATCCCTAGACATACCTTAGAAATATCTCTAGGGATCTCACTAACGTTTTCGCGTCCTAGTTTCCAAAGGTTGACTAAACCTTTCCTCTGATACCAACTGTAGAGACCCGTATCTTGACGTACATGGACTTTACATTACTTTTTTGGAATACTTAGTACATAACAAAAAATACACACACAAGGATCGTAATAGTTTAGTGTCTTTGGAAACTCGGAACGTAATCTTCTACTCGTGGTGAAAGATCTTTAATATCTCCCATAAAGATCTTCCCTTTTTTTTACCTAAAACCTTTCTTTATATCCTGGGGAAAAGAAAACATAAAAGGGTGAGCTCAAATGCTCAGCAAGGGCAAATAAAGGAAATAAAAATCATATCATATCTTTCTGAAAATCATAACCTGCAAAAGAGATCATAATATCTTAACATGGAACAAATCATAGAAGTGAAAACGAGATCCCCATAGTCATAACATAAAACTTGAAACTTTGTGTCATGCACACATAATCATGGAAAATCATTTCTTGTTAGTCATGACTCATTGCCAAGACTATCTTAGTGGACAAAGTCCCTTTTTGAACCGAGTCACCCTCGTTCCAGTCCTGTTTCACTGAACCGGCATAACCTACCGTTCTAGCCATGTCTATCTCATGAGATATAAAATCTTTACCCAATGCATTGGAGGGAGATATAGGTCCCACCCATCTTATAATGAATCCTTTCTTATGTGTGCCACATAATCATAAACCATACATCATATCGTAACCCATGTAATAAAAATGGAATTCTTAAACAACATGACATCATAAAAAAATTCATATAAGATAAAGGAATTCATAAAAATGTTTCCATCACAACATAATGAAATCCATGTAATAATAGGGATAAAAACAAAACCCTTTTATTATCTTCGATGGAAAATAATTTTGATAAAATACTTGAACTTCATTCTTGAGGAAAATATCCTTTCTACTTCAAAAACACTTTTCCTTTCTTAACATGTCATACAATTATAAACTAAAATAAGCTGATTAAAAATAAACTTGAAAACATTTAAAGGAAGCATCTTGGAAATAATGTTTTAAAAATCCATTCATGCCGTATAAGTTAAAAAAAACATTCTTCGTACTTTTGTCGGAAAAGTCAAAAAGTACCTCGTACGAAAAAAATGACAAAAGATTCCTTTCATATTCTTTATTAAAAACTCACCGAAAGGTAAAAATGGATTTAAACAATTGTAGGTGGATGGAAATAATATTACATATTGATGAAACTTGGATGTGGATGATAAAATACACCCCAGTAAATACTTACGAATAAACAATCTCGGATAAAAATGAGATTGTGGTATTTCCCTTACCTTAGGTCCGATTTGCTTCATATGTGTCTGATCCTCCTGTATAATGATTTAAATAATGTCATTGACTTATTACAGAATCATATTCATTGTTATGATATCATATATGGTTCACTTATGACATTATATTACCCGTTCTTTTGTAAATTCCATGTTAAAGAAGCGTTTTGGGTAAAATCGTTTCATTTATCGTAGGTGTTTTGACATGTTGTTCTTGACATTATTATTTCTTATATCATGATTTAATTACTTCCAGAATATAAAATATGATTTATATATCATATATATTCAGTATATATATATACATAATAGATAGATAAATGAAATGAAAAACACCGTTCATGGAGACGGTAGTCCGTACGTACGCATGAACGCTGTTTTCCTTTCCTTATTGTCTTGAATGGAAGTAAGTAGATGACATATATATATATATACATAAATACAGTAGCTTTATAATGTCATATATTTCATTATTATTTCTTATATATACTTTATAATCATTCTTAAATGGTTAACATGGAGAATGAATCTCATCGCGTCATGGAGACGGTAGTCCGTACGTACGCACGAGCGATGATATCATTTCAATAAATATTGAATTGATTTGGAGTAGATTGTACTATATATCAGAATCAATATGATGTTTTAATAACAATGTATAGTTATTCTTTACACCATTATACCCATCCATGTAAGGTGGTGGTGGAAAATAGATTACACCACGGCGTGGAGACGGTATTCCGTACGTACGCACGCGCGGTGATTTCTTTTTCTGTAGGATGGATAGATGGTGAAATAGGGTTGTTTCATACTTATAATAACATATCCGTATATGAGTGATACTGATGTTATTACTTCATAATGAAACAACCTAAGAAGAAGAAGTGGAAGAAGAAATAAAGATGAAAGAATTGGTAACGGTAATTACCTCTTCTTTGAATCACCTCTTTGAGACCACCTCTTAGGGCACTAAAATTGGTCTTTGAGGAAGACCAGAACCTCTAGGATGTTTCTAGGGAAGTGGAGAAGAGATTTAGGCAGGGGTCGGCCGAGCTTGAGTGCTCAAATTGGTGTGAGGAGGAGGGGGAGGAGGTGCCCTTTTATATGGGAGGAGAGGGGCACCTTAGGAATATCTCCAAATATTATTTTATATTAAAGTCAAAATCGGTTTATAATGGTTCCAAAGGGTCTAATTTTGAAGCTAAAGTGGGGATGGGTCGAAATCCTATCAACCAATAGGATTTAGACAAGTTTAAGTGATTATTTTAACCTTATCAATTAGATTTAACTCTAAGTTAAATAATTTAACTTTTACCGTGTCTTTTTGTTTTCTTACACTATATGGTTAATACACTTACTATAACATGCCAAAAGAACCCAAAATTGTTTATTATTAATATATATATCCTTAGCTAAGTCATTGGGACGAATCTTATATTTTTAGGAATAAAATAACAATAATTAATATAATATTTGATTTAAAAACTATTTTGGGTCAATTTTGACACTATTTGATATATGATTTTTTTGAAAGTCATAACAGAATTATATGTTCGAAAAAAGATTATTAAATCAACACTAATATATCATAGCAACCTAGAAAATTAGTGGAATTCATAAAAAGTCTCAAATTACATTTATTTGAGCATTTATAACATCAATTATGTTAACATTTCCTTAAAAGGCTAATTACTGCATCATCGTTGTGTCATACATAAATTAATTTATTTAAATTCTAAAAATTATAAATAAAATATCATTGTGTAGGAAATCATTTTATCTTTCTAATGAATATTTATAGGCGAATTTATCTTATGTATAACCCCATATTAAAAATGTTTTAGTTATTAAACTTTGATTTTAACTATTTTAACTATTCATTAAATAAAATAATATTAAATGTCATAATCTAATCCAAGTGGACCTAAATGGTCATATTATATTCATAAGGTTGTTTTCGGTCGAATTACACTTATCCAATAGAATTAGGACATATTTTAGGGTAATAGTAATATCATATTTACCCTTAGTTACCCTATTTACTATTAACCGTGGTAAAACAAAGTAAAAAGTTACTATTCACCAAAAATTATTTTCATCTCATTGAACCAAATTTTAGTCCTTGATATTAACTGTGTCTATCGGATTTTATAAATTCCATTCACTGAAGAGGTAAAATTAAGTTTTATGCAAAATTCAGTTTTTAACCTACCACTTAGTGGTTTCACTATTCATCAAAAATTGAAAGTTTTCAGAAAAATGCCAAAATTTCATCCTAAGCTATATTTCATATTCCGAATTCAAAAATGAAGTCTATTTTAACAAATTCATATCATATAAGTTGCATTGATTAATTTTATAATTAAATCCCGCTGTTAAAACAAAGGGCGTGTTTTTAAGAAACAATATCTATCAAAAGATTGACACTTGATTATTACATCCAATGACCAACATTGTATTAAATTAAAAAATTATATTCTAAATATACTTTAAAACCACTCAAATTAATTATTTATCACTATTAATTATTTTGATTAAAAAAAGTTGTTTTTAATTATAATTTAGTAATTTTCACAATTCATCAGAATATGAAAGTTATCCGAAAAGTACCAAAATTTCACCTTAGGCTAAATTCGATACTCCGAATCCAAAAATGAAGTCCATTTTGAGAGCTAAAATTTCTAAAATTTAAAAAGTGGTTATTACTATTCATAATAGCTAGTTTTAATAATATTTTAATAGCATATCGTTGTTTAGTGAAACTTGGTGTTGCATACAACACACGCTATCATGGAAGGTCGCGATTGCGTGTAATGGAAGGAAAGTCAAGGATGCGTGTTGTGAAAGCTTATTTTGGTGTAGCGTACAACACAAGACATTAATGAAATTAAAAAGAATATTTTTCATAAAATCTCGGGGTGTTACAGAAATACTCTTCCAACACAAATTCCTTCACCTCAAATTTGACCATATCCTTGAATATATTATCAAATAAAAGCTTCAAATAATCTCCTATTCCAAAAAAACCACCTGAGATTCCATACATGACCTTAAACGCAATTAGCCAATCCTTTCAACTTGTGGGGGGGGGGATAATATAAATTCATGGTTTAGGTAAAATACCCTCTCAATCATTACTCATCATTTGGGATAGTTGAAATGATATTGACATCAACCTTCGGAGTTGATCAAAACATAAACTCAAAATGACCCCTCTATTAGAGTCATCCCCTCCAATGGTGACCACCATCCTACCACTAAAAATGGTCCAAATGTATAAAACCCTTGTTTTGAGAGAATCCCTCCCAAAGGATGTAATGGTTCAATTAAAGAACAACTAATCCCTACAATTCATTTTTTATTTCCCCTATGGACCACCTAAAAAAGAAAACAAATATAAACTAATGTTGTTAATTAAATCTTGGAAACCATTAAAAAATTACATGTTATCATCCCCTTGATGGATACTGTGAAGAAACTTCCAAGATAGTCAGGATTTCTAAAGGATATGTTTATACATCGTAGGATAATTTTAGGTGATGAAGACATGACCTCGGAGAAAATGTCTCAACATAGATAGTCCAATTACTTTCTACTAATTGCAATGATCCAGAAAACATCAAGATTTCATGCACAATCTAAGTGTATTCCATTACCAATACTATTCATGATTTGGGTGATTCTAAAAATGTGATTCCTCACTATATTTAGACTTTTTTATATAAAATATAGAATTAATTCCCATAATAATTGAGGTTCAACACAAAAACTAGAATACAACCCACCCCACTAGTGTGTTAGAGTATATTCTTGTGAGGGTGAAAATATTAATATTTCCTACAAATTTTTATCTTCCAGAAATATAAGATGATAGGATGAATGGAAAAAAGACATAATTATATTTGGTTGTCCATATATGAAAACCACAAAAAACATAACAATTTTCAATAATGTTACATTATCTATGGAGTTTTCTGGTGAAATATACCACTTCAATATCTATTATTCCTTCAATCAACCCTTAGTATAGAATTTATCAATACGTTTTAATTAGATTTATATACCCCCTTCATAAGAAAATAAATAATTTTATTTACCCTAATATCCTTTCTGATTATTCATCACTGATTGACATTCTATGTAATGAATCAAAAATAGAATGTAGTACTGGTTTTGAAAAATGAAATTCATGTTTGTTAATGGATGATTTAAATAACACTAAATAACCCATGACCATTGATGGTACTGTTAAGCTTATAAAATCTCATTTCTCATCTAACGATATTAACATTGATTAGTTATATGATATTAGTGACCTATCACTTTCACATTCACTACCATAAATACAATTTCTACATGAATTGGAAGATAAAAAACAGCCTCAAAATTAAAAAAATTCATATATTTAGAATAGATACATGTTTCATGTCATAATTACAAGTAAAATCTCTCCATAGAATGACTTGTGACTACATAAAAATTTTATTGAGTATAATTATGATTTGGAATGAACACTTTCTAACATTTAAGGTATTATCCCATCAATTTTGAGACATCATATATTGTTAAATAAGTAGGCTAATAGAAAGATGTATGAACAATTTTGACTAAACACAAACCTTTAATATCTTGTTAACGAGGAGGTACCCAAATTATTGGTTTTCAGAATCATTCACCCCATCTCTGGTATCCAAAAGATTAGTCTAGTAACAATTTTTCCTAAAAACATATATTTCTAAAATAAAAACGAAAATTAATTATTTAGTTCCCTCCCATGCGCATAATAGTTAGTGTCACAGCATGGATTATCACTAACTAAACCAACATACTAGTTAGGACCATTTCCCATTTTCATTAATTGATAAAAAAATATAGATTTTAGTGGGGAAGTCCCACTTCTATTTCCTTGATGGGTATTCTAGGTAATTTCAAATTCATGTTATCCACAAGTATTAGGAAAACGAAACCTTCACTTTCCCCTGTTGAAAATTTTTCTACAGTCCGATTTCATTTGGTATGTTCAATTCCTTAGTTACATTCCATAAAAGCATGGTTAGTATTCTTTTTATTATCTATAGAATGTCATGGATGTTTTTATATATGATTTTACAATGTAGGGCTCATATATTGATAAATCTTTTAGTACTCTTGGATCCATCCTATGTCATTGTGTTGAAAAAGATATTGTATTAAATGAAAATTCATGGTGTGAAAATGTGTTGTACATGGGAGTGTAATTTATTAGGATGGTATCCATGTTTACAAATACTAATTAGATGTCATTTATTACATACCATTACCCTAAAATGTATTTGATGTTTTTTATTTATTAGGCCATGCTGGAATTTACCATCCTTTCATTGTGAATTTAGAAAGATATCACTCCCCAGAAACCAATTAATCAAAAAATGTAAGGAAATTATTTTTGATAAATAATGCGAGGATTCTTACAGAAAACTCTAATGGAGTCTCTCATCACCCCCAGTAATCCATCCAACTGGGTGGTATACCATTTGAACTCATATGTGGTGCCTTTATCTTTGCAATTTGTTATGTCTTATCACAAAAGTTTTATTGATCTCCTCATGTTATTACCTATGACTCATGAGAACTAGACCCTACCCAATAATATTACACCCTAGTTGAATTTGAAATTGATTCCATTGTTTTTTCCACTGATATATTTAGTTCATACATTTTAGGTTCCAATGTCATTGTGTTATCAAACCATCCATCCCTCAGGTATCTCCTAATGAAACCAAAAGCCAAACCTCATGTCATTCGCTGGATTCTCCCCATTCTAGAATTTAAAATACAAATTTGATATTATAAATAATTTTAGAATATGGTAGCTGGCCATATCAGTAGGATCCTCTAATAGTTGGACATTGACCCATCCCCTTATATTCCAATAAATGAAATGCTTCCTGATGATAAATTTTACCATGTGAGAGATGATATTTCTTATTATGCCAAACTCATAGAAAATTTAGTATCATCTTCCATTACTAATAATTTAAAAAAAAATAAGACTAAAAACTTAATAATGATTCTATTGGTAAATATGAGATGACCCCTTCCATTCAAACACATGTTGTGCTCAAGTCCATTGATATTGTGTTCTCGACCATGAGTTCCAATCTGTCTTTTGGTTCTTCCACACTCACACTTGTGGGGACCTATTTTTTCCCTAATGGATATCTCATATGGTCCATAATTCTATTAAAATTTGGAAAAATTTATATTATCATTCTGTTGACTTATGTAAATTTTTTCATCATTGTAAAAGACTATGGAGTGTATATAATATAAGTGAATTGTAACAAAAACACATTCCTATTTATGACATTATAATATATGGGGAATTGACTTTATTTTTCAATTTACAAAATCATGTGGAAACATGTACATTTTTCTAGTTGTTGATTATGTGTTAAACTGAGTAGGGGATTGATCCACAATGACATATGTTTCCAAGGTAGTTTTATAATTTTTGAGGACACAAAAATTTTTTTGGTTTTTATTAGCTTGGTCCATCATTATTGACCATGGATATCATTTCTAAAATCAAGAAATGGAATTAGTTTTGTGTTAGTGTGTGGTCGGGAATCGAGGGTCTATTACATATCACCCCCAAACCAATGGTGAAGCTAAGGTACCTAATAGAGAGTTAAAAAAATTCTTGAAAAAATTTCAACCCAATAAAAAACAATTGAGTCGTAAACTAGATTATTCTTTATAGGATTACTATAATTATATTAATAACTCATTTTGGAATGTCACCCTATGAGATTTTGATTGAAAATAGTAGTTACCTCCCTAATTATATAGAAAATTAGACCAATTAGGCCATTAGACAATTCAATTAAAATATTTCTGGTGTAGGTTCTCAAAGGAAGATACAAATTCAATAGTTTAAGTAAATTCCTAGATATTATTTCGGAAAATCATAGATTTATAATGAGTAAACCAAGTATTTCGATGAACATATAATCCTTAATCCTTAAAAAAAACATAGGAAAAATGTATTAATTTAAAAATAAATTTTGAAGATGTAAGTTTCTTTCCCACTAGTTTTTTCCATACACTATTAATAATGATTATCCATTTCTTTCTGTTCAGGTTTAGAATGAAAAAAATAAAACAATCACAATCAATGAGTAGTTTCATAAATAAAATTCACAAATAAATTTTAGAGTGCCCGACGGGGAAAATAAAATTTCAATAAAGACCCTACATATAAAAGTCACTGAGTTGTATCATTCCATCCAACATTCCTTTTTATTAAATTAGTGGATATTTCATATTATACGTTTGGTGGGATGAGAATATTCATGGGTTAGTTAATAATTTTCTTCATCATAATTATTTTTATCTTTTTAGATTGTTAGATATTATTTTTACCTTACCCCTTTCCCCCTAATATTCTGCTAGAATGTTAATTAAGTTTTACCACATTGTCATGGAAATCAGGCTATATTAATCATCGATGTAATTGGAAATGCCTAATTAATTTCACTACGTTAGGTTCTTATAAAACATTCATTGATTGAATGTGAGTTTTTGGATGAATTTAACTTTGAGGTGGGAGTTCATTTCTTAAAAAATGGAAATTATTTAATGATAAAAATGGTTTTATCACATTAAATCATTTGTTAATAGTGGTACCCTTTTTCTGTGTAGATTATGGGAAAATTATGTCACCTAATATATCCACACATGTTAAAACCCAACTATATAGTGTGAATTTTTCTTACACAATGTAATGTTAATATATGATAGGTTAATTTATATAATAATCCCAAAATGGGTTTTCCATATGTTCATTCTTTATCCAATATTTTTTATTACTATACCAGATTGACCTATGCATTTCTACCAATTATTCAATTATTGAATGACCACAAAAAGTACTATAAAAATGAAAATTTTAAAATATGGGTTCTGTATTAGGGAGGTAAAAAACACTCTTTGTATAAAATTTATGTTTTTATAACTATTTTTATTAGTGTCGTGAGGAGATAAAACACTGGTAGGGTGAAGAGTGTGAGATTTGTTCCATGTGCAATTTATTTTTTAAAAACCACAACAATAATAATAAAAATAGTAGGTAGTGATGAAATGTGAAACATATGGATAAATCTATGTTATTATTCATCAATTTGACTTTGGAGAATACATAAGTTAGTGGGTCTTCAAATTTTATTGAAATTTAGTAATGAATAGATCAGTGGAAAAAATTAATAAAGAATAATTTCATTAAAATAAATTATATGTATTGGCTAGAAATGTAAAGGAATAATATAAAATGGTTGTTTCACACATATATAGAATTATTTACACGATTAACTTTTTAAATAGTATCTTAAATTGGTATAATGGATCCTTTATTATTTTATTCTAATACAATTTACGAGATATATTTTCCCATGATCACTGAGAATAATTCCATGGTGTGATTTTTTATTTCATCACATAGATATCACATTTTAAAGTTTATTTAAATTTTAAAACATCATTAATTTTGGAGTATCACCATTCAATTTTTTTTAAATTTTACTTTTCCCAAGACTTATAATGTTTAGGTGTGGTGGTGTGATAACATAGCGATTCACTATTCTTCTCCACCCTCACTACCACTATGCTAAATAAGTTTTGTATCATAAATTATTTATTTAATAAAAAAGTTATCATAATTTTTTTATAATATCAATTTCATAATAACAATAAAAAAGGGTAATTTCACTTGTTTTGATAATTTCATAGTAGTAATTAGTGATTTGGAGGGGAAAAATGAAATTTTAGATAAAATGGAACACATTGTATAGGAATCCATGATTAACGGTGGAATCAGCTACACACTACAACTGTTCCATGAATCTAATTGTGTTTATATTTAGTGGGATAATCATTATTTAAATGAGATACAACTCTTCTTATGACCTACAATCCAAATTTTTCAATTAAAGGGATCGACCAAACTAATCTGTCAAAGCCGTCTTAATGATGTCGAAAGTGGTGTATTTTTTTCATCCATATCTCACGCTGCAATCATTCAAATGGTTTGAAATGTTTCTTATTTAATAAAATTGGTGCGGAAACTTGTTTTATGACTTTTAAAAATAATTATATTTCAATATGGATACTTAAAATTGTGGAATAAGTATATTGATGAAATTATTGTGACCAAAACCACCTTCCACATTGCCTATAAAATGGAACCTTGGGAACCCCATTTGCATGTTCAATCATCAAGAAAATATTAGTTACTTTGGATACCCAATGGAGACTTGTCCCCTTCTACTAATTTCAGGAGGCCCCTATCATCATATGGGGGGGTTAAGGATTAAGGGGGGTCCACTTGAGCGTCCACCATCTATAGATTGCAAGATAAATGTTATAAGATCATTTCAATAGATCTACACCACGTGTAATGGGAATTGAATAACATTTCATTTTTATAATTTGGTTGAATTTGGTTGTGAAATATTTCATATAACTATTGTTTTGACTTGATCTTCCCTTGAATTTATTTCATTGGAACACATAATTTTATCAATTTAAATTTCAATGTTGAGTGGGTTATGAGTTATGTGTGAATCATGCGTTGCTCTGATTATACGACACAAAAATCCAATTTCTCTCACATATAAAAATCACTTCATTATGATTTGGAATCCCTTTTTTCATTAATTTATATAAAAAATATAACAAGATGATTTTTTTATGAGTTGGTTCTTTGTGAATCATTTAAAATCATATGAGGAAAATTGAGATCATGATAATAATCAACTGAGGTACTGCATTAAACCATGTATAATTTAAATAACAACCAACTAAACAAGATGTATACTGAACATTAAATGACCTCCTAATATCATAATTATAAAAACACAACCATTATTTATCAACCATTAAACACTATAATTATATTCTATTCTTACATATTTTTCCAAAATTGCCACCTCTTTTATTACATTTTATTAAAAATATACACTCTAAACCAATCAATGATCCATGAGAGATGTCATAGGTTCTATCATAGAATATAAAAACAACTTAAATCATAATCAAATTTATCTTCCATGAAAATTCATTCACCAAGACAACATGAGAGTGATTGTAAGATTATCCATGTAAAAGGTTATAAACAAGGTGAGTTGATGAACTACTCATTGACCCATCACTGCCTATATCAAAAGGGTAGAGCATCCAACCATGAGTGGATATAAATTTAAATCACGTAGCACACCAAGTGAGTCTTTTCATGTCCTATAAAGATTGTATTCAAATCCAATGTGTGAATCTAGAAGGAAAAATTTATATATACTCAGTCATAGAATTCCAATTGAGATATTAATGGGATATTCATCTCATAGGTCATTACAAGAAGATGTGATACCAATAGTTCCAAAATAAGCCCATCAATGATTCCTAGCATCTTATGCATCTACCCCAATGAACAATAAACTATGAAACTCAACCAGAATACCTTTAAATTATTTACGTCGGGAGGAACTGACTCACCCAAGCAGTTTTAAGTCCCATTACAAGAACACATCATTATGGGGGACGAATCTATATTCCTTGTGATTCTAATGCCACATCACCCCACATATCATCATGTTTCCACAAGGACAATAGTCCAAATTTTCATGGTAATGATCACATTACCTGGTACAACATGAGAGTCATACTTCGATTGTTACTAAGGGAATCTACTTCCAAGTCCTACGAGAGGGTACCACTATATATTGTCATCGATGAATTCCACTGCCATGACCCACTATATTGTAATTCATGTATGTTCATTGGGGAATTCAACATGCCATCCCTACTAGAGGGTATGATTAGAACATCATGGAAATCCACTACCCTCATCTACTATAGGGTATCCCAAAATGATCATAAGGTAATGCCACTATCGATCCATTCTTAATGGTATCATCATCACGTAGAGTAAATCCAATTCCCATCTCGATTATAGTGTTACATAAAAGATCATCAAGGAAAAACACTTATCATCCATAGGCCTTGAGTAATCCATGAAATATTAGTTGATTATGATCGAAATGAATCTTGTGGGACGGCGACAGAAGTCTAGATTAAATACCTTATATTAGTCTTAATTATCTGTACAAATTTCAAGGATGTAGTATTTTAGAAATTTAATCATTCTGACAACCTATGAGGGAAATATTTCAGTTAAAATATTCTACAGTAATAATAATTTTAATTTTATATAGATTATTTTTGAACAGGGTATTGAGTTTTGAAAATGTAACAGCCCGAGATTTTATAAAAAATATTCTTTTTATTTCACTAATGTCTTGTGTCGTACGCTACACCAAAAGGAGCTTGCACAACACGCATCCTAGACTTGCCTTGCATTACACGCAATCACAACCTTCCTCAATAGCGTGTGTAGTACGTAATACTGAGTTTCACGAAACAATAATATGCTATTAAAATATTATTAAAACTAGCCGTTATGAATAGTAATAACCACTTTTTAAATTTTAGAAATTTTAGCTCTCAAAATGGACTTCATTTTTGGATTCGGAGTATCGAATTTAGCCTAAGATGAAATTTTGGTACTTTTCGGATAACTTTCATATTCTGATGAATAGTGAAAATTACTAAATTATAATTAAAAACAACTTTTTTAATCGAAATAATTAATAGTGATAAATCATTAATTTGAGTGGTTTTAAAGTATATTTAGAATATATTTTTACAATTTAATACAATTTTGGTCATTGGATGTAATTTCACATTTAAACCAGACTTAATCAAGTGTCAATTTTTTGAGAGATATTGTTTCTTAAAAACACGCTATTTGTTTTAACAGCGGGATTTAATTATAAAATTAATTAATGCAACTTTTATGTTATGAATTTGGTAAAATAGACTTCATTTTTGAATTCGGAATATGAAATATAGCTTAGGATGAAATTTTGGCATTGTTCTGAAATACATCAATTTTTTGATGAATAGTGAAACTACTAAGTGGTAGTTAAAAAAACTGAATTTTTCATAAAACTTAATTTTACCGCTTCTGTGAATGTAATTTCAAAAATCCAAGAGACACGGTTGATGTCAGTAAGTAAAATGTGGTTCAATGAGATGAAAATAATTTTTGGTGAATAGTAACTTTTTACTTTTATTTACCACGGTTAAAAGTAAATAGGGTAATTAAGGGTAAGAATGATATTAATATTACCCTAACACATGTCCTAATTCTATTGGACAAGTGTATATCTATCAAAAACAACCTTAAGTGTAAAATATTATCATTTAGGCCCACTTGGATTAGATTAGGACATTTATTATTAATTTATTTAAAGAAGGGTTAAAATAGTTAAAATCAAAGTTTAATAAGTAAATAATTTTTAATATGGGGTTATACATAAGATAAATTCGACTATAAATATTCATTATAAAGCTAGAAAGATTTCCTACATAATGGTATTTTATTTATAATTTTTAGACATTAAATAATTTAATTTATTGATGACACAATGATGATGCAGTAATTATCTTATTAATGAAATATTGACATAATTGATGTTATAAACACCAAAATAAATGTAATTTGAGACTTTTTATGAATCCAACTAATTTTCTAGGTTACTATGATATATTAGTGTTGATTTAATCAACTTTTTTTGAACATATAATTCTGTTATTACTTTCAAAAAAATTATATATCAAATAGTGTCAAAATTGACACAAAATAGTTTTTAAATCAAATATTGTATTATTAATTGTTATTTTATTCCTAAAAATCTAACGTTCGGCCAAATGACTTAGATAGGGATATATATATTAATAATAAACAATTTGGTGTTCTTTTGGCATGTTATAGTAAGTGTATTAACCATATAGTGAAAGAAAACAAAAAGACACGGTAAAAGTTAAATTATTTAACATAGAGTTAAATCTAATTGATAAGGTTAAAATAATACCCTAAACTTGTCTAAATACTATTGGTTGATATTATTTCGACCCATCCCCACTTGAGCTTCGAAAGAAGACCCTTTGGAACCATTATAAACCGATTTTGACATTAATATAAAATAATATTTTGAGGTATTCCTAAGTTGCCCCTCTCCTCCCTTATAAAAGGACACCTCATCCCCCTCCTCCTCACACCAATTTGAGCACTCAAGCTCGGCCAAACCCTGAAAAAATCTCTTCTACACTTCCCTAGAAACATCCTAGAGGTTCTGGTCTTCCTCAAAGACCAATTTTAGTTCCCTAAGAGGAGGTCTCCAAAAGGTGCTTCAAAGAAGAGGTAATTACCGTTACCAATTCTTTCATCTTTATTTCTTCTTCCACTTCTTCTTCTTAGGTTGTTTAATTATGAAGTAATAACATCAGTATCACTCATATACTGATATGTTATTATAAGTATGAAACAACCCTATTTCACCATCTATCCATCCTACGGAAAAAGAAATCACCGCGCGTGCGTACGTACGGAATACCGTCTCCACGCCGTGGTGTAATCTATTTTCCACCACCCCCTTACATGGATGGGTATAATGGTGTAAAGAATAACTATACATAGTTATTAAAACATCATATTGATTCTGATATATTGTATAATCCACTCTAATTCAATTCAATATTTATGGAAATGATATCATCGCTCGTGCGTACGTACGGACTACCGTCTCCACGACGCGATGAGATTCATTCTCCATGTTTACCATTTAAGAATGATTATAAAGTATATATAAGAAATAATAATGAAATATATGACATTATAAAGCTACTGGATTTATGTATATATATATATATAGGTATGTCATCTACTTACTTCCATTCAAGACAATAAGGAAAGGAAAACAGCGTTCATGCGTACGTACGGACTACCGTCTCCAAGAACGGTGTTTTTCATTTCATTTATCTATATATTATATATATATATATATACTGAATATATATGATATATAAATCATGTTTTATATTCTGGAAGTAAGTAAATCATGATATAAGTAATAATAATGTCAAGAACAACAGGTCAAAACACCTACGATAAATGAAACGATTTTACCCAAAACGCTTCTTTAACATGGAATTTACAAAAGAATGGGTAATATAATTTCATAAGTGAACCATATATGATTTCATAACAATGCATATGATTCTGTAATAAGCAAATGACTTTATTTAAATCATTATACAGGATGTTCGGACACATACGAAGCAAATCAGACCTAAGGTAAGGGAAATATCACAATCTCATTTTTATCCGAGATTGTTTATTCGTAAGTATTTACTGGGGTGTATTTTATCATCCACATCCATGTTTCATAAATATGTAATATTATTTCCATCCATGTACAATTTTTTAAATCCATTTTTACCCTTCGGTGAGTTTTTAGTAATATGTATGAAATGAATCTTTTGTCGTACGAGGTACTTTTTGACTTTTCCGGCAAAAGTACGAAGAATGTTTTTTTTAACTTATACGGCATGAATGGATTTTTAAAACATTATTTCCAAGAAGATTCCTTTACAAGTTTTCATGTTTATTTTTAATCAACTTCTTTTAGTTTTAAATTGTAAGACATGTTAAGAAAGGAAAATGTTTTTGAAGTAGAAAGGATATTTTCCTCAAGAATGGATTTCAAGTGTTTTATCAAAATTATTTTCCATCTAAGATAATAAAGGGTTATGTTTCTATCCCTATTATTACATGGATTTGATTATGTTGTGATGGAAATATTTTTATGAATTCCTTTATCTTATATGAATTGTTTTATGATGTCATGTTGTTTAAGAATCCCATTTTTATTACATGGGTTATGAAATGACGTATGATTTATGATTTTGTGGCACAAATAAGAATGGTATCATTATGAGATGGGTGGGACCTATATCTCCCTCCAATTCATTGGGTAAAGATTTTATATCTCATGAGATATACATGGCTGGAATGGTAGGTTATACCAGTTCAGTGAAACGGGACTGAAACGAGGGTCACTCGATTCAGAAATGGACTTTGTCCACTAAGATAGTCTTGGCAATGAGTCTTGACTAACAAGAAATGATTCTCTATGATTATGTGTGTATGCCACAAAGTTTAATGTTTTATGTTATGATTATTGTGAATACATTTCACTACCATGAGTTATCCCAGGTTATGAAATTATGATCTCTTTTGCAGGTTAAGATTTCCAAAAGTTATGTTCTTATGTATATGATGTGATTTATATTTCTTTTGTTTGCCCTTACTGAGCATTTGAGCTCACCCTTTTATGTTTTCTTTTCCCCAGTATATAATGAAAGGTTTTAGGTAAAAAAATGGAAGATCTTTATGGGAGATATTTAAGATCTTTCACCAGGATTAGAAGATTATATTCCGAGTTTCCAAAGACACTAAACTATTACGGTCCTTGTGTGTGTGTTTTTGTAATGTACTAAGTATTCCGCAAAAGTAATGTAATGTCAATGTATGTCAGGATACGGGTCTCTACATTTGGTATCAGAGGAAAGCTTTAGTCATCCTTTGGAAACTAGGATGCGAAAACGATAGTGAGATCCCTAGAGATATTTCTAAGGTATGTCTAGGGATGTCCGTAAGGATAAGTATACGTATAGGATATAGTCCTAGAACTATGGTAACGATATAGTCCTAGAACTATGGTAACGATATTAGATTAAACCTAAGATGTTAGATATTTAAGTTACTCCCTCTTTATTATGATTTTTGCCTCTAACACTATTCTTTTTGGGTTTTAGAAAATGGCTGGAAACAAAATGATTCACGATAATGGAGGATATGATGGTATATGGAATGATATTCTTCATAATGAAATGGGATTTGGAAGTCCAAACATCATTATTATGCCAAATCAGCAATCTCATAATATGATAAATAAAGTAAAATTTGGTAAATTTCCTGACTCGGCTAATAAGAGAAATATGGAGTTTCATGATGATGATAGAGGAAAGAAAGTTCAATTTCCCCTATGTAAATCATTTGGGAAGAGGCATCAAGGAGAATGTTTCAAAGGAACTGGAAGATGCTTTGGGTGTGGAAAAGAAGGACACAAAGCAAGTAAGTGCAAAGGAAAAGGTTCAGTTAACACCATGGATGAGGATAATGGTATTGCTATGACATAAAAAATGGTGAAGTGTTTTAAATGTGGAATGTATGGGCATTATGCAAACCAATGTCCTAAGGGAAAGACTCATGAAGAGAATCAGTATGGTCGTATGGGTAGTATTTATGTGGATGATGATGAAGAGACTACAAATGATATGTGAGATGAAAGAATTCTTGAAGCTCGGTTAATGGTTTAATAATTTAGTGGAACGATTACATGTTTATCATGTGTAATGTTGGAATAAAGAGACATCTAAGGATTGTTACACTATTGTCTTTCCTTGAGTTTTGAAAGTGTATGATTAATGTTACCAGTATCCATGGAAGGTTATTCAGATATTTTTGGAATGTAGATGATATGCTCATAATGAAGGGATAAGGAGAAAATTAAATGTTTGATAGTATTCATGAGCTCATGACTGATATAAGGAGAAGGTTATATTATGGTTTGAGTATATAGAGTTTTTGGATTTTGGTATGTGGAAAGTGTTAACTTTTAACAGTATTCATGATTTCACTAAGGTTCAATGGGTATTCATTCTTCAAGAGAATACATGATTATGGACTTTGAATGTTTGGAATGTGACCAACAAAACATATCTTATGATATATGGGGTTCAACGTTGGTATTAAATCTCTGGTAATCGTTTTCACTATGTTATGAAAGTGGACTGCAGTATTATGGATAAGCCTAAAGACTAGAATGGATTATGTTGGACATAAAATAGTATTGTTTAAGGATAGAAGTTCTTTTTTCGATATTATTGATGGGATGTTATAGTAATGTAGTTTTAGAAAAAGGACAACCTGTAGGACGGGCGACAGCCCATCGCTTCGGACAAGGCTGTGGGAATCGAACCCACAACTAAAGTGCGACTGGCCTTTATCGCCTACCACTGGCCTACAGGAAGTCCCTGTTTAGTAGAAACTAGTTATATTTTATTAAGTGATATGATATATGAAGTATAAGTTCATTTTTGGAACCATATACGATTAATCTCACTATAAGATGGACTTATAACTTTTGCTATCCTTTTGTTTGAGATAGATGGAATGACCCGTCATTATATCACATGATCTGCTAATGCTTCACGAATAACAAATTCAACTTCATTTCTTTATGATATGAAGTGGAAATTGTTCAATTCATGAACAATAGTGAGATTGTAACAAAATCATGTAAGTATTTATTTTAATTCATCAACTTTAGGGAAATGATCTTGAAAACCAAAAATGTTGTCCTAGTGCTCTTATATCTGATTAATCAGATGGTACCTTAGATCATCACAAATTTATGGCTTTGTGATTGCTAGATTTTCCATAGCCATGTTCTCTACCACTCCCCATCAGAACATGATGGTTAGATTTCTCTTCCATATCCATATTTTCACCTATGTGGAAACCCAGTGATTAGTTTATTTGGGTAATCGTTACATTTCAAGCCAAGTTTGGGTATTCCTTTTGACGATGTGGGTTTCTATTAAAGAAACTTTCGAATAGTAAATCATTTATAACCCCGACGAATTTCGAGGGCGAAATTCATTTTAAGGGGGGTAGAATGTAACAGCCCGAGATTTTATGAAAAATATTCTTTTTATTTCACTAATGTCTTGTGTTGTACGCTACACCAAAAGGAGCTTGCACAACACGCATCCTGGACTTTCCTTGCATTACACGCAATCGCAACCTTCCTCGATAGCGTGTGTAGTACGTAATACTGAGTTTCACGAAACAATAATATGCTATTAAAATATTATTAAAACTAGCCGTTATGAATAGTAATAACCACTTTTTAAATTTTAGAAATTTTATCTCTCAAAATGGACTTCATTTTTGGATTCGGAGTATCGAATTTAGCCAGAGGTGAAATTTTGGTGCTTTTCGGATAACTTTCATATTCTGATGAATAGTGAAAATTACTAAATTATAATTAAAAACAACTTTTTTAATCGAAATAATTAATAGTGATAAATCATTAATTTGAGTGGTTTTAAAGTATATTTAGAATATATTTTTACAATTTAATACAATGTTTGTCATTGGATGTAATTTCACATTTAAAACAGACATAATCAAGTGTCAATCTTTTGATAGATATTGTTTCTTAAAAACACGCTATTTGTTTTAACAGCGGGGTTTAATTATAAAATTAATTAATGCAACTTTTATGTTATGAATTTGGTAAAATAGACTTCATTTTTGAATTCGGAATATGAAATATAGCTTAGGATGAAATTTTGGCATTGTTCTGAAAAACATCAATTTTGGATGAATAGTGAAACTACTAAGTGGTAGTTAAAAAAACTGAATTTTTCATAAAACTTAATTTTACTGCTTCTGTGAATGGAATTTCAAAAATCCAAGAGACGCGGTTGATGTCAGTAAGTAAAATGTGGTTCAATGAGATGAAAATAATATTTGGTGAATAGTAACTTTTTAATTTTATTTACCACGGTTAAAAGTAAATAGGGTAATTAAGGGTAAGAATGATATTAAGATTACCCTAACACATGTCCTAATTCTATTGGACAAGTGTATCTCTACCAAAAACAACCTTAAGTGTAAAATATTATCATTTAGGCCCACTTGGATTAGATTAGGACATTTATTATTAATTTATTTAAAGAAGGGTTAAAATAGTTAAAATCGAAGTTTAATAAGTAAATAATTTTTAATATGGGGTTATACATAAGATAAATTCGACTATAAATATTAATTAGAAAGATAAAAAGATTTCCTACATAATGGTATTTTATTTATAATTTTTAGACATTAAATAATTTAATTTATTTATGACACAATGATGATGCAGTAATTATCTTATTAATGAAATATTGACATAATTGATGTTATAAACACCAAAATAAATGTAATTTTAGACTTTTTATGAAATCCCACTAATTTTCTAGGTTACTATGATATATTATTGTTGCTTTAATCAACTTGGTTTGAACATATAATTCTTTTATGACTTTCAAAAAAATTATATATCAAATAGTGTCAAAATTGACACAAAATAGTTTTTAAATCAAATATTGTATTATTAATTGTTATTTTATTCCTAAAAATCTAATGTTCGGCCAAATTACTTAGATAGGGATATATATATTAATAATAAACAATTTGGGGTTCTTTTGGCATGTTATAGTATGTGTATTAACCATATAGTGAAAGAAAACAAAAAGACACGGTAAAAGTTAAATTATTTAACTTGGAGTTAAATCTAATTGATAAGGTTAAAATAATAACCTAAACTTGTCTAAATCCTATTGGTTGATAGGATTTAGACCCATCCCCACTTTATCTTCGAAATAAGACCCTTTGGAACCATTATAAACTGATTTTGACATTAATATAAAATAATATTTTGAGGTATTCCTAAGGTGCCCCTCTCCTCCCTTATAAAAGGACACCTCATCCCCCTCCTCATCACACCAATTTGAGCACTCAAGCTCGGCCAAACCCTGCCAAAATCTCTTCTCCAATTCCCTAGAAACATCCTAGAGGTTCTGGTCTTCCTCAAAGACCAATTTTAGTTCCCTAAAAGGAGGTCTCCAAAAGGTGCTTCAAAGAAGAGGTAATTAC
Organism: Viscum album; assembly: GCA_963277665.1. Classification (NCBI taxonomy): domain Eukaryota; kingdom Viridiplantae; phylum Streptophyta; class Magnoliopsida; order Santalales; family Viscaceae; genus Viscum; species Viscum album. Next base: position 1,879,827,072 of record OY728130.1, read on the forward strand.
CGTTACCAATTCTTTAATCTTTATTTCTTATTCCACTTCTTCTTCCTAGGTTGTTTAATTATGAAGTAATAACATCAGTATCACTCATATACTGATATGTCATTATAAGTATGAAACAACCCTATTTCACCATCTATCCATCCTACGGAAAAAGAAATCACCGCGCGTGCGTACGTACGGAATACCGTCTCCACGCCGTGGTGTAATCTATTTTCCACCACCCCCTTACATGGATGGGTATAATGGTGTAAAGAATAACTATACATAGTTATTACAACATCATATTGATTCTGATATATTGTATAATTTACTCTAATTCAATTCAATATTTATGGGAATGATATCATCGCTCGTGCGTACGTACGGACTACCGTCTCCACGACGCGATGAGATTCATTCTCCATGTTAACCATTTAAGAATGATTATAAAGTATATATAAGAAATAATAATGAAGTATATGAAATTATAAAGCTACTGGATTTATGTATATATATATATATGTATGTCATCTACTTACTTCCATTCAAGACAATAAGGAAAGGAAAACAGCGTTCATGCGTACGTACGGACTACCGTCTCCATGAACGGTGTTTTTCATTTCATTTATCTATCTATTATATATATATATATACTGAATATATATGATATATAAATCATGTTTTATATTCTGGAAGTAAGTAAATCATGATATAAGTAATAATAATGTCAAGAACAAGAGGTCAAAACACCTACGATAAATGAAACGATTTTACCCAAAACGCTTCTTTAACATGGAATTTACAAAAGAATGGGTAATATAATGTCATAAGTGAACCATATATGATATCATAACAATGAATATGATTCTTTAATAAGTCAATGACATTATTTAAATCATTATACAGGAGGTTCGGACACATACGAAGCAAATCGGACCTAAGGTAAGAGAAATATCACAATCTCATTTTTATCCGAGATTGTTTATTCGTAAGTATTTACTAGGGTGTATTTTATCATCCACATCCATGTTTCATCAATATGTAATATTATTTCCATCCACCTACAATTTTTTAAATCCATTTTTACCCTTCGGTGAGTTTTTAGTAATATGTATGAAAGGAATCTTTTGTCGTATGAGGTACTTTTTGACGTTTCTGACAAAAGTACGAAGAATGTTTTTTTAACATATACGGCATGAATGGATTTTTAAAACATTATTTCCAAGAAGCTTCCTTTACAAGTTTTCAAGTTTATTTTTAATCAACTTCTTTTAGTTTTAAATTGTAAGACATGTTAAGAAAGGAAAATGTTTTTGAAGTAGAAAGGATATTTTCCTCAAGAATGGATTTCAAGTGTTTTATCAAAATTATTTTCCATCTAAGATAATAAAGGGTTATGTTTCTATACATATTATTAAATGGATTTGATTATGTTGTGATGGAAATATTTTTATGAATTCATTTATCTTATATGAATTGTTTTATGATGTCATGTTGTTTAAGAATCCCATTTTTATTACATGGGTTATGAAATGACGTATGATTTATGATTTTGTGGCACACATAAGAATGGTATCATTATGAGATGGGTGGGACCTATATCTCCCTCCAATTCATTGGGTAAAGATTTTATATCTCATGAGATAGACATGGCAGGAATGGTAGGTTATACCAGTTCAGTGAAACAGGACTGAAACGAGGGTCACTCGATTCAGAAATGGACATTGTCCACTAAGATAGTCTTGGCAATGAGTCTTGACTAACAAGAAATGATTCTCTATGATTATGTGTGTATGCCACAAAGTTTAATGTTTTATGTTATGATTATTGTGAATACATTTCACTGCCATGAGTTATCCCAGGTTATGAAATTATGATCTCTTTTGCAGGTTATGATTTCCAAAAGTTATGTTCTTATGTATATGATGTGATTTATATTTCTTTTGTTTACCCTTACTGAGCATTTGAGCTCACCCTTTTATGTTTTCTTTTCCCCAGGATATAAAGAAAGGTTTTAGGTAAAAAAAGGGAAGATCTTTATGGGAGATATTGAATATCTTTCACCAGGATTAGAAGATTATATTCCGAGTTTCCAAAGACACTAAACTATTACGGTCCTTGTGTGTGTGTTTTTGTAATGTACTAAGTATTCCGCAAAAGTAATGTAATGTCAATGTACGTCAGGATACAGGTCTCTACAGAATAGGTATCCAAAATTAGTCATAAAATCACCATCTCATTTCTAGGATCATGCGCTCACAAATTTTTCATCAATCTTATGGCTCTGTTAAAATATATAACCTATATATGATTATATGACCATGATTTATATCACAATCTTCTATCTCATATAATTTATATAATATACTATATCTCATATCTCATATCGTATTTAATATATATCATATCATATATATCAAATCGTATATTTTATATCATATATCTCAAACCAATAGATTTATCATCCCTACACTGGAATGATTCTAGATCTAAGATACACTTTCCAACAAAATTCTCATCTTCAATCCTCCATAAATCTAAAGGCTTTATCGAACTCGGTGCTGCCTGAATTTGGGAAGCAGGACTGAATCGATCAAACTGGTGAATACAAAGAATAATTGAGGGAGAAAATAATAACAAAATTATTTTTTAAACCTACCCGACTAAGATTTCTTGGTCAAAAATAATGAAAATATAGAAATGTGATAGAACATTGATTAAATAATATGAAATCTAGTTTTTGGGACCATACAATGGTGATAACAAGACGCCGATCGATGAAAGAATAAAGATATACCCATTCAATTATTCTAAAGTTGAAAAAACACCAAAAGACATGTCCTGCCTAAATTTTAGATCAATCTTTTTTGAATAACGTTCCCACATAATGATTGTAAGATGATAATGAAATTCTCACATCTTGATCTGATTAGGTAAAATGTTCTATCATCAATTGAATCGATTCTACAAAGGTAGGAGGGAGGATCCCACACCATTGGATCACAAACATTATAAGGAAATATTATAAAATATTCTGTAATGATATATTTATAGGCATTGTTTTTTTAATAGGTAATTAATTAATTAATTAATTTAATTAAATAATTCAACTTAACAAATCTCCAATGACTGAGGGGTCTATACATCCTAAAAAGAATAATTTTATGACACCCCAAAGGAAAACACCACATTACAAACCCATCCATGGTATCATATTTCCAATCAGATCAACTGTTTAAGGGTTATCATATTTTATTTACCCGAACGTGCATGAACAGTATGAAATATATTGAATATTTATATAAAATTAATTCTTGAAACACTTGGCCTTTATATCTCATGAAGTCTCAATTCCTTACTTTGGAAATATATATATAAATATTTCAAACTCTTATAATGAAAAACAAGGACTCTACAATTTCATACAAAATAATAAATGAAGATATATAAAAGGAACAAAAGAAGTAAATTTTCATTTATTGTTAGTAAATGCATATATTTGGTTAAGTGATCCAAAATAACCCCTATTTAATAATTATTTTTACGTGTATTTGTTAGTCTATTGAAAAAGTACAGAATAATGTCATCTCATTTAAAAAAAATAGAAATTGGTCACATAACTCATATAGGATGTCATCTCTTAGCCTTGACCAATTGAAAATTTATATATCTTGATACGTAGTCCATAATTTACCACAATATGTTTCCCCAAAAAATGTTCCCTTAAATACATATATATCTTTTCACTACCAAATTGTATAGAAAAAATTGAGTTCTGATTAACATCTAAAAGTTATATTTTTTCTCATGTATTGATATACCACCTAATCAATATCAAATTTTAGAAATTTCTTTTTAAAAATAATGTATTCTAATTTTCCATCATTCAATAATTTTATTTAATTTTGAAATTTATCAACTGCATATTGTTCAATTTTTACCATTGTAATAATAAAGGTTCTGAAAATGATTTCTATATTTTGAAAAAGGACTGGTGTATTCCCTTATAAATTATTACAATATTAATATTCCTTTGACCTATTATTTTAGGATCCCTCTCAATCAACATTGTGATCCTAGAGCCATGATCATACCTACACAATGAATCTTCTATGTCATTTGAATTCCACGTGTGGGAGTGTATTGAGAAATCATAATTTTTTTGTAGCTATAGAAATATATTTTACCTCATATTAAGATCATTATATTAGAATTGGTATTTTAAGAATTTATAATTTTAGTATATCTAATATATTTCACCATAGAGATATTGTATCCATATCATCAAACCAACGATTACTTCTTATAACTCAAGAACATGGGTCATATAATTCTTTTCATGATAACATAACATCCTTGATATGTATAGAATAAAATTATCTTTTTATTATTTGGAAAAAACCATGTCCCTTCATCGATGAATACCTATATATCAGAAAAAGTCATTTCCAAGTTGTAGATTCACAATTAAATCATTGGAAAATTTTGTCTTTAGATACTCAAAAATTTATTCACATTCATTTATCTTAGAAAACATAACCCCTTGATATGTAATATTGAATAATGGGGTTACCAATTAGAAACAATTATGAATAAATCACTAATAGTAACCTAATAAAAAAATAAAACTATATACTTCAGTCTGGTTTGTTGGAATATGCCACTATATGATTATTTTTCATTACATGATCGACCAAGATACCATAATTGGAGAAGATATTCCGAGGAAAAATTGTTGACGAAATCAATCACACATACTAAATTTCTCATAAAAATATTTCCTTTTATGAGTCCCAATAATAATATATAAGTTATTCTCCTAGACCAAAGATCTATCAGAATACAAAAATATATAAATAATAAATACCACAATAAAATCTCTGAGAAATTTCTTTATTAGTATACTCTTTAGATCCATGAAAATAGTCGGTGTAGTAGCCCATCCAAAAGGTATTATAGAAAACTGAAAATTTCTATATAGTGTTCAAAAATATGTCTTCATTTTATATTCCTTATTTACACTCAATTTATGGTAAAAAATGATGGTCAAAATAAGAAAATTATTTGGGTCCATGAAGTTGATCATATAAGTAATAAATACGTGGAGGAAGATATATTTTTACTTAAATATCATTTATTTCCCTATAATCAATGCACAAAATCTTGGATCAATTGTTCTTTATAATGAAGAGAATATGGTCTCCCCAAAAGGAAACATTATGGAAAACATATCTCATACAACACAAACACTAAAGTTTGTTTTTTAACTCCACTAATTCAATAGATTAAATTTGGTAAGGATTATTTGTTATTTGTCATATTACATTGATTAAATCAATAGAAAACTCATCATAATGATTTGGTTGAAGATTGGGTAAATTCTCAAGAAATAAATCAATGTATTCTTAAACAATATGTATATCATGAATTTCATTATAACCATATCAATCAAAAAAATTGGATTTATCTTCTTCCCCAAAAATATTATTTAAGGTAGTTATAGGTGGTGGACCTATAGATGAATCAGATGATGATAACTCTTCTCTAGATATAATGAATTATACATCTTCATCATGAATTGTAATTTCATTATTCTTATAATAAAATTTTATTTAAAATTTTGAAATCCATTTAATACCAACATTATATCAAACTCAACCATATGTATTATAATATGTTCAAAAATATAATTCACTATTAAATTTCATAATGGGAATAAATGACACATTCTTTTTGCAGTAAGGCTTCCAATATGGGTTCTGGCTAAAAACATCCTCCTAATGTTTTTTATGAAAGTCAACTTTTTTATAGAAAACATTGAAAATTTAAATGAGTGATTGGATCAAGAATCTAATAATGTGTTAGCTAAATTTTATGGTAGGATTAAATTACATAATAACACATCATAGGATTTGTATACTATAGTTGTATTGATCGCGTGATCATGGACTTCTCCCCTATGACTATTGTTTGGTTGATTCCTATAACCATTGGATAATTGTTTTTGTCATTACACATCTCTCTATAGTAGAATCACTATTTAATAAGGTTTAATATCTTCCCTATTTACATTATTTAGTCTAAATACCGTTATGTACATAGTTATAACAAACACCCAATCCCACCAAGAATATCCTAGGATGATTATTTCAAAAATTTCCAGAATATAGAAATTTCATCATCTTATTATATTTTATTAATGAATTCCCTTTTTCATAGTTATCATTCTATGTATTATTATAATAACTTCCCTTAAACATGTTTGATCTGGATAATTTTATATCTATATTAATGGAATATAAAACTACTTCATCATATGATGAAAAATTTTGACTGACTATCACATTTTAGTGACTTGGCTTAATCCCTTCAATAAACTTGTTAAAATTTTACACCATGATGTGTGTGGTATCTATAGTATTCATGAATAACCCTATAAATCCATCATTATTCTTAGAAACACATTCTTCATACTTTTTCTTTTTGCGGAGGAATGTCCCTTTGTTTCAATTTTCCCACCTAGTCAATAATTTGAAAATAATTTCTCCTTAATTATTATATTCATTATGTTCAGTTTAATATTACACCTTATTATTCTTGATCAAGGAAAAATAATGATTAGCATCACCTTTGGGAAAATAAACTAAAGTGTAAAATTTTCATTTTCATTACATCCAAATGATACGAATATCTTCTCTTGATACTCACTCCATTATTCAACTTCAATTAGATTGGTATCCCTACAAAAATTATTGGGAATTCCCTCACATGAAGAGATCCAACATAGGAGATTCTTGTTATTGATGAATAGGTTTCTCCATCCATGAATGGTTATTTTTCATTACCCGGTTAGGATTTCCTATTTTAAAAATTTTCTTCTGAGCTCCATTACCAATTTAAATAACATTATCTAAATGTAAATATCTACATTATCCATAATTTTTGATATATATCTTATATCTAGGAACTATTTATCAATAATATAATATACTGGATTACATCATAAATTTAAGAGTTTTTAATAAAAACTTATAATAAAAAATATGGTGTACCAAATAATATAAACTAAAAAATAATGTAATGTTGATCATATAATCAAAAAACATGTTAATATTTGAATCATAAACATTGTTTCATTGTGGGTATATTTATTTATGAGTCCTTCATAATGGTTTTTAATTAAAATATAAATTATTATAAACTTATTCCTAAAGAGTTTAAAACTATCCATGTAGTAATGACTATTTTCTTGTACAAGGAAATGAGAATGTCAATCCCAATATAAACATTTCATAGTTATTACCCATAGATACATTTTTACATGAACCATGTCAAGTTGTAGTATCTATAAAGAGATGTGTTTTCAAGGAAAACCTAAAATTATATTCCATTCTAAAATATTAGAATATTTTTTTATACTTATCCTCAATGTATAACAGCAGGTTATGTTCCCTAATCTATGGGTTCCTTAATCCCATTAAAATGTTTTCTACCAATCATTGATTTCTAACAACTATACTAACACCAAGTCTAATAACATTAATATAGTGCCAACATTGTTACATTATCATAGATTGATGGGGTCAAATCCATATGAATCAATCATATTTTTGGGAACCAAATATATACAAAATACCAATTATTTATCATGAAATAAATTTTAAATATTAATAATGGAAATAATTTTTTATCCTACAACTCATTTGGTGAATTCGTATTTATACCCTGGGAAAGGATCCAAAATTTGGGTGAGATGAAATTCTTAGTATAGGTTACATTTAGAAGAATATATCATGAATTAATAATAAATAAACAACATGAAATGGTAAATAACTAATCCCACATCCCATTTAATAAGTAACATGACTTTCATAACTAGATAATTCATAATCAATATGGAAATGTAACTTATATAAAACACTTCTATTTATTCAATAGAATAACAATAAAATTTATATATATGTAATAACATTGTAGAAATATCAGGGATACAAATAATTACTAAATTATAAATGATGGAAATTCTTCATTATTGGACGTCACGATCTTAGTAATCACAATACCTATAAGTTAAATACTTACCACAAGATTTTGTAAAAATATGAGTAAACCCATTATGATTTGGTTAACTATTTTGTCTCATTGGACATGTTAATCCATCAAGGTGCTATCTGTGACCAGGCCCCACCCTTACCATCATTTTCAAGGCATTCCTCAAAAATTAAATAATTTATTTAATTCATTAAAAATATACCATATCAAAAAATATTTGTATGGATTAATGGTTATGTATTATCCAAAATTTCCTCTGTTAATAATATAAATTTTAAGGTAATCACCATTTATAAATTATTTAATGGTTTTAGAAATACTCAAATCTCTGATACAAGAACATGGTTATTTAAGAGAAATGTTATGATTGATCACAATGATCCAATGAATGATATTTTTTCAATTTAAAGTAAAGAATCAACAAAGTATATGAGATGGAACAATAAATTTTTTAGATATTTTGAGACATTTAAATTGTAACCTGATGAAGAATTAACTTGACACAACAAAATAATCATTATAGATAAATATTAATTACTATTAAATGCATTAATATGGGTAGTATATACACCATATAGAGATGAATAAGTTGAAAATAACCAATATGCGTCAATGACTTGGAAAGTGATATGAAATTCCTTACAACAAGGTTACACTCAATTCAAGTCTTATTGGTTGAAATAACTTGGCGTGAAAATTAATATTCCATTATTTATTAAGGATTCATGATATTTCATGTAAAAAATAAAGGACGTACACTATATATTATACATTAGGTATATAATTAAAAAATTCCTCAATGAAAAAAAATTTATATGAACTCCCTTAGTGCATGATTTCAATTAGTTAAACATCCTCTAACCTTATATTTTATGGTTTTAATTGAGTTATTAATTTACTTCAAACAAATATTTATAATGATTTAACCTTGACACATTCGATAATCATTATTTTTAAGTCAATAATATGTTCTCTTACATATGTGTTCTTTGTCAGTTTATTATTTTATTGAACTAGCACATCAATCATATATAAAAAAAATTAAAACAATGTCGAAACTTGTTGTCAGTATCCACATTAACTATAATATAAAACTTTTAAAATATAACATGATTATTTTTTGAGTAAAAAATTCAGAACATTCAACTTGAATTCTTCATTTTCTCTACCAATATATAAATCCTATAAAAACTATTTCAAATCATGTGATGAGAAACAAATCCTTGTATGTTATATAAATGAAATCAAATATTTTGTTTAGTGAGATAATAAAAACCCATGAAAAAAAATATTTAACAAAAATAGTTTTTTCCCAGAATAAGATATATCATTCCAATTAAATTATATTTATATTAATGATTGAAAACAAAACATTCTATTGAAAATTAATTACAAGTCATAAACAACTCATGTTTTTCCTTGGTAGATCATCTCATAGAACCCTTATTGAACAATTATAAATTAGATGAACCACAATCCATCTTCTAAAATAATTCTGTAAATAACATAGTCATTACCCAATGTATTGGAAAACTATATAGGTCCACAAATCATATAAGATATAATGGGAACAAGAGACACTATATGGGTGCACCCATATTATATAATGAACAAGAACTAATAGGTTAATAAAACATTGTATTAATTCAATTTTCATCACAAAACATATGAAAAACTATATTACACCATTACACAAATCCCTTTCAGATATTAAAATAAAATTTTCTTTTAAATTTAATTATCAATAAAAAATTTCCAAACAAAATGAAAGTGTATTTTAATTTAAGAAGAAAATAATTTCCAATTTATTCTAGAAATGAAATCACTGCCATAAAATATGTAGAATTCTTACTCATTATTTATATTAAAAACTTAACATTCCATTTGTCATTTCATAAAACGTTTCATTTAAAAAATGTAAAAAAGATTCCATTTGAAAATAATTGAAATAAAGTACGATAATATTTATAAATATTATGATTCCATATAATAAATTTTCAAAAAATCATTTTAAAAACATCAAAATGTAAGAGTATGAGAATTTAAGGGAAAAAAATAATTGACTATTTATTCAGAACAACAATTCATTATCACATTTGAGATATAAAAATTATATGACCCATTAAATAATAACAATGAAAAACATTAAATTAAATTATAATATATTCATTCCTAATATTAAATATCATGGAGAATATATTTACACCACATAATAGAATATAGTGTGTAAAATCAAAATATGCCTCAATAAATAGAAAATGAAATGAAGTCACTTTCATTGTGAATAACTTGTCAGGTGTGTCATTTTATTATAGAATAATTAACACATGTTAATTGTTAACATTCTGTAGTAAATTTATCTATTTAATTATTAGTTTTATCTCACTTATTAAAATGTAATATAAAATTACTCAATATATTTTTTTTACATTTGATGTTATGACTATATCGGCTTATTCTAAAAAATTGGCTTTAGTTGGTTGACTATGGTCAAAGAGGTCATTATTTAACAATAAAAACTATAATAATCATGGTATTATAATGATATTTATACATCAATTATACTTTTAATCCCATTAATAAAATATTTTTATTAAAAATGATCCAATAATATGATCATGGAAATGGTAGGTCATATATTTGCAAGATTGACATTTTCATTCATCAATGATCTTTATGGAAAGAAGTTATATAAGATTTTATCATTCAAGAATTTAATTAATATCATAAGCAATATATTATTTTATTATATTTATTTTTATATATTATTCTTTTTGTGTACTGAATAAAATAGATTCACATTGCTTTGTGAAGGCGATATCCCACACATACACAAACGATGTTATCACTTTTTTTGAGTGAAAATGTAATAAAGAAAATGATATATATTATATTTAGAAAATTATAAATATGGAATTAATATTATATAATCATCATTTATATAACATATACTTATTATTTTTATAATTATCACCTTCTATGTTACATTTTAGTGAAAAATGAATCATATTGCTTTGCAAAACTGTAGTCCTCCGTACACACAGATGATGTTTGGTGTATCCCATATGAAATGGAATGTAAGAAAAATTATATATGATATTATAAATTCATAAGAATAATTAATTTATAAATATAAAATATATACATTAAATGTATCTTCAAATCCATCTGATAGAGGTTGTAAATGGAAAATGAAAGACATCTCCTCGTAAGGCAGTACTTCACCGTACACACGAATAATGATTTCGTAACCCATTGGATAGAAGTAAAGAAGGATAAAGGTAATGAATTTATTATAACAAAACTATAATATATTTATGATTATGAGGATATTATATGAGATTAATATAATATTAATTTTAACATTTGTAGAAATAAATAAAATTAAAACACCTCTTAAAGAATATTACCTTTTTCAGGTATGGTATCCTCCTTATATTTTTACCAAATCCATCTTAGTATTGATTTATGAAGAAAATAAATATTTTTGGATTAGATTATTTGATTTTGGTATATATTTTCGGATAGAAATGTTTTTGAATGTGGGAAGAAGATATGAGATCAGGTTGACTTATAAATGTGTGTTGAGTGGTAAACATGGAATGTTTTGAAATGATTCATTTATACCAAGGTTTTATTAATAAAAATATAATTAAAATTCTTTAATTATAAAAAATATAATATGAATAGACTAAATATATCCAAAAATGGTTTTTGGGAAAGTGTATTGGTCATTTTAACACATATCTTTTTAGATTACCCGCCCCCCCATAAAACAATTTTCTCTATTACCACTCTAAATAATTATTACTATTTTCACTATTCATCTATTGAAAAAGAATTGTTACCCTATTATAAATTATAAATTGTTATGAATCAAACTACGGAATATATTATTTCAAATTCAATTAATATAATTTAAAAAAATGTAAATTAATATTTACCCCAAAGATGTGGCAAGAAACCAAGTCATAAAAAAGAGTATTTGTTTTATGAAAAAATGATTCTATATTTACCGTACGATTAATAATAATAATCACATGAACCTCAATTATTAATTTTTAAAATATAATATTTAAATTTCATTTAGAACATTTTATTTTAGGGATTAATTAATTCAATTATAATGTTGAATCATTATTCATTTTAAAACTATATTAAGAAAAAAATTAAATAAAAATTTGTTTTACTAAAAACATGTTATAAAGTTGATTAAAATATAATTATATTTATTAAATATAAAAAAATGAATATATTACATGAAAAAATTAAAATGATATTTTTTAGGATAAATGTCATAATTTATTCTAATAAAAACACCTTTCTAAAAAAAATTCTATTTCTTACTATTTTTTAAAAAAACACAATTTCTTGTAATACAGTTGAAGTTTACTCTAGGAAAATTTTCATATTTTAATATAAAAATATTATATTTATATTTTAAAACTAAAATTATAAAATTATTAAACTAAACATTAAAATAAAAAACTAATATGAAATTTGTTATTTAAAACTATTTACTTTTTAAATAAAAAATATATAATATTTTTTATAATTAATGTAACTATTCTATTTTTATTAGTTAATATAAATATTATCTATTTATTCATTTAATGGGTTTTTACATTCATCCCCAATTTTTATCATTTTTCCTCATAATTTTACTCTCTTATTAAACAAGTACAGATATGATTCCCTCATAGCATTTTCAAATCCCCATCTAGCTAATTCAACCATATAATATTCCTTAAAATATTACCTGGCGTATCTCCATATTAATAAACAATTTCTATATATGGTAAATAATTATATGTGGGGATTCTTTATAAGAAATTTAATATTCCAACTAAACTACTTCTGGTCTCATAACATGAGATTAATTTGGAAAATAATTCGATAAAATGATACTTGAAATGTGTTTTGTTACTGGGATAATAACATAGGTAAGGCAATGTAGTAGGAAATAGTTATATAATTCTACTAGAAATTGTTTTGTGCAATTAACCATGGAAGAAACATACCCTTATTAACAATGTGCATCACACCTTTATATGGATGAGCTTTGAAAAAGAATTTATTACCAACCTTGAATGAAATATCTCTTCTATGATTATCAACATAAATTTTCTATCTACTCTAATATATCCTCATATATTGTTAACTCAACTGAACCTTCCCCACTATATCCTCTTCCAACTATGGTCCCATCAAAATCATTTACACTACATCATCACAAAAATATGGTTCCCTACACTAGATTGTATATAATACAAAAAATGATGGAATTTGTTTACTATAATAGAGAAATATTGTTATAAAAATCATCCAAATAACTATGTTGATCCCAACATCCAAAGTAATATAATAAAAAATAGTTAATAATTTATTCCATTGTCCAAATTGTTAACTTACACTATCAAACAGATTGAGGATTAATATCTCTAATGAATTTTAATTTATAAACCATCAATATAAAATATATTTTAAAAAAATAGATTTGTACATGGGATCACAGACTGATTCAATGGAGAGAGACACTCTATGTAACATGATAATCTACTTCAAATAGACTTAATAATGCTGATTTAAGGACTTCGTATATCTAATGAGAATGAAATGTGTAGATTTAGAAAATCAATAAACAATAATTTAAATCACATCATAACTTATTGATGTTCTAGGAAATCATTACATGAAATCCATGGATATATTTTGCCATTTCAACATCATCACTAGAAAATATTGATCTATCACCTTCAAAATTGTTGTTATCCTTTAACTTCGTAAAAATTAAAACACTTCATTATAAATTTAGAAATATACATTTTCATTCCATATCACTAGCAATACTCTTGAATGTCTCTTTATATATTAGTTCTTCTTGGATAAATGGAAAATAGATTACTAGAAGCATCACTCAATAATTAATTCCACAACGGGGAATCACAAGGAACACATTATCATATTATATATTGTAAAATAGAATCTTCATAAATATTAAAATTCTGTAACTTACCTTTCTTAATGGATTTATCCTTTTCATTCAGTGACTAATCCAAAATCTAATATTTCATAAATAGTTTTTCAAAATTCAACTTTATTGAAACCTGAAACAATATAGAAGATGTCACTAAATCAACAAAATCATCGATAAAATTCATCAAATAATTAACTAAAGGGTCACCTTCTAAATATTTAATCATAAATGTATTATTATTTTAATTAACTCAAGGAATTAGATAGTTTATTTTTCATTATATGATAGTAATGAATAGTGAAATAAAGATTCTTTTCAATTCCATCTATATTTTCTCTTTCATGCTCAATTGTTTCTGAGTAAATATATATATTAATAATTTATTATCAGAATATATTTAATAGATTATGCTAAAAATCTAATTCCAATATATTATTAATGAAAACAATATATTCATCTACTTCCAAATCATATATAAGTTAGTTTCACTCAGGCAGATTCAAATAATGTAAAGCATAACCAGTTACATGATAAATAATCATTAGGAAAAACAATTTTCTATCGATAAACCATCACTATAGAAGAAAAATTATTCATTTATAGAATACATAGATTAAACTAGATCATTCCACAATAATATTTTCAGTCTCTAAATACAATCTTCAAAATATTTCTTCATGCTGATTTTTACTTCTTTTTGAGTTATCATAATTTGTGAGCCAGATAACAGGGAAACTATTTTTAACAACGCGTTATTAGTAACCCACTAATATAAGACAAATATGTGTCTATATGATATTTTTGGTTCATATCCATTCTTCAAAAACATTTTATTTAGAGGGGACTATAGTTACGTCATATTTTTAAATATATATGTCGATAGAGAGAAATTGTTTTTAATTAAAATTCACACTTATTAAATTTCCCAAAAATATCATTTTAATTAATGTTTTTCAAAATAATCCTTGTGTTTCATTCATTTTACTATTAAGATATATAATATAAAAAAATGTATTCAATAAAAGCAACTAAATGTGTTTCTATGTACACATTCATAAATCTATTAATATGGTCCATAAATTCAAAATGTGTATTAGAAAACCCATACAACCTAACCACAAACTAACAGTTCCTATATAATGTTTTAAATATAGGATTCAAGATTTATGCCACCTTGTCACATATATGACAAGTTTTAAATAATGACTCTATCTATTACATCTAAAATCACTCATTGAATACCAAACAACCCATAGAATGAAAAAACATATAGGGTTGGACATAAGGGTTGATTTGGTGGAGTTTAATGTTTCTCCCTTTTTGGAGATTCAATCATGTCAGGTGTAATGTCATTTCAACATGATCATAGAGACTAGCTCTATCAATTACATCATTGATATAATGAAAAAACTTACAGGGTTGGGCTTATGTAAATTAATACCTTTTGTGACGATGTGTCATTGTAGGCTACATTTAGATTACATTTTGGATGTTCACTAATATAACATAACAATAATATAAATAAATTTACCACATGATATTTGATTAACATTTTATATAAAAAATAAATAACACTCCATTAATTCAACTGAATAGTACAATTGGAGATTAACTACAAAATCAATAAGTTAAATTATGTTATGTACATGTTTTAAATAATGACTATACATGTGAATAATTTTTTAATATATCATAAATTATATTCCTCTCTATAACTATAGGAATATAAATATAATACTATATGTATCCCATTTTCATATTTTTAGGTAAAACATAATATATTTCATTTGTATCAAAAAAATAGATCATAATATTAATAATAAAGGAGTCATCATAAAAGTAATATCTAAGAATGATAAAAAATTTATAAAATCGTACTGAAAGGGGTAAAAGAATTACATGAATCCAGACATAAATACTTAAAATAACATTGTAATCTCAAATGAAATTTAAGTATTACACACACATAAGCAAGAAAAATATATTCATATTTCATGGATATTTTCTAAAACTGTTATCACATAATATAAAAACATCCCCCCTAACACAATATACTCGTATAAGATCCCATTATCATTAAATTAAGATATATAATATTTACCTAACACGTTTGAGGGATATATATTTCATATACAACCAAACATATAATTATAAACCACATATTTTTATTCTATATAAAAATAAAATTACACATTCATCCATGTTTTCATAATCAATCCATTATAATATATAAGGATTATTAATTTCTTTTAAAATAAATAAATAAAAATAAAGATAAACATACATTATTATTCAGTTAAAACAAATTCTTATTGAGACACCTTACTGTTAAAAAATATGTGTGTGATGACTCAAGAGGTATCACTTGGATTGTGCTGAGGGGACTCCACAATTCCTAATATTCCCATCACTATATAGAAGAGGCTACAAACTAGTAGTACGATCCTAATAGAAAATTTGTGTAGAAAATTACCATGCTGATAGGTACCCAATCATAGTATATAGTAACAAAATAAATAATGATAGTAATATATTGAAATAAATTTTGTGGTAATAATAGAAAAAACCAATGCATTCTATAATAATATCGAATACAATACCCCAAAAATGAAGATAACAAATCCCCACATATGGTGTATCTATATGTTTTAATAAATGGGCAAATAATAATAAAAGGATAATCTAAATATGAATCCATGTATTATCTCAACATCACCTAAATGAACCAAAAACTCTAATACCCTTATAGTATATAAGGTCGACTACCCATATAAATCCCCTAACAATAATTTTTCGAGATATACCCATATTCGATTTATAATTTTGAGTATAAACACACTAAGACACCACAAATGCAGCCTTATCATAAATGAAGTAGTTCACATAAAAATTTAAATGTTAATGTAAGATAAATAAGTCGTATACATACAATCCGCTATGAAATAGTGTGTCATCTCAGTCACCATGAACCCTGTATCTACATCCTTCATATAATTGAAATAAAGAATATATTTAATAAAAACTGCCACATATACAAATGAACCATTCATTACTCAATGTCCATGACTTTATCATGGACCCCAAACCATTCATTCACACTCATGGGGGTCTATCAGGTCACCCCAACCAAATAGCATCATTAAGAAATGGTTATTAATCACATTGTAAGACCACTTATGACACAACAGAGGCTATCAGTTAATAACTCTAGCCAAACATCATTGGATCTACATATGCCACATAAACAGATATCTATCCTGAAAGCTTTTTTGGAGGTTAATCACTCACATTATCAATCGTTGAAATGAAAAATGAACACACAAGGGAGGGAAAATTACCTGAGTTTAACCCAACCCAATGCCTCACTCAAAATGGAAACCATAATCACAAACAATCCTCAACTAAACATCTACTTGATAGAAGACATTGTAAAAAATGTACTGAAACATCAAACATACTTTCATCCATGTGTTGAAGGTCATTCTAATCAAAAACCCTCATGTTCAACCAATTCCATCTCAAGAACATGACCAACACCTTTACCCAGAAAAACCTAGAATGAAAGGTAATACATCACCCAAATACTAATTAAACTTTCCCAAGTCATTCTAATGATTCTCGAGCCCCAAAAAACATTCCAGTTTGTTTCATTGAGAGTACATATCTAGTATCATTTCTCATATACGTACATAATCCCCCAGTTATATGGTACATTCTCAAGGGTATTCATTTCCGAAACCATGATGTCACTCTCCAATGTATTGATGTATTTAAACAAGCCTGAATGGCTCATTCGTAGCATATAATCACAAATAGATATCCCAATGTAAATTATAGATGTGTGACTTCCTTCAATAATTATTTTAGAATATTTATATCACACCTTCATTAAGGATCTTTCCTCATTGTTATAAAACTCACACACTCATACTAACATAAAAATAGAGGTCTTATGGGTCTACAAACACAATAAAATAAAGAAAAACGTGGAATAAATTATTTTTAATTTCAATAAAATAGTATGAAATTCTACCTCATCGAAAATATGAATAAATCGGTAATAAAAACCCCATGAATCTAGAATGAAAATCAAAATCATTATAAGTAGACTGAAATTCAACATATATGGTTTTTCAAAAAACCCACATAAAATATGAATTTGGGAAAAAGAATGATTTAATCATGCTAATTGGAGACCATTGAATCGTGAAACTCTTAACACAACCATCAAAAGTGGGAGAGGGTTTTGATACCGTCAAAATGGGGAATTTCATGGGGAATGGATTAGGGAGTGGACATGGGAGAAGATTGGAGGTGAAAAAATGGGTCCCTGGGGAATGTACTCACTTTTTATTCATTTAAACAAAATCACCTTGAACCCTATCTCTCTTCCATTGAACTAACACTGACTCATTGGTGGACCTATACTTAATGCGAACAAAATTTCATTTATCCAACATGTCAGTGAAACCACACTAGAAAAATATGGCCCCATATTCATTCAAAAAGATGTAGTTTTCTCTTATTTATTTGTACATCATTCATAATCCCCTTACAACACCTCAATCTAACAAAAACAATTTAGATAAACACAAACATGAAAAAAACAATCTATAATGCACATAATTAATCCATTTACATTGAAATCTCCACTGAAATGAATTTAACCCTTAGGAAGTACATATATGTAAGTTTCGTGTATAGCATGTCATCATGGCTCAAAAAACCTACCTCCTATCCCAATCATTCAATTCCTACTCTCATGCTCATTCATGTAGACTAAAATCTAAATAGAACACTATAATGTGGGTTTATACCCTTAACTATAGCCAATTCTATGTCTTATATTGAATATACATTCAGTTTCTTTCAATATAACCGCATTCCCCTAGCTTTGTATTTTCTACTATCAATCTGTATATAGGGTCCCACTCTCATCGCTAAAGTTTTATAAAATCATTCCTTATTTTCTCAATATTCAACACCATATATGATACCATGAATAATGTTTTTCTATAGTTCTACCTATAAAGAATATAATGAACATTCATTCATTTTGTGGTGTATTTCCCAAGGTCCCAAAACATTCTTCATTGGTCAACATCACATTATCGCATATATTTATCCCTGATAAGGAAAAATACTTGAGAACATATAATTCCTTAGTAAAATTTTCCATTTCATGTGTTTTTTAATTTACAACCTTACTATACACATGATTTATGTTTATCTAAATTTCTTTTACAACCTATAGTAATGAATTTACATTCCTAGTAGACCATAAAAAAGGAACCACATCATGAAGATGAGAATTTATATCTACATAAATAAAACATTTATTGAAAAAGTTTATCATTACATTATTCTGATAGATTATTGATAAGTTAACACCCTATGATATAAAAACACCACATTGAATGACCACCCCATGATATCATCCGTAAAAACCCACTACACCAAGATCATCGTTCACCTCTTCATACGCCACAAACCATTTACCTAAACAACACCCTAGATCCTAACATGATCCCCATCCTCTATGAATATCACTACTATAAACAACTCGATGATAATTTCCAACCCTTTCATAGATATGAAATCATTATTTTTTGTACCACACTAGTAAAACCACGATAACCAGGTTCAATATTTTTAACTATCTCATCTTATCATATTATTTACCATCATGTCTAATAAACTCAAGATAATGTGTTAATCCCTAGTATTAAATCACCAAATTCCCAATAATCCTTATTTAATATAGCTAGTTATCATTTATTTTCACTATCCACCAATATATACCAAATATCAATTCATTAAAACTCACATCCATAAAGACAGGCTAAAGAATAGAAACCATATGAAACTAATAACATGCACATATCAAAGAATCACAGTGTCAAAACATTATATACCACTATGGGACTAACCAACCGGACCCTCTCTTGAACCTACAATGTTTTAGACATTCCCCTTTGAAGAACCCAATGGTACTTGCAGCAACACTATGTGGGGGTGAATCTAGATTGACCTATTTTTCATGAAATCTATTTAAAATTATAATTTTATCCTCTATCAGATGATGAGATTTTTTGATATTGTAAGAAACATAAAATTTAAATGAAACCCAATGAACAATTTTATTAAAATTTTTGGCACTAATATAAAATCTTATCCAAGTTGGTTTGACCACCCCAATGAATTCTATACTATAATATTGTTATCAATTATACTGGTTTAGAAAAAATCTTTTTATGGAACTTATTATTTTATCCTCAACTGGATCACAGTAACACCCCCAAAAATAAAACATTTCGTAAGTGGTTGCTTAGGCACCCCAAACATTTGACAGGTTATACTCCCAAGTCTCTTAAGCCTCTCCATCAACTAGTTATTACCACCAAACAATATCTCCTTGGTCTTCATAATATATGATCCACTGAAATGATTAAATCATGATATTTCTAGTTGATCATGTTGGATCACACTAGTTATATAAAATTCATGAATCTTTGTACGTATGTTGGTGTTACTCAATAATTATGATCACTGGTAGATAGTAATCTTCCACGGTACAGAAGTAATTAGGAAAATAGTTTTCATTATGATAAATACTTGATGATGCTTATAACATAAAAACTCATATATAAATGCAAGTATATATAATTATCTAAATTAGATATCAAATCAATGCATGTTAATTAATAAAAATGTATTTCATTTGAATCACTCTTCTTCAAGAAATTATATCTCTCTCTACATATCCCTAAATGTAAAATGCATGAAAAAACATCATATAATTATGTCATCCTTTACTTATTCTTCTTCTTGTAACTATCCAAAAATAATTCATGAATATTATTTCATATGTGCAAAAAAATAATTTGGGAAATCCTAGATAACACACTAAACTCCTTTTTATATCTACATCTAAAAACTATAATACATTATTCCTTCACAAAATTATATCATGAGAATAGTATACTTTAAACAATCCTCTTATTTCTTGAGAATTGTATACATAAAAAATAAAAAATCATTTGAAAATTTTTATCATGTGAATCAACCACACAACATGTAACACATCCAGTTTGATAACTCATGTATAGCTTCTATAAGTCTCAATTTCATAATAAAAAAATATTTCTAACATGTAGATCATTTCATGTCTGATTATCATATAAATTCACATAAAATAATATAATATAACATAGTTATCCTTACATAATATTTTTTGGGTTAAAATTCTACATCATAATATATATATGAATTTTCACACTAGTTTATAGAAATATGAACCACATCATGTGATCACGGACATATATAAAGACACCGCATGAACGAATGGGAATTTCTTAAAAAATAGTGCTTTATATTTTCTATTTTTCTTGATGATATCTTAAAATTCAATTAGTTATGAATTATAATCCCAAATTGAAAATGAAGACGTATTGACATATTTATAGAGAAATACTCACCAACTCAGTGGTCCAAAAAATATAGAAAACCAAATGTTGACCCAAACTAAACCTTCATGTGATAACAATATTCACTATCATCTCAAATAATTTTTTTATTAAAACTATATTTCAACAATTAAAAAATCATTTAAACATTTATATGAGGTTTCAGGTAGTTTTGACTCTATGTGAATCCCCTAGAATTATAAAATAGGGTTTTGAATGATTCGACACAATATTTATTAGATGAAAATTATTGAATCTTATAAAAATACATCCTCTTATAAATGAAAGAGGAAGGGGACTATATAATTGATCAAAAAATGATAAGAAAACTAACTAGTTAGAGCACCTTAATACTGTATTTTCAATGATGGATGAATAGTACTTTCATTTCTAAGCCCCATATTGGTTAATAGAATATCTTTTGTACATTTATAATACAAATTAGACCATGGAAATAAATTTTCAAGTTATAGGTTCCACTCATGAAGCCCATTGGCACCTCCCCATCATTACCATAAACTTCCATTGTGATACCTCTCATAGTGGCACACCTTTACTATATCTTCGACCTAACTATGGGTGTGAAATGCAAATGGAAACCTTTTTCTTCCCATGATGGATTTATATGAAGTTGAATTACCAAGTCTATAGTTTGTTTGGTCCTTGTTAGATGTCAAGTATGTGTGAGAAAATATTTATAATCAAAGGAATAAAATATTAATATTCTAACATACCAATTCCAAGATACTCAGATATTTCTCAGAAAAATTAATAAAAAAAAATTATGGCATCATATTCTTTCAAATAATTGATGTAAAAATTATGAAAATTATCTAATGAAAAATGTTCTTTTGAACAGTTGATCAGTTATACAATCTTCACATTACAAATCACAGAATCTTCATCATCTCAACTTATTAAAAAAAATATTTTAATCAAACCACTTGGGTTCAATAATCTCTTCTTTTTCATTTTTTGTTAATACCTACTTCATTTTAAAGGTAAATGAAATCTCCATCCATTAATTAGAAATAGAACCAAAGATATAGTTATGGGATTGAATCCTTATCTTTATCATTCAAATTTTCACAAACATCTTAATATCTTATTATACTTATATTTTGAATTTCATTAGAGAATCATGGAATCACCACTAGCTTAAATATGAGATAAAATTAATCAACTATAATTATATTCTAGTTATTGTGCATGTATAAACCAAGAGTTTTCTAATTAAACATAAACGTTGTTAATAAATGTTCTTCATATGATACCCAAATAGAATCCTTTTAATAGGGGTTTCCAAAATATTTTCAACCAGCCTCTTACATTCTTCTCAAAAGACATACTAAAAACATTCATGTGCATGATTTTAATTCCCTTTATTCTTGATAATTTTTCTTATAACATAATATATTCTATATCCCCCATTTATAATGGATTCTTCATCATTATAATTGGATAATTTAATCAACATAACATAATGATGGAATGGTTCAAACTCTATATTTTGAACAACTAGATTTTTCCAATGTATAGATATCTAAATAATTTGGTTTTTATAATATATAAACTGTGATAAATATTTCTAAGTGTTGTTCTTTTGTTATTTCTCTCAAGAGATGCACTCAATATCCTATTTATCATGATGGGATTTCTTAATGAATAAACTCCAATTACCATTTTTGATTTTTTTAGAACGTAAAACATAATTCTAAAAGCCTTCAATGATATAAAACATTCTAGATATATTATATTAACATGTTATATAAAATTCATCTCTTCAAAAGAATATGTGGTTAAACTTCAATTATATATTTTCAAAAAAAAAGACAACATATATATGGGAATAATGTTTTTCAGTAATTATCCTTTTTTAGAGAAATAAGGATAGATTTCATTCTCAACCCAGGTATCATCATATATAAAAATAGATCCTCAACAATTGTATTCAATATAGATTTAGATTTCTTAAATTTATCTATATTTTTTATCTTCCAATTTATTCCTTATGATTAACCATTGTTTAGGAACATTCCTTGTCTTCTCTTTATGTGTATTATATTTTTTCCGGAAAATTAATTTGTATAATAATTAATAGGTTCTTTTCTGTTCTTCGAAATGAATTCATCGTTTCTATGAAACCATGTCAAATATTTATTAAAAAATATCAATACATATTACACCATTCATAAAGAAAATAATCATTCACCAAGTTACCCTTTTATGTAACATTTAATATTTTTTCCTTTGAGATGTATTTTATAAAATTAATTTGTTATCATTTCTAAATTAATTCTTTTTTATTCTATCTCCTTCTAGTGGTATTAATTTTTATAGAAAACTAAAAATGGTCCATAATGTGACTTTTCCTACCATAGTAGAAGCATATTTTCTTTTATGTGAAACTCTTTTCATCATTATTCAAAAACTACTTGGTAGTTATTTATTTAGAATATTTGTTCTTATTTCACATTCCATGCTTCACATGTAATTTTTTATTCTTACCTGTGTCACTTTTTATTACATCTTACATTCATATCAACACATGATTTTTTCATAATTGGTAAAAACAATCACCCATCATAACAATGAGCACTTATTTTTCTATAATTATAGAAATTTTAAAAGTAACTACATATTTTCATGATAGAATAATTCAATTTATACGAGTTCTTCTACTATTATGATTGTTTCTAATTTTCATTATCTCTTCTACCCCTAAATCTTAGGAATATATAATTTCATATAATGAAATATTATGCCAAAAATTTAATTCCTAACATAAAAACGTCATTGAAGCACCAACATTACCCAAAAAATATTGATTTTTTATTTTTTTATTTTATATGTGAATAATAATTTCTACACTTATTCATAACAATTTATGAATATAAAATGGATTCCTGAGAATATATTTTCATTCGTGATTTTCCATATTATAAATTTCAGTATTACCTATTCACCAAAATAGTATTAGTGATCAATGATTCATCTTAATAAGGTTTCCCTTATTAAATGATAGTTCATTATATTTTTCGACTGATAATCTAATTATATTCTTACTACTTTATTGATTCTATTAAAAAATATTCTTATTAGACAAACATTGGAAATAATTATTTTCAAAACAAAATTGGATGTATGTACTTTTTTCTATTTCATATTTCACTTTTTCACTTATATCTCAAGAAATTTAAATTTTAGGGATATATCCTCATCAATAAATGACTTCATTTTTTCTAACAAGGTAATTATCATAGAATAAATCTAATATTTATTCACCAGATCTTCTATTTGAAACAATTTTTCTAGCACTTGATTCTTTCTAATTTATCATTCTGCTGATAATATTCGGAATTGACAGATTTATTATGTAACTTTTCAATATTATTTATTGCTTCTATAAATACTATATAAAACAATCCTTCTCACAATAATTACTTTATAATACTTAAAAATATTGAAAATTGATTTTTTTGTAAAGATAGATTTCTTCATCATTTTTATTCAAAAATTTTGTGAGTGTGTTGGAAATGCTATCTTTTTTTAGAAATGAACCATCCATAGCATTATCCCATTCCAATAGCTATAATTTTTCATCATGATCATTCTTGGATCCAATTATTATACATATATCCCCTTCATTAAGAACACTCTTTAGAAGATCTTTGATTACAGAATAGAACATATCTTCATCACAATGTGAACTTGATTCATCAGAATATTATTCAACATATTTCACAATGAATTTATCCCAATGAGATACATTATATTGTAGATGAACTTCATTTATCTCATAGTTATTACTCATTGTATTTTAAAATATTTCCTTATTTTTTTATTAGTATTAACTGAAAGTTCATCATTTATTACATTTTATGTAGATATAGTATTTTCTATTTTAAGATCCTCTAAATTTTAATAAAACAAAAATTTCAACTTCATATAATTATGATGTAAATAACATGAAAATTAATGTATTTACAACAAGTGGTGTGCCACACATTAATTTTAATTGTAGTGTCCAATGGATCATGAATACAAATTGTAAGGGAAGGTGAATTAGGTGTGACATATTCTAGTGAATTATTTCCCACCTTTTAATTCAATCCTCTATAAAATATTATGGTGAGAGGATCTAGTGATAAAATCAAAATTAAAATAAAAAACAACAATATATTTTTTCAATGCTCCATACTAAGATCAACTTCTTCTCATGTATGTTAGATTACCCAAACCATCTAGCTCTTCTACCTCAGTTGGTTAGAAAATCTAATTATTTGACTAGTTATACACCAAATATCTCAATCCTATTTAGTAATGGCATAGCCCCCATAGTCAAAAGATCATTCATCATATTCAAGAGATATTATCCTCTGAAAAGATGATGTCTTGATCTCACTCTAGGATCGTAGATAGATGACACTATATTATGTACCATTCATGAATTTTTTCATAGACACTATTTTTTTCCAATAATATGAAAACATATAGATAGTAAGCTATCACACTACAAAAAACCACAAGAAAATATTATTTCATCTACTGAAAACCCATCATCACATATCTATGAATAACTAAAATATAGATGTCTTCTAAAATAATACTATTTATTATGCCTCAAAACACTGGAAAATATTAATGTAATATATATTACAAGTCCATCTGTATAATTTTTTGATGAATATAACTTGCCACCTCTTCACTATTTTATAATTAACACACTCACATAAGCCTAATTTTATAAAAAAAATATTCTTCTTCATTTATGTAGCCCTGAATTGTTCATGTATATTATTTCATGCTTGCTCGAAAATAAATTGTGAAATCCTGGAAAACTCACTCATCTAATTTTTTATCTATATCTTAAATCTCAATAACTTTGTTTTCTCATGTATATCATCTAAAAAGTATACATAAAATTCACTTTTTCTTTTATGATAACTGTATAATTTAAAAATTAAGATTCCTTCACACAATTAAATAAAATGAGGGCACTATACATTATATAACACCTCCCTTTAAATAACTCAAATATATATTTTATTAAGCACAATTAATTCAAGGATACATATTTTATTCATAAAAATCCTTTAATGCATTGTTCCCATGAAATTTTCTGTAATAGAATATGTGATTACTTTTTGATTATCTTATAACAATATATGCTAGTTCACTATCTTCATTACACTACATAATGTGAATGTATACACTGGTTTTCAGAAATCCAAACCAAATCAGGAAATAATGGAATCCTAGAAAGACACTTCACGAATTCATTGATCATTATTTTCAAATACAGATCAATTCAAGTGAAACCTTTATCTCTTGAAAATTACAAAAATCTCTCAGATATCCATTGACCACATAAGAAAAAAAATAATGGAGTCTAGTTGTATTTATAAAAAAATCCCTACTAAAATGGAGATATAAAAATATGGACAACCATAAAATTCTCCTACATACACCTTTATCCAATAATGAGAGTCACTGCTACCATAAAACTATTTTCAATTTACAGTTTATGCCAATAGTTTGAACTTCGTTTAAAAATAAAAATGATGTTCCATGTAGTTTTGATTGTATAGTAATCCTCAGAATAATTAAATAGTTCCTGAAAAATTTTAATCGTTCATTTTTTTTGTTTCATGAAGAATATTATGAATATAATCTCCTCTAAATATTTTTAGAGAAAGATACTTATGGTGCATATTTAATAGTGCTGATAAAATAGATCAGACAAAATAGCTTCTTTTGATAAATTTAATGATGGTCTAACAATGACATCAATGCCATGTCCCATATTTTTTTATCGAAAGTATTATAACTCTTTTATTATTGAAATAATTCCATGGAAATACTACTATGAGTATTGGGGTTCTATCTTAATTCCCATTTTCACAACCCTATACCGGTCATACCCAACCACCATGTCACCCAACACATTTTCTATCATATTCCATTTCTTTCACTTTACAATGGGTGATATTTTCACATTCACAGCCTCTATTTCCCATGATGTCTTACTCTGGGGTTAAATTACCACTGAAGTATTCATTGTCTTCCTTCTTTTCTGTTTAGAATGTGTAGGACAAAAAGTTTATTCAAAGTGGAAAAAACTAACATTTAAACACACCAATGTCAAGATACACAAAGATTTATTATAAAAAATAATGATTATTTCGCATGAAATCAACTACTTCAAATAAATAATGTAAAAATTCTAGAAATTAACCAATGATACATTTATTTTAAGGTACTGAATAGTTTCAAAATCATAATATTAGAACTCTTTAAATTATAGTCTTCTAAACAGATAATAAATAATTTTAACTCCAAAAACCAAATTAAGTTCTTCTCCCTATACCCATGAGTAACTAATAATGATATTATTAATAGAGGTATAACATTAAATTTTGGAATTAAAACCAAAACTACACAGTTTTACCTATCCATACTGCTCGACCATCAATTTTTTACCATAATTCTCTATGATCCTAGATCTTATTCCATAGAAACCAAACCGAGTTCCACCACTTTAATATATGTGATCACATTATGTAGAGAACCATATATTCATTACACCCCCACCTATGGTAGTCTAGCAAGGAACAACACATATGAGGATCTTTGAACAAAAATCAATGAGCTCAATGAAAATACCCACCAACATTGCATGCCATCACCAAATACTCACCTACTGTCCATTCTCCAATGAACCTTTGAAAACCCCAACGTTAATAAAATTAAGTAACATATAACATCAAATACATTTAGAAATTATTTTCCGGTCACACCATATCATTTCCCATCATAATAACATGACATCTCACATTGTCTCTATAGACCTAATGAAAAATCATCATCCACAACCCACTCTATGACCTTACATTGGTTTTTTTAAAGAAAAACCACATGTCAAATATCCCAAAATACAGAAACTATACCTATTAATATACTCATAAAGATCATATTAACTAGTTAGACATAGATATTGCATAAGGAAACAATACATGAATCAAATATCAAAAAAATCATTTCAATATTCTAAAACTTACCGTCGAGTTTCACCTATGGCCATAGACTACTAATAAAAATACTAATTACCAGTCTCATACTAGGTTAACATTAAAACCCATTTCTATTGAAAAAAATGGTATTCACTAATACATACATAATGATGTAACATTCATCTCACTCATCACTTAATTCATATAGAATAGCACACACACATGATTCCCAAGGACAATGAAGCATACTTGTCCATCTACTTAAACTAAAACCAATAGTAAATATGCATGAACGTTGACATACACTACTTTTGAGTGAAAAATCTAATATATAGATATAACTAAATGGTCTAGGGAAACACTACATGATGATTCAACATTCTCATGGGCCTCTACCCAATGTAACAACCTAAAATCCAAACTACTATCCGTTCAACTTATAACTCATGGAATAAATAACCACATACAAACCATAAACCAACTATACTCACTCTATAGTAATTAGGAAAAAATCACATCATCTCATCATTGATAAATAAATTCTGAATGATTTATCAGTAATATGTTATATAATTTCCCTACATTCAAATTTATTTAATGATTCAATGAAATTATATTTTTGTGAGTGAATTTAAAAACTATATGAAAATTAGGTTTTTACCATTTACCATGACATTATTAAATCTCTAATAACATTTATTATGTTAAAAATTTATATATATGTTTATATTTTCATATTCTAATAAAAAGTTTCTTGATTTTTTATACGGATCATGGAATATATATTCTATATTTGAATAGAAAAAAATTTTCATTAATGGAGGGATGGAGAGAATTTGGAATAATGAAACCCACCTCACTAATCCATCAATTACATATTTATTAATATATCGAATGGTATCAATGTTTCATTGGTAAGAACAAACTTTTTATAATTACATTAAAATCGAGTGACGCCTTATCTTTGGGGACTGTGGTATCAAATGTGGCTCAATATGTGGAAATTTTTGGACGTAGAATGAAACATCTACCCATTTAAACATTCTGAACCCTAACACTACAATAATCTATTTATGTGAGATATTATCTCATTGTGGTATGACAATTCGAAAGGTGTGGATGAATGGGGTGGTTATTTTTCAATGTATATCCATTTCGAATAAGGATTCATTTGCAAAAGGATCTCTTCTAATAATATGGTCATCACCCACCACAATTTAAATTACTTTAATTTTATGCATGAAATATCAGTGATTCATTAATAAATAATTTTTCTTCCATTATAACATATTTTGTCATTAAATCATCATGATAAAATATATTATTGTGATTGATATTAGTTTATACACATTGAAACCTTTTCATATATACAAAGTCTTCATGACATTAATTCCACATATGAGAGAGTAGTTAATTTTTTGGTTGATTTTATACATATACTGATTATTAGTAGTTTTTAATCCACTAATTCACTATACAACATAACAATATGGAAATTTAAATTATTTTTCATAATTTAACATCATTCAAATTATTGAAACATTGAATGCGAGACCATGATTTTATAAATAATGATAGATGTACTTTATTTTTATATATAATCAACTTTGTGTTGATTATTAAGGTTTATATATAATCCCAAAACAAATTAAATATTCAATTTTAAATTATATGTTATATTTTAATTTTTCCACTGATCATAGTTTCTCTTTATTCGATAATAGAAACATAGTTTTGTGATTAGATGCCTCAAAGTTTTGTTAGGGTTTTTTCATTATGTTTTATTACACAGATTTTCCGTATTAAAAATTATAAAACAATAATTAAATGAATTTATTCTTATGGGATAATAATATTTTATTAATTAAATGGTATGATTGATTATCCACAATTATTATTATGTTTGTTTCAATTTTTTTTCTTGTTTGATTCATTTTGTTTGTAATTCAGACAACCAACAATACATATTTAATGCATTTTTTCCAATGTTTCTTTTTTTATTTTTAACTTTTAGGGGATTTAAAATTCATCTACTCTAAAAGAATGATGACCTACGTAAGACACTAGGCTACCATTGGTAAAAAACAAAATTTATTTTCAGATCATGTCCCACATCACTCAACAAATTGGTGTCTTCGTTGGGGAAAAAGTGTTTTTACTCATCCCTTTTTGGATTTGATTAAACAACCATTTTCAATGAAATATTTTTAATTAATGTAATTTATTATCATGATCCTTCAATATATAATTAAATATGAATTT
This sequence comes from Viscum album, assembly GCA_963277665.1. Lineage (NCBI taxonomy): Eukaryota > Viridiplantae > Streptophyta > Magnoliopsida > Santalales > Viscaceae > Viscum > Viscum album. The sequence goes on from OY728130.1 coordinate 1,879,857,821, forward strand.
TATCTAAAAAAATTATATTTTTCTACATGTCTAGTTTTAGGGTAAATGTGTTTAATTGTTTCATAATATTCCTCAATGACGATTTAGGGTAACAATATCTTGAATCATTATCAAATAAAATAAAATAATTTTAAAAATATACTTCATTATTAAATAACCAGAAGGAAAAGAATAAAAATGTATACCTATCATTGTTGATGACTTTAGGGAGGTGTAAACTATATTGAATCACATTTCAATACCACAAATATCAAACATCTTTCAAATGGTCCCCTAAAAGAGCACATGATATTGATATAATAAAGGGACTAGGTGAAATGTTGGATTTGCATGTATTTGATATTACATTTTTATCAAATCCAAATCACAGCTCGTATTTTTATTTTATAAAATTCATATACTATTATTTTTAAGATAAGTTATAATGATGGTTTGGAGAGATCACCCGTGATGAGAGGATAGTGTTGGAATCATTTATGAAGAAGTTATATGGGTTTTAGAAGCTGATATATAAACTAATAACAATAATGGGGCAAGTATATTTTATTTCTTATGGATTTCATCGTTGTCTGATGTAATTGTTAAAGTATATTCCTTATTTTTTTATATGGATTAAACATTTATGAAACAAATCCTATATAATTTCAAGGAGGCCATTGAAAATGTTCTGATTAAATATGATGGATAAGGGATCAAGATAATTTTTGTGATAAAAGTTTCTTCATATACAATTAAATGATCATGTACTAGGTGAGGAAACCATAAATATTGACATTGAGTATCCATATTTTATTCCCCTCACCATATTCTTACTTATATCAATTTACTATTTTTGGGGTGGAATCATTTTTATCATTTAATGGGGGGATAAACTATTAGTTCCTACTTATAAATATTAGGATAAATAATTTTTTATTTTTACATCCAAAAAAATTTAATCCTTCATTGGATTAGTGGTATAAAAATGTAATTATTGAGTTAAATACTGTAAAAATCACACCTATTAGAGGATAACAAAAAAATTTAATTACTTATTCACATTTATATATTTGATTTAATATAAATGACACATTTCTTGTATTTTATATGTTTTAGAACATAGTAGTTATTATTTGAACTCAGAGAAACAAAATAAAAAAATTGCATCTCTCCATAATTGATTCCTTTCCTACAGTTTTCTCTCATTATTTAAATCATTTGTGTGATTAAATGTCAGTGTGTGATATGGAATTTTTTGTGGTTTCATTTAAAATTTTTCAATTTAATTATTCTGTATATTACTATATAAAAAATCTAATGAATATAAAAAAATGTAATTTTCTCTTAACATCCATGTATCATATTATGAATTTGTGTTTGAATTTTCCTAACTCATGGGAATCATGTTAGATGTTATTAATTTTTCATCATTAGAAATCTAGTTGAGTGAATATAGAAATTATTAAATTATATGATAAATAATTAATTTAAGAGTCCTTTTAATTTTTGAAAAAAATAATTGAAGGATTTATTTGGAAAATTTATTTCATTTAATATCTCCCCAAAAATCATGAATAATAAATAATGTTGAGACTCTATTACAAAAATGATGTTATAAACTGTTTATATAATCATTTTGATGTTATGAAATTCTATTTCCATACAAAAATTTATTTTTAGATTAGGTTCATTACTATTATTGATTTTCCAATGTGTTTGTAACTGATATCAAACTATTTTACACCATAAAATAATGAAAAATCAAAAACAAAATAAAAAAATAGAAACGAGTTGAGTAAATACATCTAATGAATATGGCGGTATCGAGGTCGATAGTTTAAGTGAATTAATTTTTGAAATGGTTAAATTTGTGGCCCATGGAATTTTATTAAAATGAATGCTGGATAAGAATGGATGAATAGAATTAAATAAGAAGAAAAATATTTCTTGTCCTAAATATTTTGGATAATGGGTAATGAGAAAATAATGATATGATTGACACACATCCACTTAGGGAATTTTTAATATAACTAACCCATTACATGATACCAGAGAATTATTTTCATAGATACCATTAGATTTTATTTCTATATAATTTTTGAGACATTTAATTGGTTATATTTGAGATTGATTTATTTTTTAAAGTAATTTATTGCGCATATTTCCATCATGGATGGATAACAACAAACATGCACCAATTTACTTGGTTACATGACATGGGCCTAAGCTTGGGAATGCAATGTGCCTCAAAAAATAATTTCCCAATGTGCTATGAAATATTTTTACATTTGAAATTACATTTGAAATCATTCATTTTAGAAATCCATTTTTATACAATTTCAAACCCATTAAAATAAAAATACATTTTTCATTTAAAGTCAATTTTGAAAAACAACATAAAAGATACTCTAACATTCCTAAACCATTCTTCATTCTACATCACCACTATATATAAACTATTAAGAGTAATACATTAAAAATTATTTCATTATTATGATATATTAATTATATTCATAAAATAAAATATATTTTGTAAATACATTATTTTACTATTGATATTATAATAATTTAAGCCTCTATGTATCGTAAGAAACATATAAGCCTATCCAGGATGCATGAAATCACCCACTCACACCAATCATTCCATGACATAGAATACAAAAATTCATTCCACCAAAAACACGTGTGTAAATCTTGGTGAAATTGAACAACATTATAAGAACAAAAAAAACCAAAATCCTATAAGAGGCTATGTGCACTTACCTAATATGTGTGTTATACACCCCTTTGAATGAGTTCAATATATTTTCCTTACAAACTCCTATTTCATGTGTAACAACACCTTAAATTTGAGGACATAATAAAAGGACTCTTGATATTGCATTTTCATTCCCTTGTCTAGATCACCAATCTAATGTGAGTGGATTCCATGATACCTCATTAATTACTCCCTAAATAGGAGAGTCCATAAACGAGAACTATTTTATAAAACTGCAATATTGGGAGACAATGATCTCAGAAACATTTATTCATTCATATTATACCATCCCATGAAATATATTTATAGTAAACTAGAGAAGAAAAAATTTGAAATCAATAAATGAAAATTTAAACCCAAGTTATAATAATAAAGCATACAATATACTAATCATATAGATAATTGATACACATATATGGAAATAACAATATAATATAATATAATATAATATAAATAAAATCAAAATATAAAATATGAGATTGACAAAGAGACTATCATGACATCACCATAACCAACCAACTCTTCATGCAAAACTACCTTATGTGGGGCTCGTTCCATTATATAGATCACTAATGAATAGTGGTTTCACATTTAAAGAAATAATTGTTTAGGGTGTGAGTATAATCTGAGTATGAATCCAATAATGTGTGAATGTAAATATTTTCCCATGACATATAATAGTGTATAAGATGACGTAAAATACATATATAATTATTAAAAAATATTTCAGGTCACCAAGTGCTTACAAGGCCACCATGAACCCACAAACTAACTATTTTCGGTCACTGATAGATGGAATTTCTATAACAACTACGATGCATACACAAAAATCATGTTATTATCACATAGTTTGTGTCTAATTCATACACCTTAACCCATTAATTCATACTCATTGTGGCACTTTTTGTCACCCACACCAAGAACACATTTCAAGACATAGTCATCAATCTCATCATTCCCTTTCTATTCAATCTTAGAAGGCCATCAGTCAATCATAGTGGCTCATTCCTAGTGTATTTGGGGAGTCCACATACAAAAAATCTCATCCCTATATTCTTTGAGAATGTTAATGAGATGATTTAATTACCATGAATAGGTACAGTGGTCACACAGGAAATGAAAACATGTATAACTACAATTGAAATGAATTCCTCACACATTATTCCCACAATTATCGAAACCAAACCATAAATCAACATCTCACATATGATGTGAATTTTCAGAATTGGAATGAACTATCTCAATCACATATATCCATATGATAAATCACCTTATCCGAAATATATTTTTTGTATTTTATTATTTTTTAATACTCATTACATATCCATGTAATTTTTATATCACTATGTGACCATATGATATAACCCGACCACTAAACACTTTTTTTGAGTAACATGTAACATCCCGGAATTTTCAAATATGAAAATATCTATATAAATTTATTGGTTAATATACGACCAAAATCATGTGTAATGACATAATTAAGGAATAATTGTAATGAAAAATCATAATACATTACAAAAAATTATTAATATAACCTATATGATGAAAAATATTACAATTTATTTATAAAATCATGTAAATAATAAAACGATAAGTTCATATTATATAATATAATGGAACCTAAAAATTATCAGGGTTGTGAAAGACACTATAATAATAAAATTGCTTTGCAATATGAAAAATATTTTGAAAATGATGAATATAGAACAATAATAGTATCTATATTAAATGAAGTATGTTGAATATGAAATGTATATTAATATTTGTAATGGTTATATAACCATTAAAATTACGATCATTAGAATATCCTGGTAGTTAGAATATTAAAAAAAACATATGTGATATCAAATCAATTTGACATCCAATGAAATAAATATATAAATAATTTATTTCACAATTCAAAAATAAATGAAAATTACTAAATATGATGAAATAGTTATTTAATGTGAATATAGTATATTATAATTTTTGGAAAAATATATATGTTTTATTGTCATTAAAATAAAATTTTATGATAAATAAAAAATAAAATTTAAATAAATGATCCATTTTTATGAAATAGATTTATAAAATACTAATTATTATTTATAAAAAACTTTATACAACTATTTGGAATCATAATTAAATTTCATACGAGTCAAAAAGATAATAATGTGATAAAAATTAGTCTCTTCCAAATACTAGTTACTAATTTAAAAAAATTTGTTTCCCTAATTTGTAAAATAATTTCGGGAAAATTTATTTCATTTTTTATCAGAATATCAAAAATTAAATAGGATATTTTAAATATATTTTACAAAAAATTACTTTAATACCTAGGTAAATAATAAATTGTAGTATAATTATAGCATATATACCATATAATATAATAAATTATATTAATTTTTTAAGGATTAAAAAATTTAAATTGATATTTTAATATGTTATTTATTAAATAAATAATTTCATTTCAATTGAATATCATTATTGATCACTCTTTTTAGTTATAATTTATTATTCTAATATTCTTCTGAAACACACTTCTTCTCTATATATAAATATCACATTGCACGAACCGTCACACCCATCATTTGTAATTTATTTATTTTATTAATTTTCATTGCGTTGGGTAGTTCGGGTCAAAACCTGACTTAAGATTTTGATTTCTTTGTGTTTCGGTCTTGTTTGCGTCCAACGCAATGCGGTTGAAGCTACGCGACCACGCTTGGGTCGCCACGCGGCCCCACCGGGTTCACTGCATGCCTTGTTGGTGTTTAATTAATGAAATAGAATGAATTAGTGATTGTTTTAATAATAATCATCATAATAATGTCATTTGAAATTATTATTATTATTTCTATTTTAGTTTATTAAAATTATTACTGTTTTGTTGATTCTATTATTATTGTTATTATTATAATTATTAGTTATTTTCCTTTTTAGTTTTTAGTTTTATTTTATTTATTTATTTATTTTTTTTGGGTAGGGTTTTCTTACCCCCTTCTTTTTTTTGTGCGCCGCGAGCTGGCTTTCCCTTTCCCGTTTTTTTTCTCTTCTTCTCCTTCATTCTTTCACCTTCTCCTAGGTTTGCACCACACCTGCAGGCTTCCCCCTGTGCACCATTGCTGGCCGCCTACCCCTATCCCCATCTCCCTCGAACCCCCCTCAGCCAACGTCGTGCCCTGTTTTTCCCTCCGCACCGCGCCCTCCTCGGCCCTCCGCTCACCATGCAGCCTCATCTCCAGCCCACCCCGCCTTGTCCCTCGGACCGCACCCCTAGAACCCCCCATGTCGGCCGACGCACTTCCGAACGGCCTCCTTCCCTCTTCTGGCACTATGACCCATGCACCGCCTCCCTCCTCCCCCAGTTCCAGGACGCCCCTTCGCCGGACCCCAGCCCTATTTTCCCCCCATGCCACTGCCCGTATGCGCCGCACCCCATCCCTCTCCCGGTTGCGCTGCCACCTGCTCCCGGCTCGGAACCCCGCCATCCTCCCCACTCTCATACGACCTTCCTCCCTCCGGTTGGCTATTCTTTTCTTTTCTTGAGTTCTTGTACTTTCAGCGGATTGAGGTATCTTTAGTGGTTGATTTTTAATCCTTGTCTTGATTGGATTCTTGTTTTAGGGTATAAATTTAGTTGGTTGTGATGCGAATTGGTTGCGATTGGTGTTTCGCACTCATGTTTGGAAGTCTCTGCATCAATGGTAGGTGGTTCCATGCCTTTGCATCATTTAGATAATTTAATTTGTTTGTTAGTTTAATTTAATATGTTCAATGATTTAGTTTCCTCGTGCGATCTATGTTTATAATGTTTTGGCGTGTTCGTTTGATGAAAATTGGGTTTCCGAAATTGTATGCTTTTGTTGTTTATCTGCGTGTTGTTGTATAAATGATTGGTTATGTTTAATAAGTTGTGATAAAGGTGTTTCAGGTCACTTTAGGTGTTTGTGTATTTAAATATACATTTTCAAAGTAAGAGGAATCACTTTTGGTGTGTTTTCCTTGTTGTGTACTTTTGAAATTGAAATGAAAAATTGTTTAATCAATTGTTTATATGGTGAAAATGAGGTTTTAGAATATTTGAGTGTGAAATTGATTTTAAAGTGGTATTTGCACGTAAAAATATGTGTTGTTTTGGTGCAATGTTTTCATGTTGGGTTCTAGGTCATGTTTGGTTGGTGCGAACTTAGTTTTTAAGGGTAATTGAGTTGTGTATGTCTAAATGTGGATTTTCAAATGTTTAGCAAATCATTTTGAGGGTGTTGTTTTTGTTTTGTTTGTTTTTTTTAAAATGGTGTCTTGTAAACAATGGTGGCTTCTTCAAAGCAGTTTTTGGTGTTTTATAAGAAGTGCAGATGGTTCAGATAATTGTGTAGTTGGTGTGAAACTAGTTTTAAGGAAAATTTATTAAGCAAGTGGTTTGAACGACTCCCTTCTTTTTAATTGGGGGTGTTTATTTGTGTCGGCCCTTGTTGTGTTATTAAAATAATTCTTTTTATGTTGTTCTAATTGTTTATGTTCTTGTTTGTGTGTTCTCCAAATGGGGTTTTTGCGAAATGATTAGGTAACGACAAATATATTTCTGGAAAGGCATTTTTGGCATGGGTGGGTTTTTGAAATGATGTTTGGGCGTGAAAATGGTGACTTGTGTGTAATGCTTGGTTTGGTCTATGATATGGGAAAAACAATATACCATGTGAATGTGAAACTTGTTTGAGCACAAGGGAAAACCCCAGGTATCTAGGTGGGAGGACTAGAACTAGTGCGCTAGTGAGCTGGATGAGTATCTTCCCTGTCTCACTTAGCTGGATTGACGATTGAAACACTAACTAAACATATAATATCTGAGGGTCGTGGCATTCTAAGCCACGTGTTTTGGGGGTTGTGGCCTTCTAAGCCACGTTTTCTGAGGCTCGTGGCCTTCTAATCCACGTTTCACCGAGACACGAGGTTCTAGGGTCCCACTCGAGCTAGATGAACCTTAGGGGATTTACCCATAGTGCTCTAACATCTATGGCGTGGTTCCTTCAGTTGGCATATGGATGACCACTTGGGTGTGAGTGTGTGTGTGTGTGTGTGTGTATGTGTGTGTGTTCCCATAATGAACTTTTCTCTTCCTCTTTAAAATCGTGTTTGTGAAATGGGTTCTAGTAGTGTTTTCTTTTAGTTTTTAGCATGTAAATGTTTTCTTTAAAAACATTTTAGAAGTATAATTTTAATAATCACATTAAATTATCTTTTTGATGTTGTGGCATGAAACCTTTTTATTGGGTAACGTCCGACTGGGCCTTTTTCTCACACCCTGAATACACCTTCGGGTGTATGTAGACTTTGTTTCTTGTGTATTCCAGGTTGTGCGTCATGCTCAGTGATGGTGGTTCAGGCAGCAATTGGTCTTTTCAGGAAGAGTGGTGCTGTTGTGGCCTCTCTTTTTCCGGGAGGTTTGAGTATGGGTTTTAGTTTCTTCTGTCGTCTTTTCTTTATAGTTATTGGTTCGAATTGTAGACTTTAAACATGTTCATACTTTAAAGTAACGTTTCGTTGTATATTTCTAATTTCAGTTTATTTATCTGGTTAGTTGTTTTTCTATCTTTTATTTCGGGTAAACCGTTCCCATAGGTTACTCTTGATATCCGGGCACTTGTGCCAGCCCGTGGGGATCGGGAACGCCCTTCGGGCCTTGCCGCGGACCGGGTCGAGCGCCGGGTCAGATGGCGACCCGGCCTAGTTCGTGACAAAATGGTATCAAAGGAGGTTTTATCTCTTGAGTCCTGATCTTTTGGGATAGAGTCACGGTGTACTTGAGTTAAGGTTGTCGGGACTTGGTGTCCTGGCTACGAGTAAGGTGTATGGCCAGCACACCTCGTGGCGGGACTAAAGTTACCAAAGTATGTTGAGGTTATTCTGAGTTTTTGGTCCTTGCGGATGATCGTCTTTAAGGGAAATGAAAAGAGAGTAAGGTCAGTGGTCTTAGTGAGCTCGCAGGGTCTGGCAAGCCTTGTGGAGCCGGGGACACTGTCCTAAAATACTCTCTGTGGCCAATGGTGTGACTGGCGTATGGCCGCCAACCATATGCTCCAATCACCCACTGACACTAGTTCCCTCCTGTATTTTTTCTCGTCTCTTTGTTTTGGATTCGTAGAAATTTGGTTTTTAAGTAAATTTTTTTTGGTCTTGGAAAATGTTTTCAAATGAAGCGCTTTGAAAATGAAAGGGTGTGTGAGGTTTGAAAAGTGTGGTTTGGATGTTTTGGTTTTGAAAAAAAATGGAAAGGTCTGGTTTTGATCCTTGTTGTTCTCATGGGTAACCACATGCATGAGTGTATATGGAAAGAGAAAGGGTTAATGGCATGAGAGGATGAGTGCCTGGATGGACATGAGGTTGGTGTCGGTGGAGCATGGGCACATGCATGTGCGAGGCTCATGGGACGCCATTGGTGTTTGTGCAACCCACTGGGTTTGCTTATTTTCAAAATGTTTTGTTAAAGGAAAGAAATTTTGTGTTTTAGTAAACAGTGTTTGTGTGGCGTGTCCTTGTGTTTTAAAAATGTCAGATGTGAGGCGTTTTGAGCTGAGGACTCTTTCTGAATGGTTGTGTCCTGAGTTTGAATTCTTATTTGTAAGTTGGTAGGAAAGCGTGTAGCTAGTAAATTCTTTTTTAAAGTACATCGGGGGAGCCCTTGCAGTGGTTTCCCCTGCACGTTTGGTGTTCGCTTGTGTTATGTCCTGACCATTGGACCAGTTCGGTTGGGTCCATGGTTTTCTTTCTTGGCTAGTGCATTCCCCAATAAAGACTTAATGTGAGAATGACATGCGACCACAGATGGTTCGCCGCTGGCCGACCCTCCAGCTGACAAAAGTAAGGACTCTTCCTTTTTTTGTGACAATGCTAATTCTATTCCTTTTTCATTCAGTTAAGTGGGTCCTCTCGCATCGGAATGACAGATGAGAGGGGAGCTGAAGGGAGTTTTGGTCTTTTTGAGTTTTCTGACTCGTCGGGTATGAAGTTGACATCATTGTGTCTAAAGGTACCCCTGGAAGCGGTGAAAGAAATTCAAGTGGGGAAAGTTGAAGGCGGTTCAGAATTATTAGTGTTGACCAGTGTTTGGAAGGGCTTTGTAGTACTTTCATCGGATGCAAGGGTCATGTTTGGTGATGTCTTGCAGCATGAGGTCCCTTTGATAGTCAACGGTTGTTTGGAAGTGGTAAAGGAGACTCCAGTAGGGAAAAGGTGGAAGCAACTCGAAGTTGTTGGTGCGGTGTATCATGCTAAATGACCTCTGGTCTTTGGATTGTTTCATTTAAGAAAACGTTTGTGTTAGGATACTAGTTTGACAGACCCAGTCGTATGAGGATGCTATGGTCATTCAAAAGAATCATGTGTTGTTCAAGACGCGGTTTAAAGTCTTTCTTAGTGTAAAGTTCCTCTCAACAGCAATGGTCACGTTCAGGTGACGATTGGTGGTGTCGTGTTCTCATTCAGTGTGATAAAGGGTGATGCGCATGCACCATTTCAACTCTGGTGTTGGTGAATGTTTCGCGTATAATCAGTCAGATGTTGTAATGTGTTGCATTTGATGGTGTTTCCTCAGGTGCAATATGATTGCATGTGACACCAAAATGAGAAGCTCTGCTCGGGAGTCTTCAATGCCCGACTGCGAGGCAGAACATGCTTCAAACATCATGGCTCCATCCATAGGCCTTGGAGTGAAGCTAGCGCGTGGTCATGAACCCCGAGAGTCTATGGGACCCCAACTTTATTTCTGTCATCTGTGTTAAAAGTAGAGGAGGTGTCAATTTTTTCTATGGTTTTTCCACTCTGAATGAGCTGTCTGGTTGCGTAAGGTTTTTGTGTCCATGTGGAGGCGTGTTCGTCTCATGCCTTAAAGTCTTGGGGGTTGTGTTCCACTGGATGCAATCGCTTTAGTGGTCCTTATGAGAGTCTATTGGGTAGCTCAGTCTCAAATTTGAATGGTGTTCATCCAGGAAATTTTGAGATGTTGGTTATGGCCGACCGTGGTTTTGACGCCTAGTGGTCAGGCCCCTCCCACCCCACCCCTTGTGGTGGGGTGTTTGGTCACCATCGAGAATTTTTTTTTCTTTTCCAGAGTTCTTTATCCTCTGTCAGTTCTAGTGGCAGTGAGACCCATGATGGGTCTCGTACAAAGGACTCTATAATAAATTGGTATTGGCCTTTCTTGAATGATGGCGAGTCTGCTCGGACATCCCCTTGTTGGTTTTCTAGTCTCGCCTTGGGCATTGGTATGATCTTAATAGTGGGGATCCCCACATTGGGTCTCACACGAATATCTCTAGGACGAATCAATGCTGGAATTTTCTTTAATGGTGGGGAGTTTGCTCGAACTTATCCATGTCGGTTTTCCAGTCTCGTTTTGGGCGTTAGTAGGTTCATAATGGTGGGGAGCCCCTCAGGCTTCCCCATGTTGACCTTTTGGTTCTGTTTCTAAATATGACTTGGTGATAAGTGATAATAATTTTCTGAGGACATGGTTTGACCTTGTTGTTATTTCTAGCCAAATGGTGTGGTTTTCGTTTAGTATTGTTTGAGGTGTTTCGGTTTGTGAAGTTGGTTCTCGCGAGCACGAGAGTCCATATCCTTGATCAATCAATTGGAGGTGTTTTAGCTTTTTGGGTCGGGCGACACATATTAGAAAGTCCTTTTATGCGTTTCTTGTGGTTATCTTTGAGTTACTTTCTCTGAGCATGATACTTTTGCCTCTCTTTGCTTGGTGTTTGTGGGAATCCCCATTGAAACTTAAGAGAGTGTGGTTTTCTACTTTGGGGTTTGGTTCAGGTTCTGGCTTTCCGGGGACAAAAAGCGTTATGGTGGGGAGAATTGTCACACCCATCGTTTGTAATTTATTTATTTTATTAATTTTCTTTGCGTTGGGTAGTTCAGGTCAAAACCTGACTTAAGATTTTGATTTCTTTGTGTTTCGGTCTTGTTTGCGTCCAGCGCAATGCGGTCGAAGCTGCGTGACCACGCTTGGGTCGCCACGCGACCCCACCTGGTTCACCGCATGCCTTGCTGGTGTTTAATTAATGAAATAGAATGAATTAGTTATTGTTTTAAGAATAATAATCATAATAATGTCATTTGAAATTATTATTATTATTTCTATTTTAGTTTATTAAAATTATTATTGTTTTGTTGATTCTATTATTATTGTTATTATTATTATTATTATTATTAGTTATTTTCCTTTTTAGTTTTAAGTTTTATTTTATTTATTTATTTATTTTTTTTGGTAGGGTTTTCTTACCCCCTTCTTTTTTTTGTGCGCCGCGAGTTGGCTTTCCCTTTCCCGTTTTTTCTCTTCTTCTCCTTCATTCTTTTGCCTTCTCCCAGGTTTGCACTGCACCTGCAGGCTTCCCCCTGTGCACCATTGCTGGCCACCTACCCCTATCCCCATCTCAGTCGAACCCCCCTCAGCCAGCGTCGTGCCCTGTTTTCCCCTCCGCACCGTGCCCTGCTCGGCCCTCCGCTCACCATGCAGCCTCATCTCCAGCCCGCCCCACCTTGTCCCTCGGACCGAACCCCTGGAACCCCCCATGTCGGCCGACGCACTTCCGAACGACCTCCTTCCCTCTTCTGGCACTACGACCCATGCACCGCCTCCCTCCTCCTCCAGTTCCAGGATGCCCCTTCGCCGGACCCCAACCCTATTTTACCCCCTTTCCACTGCCCGGATGCGCCGCACCCCATCCCTCTCCCGGTTGCGCTGTCACCTGCTCCCAGCTCGGAACCCCGCCAACCTCCCCACTCTCATCCGACCTTCCTCCCTCCTGTTGGTTATTCTTTTCTTTTCTCGAGTTCTTTTACTTTCAGCGGATTGAGGTATCTTTAGTGGTTGATTTTTAATCCTTGTCTTGTTTGGATTCTTATTTTAGGGTATAAATTGAGTTGGTTGTGATGCGAATTGGTTGCGATTGGTGTTTCGTACTCATGTTTGGAAGTCTCTGCATCAAAGGTAGGTGGTTCCATTCCTTTGCATCGTTTAGATAATTTAATTTGTTTGTTAGTTTAATTTAATATGTTCAATGATTTAGTTTCCGGGTGCGATCTATGTTTATAATGTTTTGGTGTGTTCGTTTGATGAAAATTGGGTTTCCGAAATTGTATGCTTTTGTTGTTTATCTGCGTGTTTTTGTATAAATGATTGGTTGTGTTTAATAAGTTGTGAGAAAGGTGTTTCAGGTCACTTTAGGTGTTTGTGTATTTAAATATACATTTTCAATGTAAGAGGAATCACTTTTGGTGTGTTTGCCTTGTTGTGTACTTTTGAAATTGAAATGAAAAATTGTTTAATCAATTGTTTATATGGTGCAAATGTGGTTTTAGAATAGTTAAGTGTGAAATTGAATTTAATGTGGTATTTTCAAGGAAAAATATGTTTTGTTTTTGTGCAATGTTTTCAAGTTGGGTTCTAGGTCATGTTTGGTTGTTGCGAACTTAGTTTTTAAGGGTAATTGAGTTGTGTATGTCTAAATGTGGATTTTTAAATGTGTAGCAAATCATTTTAAGGGTATTGTTTTGGATTTGTTTATTTTTTTTAAAATGGTGTCTTGTAAACAATGGTGGCTTCTTCAAAGCGGGTTTTGGTGTTTTATAAGAAGTGCAGATGGTTCAGATAATTGTGTAGTTGGTGTGAAACTAGTTTTAAGAACAATTTACTAAGCAAGTGGTTTGAACAACTCCCTTATTTTTAATTGGGTGTGTTTATTTGTGTCGGCCCTTGTTGTGTTATTAAAATAATGCTTTCTAAGTTGTGCGAATTGTTTATGTTCTTGTTTGAGTGTTCTCCAAATGGGGTTTTTGCGAAATGATTATGTAACGACAAATATATTTTTGGAAAGGCATTTTTGGCATGCGTGAGTTTTTGAAATGTTGTTTGGGTGTGAAAATTGTGACTTGTGTGTAATGTTTGGTTTGGTCTGTGATATGGGAAAAACAATATACCATGTGAATGTGAAACTTCTTTGAGCGTAAGGGAAAACCCCAGGTATCTAGGTGGGAGGACTAGAACTAGTGCGCTAGTGAGCCGGATGGGTATCGTCCCTGTCTCACTTAGCTGGATTGACGATTGAAACACTAACTAAACATATGATATCTAAGGTTAGTGGCCTTCTATGCCACGTGTTCTGAGGGTTGTGGCCTTCTAAGCCATGTTTTCTGAGGGTCGTGGCCTTCTAATCCTCGTTTCACTGAGACACGAGGTTCTAGGGTCCCACTCGAGCTAGATGAACCTTAGGGGATTTACCCATAGTGCTCTACCATCTATGGCGTGGTGCCTTCCGTCGGCATATGGAAGACCACTTGGGTGTGAGTGTGTGTGTGTGTGTGTGTATGTGTGTGTGTGTGTGTTCCCATAATAAAGTTTTCTCTTCCTCTATAAAATCGTGTTTTTTAAATGGGTTCTACTAGTGTTTTCTTTTTGTTTTTAGCATGTAAATGTTTTCTTTAAAAAAAATTTAGAAGTATAATTTTAATAAGCACATTAAATTATCTTTTTGATATTGTGGCATGAAACCTTTTTATTGGGTGACGTCCTACTGGGCCTTTCGCTCACACCCTGCATACACCTTCGGGTGTATGTGGACTTTGTTTCTTGTGTATTCCAGGTTGTGCGTCATGCTCAGTGATTGTGGTTCAGGCAGCAATTGGTCTTTTTAGGCAGAGTGGTGCTGTTGTGGCCTCTCTTTTTCCGGGAGGTTTGAGTATGGGTTTTAGTTTCTTCTGTCGCCTTTTCTTTATAGTTATTGGTTCGAATTGTAGACTTTAAACTTGTTCATAGTTTAAAGGAACGTTTTGTTGTGTATTTCTAATTTCAGTTTATTTATCTGGTTAGTTGTTTTTCTGTCATTTATTTCGGGTAAACCGTTCCCATAGGTTAATATTGATACCCGGGCACTTGTGCCAGCTCGTGGGGATCGGGAACGCCCTTCGGGCCTTTCCGCGGACCGGGTCGAGCGCCGGGTCGGATGGCGACCCAGCCTAGTTTGTGACACGAACCCTCCAATACACACCCAATAAGATCTTTATAAAACCACACCATTTCTATAATTCATTCCCTATATTAATATAAATTAACTATAGATTCTAGTATTCTAAAATAAGACTCCATAATGACAATGTAACACATCAAAGGAGGATATCTGAAGGATCAAGTAAACTATGTCTACCAATGTCATTTAGGTTTTCTTTTTCTTCTGTCACCATTAAATATATTATATCCATCATGAAATTATGAATCCAACATAATATGTATATTTAATATTTATATCATAATACAATATATATAATTCTAATACATTTCATTGATTATATAATTATATCATCGCCCATATTAGATTCAGTTCACCACCTTAATGAGAGCTGTATTGTATTTTTTATCACTACCTCTATAAATGATTCTGACAGTATTTTATTATAAAATTAATTTATAAATTAATAATTGAAATAATAATTAGTAATCTAGGATATGAATTTTAAAAACATAAATATAAATTTTTATTGATTAATTTAATGCAATGTCTATTTGAATCCTATAAAACAATCAGTATAGATGTTTTTTATAGACAACTAGAGCATCAAACATATATAGTATTAATAAACCATATAAGTTTAGAATATAATATTTATAATTGTGTTAACATATTATTAATATTTTATAATGGTTAAGAAATATTATAATTATGTAAACTAATTTTTTCAAAATGGATGATAAACCACATAGATGAACACACCAATATTTGATAACACTTTTACGCATTATATTAATATTTTCGGAGTATGGTTCTCACCACGAACATCTCATAATATTGTTATTTTTAATACTATAAATCACTTTATTTTTTTAAAAACATTTAGTTTATGAGATTTAAAGAATTAGTAAAACCCATTATATAGTAAATCCATACACTAAAAGTGGACACTTACTCATAGTGTAAATATTTTGCTCAAATCAAAGGAAGCATTTTAAAAATTAAATCATGTTTATCATTATGAATATTCAACACAATTTTTCTTCTTGATCTCATCTTTTTCAAAACACTTACTTAACCCTATGAAAAACATTCTAAAACAATGGATGAGCACAAAATATTAGTATCAAATAGAAAATAAAATAACCCATTAGTATTTTTAAAAACCATAACAACATTTCATAAAAAATATACCATTACCCTAAATAAGAATCACTATTACTAAAAGATCGTTATTTTACCTTTTGAAAATCAAATTATTTTCAAGAAAACCAATTAGTACGAATAATTTTTAAATGTTGGGTACTTGGGACATAATTATACTAAAATAGAATAGCCTTGCGGTCGACTTCCATACATGTCACTCTAAAAACTAGAATAACCATACAATTGACTTCCTTACAAAATTCAATGGAGGTTATAACTTAACACCCCATCCTTGGTTATTCATAGAACCACATGTCCTTGATTTATAATGTAATAATCCATAAAATTTCTATGTACAATTATATAATCATAAAACATTAAAAAATTAAATTTTCAACATTTTACACTAAATTTTTTATTTTAACTCATAAGAAGAAATTTCCTGGTATATAAATAATCAATCCATATTCAAAAACAATTTTTAACATTTAAAATAGATTTTAAAATAATTGTGACCCATTCCACATTAATACATTTGAAATAAACTAAAAATTTATCATTAAAAAATCGTAATTTCTATATGAATACATTTAAAAAAAGTTTAAAACATGTACATGAATGAAAAAAATTAGATTAATAAATTTTTAATTCATCTAAAACAATTTTTTTAAAATAGTTTCTTTATGTGAGGTTTTTTTTCATTATCTACATCCTTTTTCTACATTAAAAATGAAATTATATTAGAGATTTTCTTGATTTTGAATCTTATATATTTTTTTATTTATTTTATATATATTATTAAAATGTAATCATGTTACATGAAGTAGATAATTATTTATGTTAATGTTCGGAATTTTGATGATATTCGGTACCTGAGTATAAAATGACATTGTTTTTTTGTCCATAGAAATTTTTTTCATTAGTCCATATTATCTAGAATAATATTAATGAAATAATAATAAATTTTATAAATCAATTATAAATTTAAATATATGTTTTAAAAATTGATATTAAAATGAACTACATTACAATCGTGGAGATGGTACGATATACGCACACATGATAAATGTTTCCATTTTTTCAATGATCATTATAGAATGAAGATAAGGGTAATTTAATCATTCCATAATTATAATAATATAATTAATATCATATTAATCAATCCAATATACTCATATATATATATATATATATATTTATATCATACATATAATATGGGGATGAAAAATGTATCATATCGCTTTGTGGTGGTGACAGTTAAAAAGTATACACGAATGACGTTAGTATTTTTCAAATGAAAAGATCAGAATTTAAATGATATATAATCATTTATGAAGGATAAATATTTAATATTTAGAATATATATTCATTCATTCCATTGTTATAACATGTCTTGGGAGATGGTGATGGAAAAAAATTATATCTATTCGTGATGTGGTAGTTTGTCATAGACACGAACAATAATTATTTTCCCATTTGATGATGGTGGAATTGAATTTAGGTGATGATATTAACATAATAAAATATCATTATATTAGGATACATTAGTATTTATTTAATCCTAGTTGAAGACTGTTTTACTTATTTGGAAGAGGAAACAAAACATAAACAATTAATTAAAAACTATACTTTTTCTTCTGGTAATCTCTTTTTTTCTAAGACCATAATATCACTATCGGTGGTGTTATACCTAACCTAGGAATGGTATAATGTAGATAGGTATTATAGACCGGTTTTTGGGATGATCTTGACAAAAATGTGGTATTTGTGGGTGGAAAAAATTGAAAAAGATGATCACTGTTATAAGAGAGGGGATGAGCACTCTTTAATTTCTTCAAAATATTAAATTCATATAAAATAATGATATACTACAAATTCATTAAAATATATTTCATTCCAATATATCATTATTATGGGTCACTTTCAATTCATCCAATACAAATTAGAAATTTTGTGGCAATTTTTTAATCTTTATCATTTTGTTCTAACCTTTATTTATCATTTTAAATTTTTTGAGTTATATCATGTAATTTACAATTTGAGAGTTAATATATATACAAAAAAATAAAATAATAGAAATAATTGGATGATTTATGAAATTCTGAAAAATATAAGAATAAGATTTCTAAATTTTAGTTTTTTTATTAATTTTATATCTTTTAAAAGAAATCATTTATTTTAAAATTTCATTAAATACAATTTTAAACTATTCATTACATGACATATTAAAATATCAAAAGAACATGATATCAGTGAACCAACTATTTTACATAATAAATAAAATTAAATGTTAATCTGTAAAATTAGTGGATGTAATTAATTATCTCACATTTTATTTATATTAAAATTTTTAATATTATTTATTTTATATTTTCATTAATTAAATAATTATTATGTCATCATTGTGAAATAATTATATTTAGATATTTATTCCAAAAAAATTAAAAATTAAATTTCACAATGAATATGAACATGTTTTATTTCAAAATATTATATATAATCTAATATATCCCATAAATTATCCCATATGGAAAATATTTCACTTTTTTAAGAAAAGAGTGTGACAAAATTGAATTTTCATTCAATTAAATAATGTAAATGGTTTAATGTCATTATTTTTCTTCCAAGAGATAACAAAATACACGCATGGATTATTTTATTCGATAAAAATACTTCCAATATAATGAGGATAGGTATAAGGGTAATTTTATTAATATTTATAATATTATTTTTAACTATAATTACCTCATTTACCCTTAATCATGGTAAAAACATATTAATAAATTTACTATAAAAAATATCCAAAAAAGTGAACTATATAAGAAATATGGACCTTCTAGTTCCTAATATGGAATCTATTTTTAAAAATTTGAAACACAAAAAATCGCTAAAATTAATTGAATAATAATCTCATTGGTAGATTGAGATAACAGGTTTTTTTTAAAAAAAAATGTTCAATAGATTGAATTTTTTTTTATATCAATATCCAATGTGAAATTGATTATATTAACCAAAATTTGATTATATATTAAAAACTGAAATAATTATACATTAAAACCATTCAGATATATAATTTATCACCCTAAATATTTTTTTTTGAAAATGGTGTTTTCAATCCAAATGTACCATTTGTTTCACTATTAATCGAAACATTAAACAAATCGAAAAATTATCAAAAAATTAAATAATGTAAATTTTGGTTTTCTAATTTCAAATAACAATTCTTTTTTTCAATTTTTTTTTAAAGTTACAAAAATATATATCTAAAAAAATGTTCCATTAAAAATCTATAAACTCGTTTTTTAAACATCTTGTATGCGTAAAATTGGTTTTGTTCATATATAATATCCATATAAAATTAATATTAATGTGATAAAAATATTAAATATAATTTATATAAATATAAATAATTAATTCAAATAATACAAAAATATTTATTTTTATGATTTTTGGTAAAAATTAAACTTGTTCACCTTTCAATAGTTTTTCATAAAAAATATTTCCTTTTATATTAAAATGGGATTTACATTAATTAATAATTAAAATGTCACCAAATTATTAGTTATATATACATGTTGAAACCATATATTCAAAATTCAGTTAATCATTGTAATTCCTTCTATTTAAATGGCGTGACTATAATTGTAATTTGTTATTCATTTAAGCTTTAAATGGAATATAATGTATGATTTCAAAAAATTTAATTATTTTTATAAAAAACATGGGGTGGAAGATTGGAAAATTATTTTATATAAGGATCCATTTAATCATATTAAATGATTGGAATTAAATTCCATCACACATTTATTTTTTTGGTGTGTTTGAAAAAAGCACTGGACAATACTAATATATCGATTTGACTAGGGATGAGTAACACAAACATAATCAAGAAAGAATAAATCAATAAAAATATTAATAAATTGACATTAAAATAAGATTATAAATTAATAAAAAATTAGATAAGTATTAAATTACATTGAATAAAATATTTTATAAATTTAATTAGATTATTCAAGAGGTAAAATCATGTGATATATAGAATCGTGACTCACGTTATGGTGTTTTATTGTCTTCCTTTATTATTTATATTCATATAATATATATCTGTGGCATGTATTTTCTCTAATAGATTATCACCAAAACTTTAGTAATTATATCTCACCCACCCCAATTTTATTTTGATTTATTACTTCTTTTATTTCCCCTTACATTTATTCAATAATCATATATATCATCATATTAATGAGTTTTTACCTCTCTTTATCATCATTAATTATATAGAATATTTCTTTATTTTTCACCCTCACCCCATAATTACATGTATTGACCCATTTTTTTCAAATGAAATTATATTCTTATAATTATTAAATATATAATAATCACATAATATCATAACCAAATTATACATCATTCATAAATGAACTACTAAATACTATTTGTCTTTTAAAAATTATTTTTTTCTACTTCTGTGATTTGAATTTCAAACATCTGACAAACACGGTTGGGATCAGTAAGATATTTGGAGTCAAATAGGGGAAACATAATTTTTGGTGATTAGTAACAAACCATTATGAATATTAATTTTACCCTTATGAATAGTAATATGGCCATTATGAATTATAAATTATCATAAATAATAGAAACCATACCAATGAAAGTATAAATAAAATTTATCAACCTTATAATTGATAATATGGTAGTGTTGATATTTTTGTTAAGTCTTAAAAATTTTATTATAATCTAATAATTTAAATGAAAATTTCTTATAATAAAATTTATTTATATATATATATATTGTTATGTCTTATTATGAGAATATAATTTTAAGAGATCTTAATTAATTATCCAATGTGTTCTAAAATGAGTTTAAATTTTAAAAAACATTTTTTTTGTAACTTATGGTATTAATTTAAAATTATATTTCTCATAAATATAAATATATTTTAAAAAAATGGAGTTAATTTTTCGTTTCTACACTTTAAAAAATGGTTATAGTTTTTTTTATTTTTCAGAAATAAATGAATTTTTGGTGAATAAGGAAACGAGATAATTCAGAATAAATTCTAAATAAATGATTTATTGACTAATGAATGATGTTCTACTAAGTTAATACCCTTGGGTTTTAACTCAGATGCACATATTATTGTTTTTTTCACAAGAATAAATACTATTTATTATCTTGAGAAAAAAATTGAATAAAGAATTGAGAAAACCCTCCTCTCATCTACTATATACACAACCCCTCACCCACTCTTCTCCTCACAATTCTTAAGCCTTGTTTATTTTAATAATTATTCTAAAATATACTCCTAGGTTCCTCTCCCATGATTATAAGATTTTACCTTACCTCAATACCCAAAAATTACACTCATGTATGTTCTTAAGGAGGACTATTCAAGAGTTAATCATTTTCTATCATTTGTTTTATTTAAATTCATGATCATTTTGTTTCAATTTATCTACTCACCTACCCTCATCCAAAAGGAATGAAAAATCTATTATCAAATATATATTCTAATGTTATAGTTTTTATATAATATTTTTTCATCGTATCTTCTTTACCCATCTGTAAAACATGAAATGAAAAAATAATCTGATATATGTTAATTTTTCACATTCATGGATTACTGGTTTTCAATTTCTATTACAGTTTTAAATTCATGTCATGAACCCATTTTTAAGTTTGAAACTGAGTACAAAAGATGAATTATATCTTATTGAATTTTCCAGAATCATTTTTTAAAAATCTTAGTAATGTAAAAAAATAAAATGAGTTCGTTGTGACCAAAAAACTGCCAATTAACCCAGATAGTTATCATTAGGAATTTTTATAATGATTTATCCTCACTATAATTAACCAAATGAATTTTATAACCATTTATTATATTTTATATTCTCTAAAAACATGTATCATCAATTTTGGACAACCATCGTCATATTATATGATTATCTAAACATATATATATGTAAACTGATCGAGAAAACCATGGAAACAAACACTCTCAAATAGTGAAATTGAACAACATAACCCATAAAAAGGAAAATAATGAACTTAATAAGTTTATAATAAAAACCATGTTTTGGAGGTTATGTAATAATTAGCAAATGAATATAATTTTATTATATAGGTCATTAATAGTAAGTGAAAAACACCTTTAAACATAATGTAGGGGATTCTACCTGAACATCCATTATTCATTTGGGTTTCTCAAACATTATTCTTACCCAAATTATGTTATATTTTATTTTTATGTAAATATTATAAAATATGTGTATATGTACCAAACCTATGTAACACGATTCATCAATCCATCCCTTTTGTAGATATACATATATTTTATGTGGTTCCATTATCAATTCTCCTAGATAAGAATGCCCCTTTTAAGGGAACTTCTTCAAAATATTATCAAATTTAATTTGAATTATATTATATAGTTTAATCCAGCATGGTTTTTTATAAAAAAATATTATTATTATGAAGATATTTTTGGTTATCTTCTGTTATTATTTAAAACATTATCAAATTTTATATTTTAAAGGCTCTTTAGTGTTTTTTTTAAAACCATATTAAAATGTTTTAATGCCTAAATTTATTAAATACTTTTCATAAATGTTATAAATTTTGTTTGAAATAAAATACAAAGATAAATACCTATTTTCCCTTATTAATTTACTTCTATTTTTTAATTCCTTTTTTGTATGGGGACTTGTATGATACACCCACTTATTATTCCTTATGACTCAATTATTATAACCATTTATTTCTATGGGTACCAATATTTTTATGTATGATTGATTATGTATGATTCATTATTTGGAAGCCATTCTCATGAAATATTATTATTGGTGAAAATATTTATCAGTCAAATTAATTGTGTAATTATTATACTCTAGAAAACTTATGTGTAACGGTCTTAGAGGTTATCATTGACTCTTGATTCGTGTCCAACAATCATGGTGGTTAACCTTAACATATTCTTCTCTATGTGAAATGAGCTGGTATAAGCATAATTTTTTTTATCTTACCACCACATTCCAATTATTCCATGATTATATGATCCCATGTACTAAATGTGACGATTCTTTATGTTTAACCGCGTACCATTCCTCTTTATATCAATATATTATGCCTTCTCCCCCATTTGATATTCTTTATTAATATGTTTATTATCTTATTGGGATTTTTAGCTCGTCCTTTTTTTCTGTTCTCCACATTTTTATCATATGAATATGACTGAGAATAATAAAATTTAGAAGAACTATATGATGTTTAAATAATGAAATGATATAATTAGTTCCTTATTTTATTGTTTTTTGTGCCTTTTCTTCCATGAATGTATAAATTAAATCTACTATTTATAGTATTTTATTGAACTGTTTTTAAAATCATGTAATTAAAATTTTAAAATATTGGGTCACTACATTTTTTATTAGAGGATGGACTAGATATTTTTAGAGATTAGAATTAGATTACATTAGTAAGAACCATATTGGTATTACTAAGTAAATGAAAACATCCCTATATTATTGTTATTATAGATTCAGTGATTTATTAGGAAAATACATCCATGTATGGATAATAAAAGTTGTTTTGTTTTGGAATAAATGTATCCATAAGTAACAACTACACCAAGGCGTTTCAAGCCTAACTTAGGGTATCCTGGTATACGACAATGGGCATTACTACGTAACTTGTTTTAGTCTACCGAGGGATATGATTTAGTAAATTCATAAGACCATTAGAAACCATTATTAAGTGAATAAATAAGACCATGTACGAATATATTTCAAGAAATATATCATGGATAACCAAGATTTAAACATAGGGAATCGCCAGTTCTCATATAATTTTATTTTACAAATTTAACATTCAATGTAAAAAATTTCTTATATTCTTATTATCTTTATATTAAAGCCCCCTAATTGCTCTTTATTTTCATTATTAATGATGAGAAATATAAGAATATTTTCCAAAAATAAATGTTATTGGGATTGTCAAGACATCCTTAATGACATGCCAAATATGATGGGAACATATACCCAGAACATCATGACAGTACTTGCTCAGCAGTCTCATGTTATGAATAATAAAATGAATCATGTAGAAGACCCAACTTCTCAATGGAAAGAGCAAGTTTTTTTAAAATCCATCATGTGAAAATGTCCCCCTATGTTTAGTGGAACATATGATCCAATCCTCATAGAATAGTTGATTAATTCCATTGAAAATATATTCCATGTAATCCATTTTTAATAAGTAGAGAATGTATTATTGAAATTATATCATTTTAATGGGGAAGATTATCAATGGAGTACACTGATCAACACTCTGAAGTAACATGAAGATATTGATTCTGTGGATTTGAAGGAATTCAAGAAACAGTTTCCAATAAAAACTTTCCCTAAACACATTATCTCGAGATTGAAAGACATTAACATGGACATAAGAAAAAGGAATATGACTATATCAAGGCATATGAGGAAATATTTACATGGATTTCAAGATAAACTTACAACATTTTCATTAAAACTAGTATAAAGGTAAATAACCTCTTTAGAGGAATAATGTCGAGCCTAATTAAATCAATGGAAATCTATAAATTGAATAGTTATGGGGAGATTTCCCATTGTGATTTCAAGGTTTAAATAGAGATTGGAGACTCTCAATGGTATTTTGGGACCAGGGGAAATATACATAAAAGAGAGTCTTATATGTATGGTTCTGAAAAAAAACCTATAATGGGAGGATGACCAAACATCCTATGTGTAAATATTTTTTGGAAAATGAATCATGGAAAATGACTATAGGGTACTTGAAATTGCATCAAATGTGGTACAATGAAACATCATTCAAATAAAATCTATAGGAATATAATGAATTCTGAAAATGTGGAAGAATAAATGAAGGTTCAGATCAACACTCATCTTGTAGTTCAACATTAAAACTTCAAGGAATAAAAGAATTATGTGAAATGTATCCCTAAGACCTTGTTTGACAAGTAAAATCAATAAGAACCTCCAATACAAAAAGGAAGGTATTATGATATCACTACTACTAAGGTGGATCTGGAAAACAACTTGGTAATTGGTTATCTAGTTATTAATCAAAGAATATCAAATGTACTATTTGTTTTTGGTTCTTTAAATTAATTCACATCTTGATGGTTTAATATTATTATACATACATAACAACAAAATATGGTGTTTTAGTCAACTTTGAGAATAATGAATGGGAAAATTATTGGGCACAAGGTTTACAACACCATGTGTGTGGATTAAACCTCCCAGAAAATCATGTCATACTTCCTCTAATAGTTTTGATGCTATTTTTGGGAATGGATAGGATATCATTATACAAACTCTACATTAACTATAGATAAATGTAGATCAATCTTCACATCCGATAGTAGAATCAAATCTATTAAAAGTGTAAATTAGATGATGAATATCCTTTGGAACCATCATCTCAATTGTAGATATTATTTACTATTTATAAATTCTATCTTCCCCAAATTACAGAGATAATAAAGAAGTCACTTCATAAAGATTTTCCCATTGTAAGGGATTACATTGATGTATTCCTTGAAGAGTTGTCTGTTCTTTCGACTAGCTAAGAGGTTGTGTTCTAAATTAATCTTATTATGTGATATCGTCATATAACAATGAAACCTTATAGAATGAACATCGTAATGAAGGAAGTGATGAATAAGAAATTACAGGTCAATCAAGATAAGTGTTTTATAATTCTGCGTGCTTCAACATGGAGTATACTAGTCCTCTTTTTTTAGATTAAGGATAGATAAATTCCCCTCAACATTTATTATTAAGAACATAACAAAATCATGATAAAGAAAAAGTATCATTTACCACAGATAGAAGATTTTTTCATTAAGCTTCATGGGGCCAATTACTTCTCTAAGGTAGATCTTCTGCTGAGATAACATCAATTAATGTCAAAGAAATAATATATTCTCAAGACTACATTCTGAATGTGTAATGGTCACAAAAAGTTTATAGTGATTCACAACAGACTCACTAATTCTCTATAAATATGCATGGATTTAATTAATAGAGTTTATATAGATTACCTCAAAAAATTGATGGTAGTATTTATCGATAATATTATGATATAATCCATGAGTAATGATGAACATGATAATCATTTGAATAATATGATGATGGATTTTATAAAGGTAAAGCATTATGCAATGTAAATTAAATGATAGTTTTAGATGGAGGAAGTATCAGTCTTGAGGGACATTATCACTAGAAAAGGAATATATGTGGATCCTTCGAAGAAAAAGGCCACTATAGAGTGGATTTGTAACAGAGATCCATAGTTTTATGGGTCTAGCCTGGTATTATTGATAATCAGTGAAGATATTATCATGATTTTCTAACCCAACACACAAGATTACATAGAAAACGATGATGATTATATGGACTCTAGAATGAGAGAAAAGCTTTAAGGTGCTGAAACATAGGCATATAAATGTGCTACTAATCACACTCATGATAAGTGTAGAACACTTTTTATTGTACAGTGATGATTCATGGAAGTGATTAGGACGTTTGATGATTTAAAATGATAAAATGATAGCATATTCCAGATGCCAGTTGAAAATACATGATAAAAACTATCACATTCATGATCTAGAGTAAAAAACTGCGATCTTCATGTTAATAATATGGAGGCATTATCTCTATGGGGAGAAGTGTATTATATATACTGACCACAGGAGTCTCGAATATATATTTAGTCATAAAAGAGTATAATATACACTAGTGAAGATGGTTAGATCTCATCATTGATTATGACTGCTCAACCCAGTACTATTCCTGTAATGAAAATAATGTGTAAATTGATCTATGTTGAAAGGATCCAACATCATTATTTGTAATGATAATTGAAAAGGATCTAATCCTCTTTGATTTAAGAATGTGGACTTGGGAATCATTAATGAAGGAAAATAATCACTCATTTCTAAAATTTTTTCTCATCTATACCTAATGGATAAAATATAAGATGCTCAAAGAAAAGAAGTTAAAATTCAGAAAATGGTGGAAGCTATTAGAAAAAAGAAACCCTCTAAGTTCTTGATTAACAAGGATGTAGTAGTAAAAAATGAGTCATGATTATGTGTGCGATCTGATCTAGAGATAGATAAAGAGATTCTGAATGAAACACATAGCTGAACCATCTCTATTCACCCATGGAGAACAAAGATGTATTGAGATCTCTAGGATTATTATTGGTGGGACAATATGAAGAACATTATTGAGTATACATTAATGTGTCGGGTGTGTCAACAAGAGAATAATGGGAGTAAAAATTCAACGGGTACACTACAACAACTACCCATACAAACTTGGAAGTGGGATAAAATCTCTATGGAAATTGTCATTGTACATACAAGGAAATCTAGAAGAAAAAATGCTATATGGGTAATTATGGATCACCTGAAAATGATAGCTAACTTTATCACAATTCGAGAAGACTTCTCATTGGATCAACATTCACGGATATAAATCAATGATGTGGTATAGTTTCACGGAGTACAACTATATATTTTATCTGATAGTGATCTAAAATTCACTATGAAGATATAGAAAATTATCCAACATAATCTATAACCTAAATTAAAAATCAATACAGCCTACAATTCTAAATCTATTTTCACATCTATGTCAACTATTTAGACAGTAGGTGAAATGTGGATAGAGTGTTCTATGGACATCAATGGATGACAGGACGAAAATCATTAACATGCCGAATTATTCTAAACAAACCGTTTCCACTCTAGCATCTGAATGGATCGATATGAAGCCTTTCTAGGAAAAAAGTAGAGGAAATTGTCATGATGAGAAGAAATAAATGAGTGTGTGATGCTAAGACCTGAAATGGTTAATGAAATGGTTCAAAATGATCAATACATTCAAAAACATATAATGTATGCTTCATATTAAAAAAATATTTATGCATACAATCTTTAATTAGTATTAGATTTTAAATTTGGGGACATGTTATTCATCATCATATCTCTAAGGAATATAGTAATGAGATTTATGAAGAAATAATTTCTTAGATATATGAACATCGGCCCCTTCGAAATCATTGTTCATGTTAGAGTTGTGGCCTATCGACTAACACTTCCACCTATCATGTCTAATGTACACGATGTCTTCTATGTATCCATCTTAAGAATGTAAATACTAGATCCTTAACATATACTATCATCATAGATGGTATAGCTGGAGAATGATCATTTTTATAAGGATAAGCTAGTAAAGATATTGGATCGTAGAGATAACATTCTATGAAAAAACTCACTTTGTAAAAGTACTATGGTATAACTATTTGAACGAAGAGGAAACATGGGAAATGGGGGATGAAATGAAGGAGAAGTACTGAAACATGTTTTTATTCTAAAATGTAAAACAATATTTTGAGGGAGGAATGTCATAATTGGAGAAGGATGTGATGAAACATGGTTTTATCAAAGGAAATTACCTTCTTATAATTTTTTGAAATGGTATAATCACATAAAATCCAAACACAATGACTAATCACGCTAAAATGAACTAATAAATATTATGTGACCTTTAAACATAATTTTTACACTTTTGTGAATGGAATTTCGAACAAATGACATACCCTATTACAATTAGTAGGATGTATGGAGTCTGATAGGATAAACATAATTTTTACTAAATTGTAACATACCCTTATGAATAGTAATTTTACTCTTATTAATTTTAATATGAAATTTATTAATAGTACATTAGCCATGTTAATAGTAAATTTAGAAAAAAAATTATAATTATAATTTATCCAACTTCTATGTGACAATATGATTCTGTGTATATTTTTTGGAATGTCATAAATATTTTATTACAATTTATTAATTTAAATGAAAATTTATTTTTCCTAATATTTATTAATAAATTTTTATTTTGATTTTTTAGGATTATAAAATAATTTAATGAGACCTTAGTGAAATATCCAGTGTTATAAAATAAATTTAAATTTTAATATTTTTGTTTGGGAAAAATTATTGTTTTTTAAATTAAAATTCTCATATTTATGAAATTATATTCATAAAATAAATCTCATTTTTGGATCCTACAAATAGAAAAATGGTTGGGGAGAATTTTTGTGATTTTTATAAAATAATTGAATTTTTTTGAATAGTGAATTAAGATAATTTATGATAAGTAATTTATTGAGTCATGGATTATGTTCTGCGAAGGTAAGAACCATGGGTTAAAAAACATCCACATATTAATTTTTTTTCACTAGAATCAATACAATTTGTTGCCTTCATAAAAATAATAAAATAATGAACATAATTTTTCGAAAACCCTCCTCTCCGCCACTATAGATACCACCCTCACCCAATCATCTCCTCACATTTCTAAATCCTTGTGAATTGTCTAAATTAGGATCAAATATCCTCCCAATATCCTACTCCACATCTGGGGTCTATTTTTCCAACCAAAAGGCCAATAAAAATACCCTTATAGATTTTCTCAAGGAGGAGTATTCAAGAGGTAATCATCCACTTTCTTTTCATTTTTTTTCAAGTTCTTATTGCTTCATTTTATCTATTATGCTACCCTCATACAAAATTATTTGAAACACTAGTTTCTCATGTATACCATAATTTTATAATTTTTATGAAATATTTCCTAATTGAATCTCATTTCTTCACCTTTTACACATGAAATGAGAACACCATATGAGATGTATTGATGTATCATTTTAAAGGGGGATGAATTTTCAATTTGGGTTACCTTCTTTGATTTGGGTAATAAAAATATTTTTATGGTTGAAATAGATTATTATATATGAATAATATCATATTTAATGTTCTGGAATCATTTTTTACAAATTTTATTAATTTTTAAAACAAAATGGGTTCAGTGTGATAAAAAACCCTCCAATAAACACAAATAGTTATCATTAAGATTTTATATAATGATTCAACTTCACTCCAGATAAACAAATGAATTTTATAACCATTTAATGTTATGTATATTAAATAATAACATATAACATAAATAACAGATAATCATCTTCATCCTAAACGATTATTTGTACATGTATTTAAGTCAAATGATCATGAAAACCAAGAAAACTAACATTACCAAACAATGAATTCAAACTTCTTATCCTATCAAAAAGGAAACGAATGAACATAATAAAGTTATAATAAATCAATTACATATATAATAGGGAATTTTATTATTTATTAATAATTATAATTTTATTATCCAATACCTTAAAATAATGTTAATAACACATTTACAGTTAAGATGATGGATTATACCTGAACATCAATTTTTTCCTTCAGGTTGCTCTATCATTTATTTTACCCAAATGATGTTATATTTTACTTTTATGTGTAACTTATAAATGATTTATATATATCCCAAACTCATGTATCAGGATCCATTCATCAATCTATTTCAAGAAGATAAATATTTTTAAGTGTTTCCCTTCTCAATTCTTCTAGATAATAAAGCCCATTTTAAGAGAAGATATCAAATTTGTACACAATTTCATTCTCATAATATCATCTGATTTAGTCCAAAATTGTTTTTATAAATTAATTATTCTTATTATAAAAATATTATTTCATTAATTATGATTTTATATAATATATTATTCCTTATTATATTTTAAATTCACTTTTATATTTTCCTTAAAATCTCACTAAAAGGTTTTAATTATAAACATTCTCAAATAATATTCTTAAATGTTATCTATTAATTTTTATATAACATATCATATTAGATGCATATTTTCCCTTATGAATATACATGTATATTTTATTAATTTATTTCAAGGACACTTGTATGATACACCCATTTTATATTCATTTGGACATGATTATGATATGTATTACTTTCTCTGGGTACCATTACATTTTGTATGATTGATTATGTACGATTCATTATGTGGAAAAAAATATTCATGAACATTATGATATAGGTGAACTAAGATATTTCTCCAAATCATTTGGTATTGTTTAGTCTCATGAGACGTTATATGCAACGATTTTGGCAGTTAGCCTTTTCTCAGGCTCCATGCACAATGGCCATGGTGGTTAACCATGACTTCTTTTTCATTATGGGAAATGAGAAATGCTCTAAATAAAGTCGTGTTTTATAAATCCTCCGCATTCTAATTAATATATGATTTTATAATCCCATTTTATAAATGTTATTGTTTCTTATGTTTAATAATGCACCATTCCCCTCTTATATCATCATGTTAATCCTTAAAACCCAAGTCTTAAGCTTTATGCTTATGTTTATTCCCATATTGGGATATTTAGTTAATCCATTTGTAATGCTATCACCAGGTTATCCTATGAATATGTATGAAAATAATGGATGTTAGGAGCTCAATAAGTAGATTAAATAATGAAACATTTTATTTAGTCCCATGTTTTCTGTTTTATGTAACTTATCTTCCAATACACTCGACATTACGATGATTGGATTATAAATGTATCAAATTATGATTAAATAATATAAATAAATGTGTAAAAGGATGGTGTCACTATCTTACATATTTATAATATTATTCCTTTATGTGATTTTTGATAACATTTACATAATTTTTAGAAATACTCAAGTCTTTCTATTTCACCACCCACACTTCTATTAAATCAAACCATATGATGTTTATATAGAAAACAATAATTTTATTCAAATATTTTCCTCCATGGTTCATATATTTAATTAAAAATTATCTTTAATTTTCCATTATTGGGATTTTTTGTTTGTGAAATTTCATTTTAATAATCTCTTTTCCTTTTTCAATAATTTTTTTAAATGTGGGTCATTTTTGTTCTTATTAAAATATCAACAATGTTTTTTGGAAATTAAATTCTGGATTTATCTTCTATACTCTTTTATTTTCTTATGAATATTTTTCCAATGTATTTTTCTGTTTCATATTTTTTAGATATAATTAATTTTTTTAATTAATTATTTTAATGAAAATAATATATATATATCTTTCTTGAAAATAAATATTTCTTTATTTTCATTGATGATGTATAAAATAAAAGGAATTACTTTCTTAAGACATCATTAATTTCATATTTTCCCTAGAAATAATCATAATATTTAATAATAATATTTAATATTCCACCAATATAATAATTTATTATGTGATATTTCCATGAATGGTTCCAATTTTAAAATTGTTTATTCATCCAAATAATCCTTATATTTATTATCGATCATATTATATGATTGTTGTAATATATAATTGAAATTTTCTTATGTGAAATGACCAAAAACTTTTTTTTACTTCCTTATCATAAAATTTGAATAATGATACTCTTTTTTATAGTTAATTTTCTTTTGTTAATACACTAGAATTCATTATTTGATTGAAGATTTTTCACCTTATTACCCATATATTATTTTGACTGGGGAAATTGTTTACTATAATTTATATCCTTTTTCAATCTGTTGTTAGTACCAAATATATTATTATTAGGATTATTTTGTATTATTCTATAGAAATAATTTATTCCATTTGATTTATATATTATTTTCATGAGATAATTATATTATCACTTAAAAAATATATATTATTATTTTCTTATTGATGATTCCCATAAATATAAGGATTTATTGTTTTGATGATTATTTGGAGTATAGATATATATCATTAGAGTCTGTTGGGTGATGGTTTATATATAATGATAATATGTTTATGATTATTATGTGTTCATCCTTGGTTGATGTTTATAATACCTTGGCAGCAAGCATCGGGATATGTATGTGATCTATTGTGGTATTCCATTCAATATAATAATGAATTATTTGTAGTGTCCCTTGATTGGTGATAACATTTTATGGATATGCCGCATTCTATTATTTACATGTCATTCCACAATCATATTCTCTATTTCCATGATTTATGAACTTTCTTTGGACATCACATTCTCATGACATGGTATATATCATTAATTACTGATTATCCTTTTCAAATTTTATAGTCTGATAAATACTTATGTTATCTCATGTAACATTTTCATGATCTAATTCGATTCTCCACTCTATTTACCTCGTAATTCTGTCTCTGTCTTTTTATGGTATAGTAAAAAATCAACTATGCATCACAATTTTTTTAACCCATTCATAGATATTGACATTTCAAGATTCATGTATTCCAATTTTCATTTGATATTTCTATTAATTAATAGGTTGTGATTTGTTTTTAGTTCATAATGGTAAATTGTTTTATTAAACAATATTATCTTAGTATAATACGATGATTTATTATGTTCCTAGTAAAAAATGACAATAAAACTTTTTATCATGGGAGTTGGTTTTGATTCTTCAGTTATAATAATAATATATATTTTCAAAACCAACTCTGAATGTGTGGGTCTTATGAAAGAATTTTTTTCATTAATTATGGGGAATTAGGACTATGGAAATATGGTTTTAGTTATATATTTTGGTCATCATGTACCCCATAATTTTTTTATATATAAATAATATTACTATATGGTTTTAAAAAAACATATAATTAGATTCATATTGTTATCTTAACGAAGATAATGTAAAAGGAAAAATTTGGGTTTCATAGTGTATTTTTTATAAATATGAGAAGATATTAATATGTGTTTTTTAAAGAGAAAAAATTCAAATGATTAAATTTTTAACGTATAGAGAAATTAATGAAAAATATTTTTCTAATATGAATATTTTCATTATATATATAATAAGTATAATATATAATATAAATTAAACGATAAATAATTAAACTAATATAATTTTATTTCATCAATGAAAAACATTAAATATAAAAATTATTAGTTTCATGAATTAAATTGAGATATATTATAATCAGATAAAAAAATAAGTAAATTACAAAACATGAACATGTTTTTTTGGTAAATCATGGTCCCCAATAAATTATCAATAATGCCAACAACATTGTAATACAAAAATATGATATTATTAATATAACCTTAATTTTGGAAAATAAAAATACCAAACCTAAAGATGAATTAAACTAAATTAAAAATAATGAATATATGATGTATTAATATTTCGAGTAAATGTTATAAGGCTATAGTAAATATAATCATTAGGGTACTAACCACACTATTAATAAAAAAATATTGATAAGATTTATAAAAAGTCATTGTATTATTAAATATAATTATAAATAATTTATTTATTATGACTATAGTTTTTTGTATAATATAATAAAATTTTAAAAAAACGAATGGGAAATTAAATTATTGGGAAATAGTTATGATTTTTAATTAAAATGAATTTTTCTAAAAAAATTATATTATTTAAATATAATTCATTTTCATAAAATGGTTTTATAAATAAATAATAATATTTTTATAAATAATAATATAAATTAATGAAATCATATTTAATTATTATATATTTTATGTATTTTTTTATCTTTTAAAAAATTATTAGTTATAAATTTATTGTGATTTGGTTGAAAAATAAAATTACAATCATGAATAAAATTATTTTGATAAAATTTAAATCATTATTCCAATAAAATACTGAATTTTTTATTATGGTTATGTATTTTTATTTTTTATAAATTTGAAAATTCATAGGTGACATGAAAAATAATTTATCTATAATAGGATTTCTAAACATTTTTATGGAATTTTTGTGGTTTCTAAAAGAGAGATGTATACATTAATTCTTCATTTAATATTAAATCACAAAATATTTGATGTACATTCACGTTTTTAATAACAATTTCTTTACATGTTAATTTATTATATTATTTTATTCTAAAAACATGTATTGCTTTATAAATATCACCTTCCATGACATTATATCCCATCACAAGAAAATATTATAACTACTTCAAATCTATACCAAAATACATTTTCAATATACATATTTATGTTTATGGGTCTTTGTATTCACAAAATACTACTCAATAATACCAAATAAACACATTAGTTGTGGACTTCTAAAGGCAGTGGTATACTATATCTACTAATATCATTTGATATTTCTTTTTATTCTACCCATCCAAAATATATTATAAAATTCATTATGTAAAGTATTAAATTTCATTTGTATACATAAATGATATAATGTTACTATAATTTTATTTATCATATTCCTTATCTATAATTTCAAAATGAAATCACTACTCTAATTATGACCAATTCAGCACCTCAAAAGATGATGTCTTCCATATATCATCACTAAATACATGGATGGTATTAATTTGATATTATTATATACATAGAGAATAATTTTTTGAAAAAAACATGGATAAATTTTTTTCAATGAATTTTAAACATATAAATTGAACATAATAACGGATTTAATATAAAAACATCCATTCAGGGTCAGTAAAAAACATATATAGAAACTGATTTTAAAAAACTGTTATTTCATTAATTTATGTCTCATATAAACAATTTAATAGTAAAATATAAAGATAATAATATTTTGGAATTGGTATGTAGTCCAAAAAATAACTTAAAAAATAAAGATCATCATTGGGGTTAAACTCTTATATAAAAAACCAATATACTATTAAATATTTATTAATTAAATTTTACATAAAATGGAACATTGTTTGATATTCAGAACCAATTTAAATTATTTTATATTATAAACTCAACATCATTACATTTTAATTATATTTAACCATTTTAAATGGACATGGGTCATTATTATAATTTCTATGCTGCCTTTGAACCACAAAAAAACATCACTATGTAGAATAATATGATAAAAAGATTCAAAAATATGATTAAATATAATTATAAATGAATTAAACATGATTTTTTATGATTTTAATTGAAAATAAGTGATTATTCCAGACATTCGAGCACATACTATGGCATATTCGAGCATGAGGTAGTGGGTTACCTTTTTTGAGTCTTCTTTCTTTACATATATTATTTATCATTGGAATATATTATCCCTTAATGAATATCTCAGAAATATTGAATTTATATGTTACAAGAAAACATTTACTTTTGAGATATTAATTTAGTCCCTTCCAGTTATACATACTCAATGTTCATGCCTAAAATCATTAGTAATGTGACTTTCCTATCCAGTCTCATTCATAAATATATACACTTTATAACTCCCTATATCACTTGACTTTTCCACTTATATCTATAATATTAACTCTTATATTATCCTGGATTCCTTATCACTCATTTTTATACGATACTCATGTATTTATGATTTTCTATCTTTTCTTAAATTGAGTCCAACCACATGATGTTTAAAATGAGTTGTTTTACTTTTTTTATATCATCTCGTATATTTTTTAATGATTTTTAATCTATATATATTGAATTTTAAATTATTGAAAATTTCTTATTAACAAATTTCCTTTTAAATTATCGTAATAACAATACTAGAATTTGTTTAAAATTGAAAAATTTTATTATTTTATTATTAAATAATGTTATGGAATCTATTTCCATGATTTATCTCCCATTATAATCATTATTTTAACAATGATTCTTTTTTAATGACTTAATTTATATTATATGTTAAAAAATTATTAATTTTTTTATCAATATAAATTTTCATATATATATATATATATACATCCCTGAAAATGAAATTTTCTTTATTTAGGTCAATGTTATGTTAAAATTAAATATATTTTTTCAAAATAATAATAAATTTATTATCTTACATGGAATGAATCATCATAATTGAAAATAGTCTTTTATGTTACATCTATTTTACAATTAATAGTGGGGAATTTCCAATATAGTTATCATTCTCAAAATTATATACAACATTAAAATAACATTTGAAATCATTAACCAAGGTCATATGTCATTGTGTAAATGTTAAACTGAAAACTCAATAAGATAAAATAAATTATCACTTCCATTATGATTTATTTTTTTAGATTTAAATAAATATATATTATTTAAGTTTAATTTTTATTTTTAATACACATTATATCTCCCTTATTGTTTAACGGATTTCAAATTGATTTATATAAAGTCACTTCATTGGGGAAATTATTGACAAGAATCATGTTTTTTTTGTTTATATGTGGAAAATAACTTATACATCACTATAATTGTTAATGGGTATTTACCAAGAGAGAAATTTTTTTTCATCGGATGCCCATTTCTTCAATGGGATAATCATTTCATATTTTTTAATACATATATGATAATTTTCATATTCATGTGGGACACATATGCATATATATAAATATATAATTCATATAATGGTTATGCCTAGAATAATATATTCTTATAATTAATTGTGTTATGGGTTATTTACCATTAAATTATATTTCTATTATCTTGATATAGATCTTTTTCCAATATTAATTACACCTTGTAGTGACCATTGGCCTATATTTATGGAATCTTGGTTCTGAGACATGGTCTATGGTTATGATCTATTTTTATTAATATCAGGCCTATAATTAAATCCATATATGTGTTCAACATTATATAATTCTTATTTCATAGCATGTTAAATTTAATGATCATATGATTCATTAATATTTACATATGATTTGAAATCCTATTTTGATGTTATATTTCATCCCTTCAAGATCATACATTTATATATTTTATACAATGATAATAAATATTATTATAACCTATTTTGTGTTCATGATATCATTTATCAAATCATTTAATTTACCATATGACGATTTATCTAACATTATACAATCTGTTGATTACCCACCTATGTATCATTGATTTTTACCCCTAAATATGAATTTGAGGTCACTACATTCTTATGATTAAACATTACTATAAATGATCACTAGGGATGAAGAGATTGTGATCAATTATACATTGTCATTGATAAGTTATTTAATAAATTTATATAGTCTTTGTTTAATATAATGAGCTATTTTGTAACTAGATCCCAATGAAACTATATTTTTTATATTGTTAGTCAGTTGTAATTCATGTTATTTTTGAAAATCCCAAATAATAACCCTAAATATTTTTCGATGTATAGATTTAAAAACATTTTTTTCTGAAAATACATTTCAAGATATATGTAATCTAATTTTTAATTTTAATAATTTACTATTCTAAAAATAAAAATTTTAATATTATAATAGATTTTAATATACATTGAAAGATTAATAATGGTATAATAAAATTACCTAATAATTATAGTACAATTAAATTTAAAGTATTTAATCTACTCTATATAAATAATTTTTTTCAGTAAAATAGTTATATTAATTAAGAAATTATAATTAGAAATATAGGTTCTAAAATAATAATAAAAAGGTATTTTGTCATATTTAATACATTTATTTACTTATTTCATGATGAAAAAGATCATATTTTCATTAATGGGAATCCAAAATTTAATTTATACTTTCATAGGTGTGGCTATTATTCAAATGGATTCATTACTATTCTAAATTGTCGTGTTTATATTTAATAGTATATCATTGTAGGATTTAAATAAATTGAATACAGTTAAAAAAATACTTACCGTAAAATCATCGGGTGTTATATTTACCCTTCCTACAAAATTTTAATCAATAAACAATTTCATAAAAATTTCCTTATAAATAGATGAGGGGGTTTCTTCTCATTAACAACCTCATGTTCCAATGTTTCTTTGTCCATTTTTTGTTATCTCAAATGAACCTTTACAATTATATTCAAATGATTTCTCAATACAATCTATCTAATGTCATGAATCTCAATAGGGGAATCACAGTATTAAATATTCAGTCCTAATTATATTTTTTCATTGGCGAGTACATGTGTTTTGTGTGGCCTATACATCATTAAAAATGATATGAAGAACACATCAAAATCATTGGGGAGACATGGTGGCCATGCTACTCGGTAATCTAGATCTTCAATTCATTCCAGAATTTTAAATCATCTGATGTTCTTAGGGATCAGTTTCCCTTTCTTAAAGAGCATTATGACACCATTACATGGAGATAAATTCATTAATACATGATCTCTCACTTGAAGTTTTAAATCCTTTCTCAAATATACAGCATAAATCTTTTGAATAATTTTAGATACTCTAATATGAGCCTAAATTATGGTTACCTTTGGTATTATTTCTCTAGTATGCTATTTCCCAGTAATTTTTCTCTCACTAACATCATCCCAACAAGTTGGAGTATGAAATATTTTTCAATATAATGCTTTATATAGCAGCACTGGTATACAAGAATGAAAACTATTATTGTAAAAAAACTCTTCCAAATGTAAATTCAGATCCCACATACATTTATAGTCAACTGATAATGATCTCAACATGTCTTAGAAGTTTTGATGAATAATTTTAGACTATCTTTTTATTTTTGAGTGATATTAAGTACTCAAATGAATCTCAGTATTCAAATACTATTAAATAATATTCTATAATTTTGAGGTAAAATGTGTATCTAGATTAGAAACAATTGATAGACATGTAGAATGAAGAGTTACAAGATCATTATTATA
This sequence comes from Viscum album, assembly GCA_963277665.1. Classification (NCBI taxonomy): domain Eukaryota; kingdom Viridiplantae; phylum Streptophyta; class Magnoliopsida; order Santalales; family Viscaceae; genus Viscum; species Viscum album. The sequence continues at coordinate 1,879,897,168 of OY728130.1, forward strand.
GATTCTTATGTGCCACTCAAGTGTTAAATCATACCTTACAGTATGAATATGTGTCAATTTTGTAGAATGATCAATAATTACCCATATCACGTCATTCCTTAATGGTGATCTTGGTTTTCTCGTGACAAAGTCCAATGTAATGTCATCAAACATCTATATATAATTAGGTAGATGTTTTATTAATCATATAGGATCCAATCTATTAAAAATAACACAATGAATAACTTGGAATCCTAACACATATTTATAAATTTCCCACATCATATTATCTTAAAAAAATTCCTTCAGATAACTATACATATTGAACTACCATGGTTTATAGTGAAATTTGATCTATGTGCATAATCTAATTATTAATTTTTTAAGTGAGGTATTATTGGAAAAAATATCCTCCTACCAAATTTCTAAATTCCATACTAATACACAATGTGTGCTAATACCCCATCTATAAAGGATTCAATATCCATTTAAAATTTATCATCATTATACTACAATATTTGATATTTTTTTAGTAAATATTGGTTATTAATAAATTTAAAAAGGAGGGATGTTTTCCATTACATATCATTTATTATATCTAAATTAATTGGATCCATGAACATAGAATCTTTCCAATTATTAATTTGGGTTACATGTTCATGATATTTCTTACTTAATGAATCTACAACTGTATATTCTTTTCTTGGGTGTTAGTGTATTGGGAAATTATAATCTTTATGCAACTCGATCCATCAACTTTGCCTCATATTGACTTCGTTTTTTGTAAATTTTTATTTCAAACTCTCATTGTTCCAATATATCTCAAATTTTGACCATAGTTATAATGTCTCTGTATAATCAAGGTGTCTATTAATGTTTCAAACTCAATATCATGAGTTGTATAATTGTTTTTATCAGTCATCAAACTTTTTTATGCATATATAATAAAATAATATTTTTGTATAAAGAGACAACCCAGTACATTATTCAATATATCATTTCATATCCCAAATCTGTCATTTCATGATGGAAAATACGAAATATGATCTTTGAATAATCATCACCTCAATTATTCAAAAACTTATGTACATTTTATTAGGCATACAAACATAACCTGTTTACGAGTGATCCTGGTAAAGGGGTTAGCCTCTTTGGAAAACTTAATATTGAAGCACCAATAATAACATACTAAAAATAAAACATTGTACCTCCATTATGTTTTTTGGTGTAGTAAAATCATTGATTTCATTTTTATATACAAGAAAATATGAGAATACATCGTTAATGATAATGTGGAAATGAATATAAATTTCCTGAAGCCAGAATTCAAATTTTATAAATTTACCATAAAAATAATTCCTCCTAATATTTTCATGAATGGTTCAAAAAATGATCCTCGTGATCTTAATAGGATTAAAAATATACCCAAATATCATCAATTAATACCACCAATAAATTATAATGATATTCATAGAATACTCTATTAATTAGGTTCAAGAAATATTAGGCTTTATTGGTCATTCCAAAAAGAATTACTACAAACTTATATTATCTAAACATCATCCAAAAATCTATCATAAGTATTTATTCTGCATTTACATACAATTTATTATAACCATAATAAATTTCATTGTTTAATGAAATATTGGGTCCAATGAATTTGATCAAATAAACCATCAGTGTGAGGAAGATGATATTTATTCATTATTGTAATATCATTGATTTAATTATTGTCTTTGCATAGCCGAATTTATCCATTAATATTAATAATAAAGAGAAAAATGCATCCCCAAGGATAAATACTAGGGAGAATAAGCTACATAATAAAAAACCCCTCTAGTTTTTTCATCAACTCCACTAATTACACAGTGGACATTCTATAAAGATACTTTTATATTTCTCTTACTGCTGATAAATTAAATTTTTCTATTTTCAAACACTTTTAGGAAAAGTGAGAAAACAAGAATCACTTTGGGGGAAGGCGATAAATCGTTAATGATCACAACAAAGAATAACCAAAATATAAGATCATGCCATCAAACTACAAGAATATACCAGCACAACCACTACAAATCATAATATTGATACCCATCATTGCACCCAACATAGGAGTCCTCCACAGTAGTGGCAGATTCCCATTCAGAAGTTGGATTATACCACCTCAATATATTATCGTTGTGGTCCAAACTCCTCATTTTATCTAGTGAGAGATGCCTTGGACAAGGTTTCTTGGACAAGATGTCTTTTTTTAAAGTAGGGATCACCCCAAGATCCCTCTTTGCAGAAGCTCTATGATTCCCCGGTCATGGAAGATAAGATTTGTCCATCCTTCTACTTTTTCTTGGAGTAGTAGACAACAATACATTATACTAAGTCATAATTTTATCCCCACGTTGTAAAATATCACTATATTATTGGTTGGATAAACCAGTCACATTTTCTTTATCCCACCCAGAATTATTTCCCCGCATGCCTATGAGATTATCCGAAACGTTTTCCTTGCACACTTTATCACTACACCTCCTCTATTCAGGCATGTTTCATTAAATCATCAACAGTCACCTAACCAAAATTCCATTATCTTTAATTATATACATTCCCACACCATCAACCGTTGTTCATAGATCGTCATATTTAACTGCAAATTGTTAATATCCAAATTAAGAGATTCTTCCACAACCATAGAGGCCTCCTCATGACCAAAACCATCAACAATGGGATTATCCGTATAGACCACATCAGCATCACTAAATTCTATATTATAATGATTAAATCCTTCTTCAGAGAGGACAATAAACCTATTTATCAAATTAATAAAAGGACTAACTAAAGGGGAAGATCCATAAACATTCCTATTTCGGAAGGGTTAGACCACATCCAAATCAAGGATGACCCCATATCCTTCCACCAGTTTCTCCCTAACATTTGCAGTTCCATTTTTTTGTTGTTCCACATCTCCCTCCACATGGATCAAATAGGAATACTTCCATAAACCCAAACTGGACTGGCCCACTAAATCCTGCCTTAGCCATCTAAACACTTTATACACATTCATATTATCTTGGGTCATTGTATCTTCCATCGAATAGGGACCATTCACATTAATCTCAGTCATCTTGCGAACACCATACATGAATTCCTACTCTAAAGGATGAGATGACTGATATCCCACACCACTGCCATATGAACCAGGTTTCATTTATTCAAGACTATCCCCCTAGTAAACCACATAGGTTTTACCCTTTGATATTTTTTTCATCCTTACTGTAAACTGGGATTTCCCTAAAGTGGGTCTCCAACACCTGTGATGAGGACCCCCTTCGAAAAACCTCCAAAGTGTGTCCCATTTGATTTCATGATGAGCAATATTTAGTCCAATTCTCTTAAATCATCCTTTTCATGCACTTTTATTCCTCACCAATTGTAATCCAATGAAATTTTAAAGGTAATTGAGAAGCATCAACCTCCATAAAATCTAGAGGATTGATTTGATTGCACACTACCTTAGTGCGACTACTAGCACATAAAACCCTACAGACACAGTTAACTAACATTATGCTAACAGATGGATTTGGTAAAGGTAATGAAAGATAAATTTCCTCAACCCTATATTTTATTTGAAATTTTTTATGGAAATCTTCATATATTATAATTACTAGGGTTTGATGTTGAAAAGAGTGATAAAATGAGGTTTATAATATAAATATAAGGAATTATATGTCTTTCTCAAATAATGTTAATTACTTCTTCCTAAAATGAATTTTACCATCATATTTTCAAATAGATTTTATACTAATGATTATATAAATTTCATCCATGGGTATTATGATAATTACATCATGTAATAAATTTTTATATTCCATAATGGGGACTTACCAACACAACATAGTTGTAATGATACTTACTTTAGTGGTTTTGACTGACAACTGCCTTATTAACTTAAATTTGAAATATAATAGTTTCTTGGAAATCTGTGTAGATATTAAATGTTTGTGTTGATCTAGAATCAAATAAAGTACTGGATAATTTTTATGATAAGATTTTTATACCCAACATCACAACATTGGGTTGTTCTACATCAGTTGTGGTGATTTGATAATCTAGTACATAATCATTATAATCATTGATCCAAATAAATAAAATTATTATAAGGGTATTTTAAAAAAATTAATAATAAATTATAATATTTCTGATGTTGGTTATGTTAGTTTTAATTTCAAAATCCTAATGATTCACTTAAATTTTCATTGAGACCAACTGTAATAACCCCGACCATAATAGTATAGAGTTGGTGGTTATTTTATTTTATTAGCTTAGATACATGATTAAAATGACAAGGTATTGATCATTTTATTAGTCTTCATTAAGTATGAATATATATATGATACCTTTAATAAATTGTTAATTAAAGATATAATAAACACATGGAAAATAAATGCATTCCCTATGAATTATTCAATGATTTCATCTCCAAAGCCTGGAGAGGGATACAAATAAATGGGTGAGCTCAAATCCTAGAAAGAGTCACATAAAATAGAAACATGAACTGATAATTAGTGGAGAAATATCAATAAGGCTTAATCATATAACTAAGGATGCAAACGCATCAATAGATTTTTTTCATAGTGAAATTATATTGGATAGTAATAACTGATTATTGAATGAATGAAAATGATTTATTATTGACCATAATGTATATATATCAAGATAAACTAATATGAAGACCAATAAAAATATTGTTCAAGTGTGTGGGTAGAAACATATCTTATTTTGTTTATAAACATACATGAACAATTTGTCTCTAATTATTTTCTATCATTAGATATGTTGATGCATTGAGTGGATATATAATGTTGGGGCCCATTGATCCCTGTAGGTCCAAATTATTTTTCATATGTAAATTTAATTCACAAAAATTATTCATTATAAAAATATACATATTGAGAAGAAGATATTGATTTATAAAAATTTATCTAGTCAACATAACATTCAAAGTGTACACCGAATGTAAAAATGGTATACGAATTTAAAAATAATCATATTTATGATACAAAAAATATGTATTTGAAGTGAAATATTATTTCAAAAGAATAATAAACTCAATGGGGGTATTAGATACACCACATAAAATTTATTATATGTGAAATTCCAAGTAGGTCTTAATGAAATGGAAATTTAGATGAAGCCCCTTACCAATTGAGATCAATCGAATCATATGCCTTTAAAATTAATTACTATCAAATAAAACAATGAATACAATGAATATAAAGATATTTTTGATATGATATATCAAATAAAATAATACATATACAACACATGGGATATTAGTGGCGAGTAAGGAATTTCTCATAGAAATAATAGTGTTATAAAAAACTCTATACCTTATTTCTGAAAGAATTATGAACATATAATTAATATCTTGGTAAATTAAATTAGTTACATAATTTAATTTATTCATAACCTCATTAAAATATATATTTTTTAAAATAACTTTATTATTTTCATTTTTTGGACATTTTAACGAGTTAGAATGATTAATTTTATGGTACTATGAGCATTCATTTCATGGTTTTAGGGTTCGGTCCCTTGTATATTAATGTCTGAGTTCTTGTTAAATGGAAGGAAAAAATTAAAATTATTTTGTATTAATTAAGATAAATAATTTCTAATGGTAACATATATGATTTGGTTATATGGTATTATTGTGATTCATTATATAATTTTTTAATGAAAAATGACTAATTTAATATGGTGATTTTTATTACCATCACAAAATAGTATCATTGTAGTTAAAATAATGGTTATATAATGGTAGAAAGAAATTAAATATTTTTTAATACACATATTATAAACGTTTTTAGCAATAAAAAATGTTTTCTTTCTAGTATTTAATTTGGTAAATAAAAAACATATCATCTACAAAGATGGTGAATTAATACCACACTAATGATGTTCACAGTTTTATAATTTAATGGAGGGGATATGTAATTTAATGATTGATATTAAATAAATAAAATAAAATTCCCATATATATATATATATCATATTGGAGTAAAAATGAAACTTTGGATAGGTTATTTGAGGATAGGATAATGAAATAAATGACATTTAATGAGAAACAAGTAGAGTTTTTCTTTTAAAATATCATCTACTTGAAAATATCTTTAAAGAACATGGAAATGGTATTTTTATGGGACCATCAAGACCTGGATGTGGAGATGATTCTTCAGAGTGTAATTTGGTATAATATTAGAAACATCTATGGCATAGAATATGGGAGGATATGAGTTGGTGAGTGGTGGTATTTGATGTGGTAGGAGATTAGTGATTTTGATTACATTATCCATTTTTTATTATTTTGGATCTGGATTATAATTAGTGTTAATTACCATGACTATATATAGTAAATAAGGTATGATTTTTAGAACTAATGTATTATTTCCTAACATATGAATAAAAAATTTATATATTTCCCTTAAAATGTAAAATGTTGTAAATTATAGTATTTCATTATTCACAAAAAATTCTACAATTTTATAAAAATCCAAAAACAATCACCTTAATCATTTTTTAATGTGTAGATTTCAAAAAAGGACCCCATTTTATGGAAATAGTTTTTGAAATATGATAAATTCTATTTTTAGTAAATATAATCATGTATTTGAAATATTCTAATTTTTATATTATAACCAATTTCCGTAGACTTTGAAAAATTAATTATGGGATCATAATTTATATTTTAAATATAATACAATGAAACATTAATTCATTAATTTATTTTAGGGATGTAATTTTTTTATATATTTATAATAATTATAAATTAATAAATAAACATTTACGTTACACAAAACTACCAACATACAATATATCATTTTGAAAACATTTATTTAAATATTAAATTATATAAATAAATTATACTTTTCTTTATGAGATTCAAAAATTGTATTTATTATTTCATAAGTGAAGTTATTATTATAATTAATATATTATTATTTTTAATGGTCATGTTAATATTTAATAGTATATCTTCTTAAAAATTTGAAAATTTAAATTTGTAAAATAAAATAAATACCTTAAAATAATATCATGTTATAATTTAAATCTAATTTTTTGAATGGATTTAGAACACCCATTTTCCAATATTAAATTTTTTTAAAATTGATATAAACTATCTTATAAATTTAAATTTTTTATATTTTAATGTTATAAATATTTAACTTTTTGTCACTCCTGTCAATTATAAAAGGGAACCACATCTCCTCACATTTACACACACATTGAGAACCTCAACTCACCCATTCTCTAAAGAAATATTTTAATAGAACCCTTATCTATGAAATAAAATGACATATTATCACCAAAGCCTAATATAAATTTGCATAAGATGGTATTCAATAGAGTATACCCAATGAAGAGGATGTCAGGGAATCATTAAGTAAGTGGATGACCATGAAAAATATTCTTAACTCATAAATCCTTCATAGGGGAAATATTTCAAATAAAAATACATATCCATTAAATATTTTATATTTTTCCTCATTGAAATATTTATACTAATATCCAATATAATTATTTTCAGTTCATGTTAAATTTATTTTTGTCACTTTAAATGGGGTTTTAAGTGTTATAAATGATATAAGAGTTAACGTCACAATATAACTTTTTATTGGAATGGTTCATGTTAATATTTCCATTGGGAGAATTTTAATTATTTATATCATAAATATCCAGTAGTTATCTCTCCTATATTTTTAGGGTTTGAAGTATTCTTTTACTTTCCACATATTTTTTTTATTCAAAATGTTTAAAGGAATATATTTTTAAAAATTATACCTTATTAATTCATTTTTATCTTGACTACTTATCATCTATATAAATATTCAAAAATGGTTTGTAAACATTAATTATAATTTTTTATATTATCTTTTACTTTATTCTCAAATTTTTATAAACATCACGTAATTTTTATAAATGGGTCAATTTTTATATTCCATATAAAGGAATGTAAAGAATATTTTCTGAATATTTACAATATGGATATATTTTCCTAAAATTATATCATTAATTCTTTTTAAATAGTCATTTAATTGTTTCCATATTTTTTCAAATAATTTCATATCCCTATTATTCGAGTATTTTTTAGTTTCAAAAAAAATAACAAAAAGACAATTATATTTCATCTTATTTTAAAAAACATATTTAAATTGATTTATAAAATTATTTATCTTCTATGTAAATATTATTTAATGATTTTAAGGAATCTCAAGCGATATGTTCATTTTAAACCATTCATGCCTTTCTTTTGGTTATATTATAATTGTATTTTATTAATTTTTATTGAAACCCTATATTTTATTAGAACTCTTACAATATCATATGACAATGATGATTTAGTGTAAATATAATCATAAAACCACATTACAAAGGCATGTGGTCCATGGGAGTGCCTTACAATATATTTATTAGAATGATTTTTGGTCAAGAGAATAAGATGTCATGCTCATCAGACCATTTTCAGGAAATTTTATCCTACTATTACAACTAATTATATATTTACTATGTGTTCATGAATGATTACAATATTCTACAATATAACTGGTTTTAAATTCTCTCATAGTTAGTTGTTAACATTTAGTAAGGTAAAATTATATATAACAGAGGTTATCAATCATTTATCAAAACAGATTTGTGATCCTTAAATTTTAAGGGTTATTATTTAATGTTAAATATCTAAAAACATTAAAAAATTTCATCAACATAAGAAGTTGATATTTTTTAAGACATTAGGATTGAGATCATAATAAGGGCTTACTATATATCCATTAAATGATAATTAGAGTTCACTTAGTTCAAATCCACATTACCAGACTCATCACAACATTTAATTTAATTTTATATAGACAAATCTATAATATATAACATCATTTTGTTTTATCCTGAACTACTCGGGCCCTCCTACCTTATGGTAAGTCAACTGAGACTCCCCAAGACCTAATCCATCATTAGAGGGTTTGGTGGAACATTTCCATTATGCAATAGTGAATAGGGTGTCCATATCATACATACCTATATAAAAAAACACATAAATATCCATAAAATTGTCTAGATATTTCAAAATCATTAACATCTAGAGTGTAAATGATGAATTAAAAAATGAAATAAAAAAATAACCAGAGTACCAAATTATAAATTAGAGAAATAAAGGACCAACCTACAATTCATGGGGAAACCCATATTGAAAATAACTTGTATGGGGAAACATAAGAGATATTGGCATATAATCTCTATGTACTGCTAAGAAACATAGTCTGTGTCTGTATGTTTTATTTTCACCTAAAACTAGATCAACCAATAATTGTATCTATCTTCCTATCTTCTTCACAGGACCCAAAATATTAGATCAAATCCAAATAAAGGGTTTGTGTAAAGATTCAAATTAGGTTCCATGAATTCAACAAAAAAAGTCATCAAGAGAGTAGGTGGTCAACTCTAAACCACGAATGAATGTTAATTAGGAAAAGAAAAAAACCGAAATAACAGTGATATTCTAAACTGCAGTACAAGATGAAAGGAGATACAGAATCTCTATCACTACAGCTCAACTGAGTATAATGAGTTGTCCTTTACCAAAGGTACATCTTGGAGGATAACCACCTTGCCCAACCTCACCAAAATCCATGTTGAGGGACAGACCTCACTAATATGCTCCCTAATATAGGGGTTTTATCTTTAGTTGATTATTTTCAAACCCACATAATATACCGAGTGGTGGGACCACTTATCACCGTTTTTTCCATGTGCATGGCGGAGCCATATCTTGTCCAAAATCTTGTGAAACCTCTAATAAATCTACGTGGAGGGGACTAGACCTCATCACTGAACTATTTACCTAAAGGATAACTAACTCTTGCAATACATCTCCTAAAATATCCCAAAAATAATTGTAGATTGCCAGAACCACACCACTATAGTCCACATCTGATGAAGCACTAACTATAGTGGTCAACCCACTTCCCATCGTTCCTTGAATATTGGGTAGTACCACTCCATATATAGATTACATCCTCCAAATGTTTTATTGGGGGTTCTTAACTATACCTATTTATGGGTGACCCATGACCTAGTTTTAGATGGGATTATCGACCTCAATAACACTCTTATGATCACACCAAATCACTAATACATGGATAAATACTATAGATGACCCATTCTATAGTGATAAAAGTGGTTGAAAACACTAGAATATCTCTATGGTCAAACATGAACAATGAAATCAAATAATCATCATTGAAGTAATCATGTCACTCACATAACTTCATGTTGTATATCTGATTTCCAAAAAAATCTGACCATTGTGTCCTATATGAAAAAAACCTCATGATGAGATAATCATGGGGCCAATTCCAAGACAAGAAGACGAAGATACATGTAGTAAAAGTATTGTAGGGGAAAACATGGTTTCTCGTCATAGGGTACCCATTATGTCTCATGAGGCTGAACCATTGTTGTGTCCCCTCAATGTACTCAACATGTAAAATTAAATGACATTCTATCAAATTAGTATCAAGAATCATGTGACCACACCTGAAAACTGGTCAGGACCTCACTAAAAACATGGAATTTCTGACCATGTGATGCTATAGAAAGTCTTAATGGAGTAGATGACCAAAATGAGTTTCCCAGGGTATGCCTCTGTCCTCCTGTCCCATTCTTATATACAACTGTATTTTATTCTGTACATAACCGTGTTCCCTTGAACATGTTTATTCTTGAGTATACCTTGGATATATCCATGTGAAACTATAAGGCCATTTATTAATAATATATGGTGTTATTCCATGTACTCTGCAAAATTTCAATGTCTTATTACACATCGTGTACACTGAGTATAGTATGTATGGTCCCCAAAACTTGTTCTTCCCGAATGGGCATAACATACAACTTGTGACCCTATAGAAAAAATCATTTTGATAATAATTTTTGATTGTGAAATAACAGAGATCATCATGAAACACCAGTTTTCCAAAAATGGTCCAAAATACACCCTGAGGTGAACATTATTAGTCATTAATTAGATTGAAACCCATTATATATATATACAGATCATGACATAAAACTCATACAAATTCGTAGAACATGGATTAATGGGTTAATATTTTGACTCAAATACATCCCTAAATGACACTACATAATCATTTGAATTTAATTGATGTCATGGATGATATCTGATGAAACCTCCTCTCCCTTGTTCTTTCAACATTCAATGGGAAACCGTATCCCAATGTCATATATAAAAAACCCCTAGATGGGGTGGCGATATTATTCCACTATTATTAATTCAATTATTTTATTATTAATCATGTACACAAATAGTCACCTTAAACAGAACACCCAATGATTACCAATATTATGTCAGGAATGGTGAAACCCCATGTCATTAGAACTACCATGGTAAAAAATTTCCCATCTGAGGTCCCAAACTATTCAAAAATAATTTATTCCAAAAATATTTATATAAAATAATTAGTGTATTTTAATATTTTTAATATAATAATTTTAACGTCTTGTTAATAAATAGAACACTTCTAACTCCATAAAAAATCCAGAGATATGTATATGAATATTCAAAGGATTATCTTAGTGAAATTGGAGTTTATATATTATCCACACCTTGAATGATTTTATCACTATAAATAATTGGAAACATAGAAATTTTAGGGTATTTATTCTACATCCAGCTGTCATGTTCCTATGAGTTCTCATACACACTCCAGTGAATCCCATGCACTTAAAAAATGGTATGGTCCCTCAATTCATAACCCTATACTACCTATCCTTAATATCCACTTATTACTCTAAAAATTCATTTTCATCATCAATGTCAATCTTGACATATTAGATAACATGTTTTGAGTCCAAGACGTATCTATTTAGATTTTAAAGATATAAGTCATCCTATACTTGGTTTTTTCGATGGTTTTGGTCAAATAATATGTAATCTCATTGATGTAACATAGAAACTTGCATTGAATGAGGAACCTTACCAAAATGATCACTACCCATATAACACTCAAAAACCAATTTCATGGGGTGAGTTATGAGAAAAAATGGTTCCTAAACTTATCCTAAAAACCCAGATATTTCCATGGTTTAACCATCCATCTGGGGGTGACACATGGAATTCATTTATAAATGGGACTCAAAATCCTTGTGCAGACTTATACACAACCATGATTTAAATCGGAAATCATTTTTGATAGGATCATTATGGGTACCCCATCATTCTATAAAATATACAAAATATATAATATATCTAATCTCTAAAAAAATTACTCCCTACTAGTAAGAAAGTGTTCAGAAATGGGGAGTTGATTAAAAATAATCTACATTGAATCATGGCCTCGAGATGTCAATAGAATACCATCATCAAATCTATTGATATGTCATCCCAATTCAATTCCAGGTTCTCAATTTTCTATTTTAAGACCACTGAAATCCGATGTACAAAATTTAATAACTGACACAATGCGAGAATCTGAGGGAAAATCTCATCAATTATCTACCTCATTTCATTAGAAAAAAACATCCAAATATTGTTATATGTATATTCATATAACAAGGATATGCATCCATAGGTAATTGTGATGCTCCTTAAACTCCTCCACATGTGATGTGACTAGAACTACCATCCATCCATGATGTAGGTTTATGCACTCTCCTCCATCCAGAAATCTGTATAGTGTTTCTCTTGAGGATATCCTATTATATATAATGTTATATTCGATGTCTCCCTTCCGATCCTATCAATTTTTTGATAACTTGGTATATTTATTCCATTTATAAAATATATATGTTACACCCCTACCCACCTCATGGGTTCTCTTTAGTGAATCCAACAGATCATATGCATCATCCGCTAAGCAAGAACTGGATATCCTACTAAGGGAATTTTATACACTATTTCCATTCCATGGGGTATATACTATATCTAATTCATTTTCCAAAATTATCACCAACATATGAGTTTATCTTAGGATTCAAACTCTCTAAATGATTTTGTACCTCATACCCTATTGATTTTTGTAAACAACCAAATCCACTCCAAGAATACAATATCTCCCAATCACTAATGTGAATTCGATCATTACTAAAAATGGGTTAGTATTATTACACTGGATCAACATCCTTAGTTGGAAAGAAAAAATTGCATTTATCTAATTAAACTTTCATATAATTCCATATTAGGACTCATCATGAATCACTAAACCCTCAAATCACTACTATGGTAGTCATAATAGAATCATGTTGGAATTATCTTCTAAACTCTATGATGTCTCTATCACTTCATAGGGAATGAAAATTTCCTCCATTTCAACATAATGGTCATAAAAAATGATACCATAATGGAAAATCATTCCAAATTAATTTAAAAATTCTTTCATATACCAATGAATCACGGCTCCTATTGCACACTCCTGGGTGTCTAACATGAAAACGTTGCACCTACATTGTCTAGTCCACTGTTGAACCTGTACCAAAGAAGTAATATCCCATTTTGTGGATCCTTGGTAATGATAACCAATACTTTAAGATCATATTATGATGAAAAAACAATTTGAAAATACTGATAACAATCTATAAATATCTATCATGTTACACAACTGATGATAAGTACTTTAGGATTTCATTAAATAATATTACTATGATTTAGTCAAAAAATAATTTAAGGACATGATTCATAAGTTGTACCTACAATGTTTAGGAATTAAACATATTGATGGGTACCAACATAAAATCTAGAAAACCATAAGATATTTTTAAATCCACACTTATTATATGATCCACTAAATCTATATCTATTAATAAATCATCATAAGTTCATATCAGAGAAAAACCAATCCATAATATACTAGTCAATGGGAACTATCCTTCTAAAGACCCGAAGCTTATCGTACATTGACATTACATTACTTTTCCGGAATACTTAGTACTTTACAAAAACACCCACACAAGGACCGTAATAGTTTAGTGTCTTTGGAAACTTGGAATATAATCTTCTAATCGTGGTGAAAAGATCTTCAACATCTCCCATAAAGATATTCGTTTTTTTCTTACCTATAACCTTTCTTTATATCCTGGGGAAAAGAAAACATAAATGGGTGAGCTCAAATGCTCAGTAAGGGTAATCAAAAGAAATTATCAATCACATCATATTCATAAGAACATAACTTTTTGGAAATCTTAACCTGCAAAAGAGAGCATAATTTCATAACATGGGATAAATCATGGCAGTGAAATGTAATCACAATAATAAAAACTTAAAACATGAAACTTTGTGGCATATACACATAATCATAGAGAATCATTTCTTGTTAGTCAAGACTCATTGCCAAGACTATCTTAATGGACAAAGTCCCTTTCTGAACTGAGTAACCCTCGTTTCTATCCTGTTTCACTGAACCGGTATAAACTACCGTTCCAGCCATGTATATCTCATGAGATATAAAATCTTTACCCAATGCATTGGAGGGATATATAGGTCCCACCCATCTCATAATGATACCATTCTTATGTGTCCCACAAAATCATAAACCATACATCATTCCATAACCTATGTAATAAAAATGGGAATCTTAAACATCATTACATCATAAAACAATTCATAAAGGAATTCATAAAAATAATTCCATCACAACATAATCAAATCAATGTAATAATAGGGATAAAACAGAACCCTTAATTATCTTAGATGGAAAATAATTTTGATAAAACACTTTAACTCCATTCTTGAGGAAAATATCCTTTCTTCTTAAAAAAACATTTTTCCTTTCTTAACATGTCATACAAATTTAAACTAAAAAAAGTTGATTAAAAATAAACTTGAAAACATGTAAAGGATTCTTCTTGGAAATAATGTTTTAAAAATCCATTCATACCGTATAAGTTTAAAAAAACATTCTTTTCGTACTTTTGTCGGAAAAGTCAAAAAGTACCTTGTACGAAAAACGACAAAATATTCCTTTCATATCATTTAATAAAAAGTCACCAAAGGGTAAAATTGTATATAAAATATTTTAGGTGGATGTAAATAATATTAAATATTGAGGAAACATGGATGTGGATGATAAAATACACCCCAGTAAATTTCAAAGTATAAACAATCTCGGATAAAAATGAGATTGTGATATTTCCCTTACCTTAGGTCTGATTTGCTTTGTAAGTGTCCGAACCTCCTGTATAATTATTTAAATAATGTCATTGACTTATTCCAGAATCATACTAATTTTTATGATATCATATATGGTTTACTTATGACTTTATTTTACCCGTTCTTTTGTAAATTCCATGTTAAAGAGCGTTTTGGGTAAAATCGTTTCATTTGTCATCCGTGTTTTAACTTTTAATTATTCACATGATTACTTAGATCCTTATTACTTAATTATACAATATAAAACATGATTTATATATAATATATATTCAGAATATACATATATATAATGGATCGATAAATGGAAAGAAATACACCGTTCATGGAGACAGTAGGCCGTACGTACGCATGAACGTTGTTTTCGTTTCCTTATTGAATTGAGTGGAATTAAGTAGATGACATAAATATATATACACATAAATCAAGTAGCTTTATAATGTCATATATTTCATTATTATTTCATATATATACTTTATAATCATTCTTAAATGGTTAACATGGAGAATGAACCTCATCGCGTCGTGGAGACGGTAGTCCGTACGTACGCATGAGCGATGATATCATTTCAATAATTATTGAACTGAATTGGAGTGGATGATACAATATATCAGAATAGTTAGGATGTTATAATAACTATGTATAGTTATTCTATACACCATATTACCCATCCACGTAAGGTGTTGGTGGAAAAACATATTACACCACAGCGTGGAGACGGTATTCTGTACGTGCGCACGCGCGGTGATTTCATTTTCCATTGGATGGATAGATGGTGAATTAGGATTGTTTCATACATATAATAACATATCAGTATATGAGTGATACTTATGTTATTACTTCATAATGAAACAACCTAAGAAGAATAAGTGGAAGAAGAAATAAAGGTGAAAGAATTGGTAACAGAAATTACCTCTTCTTTGAAGCGCCTCTTTGAGACCTTCTCTTAGGGCACTAAAATTGGTCTTTGAGGAAGACCAGAACCTCTAGGATGTTTCTAGGGAAGTGGATAAGAGATTTTGGCAGGGGTTGGCCGATCTTTAAGGTTCAAAGTTGTGTGAGGAAGAGAGGGAGGAGGTGTCCTTTTATAAGGGAGGAGAGGGGCACCTTTGGAATAACTAAAAATATTATTTTATTATAAATTCATGTTCGGTTTTAAATAGATCCAAATTGATTTATTTCAAGGCTAAGGTGGGGATGGGTCGAAATCCTCTCATCCAATAAAATTTAGACAAGTTTAGGTTCCTATTTTAACCTTATCATTTAGATTTTACATTAAGTTAAATAATTTTACTTTTACCGTGTCTTCTTGTGTTCTTACACTATAAAGTTAATAAACTTACTATAAGAAGCCAAAATAACCCCAAATTGTTTATTAATAATATATATAAACTTATCTAAGTCATTTGGCCGAAACGTAGATTTTTAGGAATAACATAACAATTAATAATATAATATTTGTTTTAAAAACTATTTTATGTCAATTTTGACACTATTTAGTAATTGATTTTTGTGAAAATCCTAACAGAATTATAAGTTCAAAAAAAGTTACTTAAATCAATACTAACATGTCATATTAACCTATAAAATTAGTGTAATTCATAAAAAGTCTCAAATTATATTTATTTTAGTATCTATAACATCAATTATGTCAATATTTCATTAATAAGATAATTACTGTATCATCATTGTGTCATAAATAAATTAAATTATTTAATGTTTAAAAATAACAAAAAAAATAGCCATTATGTATTAAATTTGTTTAGCTTTCTAATTAATATTTACAATCGAATTTATCTTATGTATAACCCTATATTAAAAATGTTTTATTAAATAAACTTTGATTTTAACTCTTTTAACTCCTCTTTGAATTAAATAATAATAAATGTTCTAATCCAATCTAAGTGGGCCTAAATGGTCATATTTTATTCCTAAGATTGTTTTTGGTCGAATTACAGTTATCCAATAGAATTTGTACATGTGTTAGGGTAATAATATTATAATTTTTACCCTTAATTACCCTATTTACTTTTAACCGTGGTAAATAAAAGTAAAAAGTTACTATTCACCAAAAACTATTTTCCTCTCATTGAACCACATTTTACTTACTGACATCAACCGTGTCTCTCGGATTTTTGAAATTCCACTCACAGAAACGGTAAAATTATGTTTTATGAAAAATTCAGTTTTTTTAACTACCACTTAGTGGTTTCACGATTCATCAAAAATTGAATGTTTTCAGAAAAATACCAAAAATTAGGCCTAAGCTATATTTGATATTATGAACTCAAAAATTATTTCTATTTTACCAAATTCAAAAAATATCAGTTGTATTAATTAATTTAAAAATTAATTCCCATCGTCAAAACAAAAGGCGTGTTTTTAAGAGATAATAACTATCAAAAGATTGACACTTGTTTATAACTGGTTTAAATGTGAAATTACATCCAATGACCAAAATTGTATTGAATTGTAAAAATATATTCTAAATATACTTTAAAACCACTCAAATTAATAATTTATAACTATTCATTATTTCGATTGAAAAAAGTTGTTTTTAATTAAAATTTAGTAATTTTCACTATTCATCAAAATATGTAAGTTATCTGAAAATCACCAAAATTTCACCCTAAGCTAATTTCGATATTCTGAATCCAAAAATGAAGTCCATTTTGAAAAATAAAATTTAAAACATTTCAAAAAGTGGTTATTACTATTCATAACGGCTAGTTTTAATAATATTTTAATAGCATATCGTTGTTTAGCGAAACATGGTGTTGCATACAACACACGCTATCATGGAAGGTCATGATTGTGTGTAATTCAATATAGGTCAGAGTTGTGTGTTGTGAAAGCTCTTTTTGGTGTAGCGTATAACACAAGACATTAATGAAATTAAAAAGAATATTTTTCATAAAATATCGGGGTGTTACATTCTACCCCCCCTTAAAATTAATTTCGCCCTCGAAATTCGTCGGGGTTATAAATGGTTTACTACTAGAAAGTTTCTTTAATAGAAACCCACATCGTAAAAAGGAATAGCAAAACAAATCTTTAAAAACAAAAGTATGAAACGTAACGGTTACCCAAATAAACTAATCACTGGGTTTCCACATAGGTGAAAATATGGATATTGAAGAAAAATCTAACCATCATGTTCTGATGGAGAGTGGTAGAGAACATGGCTATGGAAAATCCTACAATCACAAATCCATAAATTTGTGACGATCTAAGGTACCATCTGAATAATCAGATATAAGAGCACTTGGATAACATTTTTTGTTTTCAAGATCGTTTCCCAAAAGTTGATGAATTCGAATTAGAATAAATACTTACTTTTTTTTGGTACAATCTCATTGTTGTTCGTGCCTTGAACAATTTCCACTTTATCTCTTAAATAAATGTAGTTGAATTTGTTTTTCGTGAAGCGTTAACAGATCATGTGATAGAATGATGGGTCATTCAGACAAAAAGTTATTAACTATACATAAGTCATTCTATAGTGAGATTAATCATATATGGTTCCTAAAATGGACTTATACTTCATATATCATACTGCATAATATAATAAAACTAGTTTCTACTAAACAGGGACTTCCTGTAGGCCAGTGGTAGGCGATAAAGGCCAGTCGCACTTCGGTTGTGGGTTCGATTCCCATGGCCTTGTCTGACGCGATGGGCTATCGCCCATCCTGCTGGTTGTCCTTTTTCTAAAGCTATATTACTATAACATCCCATCAATAATACTAACATATGTCCAACATAATCTATTCCAATCTTTAGGCTTATCCATAATACTGCCGTCCACTCTCAGAGATTTAATACCATCATTGATCCCCATATATCATAAGATATATATTTTTGGTCACATTCCAAACATTCAAAGGCCTTAATCTTGTACTCTCTTGAATACCCATTGAACCATAGTGAAATCTTGAAGGCAGTTAAAAGTTAACACTTTTCACATACCAAAATCCTCAAAACCATCAATCATGAGCTCATGAATACTGTTAAACATTTTGTTTTCTCGTTTTCCCTTCACTATGGGCATATCATCTTATATCCAAAAATATCTCAATCACTTTGAATTCAACATTAGACCAACACATAAATATTCCAATACTTTATGATACAACATTATTTTGGAATCCCATTACATAAACACTTAACCATTCCACCACATCGTTGTCATATTCAACATCGCCAATAGTGATCGCATGTGTCTTCCATTTGACCTTTTCCATAAGTGGTTTCTCATGTTGATCATCACTAACCCTTGGATTAGGGCATTTATTAGCATAATGCCCCATTTCATTGCACTTGAATCATTGAAGTGTTTGTGGTGCGTTCTCTGCAGTATTTGCTTTATTCACATCATTAGAAACCCTTTTTCCATTACTTCAACACTCAACTACTTGATGTCCTTCTTTTCCACACTTAAAACATTTTCTAGTCCCTTTAATACAATCTCCACCATGATTCTTTCCACACTTTGAGCATAAGGAAACATTCATCTTCTTTTCACCATTATTCTGAGATTTCTCCTTGAACTCCATCTTTCGTTTCTTGTCAAAACCAAGAGATGGATATGTAACACCAACTTCCATTTCTACCTTGATAGCGCAACGCACAATTTCTTCATAGCTACTGAAGTCTCTTATAGCTAATGCCCTTCAAAAACTTGGTTTTAAGCCGTTGAAAAATCGATCAACTTTACTTTCAGTTTGGATGATAATACCAGATTTATACCTTGCATGTCTTGTAAAATTCGCTTCGTATCTACCAACAGATTCATCATCATTCTGCATCAGCTTAAGAAACTACTTTTCCATCTTTGTTCGAAGAATACGAGGGAAGTACTTACTGAAAAACAAGTTCTTGAACTCGTCCCATTCCATGGACTCAATTTCACCTCTTGGGCTCGTATTATTGATAAGATTCCACCATTGATCAGCTTCACCTTCCAAATGATATACTGCTAAGATGACATTATCATGTTCAGAACATTGAAGAACTGAAAATATCTTTTCAGTGGTACTGATCCATTGTTCAGCAACAAGTGGATCATAATTCCCACTGAAAGAAGGTGGACGTTGCCTCATGAAGGACTCAATAGAATATTGTTCCCTTCTCTGTTCATTTGGAAGTCCAGAATGATTCATAGCTTGTGTAAGTATTTAAATAAGATTTTTCACTCCATCTCCCATAACATTTGTTTGTTCAGGAGGGAAATCATTGCATTGTCCATTGCATTGATCAACACGGTTCCTTCGGGTTCCAGCCATCGTCTAAAACCCAAAAAGAATAGTGTGAGAGGAAAAAATCATGCTAGGGAAAACAACATAATAAAGGGGGAGTACCTTCAATATCTAACATCTTAGGTTTAATTCTATGATAGTTAGCGTAATTCTAGTACTATAACCTATACGTATACTTAACCTTAGGGACATCCCTAGACATACCTTAGAAATATCTCTAGGGATCTCACTAACGTTTTCGCATCCTAGTTTCCAAAGGTTGACTAAACCTCCCTTTGATACAAACTGTAGAGACCCGAAGCTTATCTTACATGGACATTACATTACTTTTGAGGAATACTTAGTACATTACAAAAACACCCACACAAGGACCGTAATAGTTTAGTGTCTTTGGAAACTCGGAATATAATCTTCTAATCGTGGTGATAAGATCTTTATCATCTCCCATAAAGATCTTCCTTTTTTTCTTACCTAAAACCGTTCTTTATATCCAGGGGAAAAGAAAACATAAATGGGTGAGCTCAAATGCTCAGTAAGGGTAAACAAAAGAAATTATCAATCACATCATATTAATAAGAACATAACATTTTTGAAATCTTAACCTGCAAAAGAGAGCATAATTTCATAACATGGGATAAATCATGGCAGTGAAATGTAATCACAATAATCATAACATAAAAAATGAAACATTGTGGCATACACACGTAATAATATAGAATCATTTCTTGTTAGTCAAGACTCATTGCCAAGACTATCTTAGTGGACAAAGTCCCGTTCTGAACCGAGTAACCCTCGTTTCAGTCCTGTTTCACTGAACCGGTATAACCTACCATTCCAGCCATGTCTATCTCATGAGATATAAAATCTTTACCCAATGCATTTGAGGGAGATATAGGTCCCACCCATCTCATAATGATACCATTCTTATGTGTGCCACAAAATCATAAACCATACATCATTGCATAACCCATGTAATAAAAATGGGAATCTTAAACATCCTGACATCATAAAACAATTCATAAAGGAATTCATAAAAATAATTCCATCACAACATAATCAAATAAATGTAATAATAGGGATAAAACATAACCCTTTATTACCTTAGATGGAAAATAATTTTGATAAAACACTTTAACTCCATTCTTGAGGAAAATATCCTTTCTTCTTTAAAAAAACATTATTCCTTTCTTAACATGTCATACAACATTAAACTAAAAGAATTTGATTAAAAATAAACATGAAAATTTATAAAGGATGCTTCTTGGAAATAATGTTTTAAAAATCCATTCATGCCGTATAAGTTTGAAAAAAACATTCTTTTCATACTTTTGTCGGAAAAGTCAAAAAGTACCTTGTACGAAAAACGACAAAAGATTCCTTTCATATCATTTACTAAAAAGTAACCGAAGGGTAAAATTGAATATAAACTATTTTAGGTGGATGGAAATAATATTAAATATTGAGGCAACATGGATGTGGATGATAAAATATACCCTAGTAAATTTAAAAGTATAAACAATCTCGGATAAAAATGAGATTGTGATATTTCCCTAACCTTAGATCTGATTTGCTTCATAAGTGTCCGAACCTCCTGTATAATGATTTAAATAATGTCATTGACTTATTCCAGAATCATATTAATTGTTATGATATCATATATGGTTCACTTATGACTTTATTTTACCCGTTCTTTTGTAAATTCCATGTTAAAGAGTGTTTTGGGTAAAATCATTTCATTTGTCGTCCGTGTTTTAACTTGTAATTATTAATATGATTACTTAGATCATTATTACTTAATTATATAACATAAAACATGATTTATATATTATATATATTCATAATATACATATATATAATGGATCGATAAATGTAAAGAAATACACCGTTCATGGAGATGGTAGGCCGTACATACGCATGAACGCTATTTTCGTTTCCTTATTGAATTGAGTGGAATTAAGTAGATGACATACATATATACACACATTAATCCAGTATCATTATAAAGTCATATATTTCATTATTATTTCTTATATATACTTTATAATCATTCTTAAATGGTTAACATGGAGAATGAATCTAATCACGTCGTGGAGACGGTAGTCCGTACGTACGCACGAGCGATGATATCATTTCCAAAATTATTGAATTTAATTGGAGTGGATGATACAATATATCAGAATAATTATGATGTTATAATAACTATGTATAGTTATTCTTTACACCATAATACCCATCCATGTAAGGTGTTGGTGGAAAAACAGATTACACCACGGCGTGGAGACGGTATTCGGTACGTACGCACGCGCGGTGATTTCGTTTTCCGTAGGATGGATAGATGGTGAATTGGGATTGTTTCATAATTATAATAAAATATCAGTATATGAGTGATACTGATGTAATTACATCATAATTAAACAACCTAAGAAGATGAAGTGGAAGAAGAAATAAAGGTGAAAGAATTGGTAACGGAAATTACCTCTTCTTTGAAGCGCCTCTTTCAGACCTCCTCATAGGGCACTAAAATTGGTCTTTGAGGAAGACCAAAACCTCTAGGATGTTTCTAGGGAAGTGTAGAAGAGATTTTGGCAGGGGTTGGCTGATATTGAAGGCACAATGTTGTGTGAGGAAGTGAGGGAGGAGGTGTCCTTTTATAAGGGAGGAGAGGGGCACCTTTGGAATAACCAAAAATATTCTTTTATTATAAAGTCAAGTTCGGTTTTTAATAGATCAAAATTGATTTATTTCGAGGATAAGGTGGGTATGGGTCGAAAACCTCTCATACAATAGAATTTAGGCATGTTTAGGTTCCTATTTTAACCTTATCATTTAGATTTAACATTAAGTTAAATAATTTTACTTTTATCGTGTCTTCTTGTGTTCTTACACTATAAGGTTAATACACATACTATAAGAAGCCAAAAGAACCCCAAATTGTTTATTATTATTATATATAACCTTATCTAAGTCATTTGGCCGAATCTTATATTTTTAGGAATAACATAACAATTAATAATATAATATTTTTTTTAAAAACTATTTTATGTCAATTTTGACACAATTTAGTAATCTATTTTTGTGAAACTCCTAACAGAATGATAAGTTCCAAAAAAGTTAATTAAATCAATACTCACATGTCATATTAACCTATAAAATTACTGTAATTTATAAAAAGTCTCAAAGTATATTTATTTGAGTATTTATAACATCAATTATGTCAATATTTCATTAATAAGATAATTACTGCATCATCGTTGTGTCATAAATAAATTAAATTATTTAATGTCTAAAAATTACAAATAAAATACCATTATGTAGTAAATCTTTTTATCTTTCTAATTAAAATTTACAATAGAATTTATCTTATGTATAACCCTATATTAAAAATGTTTTTGTAAATAAACTTTGATTTTAACTCTTTTAACTCTTCTTTGAATTAAATAATAATAAATGTCCTAATCTAATCCAAGTGGGCCTAAATGGTCTTATTTTATTCCTAAGCTTGTTTTTGGTCGAATTACACTTGTCCAATAGAATTTGGACATGTGTTAGGGTAATAATAATATCATTTTTACCCTTAATTACCCTATTTACTTTTAACCATGGTAAATAAAAGTAAAAAGTTACTATTCACCAAAAATTATTTTCATCTCATTGAACCACATTTTACTTACTGACATCAACCGTGTCTCTTGAATTTTTGAAATTCCACTCATAGAAGCAGTAAAATTAAGTTTTATGAAAAATTCAGTTTTTTTTAACGACTACTTAGTGGTTTCACTATTCATCAAAAATTGAAAGTTTTCAGAAAAATACCAAAAATTAGGCATAAGCTATATTTGATATTATGAACTCAAAAAAGATTTCTATTTTACCAAATTCAAAACATATCAGTTTCATTAATTAATTTAAAAATTAATTCCCGTCGTCAAAACAAAAGGCGTGTTTTTAAGAGATAATAACTATAAAAAGATTGACACTAGTTTATAACTGGTTTAAATGTGAAATTACATCCAATGAAGAACATTGTAGTGAATTGTAAAAATATATTCTAAATATACATTAAAATCACTCAAATTAATAATTTATCACTATTAATTATTTCGATTGAAAAAGTTGTTTTTAATTAAAATTTAGTAATTTTCACTATTCATCAAAATATGAAAGTTATCCGAAAATCACAAAAATTTCACCCTAAGCTAATTTCGATATTCCGAATCCAAAAATGAAGTCCATTTTGAAAAATAAAATGTACAAAATTTCAAAAAGTGATTATTACTATTCATAACGGGTAGTTTTAATAATATTTTAATAGTGTATCGTTGTTTAGCGAAACTTAGTGTTGCGTACAACACACGCTATCGTGGAAGGTCGCGATTGCGTGTAATTCAATCTAGGTCAGAGATCTATGTTATGAAACCTCCTTTTGGTATAGCGTATAACAAAAGACATTAATGAAATTAAAACGAATATTTTCATAAAATCTCGGGGTGTTACAATCCTCGGGGGAGTGTACTCATTACTAAAACATTCATAGTTCTATGATTTCTTTTTAATTTGTAACATTAAGAACTCATCCAACTTCAATGATTAAAACCACAGTATTTATAAGATAACATAATAAGTATATTAAATAAATATTCTTATGACTATTTCTACCCAAAATATAACTCTTATGGCTTAATGAGGTCATCTATTATGATTGTGAAGATATATATCCATCCTTTGGTATCATTTTATGTTGAAAAAAAATTATATAGGGTTTAAATTATAGAACTAGTATTCCCCAAATAAGGGATTAACTTTGGGTCATATATTCCATTTATTTACTAGAACTGTAACTGGGAAAAAGAATACATGGTTCATACCTCAAATCACCTTGAGCATTTGAGTCCTAATCCCATACTGACTAAAGATATCCTTCCCTCTATCTACCTCTTCCCACAACCCACGATTAGAATAACTCCTTAACAAACATAAATGACCACAAACAAGAAATGAAATGAGACTGGCCCACTACACTATAACACTATATTCATTTTGTTCCACTAACTCACCTCGATTGTTTCATATCTTTTCCAATAAATATCTCATACAGTGGAAGTGTCCCTATTACATTCAAGTATGAGTATATATCAAACTATTCGAAAATTTGATCCACTAATATCCTAGGACTCCTTGTTGAAGTCTCATATCCATCACCACCATTAAGAGGGATCCTATCTAAGTAGGTCACTCACACCATAGGCTTAAGACTACCATCTAACACTCATTAAGGTGGTCTAGAACAATATAAAAAGTGGGAAATATTTCCTTAAAAACACAATGGTCAAATAAAATAGGATCTTAATATTATGATTCAGCTACAACCAACTACATCTATAGAAAAACATTGGCAGAGAGTGAATCCATTGGATATATTAGGTCTCAAATTATAGAAAATCCAAACCACTACATCAAGATAACCATTCACTACCTAATGGAATGGCCGGAAATGTAACACCATTAGTCTCTATCACTAAAAAATTTGAGAACCACTAAACCTATACATATCATCATCCTTCCTTTCTGATGATATCAACAATCTATAATGTTTTCAATCACCCACCTATCCTGGTAGTGGAAGATATTTGTCTTTCTAATTAGGTGGTAAAACTAATATATTCCATCCTAGTTTAAACACCACATAAATTGTTCCCTAAAAAGAGGAGTAAGCTCTCAATCAATCATCATAATGCTAGTATCTAGAAATTAGAATTGTCTTCAGTAAATAAGATTATTGAAACAAATTATGACAAACAACGATCAAAGGGAAATTTTGAGGATCTAAATTAAAATGGGTATAGAAACAATAATACATTCATATCTGATTCATGTACCAATATTCTTATGGTAACATGTTCCTACATGTTCCATGTCAACTAGAAGGTCATCAGAGCCTGGTTGAATTGTTATTCTAGAGTCCACACCAATAACATATTACTTATACTAAAATCTAAACATGATACACTATAACATTGTTTTTCAATTTCACAAACAACAAATTAGTAGGAATAAATCACAAAATTCAGTCTAATTATGAGCCACATTAATAACACTATATCACGATCCCTCCCACTATAGGCCACCAAGTAATTGGTATACAGAGTGAGATATTACAAGGCCATATAAAAAGGCTCGGGGATGGGGAAAAGTGATTGGTAGGTAGTGTTGAAATGGGAGGTGTTATTCTATGTATTTTATACCTGAAAAAATCATACACCATGAAGTAATTAACATATAAAATAATGGACTAAATATCTAGGTTAAAATATGTATTAAATAGCCTCCAAAAAATCATTAGATTGTACCAATATACAGAGGAAAAATAAATTCCCAACCAAAAATATAGAGGGAACCCATACTAAAAAAACTGCAAAGCATAAAAAACAATAGAGCATGGGTCATTGTATCGAATGTAGACCAAAAAACTATGATTTAATCTTGAGAAACATTTTTCCTAACAAACTAATTAGACTAATATCAATATTGATCTACCTATCTCCAACATAAAAAAACACTTGTGAGAAAATCCCATATATGATTTTGTATACTCATACACATTAGGTGCCACAAAATAACCAAAATAATTGAATAAAGGGAGGGGTGGTTATCTGAACACCATGAATGAATTTAAAATAGTAATATAAATAAACTAATAATTTCCCTGATGTTATTAATAAGAATAAAAAACCCATAGAGTAATGAAATATCCATATACACATCCCATCTATGAATGATGGGACCTTTTTTAGCACCAAATGTATATCTTTAATGACTATGAATTGGGGGCATAGTCTCCAAAATATTCTTGGAAGTCATTTATCTTATAAATGCACTCAACGACCAAGGGGGGCTATCTCCAATATAAGAATTATGTAACCAAATAATATATAGTGTGGAGGTCATGCCAGTCATCACTATTCTACACTATCAAGGAGGAACTGTATACTATCTATTCATCTCATGTAACCACTAATGAATTTTAGTGGAATTGACTCTTCCTTACATCTATGATCAATAGTTGAGGGAGAACTAAATCAATCCAATAATCATGATTAAACTCTCCATAATAAGTGTGTATATCCATCACCATGCCACTGAACATCCTAGATTATCTAACATTAACTCCATTGGAGGACCCACTCCCTGTAAGTTTTTAAAACGATGGAGTTCCTCCCCATTGATTTAGGACCCATTCCCAAACTAGTATGGGCGTTTCTAACACTACTTATGTATAGAGGACCTATTACCAAATCTAATATGGGAGTACTGACCCCATTGAACTTTGATAATCCCGGCTAATAATTTATACCCAAGTAAAGAATATGGGGGACCCACACCCTAGTGGGATACAGGGTTTTCAACCTTATACCCTCTATAAAGATAAAACCCAATCAGTTTAATCAGTTATGAATCACTAAAGGATTATTATCACATGAATAACCATATAACAATTCTCGGATTCCACAAAAAATATACCATAACATCCAATTTGAATATGCAATAAGGATAGGGTACTCAGGGGCCCAAATACTATTCTCGATAGATGATATACATGTTATTGAAATATTGATGGGAGTAACACATTATTTCATCCTATGAAAAATATTGTGAATCATGAGTTCGATCCCTGGTTGTGTCCCCTCATGGTACTCATTTTGTAATAGTAGTTTACACAATGTGTACTTATTATAACACAATGAGTTACCTTTCCTAGAACCCCAAGAATTCCATGATATTTTCTTTTCTTGGGTAATCATGTGATGTTACATGGCATGTAAAAAAAGTACATTGTGTATGCAAACATCATTTGTTTTCCCATATCTTGCATGTGTACATCAACTCATGCCCATGTACATCACCCCACACCCATATTATTGTTCAAGCCTGGTTGCATGTGGGATCTAGCTGTGTACTACTATATGGACATGTCCTCTTAACATGGGGCGTATACCCATGACCATGGATATATGACCGAATCCAACTAAATGACATGTACTCTATGTATATGACATGTCATCCTTGAAATTATTTCTCCCCCTAATAGGAATAACTCATGGTGTTTTCTCCTATATAACTCACCATGATAATTTTATTTTCAAATAAAATTACATATGATCCTAAAAAAATACCCATTTTCAATAATTTGGCATCGATCGACCCTAATGTGGTCTATAGTAGTATATAATGTTCTTGAAATGATTTAAACTAATCATATATGAGGATAAAATGATAACATGCATATAACAGCATACCTCATGGAATAAACACCAATGATTGAGGTCTAATACCATGATTAGAAGCTATTGAATCTCAATCTGACAATGATCATCATGAAATTCAAATTATGAGGGAAAATTTTATCTTTGGTTTCTCCGTCATTCGAGGGATGAACCTCTCTATCTCTACTGATTGGAAGAAAAATTAAGGGGTATGTGTATTCTACCAATATAATTAGTTATATAAAATAAAATTTTTAATTAAACAACATGAATCAATAAATGTTAATTTATTTAGTATATTAATATTTAGGTCTAGAAAAACACGAGAATGGTACTGAGAATGCCTAAAAATATGGTGATATATAGAGAAATATTATAAAAACTATCCCTATTTAACTAGAGTCATTTCACCTTCAGTAAGGATGAATAGACATAATGTGTCTGATGGTTGTTATTATGGGAAAACATATGGGAGGATGTTTTTATTTAAGCTTGAAGTGAAAAATTTATAATGATATTAGATTTTCCACCTAGGGAATATTTCACTGGGATGTCGGATTTATTTAGTTAGTAGAAATACCAACCACTGAGTATTGTCTGACTACGTCAACATTATATCTTGATAAAAAAATTATTGAAATGTAATAATAGAATATGATCCTCTTAGTGGGGAACATTTTCAACGATATTATTATTCATTTGTGATAAATTCTACTGAGTATAGATGTAGGTAATAGATCTCATGATATCATGAGAAAAATATCATTGCGAGGAATGACATAAAATTGATTCATACGGAATACTCCACGTTAGGATAGGTGTTGAGGGTTAGTGAATTTTGGTTTGAACCAATGGAATATATCAATCATATCATAATTTCTATTAATAAAATCCAATATAGTTTTAGTCAAATAGTTTATGTTAATGTGACAATCATGTACTGTTCATTTTAATAATATGCTTAAAAGACAGTTTTGTGATGTTTTTTACTGGGTGAATATTATGTTGGATACAGAATTTGACACCAAACTATAAGGATTAATGTTTAATTAAAGGTGATATAAAAAATAATTTTTTTGGATTATTCCTAGGATACATTTTCGATGTTTCTCACTATAATGTCACAATAATGAGAAAATTAATGATTGGATGATTAATTGGGGATCACACCTACATTGGATACCCTTTTGATCGATATTGATGAAACTAATGAAATGATCATAATAGATCTCTAATATCAATTTAGTCATTATAGGTGCGAGGAATACGATATTGAATATTAGGAATATTTCATGGGATCATTCTATTGGATTTTTAAAGGTATTACTCATTGGTGCTGCTTATAGACATAAAGTCATCTCATTATCATGATGTGAGGTATCCCATGATAATCGCATCGAGAAACCTATTATCCCCAAATAAGGTCAACAAAAAGTACTACATATAAGGATGATTATTTTTGGTCTCATGATATGGATGACACTCAATGATATAGTGGTTCTTACAATTATTTTTCCATGTAAAAGTTGATTCACCCAAGAATAATACTAATTAAGTGGTTTTATTGATAGAATGGTATTTCCCAGAATGATATAACATAAGTGATGTATTTTTTTTAATAATATTAATTCATAGGGGAATTCGATATAATATATTAATATATATTTTATGGTTGAGTTAAGAGAAATTATATAATATATTCTTTTCAAACCATCAAATTTTTATATGAGAATATTTTATATGACTTGGGTGCATCACAAGAAGATTTTCATTCAAGAGACATTTTTGAAGCTACATTCACAAAAAATATTATATGATGTAGAATTTATGTTTAACCCTTCAATATGATCCCCCATAATCTAATTTCTTGTGGTTACAACATAAAGTACCATAAAAAAAGTATTTTCATCGTGAAGGATATTCTTTGTGGGTGTATTTGGATGTGTTTTTTTAACCATGATTCCAAAAATGGAATACAATTCCTCATAAATAATATCATTAATTATTTCTTTGGATTTTGTGTTTCTATAATGAGACAAATCATATTATTTATTAGTAAATATATGTAAAAAAATTTCCAAAAATTCGGTTCTATGGGGAGATGTGAGAAGGGAATTCTATCAAAACAATTTTACAACAAATGGTATAGGATAAACCACTCAATCGCATAAGAATTTTCTTGAGAAATGTAATTTAGAAGAATAAAAAAAGTTTTTTCTCTATTAAGGGGGTCCTACACTATCCCAATGCATTTCTCCTAGCCAACACAAATGATATAAATCCATAGATATTTTTCTCACTGTAGAGGGTTTTTTACAACCACATTTGAGTCTTCTTAAAAACCACAAATCAAAATACTATTATACATTATCACATAGTTATCCTCCTCAACCTCACCAATTAAAATTCCTGACATTGTATATGCATGATCATTTTCATTTTGGTAGATGAGTTTCTTTTCCAGGAATTAATACTTAAGGAAATATTATTTCTATGTGGTGAAATCTTTCCACTATATAATAATGCCTTGTTACTTTGTGATAAACTCTTCGTCTCTATTTTTTTATTAAACATTAATTTTTTATTGGTTTATTAGTCTGTTTATATTGCATGTGGTGTTGTGTTTTCTAATCATTGGATTAAAAAATGTACCCACCTATCATAATGTGGTATGATTGGAAATTGTTTTTATATTATAAAATAAATTGAATCCATAAATGTTCTTCAGGTATCACCAGAAGGATAGTTTATGTTATATTACCATATTCAAAGTCTCCCTTTGATTACTATTTCATGATGGTTTACAATGCAATATTATTATATCAATGCAATAAAAAATTAACTCATCATATGGATACATTACAACAATCATTTCCCTTCACAAACCCTAAATTCCTCATTCACATAATTTTAATTCATGATGTTGAACCTTATAAAAAATAAGAACATATATACAGTATGCTATTTATCTCTCATAATAATATGTGGTTTGTATTGTCCATTGCGGGTTTTGGGATTTTTTATTTTTTCATCAATCCTAATACCGCAATGATGAACTAAATATTTATTTGTAATGAATGAATAAGATAATTGATTTAACCATGTTACTTCCATAAAATGTGGAGAGAACACATTACATGATCAAAATTTTTTAGGCTATTACTTAGTGACATGTTCATCTCAGTAATAAAACTATATCGACACTCATAGGAGTAGGAAGTTGAAATTATCCATTGTTGACCTTTCTTTCAATCGTTGTTTTTAGGATACTGGATAATTTCCCCATTGTAATAGTTTATCATAAAAATAAAATAGTCACATGTATTATCCACTACTGAGAAGATGTGCCAGGTAAATCCTAGTAAGAGGGTACTATATCATAGAAGCTAATCAAACGAAAGTGCATGTCTTATTATATTATATAATGATACTAGTGGAGTTATTTTGAAGAAATTATTTAGGTATTCATATCTAAAAATAAATCATAGTGAGACTCATAGAAAATCAGAATCTAGGATTGTTCACTGAGCATGGATATTTATCTTATGAGTACTCATTGACTGGATTATAAATGTAATAACTTTTTTTTGAAGATATTTGATTAATTTGAGTGGGTTATCAATGAAATATTAAGTTTCAATTATATATTGGTTGCATATATTGTCAAGAATTAAATCATACAGAGACTTTTGTTTACTATAACAATATAGAGCCTGGATACTAACATGTTTCATCATATTCATTAAGATATTAGAATCGACCAATGGGATGTTTTGATAATTAAACAAGATCTAATCATGGGGAAATATAAGATGATTTAATTCCCCCTACGTAATCTTTGGAATACATGGAAATGATTCGTCAACATGATATGTAATTGTTTATCATTGAAAAAAATCACTTGTATGGGATGATATTTGACTTAGTCTTCACATTCCCATCATAAAAATGAAATTGCTATTATCCCCCCAAAATGATCACGATCTAGTTGATAAAAGGCTATGGAATCTCTAAAATCTTCAAAACCATGGCAATTTTTAGGCATACTATTCACAACTATATGTGGGATGGTTTATTTAGTGGGAGTGGGAAGTTTACCCCAGAGCTGGTCTACTATTAAAAATGAAGAGTGTGATGACCCCAACATTAGTAGCCCAGAGCTAGTGACATATTTTAATATATCATTATATGATACAACTAATCACATTCCAAGGGACAAAATATTTCAGTATTTATGGTAAAAAATATACATAATTTTATTACACATTATATTTTAAAAAAATTAACAAATATAGAATTTCATCAGATCTTCCATTAGTCCCCCTTGGTGTAACCCTATATATCAGTCATAACATACGTCCTGTAATCCTAGGGGGAAAAAGAAAAATGTGTAAGGGGTGATCTCAAATGATCAGCATGGGTGATCTTACAACTGAATATATGATTAGATATGTCATTAAAATTATTGGAAGGTAAATAACTGAATCACATATCATTTAAATAATCACATTATCTTGGAAACATAACCATAGATCTTCTATAAAAAGAAGTCACATGGAACAATAATAATGATAGAATTAATTGTATTTTATGTCTAACATAATAATATATTTACTCAAGATAGTTACCATCATGATCCATCCAAATTATAGTTTGTGTCTATGGGTAGAATCCCTTATGTTTTTTTTTCACGATCTATTATCTTTATAGTTTAAAACAACATGGAATCAATCCTGAAGGGTTTCACACTAACTGATTTCATGTCATGAGGGATACCAATGCATCGAGTTGATAAATCAAGCACCTCCCATCACTTAATAAGTTTAATTAATTCCTCTTATAGGATCACAAACAATATAAAAATATATATATTTAAAAAAAATCATTAATAATGATTATACATTAACCATTAACCATTAATGGTATCAAAATAGCACATCCACAAAACAAATAAGAAAATAAACATTAAAAAAATGGTAAAGGGAATAATAATATATAATCCTCAGTGAATTAAAATATCCAACAAATAATTATGACTTTAATGAGAAAACTTTTATAAAATACCATTGAATAATTCTTGAGTATTATAATCATTAAACATTCCAGTGTGTTCTATGCTACATTGAAACATTTAAATCACAATCTTTGTAAAGGAATAAAATTAAATGACACATATAATATCATGATAATAAATATATTTATTATATAAAATTTCAAATGATTACTATATACAATAGAAAATAAAAATAAGTTGTTAATTTGAAGTATATCTCATAGAAGTAAATATGGGATGACAGAACCCTTTATCTTGCATTTTCATTTTGGATAATGTCCTGTAACATCCTAAATAATTTTTTTAAGATTTTAATAACTTATTCCTAAACAATATTAATAATTATTATATCATATATTGTTCTATTATAATATATTTGTACCCTTCATTAGTATTCTTTCATTTTTTCACTAATTCATGTGTTAATTGCCATGTTTCTTTAGAATGTTTTGACTTGATATTTGTTGTTCCCATTTATTAGATGATTGTGTCATCATATCATGAATTTAAAAACTTATATAAATATCATATATATCACTTATTCATTTATTTTTAGTAATACATGGTATTTTGAGATAGGAAATGAAATGCGCCATTCATCGAGACTGAAGGCCCTCTATACGCATGAATGATTCTTTAATTTCATTGTAATTTTTTGAAGACTGAAATATAAATTACTTATATTTATATTATAATTATATAATAACATTATATATATATTATAATATATTTAAAAAAACATTAATATGTTCAATCTATACTGTTAACGAATAACATCACATTGGGGAGGTGATAGTCCACACTTCCACAAATGTTGTGATCAAATTTATAAAAACATGAAAGCACAATGTTATGTGTTATAAAAGAATTAAAGATGAATAACTAAATAATAAATAAAATATATAATCATATCTTCACAACCAGGGGTAAGACGGTGGGATGGTGACACTTTTGTATCATGGAGACCTTGGGTTGCAGGGTGGCCTACCTGACAGCGGGGACTGAATGGTGGCGATAGAATGTAATCTCATAGATAAAATTTACCTCATGGGAGTTTATCTCAATGGTCGATGGAATTTGGGATCATGGTGGGTGTGTCCTACTACACAGTGATGAAAGATAACCAGTTGTGCCTTCCGACTACCAGATCTGGGATCTACGTTGGTGTATAGATGAGGGATTCATGTTGGCCTTTGGTGTTGTTAGAGAGAACACCACATGAGATCTAGTAGTGATGTTTTATTAGATGATGAAATGAATTTTATGATGTCCTTGAGATATAGTGATTATCTTATCTTAGGTTTGTGTTGATATAGGTTGGCATATGTGATTTTTCTGTGGGCTATTTTTTTGGGATTTTAATTTTGTATGTTTTTTTCATTTATCAGTGGGATTATTCCAATATATTGATGGGAATTTGGTTGTTGATTGTCCTTGGGTGTTATGTGACACTAATGAGGGAGATTATCTTTGAACCCATGGGATTTTGATGTTTTGAGATATTGATAGTGAGAATATCCCATTGATGATGTGATGACATTGACCCCATCAATGATAGATAGAGTGGATGAGTATTATAATGTGTATGATGTTGTTGAGTTACAGATTATTTCCTCAATGTGAATTAATTATTGTTCAACATTATGAACTCAGGTGAAGTGATGTATGTACGCCTTATCGATTTGGTCAGGTGTGAAAGGTCATTGTAATTTTAACTTATCTTCCAGATCATGGTCATTTCTTATATTGAATTATTTTTTTGGCCTTTTGGTCACCTGATTTGGGATTTTGCACTTTTTCATTTTGGTTCTTTGGAATATCATGTTTTGGTGAAATTTTATATGTCACTATTTTTTCTCTTGAGTTCTTTTATTTTCATTAATAAATTTTTACGGTCAGTTTTCATGGTAACTAAAATACCCTGGTAACATATATAAACATATTTTCTGTCATAATTCCCAACCATGAATGAATGTAAACGTAGATTGAATAATCATCATTTCCTGGGGTGGTATTTCATTGTAAAAATTTATAGTATGTTTGTTACCCATTAAGTGTATGTGTGTGTAAGTGTAGGTAGAAAAATTTTCATTAAAACATCTTAGTTTCTTAAGGGAGCTGGTGTTGTTATACAATCATGTAATAATGACTGTCGAGGGTGTAATTAAGGGAAATAAAATTAAATAGA
This sequence comes from Viscum album, assembly GCA_963277665.1. Lineage (NCBI taxonomy): Eukaryota > Viridiplantae > Streptophyta > Magnoliopsida > Santalales > Viscaceae > Viscum > Viscum album. Next base: position 1,879,933,112 of record OY728130.1, read on the forward strand.
TTGAGGAAACAATTTACCTTTTCATTGGGTAACTACATTTAGTTTTCACTAAAGGTGTTCCTTAGATGGATTTCACCACAAAGTAATGATTCTATAATAGAGAAGAAATTTAGGAGATTATTTGGGTTGAAATTGATCGATAAAATGTGGCTTGAGAGGGGTGAAAAATTGAGGGATGAGGTTATAATTTATTATTTAGTTGAGGGATAGATATGGAGACTCTAAAATTATTAGATTATTATAAATTTTATATTTAAAATGGATAAAAAGTGAGTTATTACCACGATAAAATGTGGATGGGTATAATTCCATTAAATAAATAATTTTATGAAATGTTTTGGCCACATTAATACACTTGTATTTTGGCATTAACCCTTTGTTGGACCCTATAAATCTTTTCAGGAAATCCTTTACATTTATTCTTTATGAGTTAAAATAGTTACTATAAAATTCAAAATTTCTAACAATGAGTCACTGATGATAGTTTGATACCTAACCAAATTATTTGGATGAAATTGATATTTTTTTTTAATTTCATAACATTATATATTATAATATACTTTATAAAATATCATTGTTGTCAATTTTGACACTAATCTTTACATGAAATTTTATAAATATCTTAACAAAAAGATACAATAAAACCAAGACATATAAAACAATATTAAAATTTAAAAGTACTCAAAAAACTTCGTGGAAGACATTAACTCTATCAATGATTTCATATTTTAATTTTTTTAATATTAATTATTTGATCGTTCAATTAATTATGCATTTATTTTATCATCATTGCGTCAACATTTAAATTAATTATATAAATCAAAAAAATTATATTAAAATTCCCATAATTAATATAAAAATTTTAATTTTAAAATTAAAATTATTATTCTAATATATCATTTAAATAAAAAAAATGTTAAACCTTAAATAATTATTAGAACATGAGTTTGAAATATTGGATATCCCAAAGAATTAAATTTTATAAAAGTCATAAAATCATCCAACTGTCCCCATGAGGGAATAAAATCAGACAAAGGATGATTATAGTTTATACCTACTCAACTAATAAAATTAAGGAAAGTAGTCGTGCAATTTTATAATACATATAATATTTTTTTTACCCTTAATTACTTGATTTACCCTTAATAGTGTTAATTATAGTACTACTAAATATAATATTCATATTCTGAAAAAATAAAAAGAAACCCACTTAAATATTTTGTACACAAGTAATAAAAATGTTAAATCCATCTTTCAAAAATTCAGAACTCAGTAACTACAGTAATTAATTTATAATCTATCTAATTAATAGAATGAGTAGACATGTTTTTAATGTGGAAACATTCCAATGATTGAAATGTTTTTATGTCCAATTTCAATGTGGAATTTATTGTAATGATCTAAGATGGATTTATTGAAAAAATAATGATTTAGTTACAATTTATAACCAATTAAAAATACAATTTAACACTATTAAGGATTTTGAAAAAATAGATTTTTTCAATTAAAATGCATTATTTTATCATTATTCATAAAAACGTGAATATGATCAGAAAAATAAAAAAAAATTCTTCAATTTTATTTTTTATATTTTTATTTTAATTTGAAAGATTATTTTGTGCAATAAAACATATAAAGTGTCAAAATTTTATTTAAAAGTGGTTTTCCATAGAAAGGTGGTGAAACATACTTCTGAAAAACCATATGTTTTATAGTTAAATTTTCTTTTTTTATTATGTTATTCTAATAAAATAAATTGGATTCATATAAAAAATATTTTATTTCATTATTTAAGACATAAAATTAAATAATATAATTTATTAAATTTAATTTATTTAATTTATTATGCCAAAACATATTTCGGAGGATAAAAATAAAAGCATTTCCTTTAAATTCATTCGGTTTAGTTTTCATTTCTAATTAATTGTTAACAAATAAATTCATCTTCTTTTTTTATAAAACATATATTTTAATAACATATATTTGATTATTATTTGCTTTTAATTTAATAGTTAGGTTATAAATTTTTCATTTAAATAATAATAATTTACTTTTTGCTTATGCTTGTTTATTCCAACAACGTAAGTTATCAATGAAATTGTATATATTTTTTAAAATCATAGTAATAATATGTGGTTACATTCTCCCTTCGTAAATAAATTTTTACTTGTAAATTTTTTATTTCATGTTAGTTAAAGATTTTTTTATTATTAAAAATACTCTTATTGAAATCCCACATTGAAATAATTTTCGATAAAACATCATCATTTAAATATATAAAGGGAAGTATCATGGTGAATAGATTTAACACATACTAGGGTTCCAGGTAGGAAAAATAAACATGGAACAGATATATAACGATTAATTTCTGATGGAGAGTGATAGTAAACATGGTCAATATAATGTTAATAATAATAATTCTAAAAAATTATGATTAACTAAGGGACCCTTTTATTTATCGGAAATGAAAGACTATGATAACATTATATATTTAAATAAAAATTTCCTATATTTTTAAAATTACTTTACATCATATACTATGAACATAAGTAAACATTCTCAGATGACATGTATATTTTCAAACTTTATTCAATTTCAAATAGAAACTCATCTCTCTCACCAATAGATAATAAAATTTAAAAATATTTTGTTTATCTTAATCACACTTGCTTCCAAAAATAAACTTATGCATTATTTTTCAAACCATTTGAATGATGAAAACTATGTTATAATATCCAATACATCATGTAGGCTAGTTGTAGTACATGCGACCTTACCTTCCTTGGTTGCGAGTTCACGTTTCACATCCTTGATGAATGTGACTGGTTGTCACCCAAACTGTTGGTTATATAATTTTCTAAAACTATATTATTATAAATATTAATAAAATAACAATAATATATTAATCATTGAGGGATTTTTTTTAACATAAAACAATAGTATCCAATATTCAACATAATCCACTCTAACCCTAATATTCATCCAAAACACTTTGGACCAATTAAATGCCAAAGAAGGTTGCTAAATATCAAAAATATATCATAACTTCAAAATATATAAACAATGTAATTAACTATAATTTCCAGTAAAAAATATTCGGTCACCATAAAAGCCATATTTAAAATAATCATGATTTTAAATAATTAACAAAAATGTACTATTGTATAATAATTATAGATTCCACAATTCCAGTGAACATTACATCATTTGTAAAATACTCAAATGGATTAATTATTGAATCCAAACATAAGAAAATAAATCATTCCCATTCATCTTTGGCAGTATCATAATGTTTACAATGATTTATAATCTTCTTTACAGTATATTTATTTGAGGAAAAAGAAATTTATTTTCATAGTGTCCCATCTCCATGGAGTCGAAACATTGTACATTGGAAATATTTTTCTTACCCTTTCAATCCCAATCATGGCGACCTTTCATTACACACATATAGAAAGTATTATTTACGTTTAATATAATACCATGTTGTTTCATTTCATAATTATCACATATGTGAGAATACTTCATTTCCTTCTCCCCCTTATTCCCCTTTTTCATTGACATTCCTTTCATCTCCTTATTCCCAGAAAATCGATATGGCTTGGAGAAATATATACCTTTCTTTTTATCACATGATATTATTTCCTCATATGATAAAAATATATGGGATACTATTTACATTAAAAATTTTGTCTTAAGACCATAAAAGATATAATTTTTCTAACTATTTGGATCATGTTCATTACGGAGTTAAAATTTTTTATAGATTCCAATTCTAAATAATGGAATATACTTGATTGAATCAGAAAAAATTTATACCCCTAGTTTCATCTATTCCAGAACCACGTCCACTGGTAGTATCCAGACAGGTATGTATTGCTATGAAGACCCACACAATATAAATTATCAAAAATAATGGATTATATTTTATACGTATATTAAAATTATAACTTAGAGTTATTTTCTCCAATCATTGATATATATATATTTTTTCCAAGGATGGTTCTAAGCATTCTCTAATACAAACTCTAATGAAACCAAACCCAGTAGCCCAAAGTCGGTGTCTTACATTCATAAATCAATACAATTTTAAAATAATATCATAAAAATGGATTGTAATGCTTATTATTCTTTCTAAACAATATAAAATTTTCAAATCCAAACTACATTTTAAGACATAAAATAATAAAATAATTTCATTTAGTTCTCCATTATTCCCCATTTGTGTAAACATGAATATCATTCATAAAATAAATTTTGGAATCATGGGAAAAATATAATATATGAAAGGGATGAGTTAAAATGTTTGGTAATGGTATGTGTACCACAAAATTAATGATGAAATATGAAATAAAAATTATGTAAGGTAAATATTTAAACACGTTCCATTTAAATAATCACATGATCTTGGAATCTTAACCATGGTGATTCTAACTAATAAAATAGTAACATGGAATAATAATAATGATGTAATGAATAATGTTGGGTGTCTTTAATATCAATATTTATCATCAAGAGAGTAACTATCAAGATCCATAATAATGAATGATTATGTGTGTGGGTATAAACCTGTATGATTTGTGTCACGATATATCCTCTCGACAAAACTACTTGGAAACAAACATATGGGTTTGTCGCCACAAGATTTTTTATCATGATACCTACCAAACAATCAAGAAAATATATTGGAAATTTATAATGAATTTATAATGATAATTAATTCTTATTTGAAAATATAACCATCCTAGACATTTGTATTGAAAACTAGGATATGAAATGTGAATACTTTAATGATAACCCATGAATGGTATTTGAAAAGCACGTCTATGACCAAAATAATCATAAAACATTAATTAAAATATTATATATGGTATAACAATGGTTACAACAAAATGAATAAAATTAGTCATCAAATGATGTTGACATATATGTGGATACTTTCAAATAGGAGAATTAAAAAAATCATGAGAAATGTAATCTTTATACATTAAAAAGTTTCCCATACTACAATAAAACATTTAAATCATAATTATTATGAAGGAATAAGATTAAATGAAACATATAATATCACTAAAATATGTATATTCATTATATAACCCGTCAAATAGTATTATATACACCAGAGCTGAAATAATAAGTAGTGAAGATTCATATATCTCAACGTAGTAAAAGGGAGATGATAAAACTCTTTACCTTTCATTTCATTTTTGGTTAAAGCCCATTAACCACATGTATAATGGTATTAAGAATGTTAATAACTTATTATAGAAACATTTCAATATTTATTATTTCATATATGATCCCCTTATAATATCATGTTTCATTTTTTAGTAATAATTCATTATTTTCACTATTTTGAGTGTTAACACCCTAGATTATTGAGTATGTTTGACTTAATATTTTTTGTTTCAATTTATTATAACATGGTTTTATAATATCAATAATGCTAAACATGAATTAAAATTCATATATTTCAGGTATGTATGTATATATAATAATCCATAATATTTGGAGACAATAAGTGAAATGCATCGTTTATGGATAAAGTAGGCCCTATGTAAGCGTGAATGCTACTTCCATTTCACTATATTTTTTAAGTATGAAGGGTAAATTATATATATATATATATATTATAATTACATTGACAGATATATTTCATTTATATCTCATATTATTACTGAAATCATCCTTAAAAAATCATAGAACTGCATGAATGAATCACAACACTTTGTGGAGGCTGTAGTCCACACTTCTACATAAGATGTTATCATATTTATAAAAAAACGAATTTATAATGGTATGTGTCATAAAATAATTAATGAAAAATATAAACGTAATAGATATGATATATTACATATATAATAAATGTTTCCATCATAATTCCAAAATATTAAAGTTGTTAATGGAAAAACTGTCACGAACCAGCCCAGGGTAAACCTGAACTGGTCACCCGAGTTAGCTTTCGGCAAGTCCCGAGGGGAATTCCCAATCCCCCTTGGATGGAAACTAGTGTCGGGCATCAAATTTAAAATGTTGGGAATGATTTGGCTCATAAAAGATATATAAGTAAATAAGAATAAACAGTACAAAAGCACTAAACTCTAGTAGCGAAAAGAAATAAAACCAAAAATTAGACATACATCCATGTGACCATTTGGTCACCTCCCAACCAAGGCCATCATTTCTCCCAAAATTGGAAAATCATCCAAGAAAACTTGAACAAAGGAAACCTACAACTGAAATGATAAAAATAGGCATGAGCATTAAAAATCCTCAGTAGGGATGCCAAAGTAATCCACAAAATCCAACCAATACCACTTTCCAGAAACAATCCCAAAAACACCAGTTTGCACAAACAAAGATAGAAAATAGGGTTTTCATATTTTAAAGGAAAAAGGATCCTGAATTTACCATTTCGAAAACCAACACACGCCACAACCCGTTTTCGCAAAAACAATGAATTTCTTGAAAACTGAATTTCAAATCCATGTTTATCGCATTTGTGAAAAAGAAGAACAGGTGATAAGTAAATGCTGGAAACCAAGTGCAAGTAAACGTAAACAAGAAGATATAAGCAATAACCATGGGTGATCCTAAAAATCCCTAGAAAACCCCTGAATATACTCAGTTTTAGACTACCTGCTGGCGTGGTACACTATAGTCAATGAACAACTGGCCGCCCAAATAGCCAACTAGTGGCATGCCCCACAGGGCCTATCTACCAAGGGGGAACTGAACCATATAATTGGGACTGGCTAGAAACCATCTCTCAATATTCTAAAGGATGCCCAGGAACCCATGGTGAGTATGATAATACTATGTAAGTAGGAGTCCCTCGCACACATGACTCATCTCACCGCACTTGCCAACACTTTACAAGAACACCACTACTCGACAACCCTCGAAGGGAAGTCCCCCTATAAATATGCCCACAAATAAGAATATATGAAATTATTTCACATTCAACAAGGTGCCAACCGGGCCTACACAACATGTGCAGTTTCAAAACATTTCGTAAATGAGTTAAGTTTCTAATCGTGTACACACACTTTTCCAAAATATCAGTACATACACCCCATTCAAAACACAATACCAAACGGGTCTTCAAACCGATCAACCATTCAACTCACACCCAAGGCCAACCGGGCCAACTTCTTTTCATCCCACTTTTAAATACCATACCATTCCATCAAAAACCTATCTTTAGGATAATATAATTTTTATGTGTCATTTTAATTTGGAGGCACATCCATGTGAGCACCTACTGCTCCCATGGATGTGCCAACATCCAACAGAACATCTAGTTTTTATAAGAATCACCTTAGAAACCATTTTCATAAAACACTTAGCATTGAAACCAAACCCAATTCTTTCACAACACTTTATAAAAGAAAATTGCATATTTCAAACCAACCACCATTTCCAAAAAATTTCTAAAACAACCTATTGGTTCATCATTTTTTTCAAACAAACACACCAAACCATATCTTACATTTCCAAATCACAATAACTATCAATTACAACCAAACAAATCACTAGGCACTCAATTTAACTTTACCAAGAACATATGAATTTCATATAAACCAACATTAAAAGCCACTTTCATAAATATAAAACAAAAATACAACAATGTCAGATGCTTTTCATAAATACAACAGAAATGCAATGATATAAAAGAAAAATTGAAAACATTATAGTGGTCAAGGTTTGAATCAAAAAGAGGAAATGGTTGGAAACACCTACCTCGGTTAACCCATGTCCAAAACGCATGCTCTTCCAGTGGTAACCATCTTCACACATCACACAGTCATGCGCACGTGTCTTTGATGTGCACATATACATATATATATATATATATATTTGTATATATATATGTATATACATATATACAGCAGACACATATATACCATTGGTATACATATCCTGCAATGCAAATAGCGAGACATTGCTAAATGAATAATTCTGGTAAAGCCGACTCTGGACCATATAAATACCTCAATGGTATGAAACTCAATTTAAAATCAAATTCCCATTTAATGATTTAATAAACCACATAAAAATTTTATGAAACAACTCCAAATAGTGTCACAAGATATTGAACACAAAATCCCACCCCACAACCTCTTCTAAGGAAAACTCACACCACTCACTTGTCAAAACAGAAGATGCAGCCCATGCACAACATAATAAACCAACTTCACATTTTATAGAATGGTGATAAATAGCTCGGCACCGATTTTTCACAAAAATAATCAAAGTCATTTTTCATAAACATATCACTAATGTATTGAAGCATGTAGAACCTCAATTAGAACAATTTTGCACCACAAAAACTGATTAAACAACACACTAGATTTTTTTTAAACACCGAAAAATAAATTGATGAAAACTCAAAATTAATGAAACCCATAAATTAAAATTTACCCACAATGAATAAATTGAAGAACCCATACCTGATAACCATGGCGAACCCAATGCCCTTGATAGCAGTGGCTACAACCGACCTCGACGGAACCAGAAGAAACCTAAATAACAGGATTCAATCAAAAGAAAAACCCAAATACATTAGGGTTCTGTGAAATTTCAGTAGAGCAACGGGAAGACCACAAATCAATCAGAAATGAAAGGGGAAGAGTGGAGAAACCCATACATTGAAGGATCAGACCAGAATCTGAAGGAGAACCGAGTGAAATCCAAGCCGGAGAGGGATCTCAAGAGACGGTGTTGCAAGCAGAAAGGGCTCAGCCAGGGGGGTCATGCGGTGGTCAGGGCTGTTGATCAGAGCATGAGGAGGTTGGCTGAGGCGGCTGGCCGGAGCGCGAGAGGAGGGAAGGACCGGAGCAGGTGGGGTCGGCCAGAGTGGCGCGAGCAGTGGCGAAGGGAGGAGGAGGCCGGGAGTGGTTTGCGGCTTAGAGAGGAGGAGGTTCGGAGGCAGGCCACGGCCGAAGGGAGCCCCGGCAGGGAGCGTGCACACATGAACAGACCAGGGGGAGCCACCTAGGATGGGTAGATTAGGTTTCCATTTTTTTATCTTAATAGTAATAATAATAATAATAATAATAATAATAATAATAATAATAGTTATTATAAACATATATACATATAAAAATATATATAAACATATAAACACCTACTTATATAAACATAGATTAATATATCCATATATATATATAAACATATATATAACATATATAAACATATAAAAAAATATGAACATATATATAAACATATATACACATAAGCATATAATGTTAAAACATAATTATTTTTAAACATATGTGTATATATATATACACCTATGAACATATATACACATACATATATATATATATATATACACCTAACGTTAAAACATAAACACATACAAACATAGATACACATATATATAAACATATATAAATATATAAACATACATATACATCTATCTACACACATAACATTAAAATTGGATGATTGTGCGGTATTTGCGCACCGTACGGTACTCACGCGGACATCGCATCTTAAACGTACGGTCTTCGCGCACTAACCCAAACCATGAACTCATCCGAACATTAATATTTTAAAATGTGACTCACCCACACTTACACAAAATCATATGACGCCAAGAGAAATAAAATAAATAAAATGAATAAAAAAAAGCACGTGTGACAATTCCCCCCACCACAAACACTTTCTGCCCCCAAAAAGTCACCAAGACAATCGTTAGCATAATTGGAGTCTGTGCTAAGGAAAAACCCGAAAAAACTGAGAGGCTCGGGGTGACCACTACCAACACAAGTCACACCTGACCAACTCGAGTACAATCATTGTCTGAGGTTGAGGGGAGAACACCGAAGTTTTCTCCCCACCACAGAAATTTACTAACACAGAAACCATGAAACTCGAACACACCACCCCAGGGGGGAAATGCGGTAACTACCCAACTAAACTCATCTTGCCCACTCAAAGATAATTGAACAAATCCACCACTAGGATTAAAAATATTCTGGGAAGAAACTGGTACACTGATACACTGGGAAGGAGGAATCCCCTATAAAACTCAAACACACTAAATGAAAACTCACAGAGAGGAGTCCGGCATAATAAAAAGCCCAGAAACAACACCCATTTATTTCACAGAACCAAACATCCCACTAATGTACGCAGCTGAGACCATCCTAAAGATCAAAGAGGGTTCGTTTAGCTACAGACCTGACGCCTTTCAAAGAATCTGAACGATTTAGAAACAATACCAAGGGAAAATGAGGCCACTTGGATTGCGGTAGAAAAAGCTCATTGCGCGACCACAACAAGGATTAGATTACAACGAAGACAATAATAGGACAAGAAAACATTGGATATTTCCCTTCATAAAGCTGAAAACATAATCCGAAGAGAGGTTCTACGCACCCTCGGCAACTCTTGACTGTGCGCGAGCTTCACCCCGAGACCTGTGGTTGGGGTTATGATGGCTGAAGCATCCCCTGCCTCACAGTCAAGCATTTGAATTCTATAGTCCCTAACTTCTTCCTCTTCTCAATGATTCAAACGACCAAAATGGTGTCATGTTTTCACAGGGAAGCAAGATGGTGTCTTAGAATGCCCAAACTGGCCATACTGGTGGCACACAAGAGAACTATTAGACAACAGGAAGTCAGTATCGAGGTAGATGGTGTCTTGGATACAGGTTCCTCTGATATACACTCCTTGCTGGATGGGGAACTAGCACCAGATCCAATTACCATTAAACACACCCAAACTTCAACAATGGTGAGACATTTCAAATTTACAAGTCCAAAACTAGAACCTCAAATAAACTTGAGACGGTACGAACCCTAACAACCCTGGGAGTTCCCAACAACCTGAAGACCGACTCTAATTCCAAAACCACACAAATTCCCCCCATGGAATTTTATTACGTTGACCGATAGGCATCAAGTAAAAAGAACTTAAAACTAGGCATGACTCATTAGCATCATTAGAAACCTTTGTAGGTAGCATACTCGGAATAACAGAAAAAAACACAACTGAAATTGGCATCTAGAAAAAACACAATCAAAGCAACAACCCAAGTCCAGGGAAATTGGCACATAAACATAACATATACAAACACAAGTAAAAATTAATTTTCTAAGACCCTTCATTTATTTTAAATTTTAAAACACGCCTATGAACCCTTATGGACGGTCACATATGCGTTCACATAATCCCAGCTACATCGCTCGCAAACAAGTGCTCCCACGCAATCTATGCACATATATATGCACATGTGATCCTCCATATGGAATAATAATGTTCGAACACTTCTTTCCCTTATCAAATCCAAACACGCAGTCAAACATCCCAAATTGAAAAACTCCCACTTTAAAAACCCAGTTCAACAATTTTGAAACAATTTAAAGGAAACACTTTTCCATTTTAAAACCATTTTCATTTTTAACACACACTCACATCGACCGAGATAAAAATGAAACACAATCAGAAACAAACCACCAGAACGAGGAACAGGTGCACATGGCTATCTCGGAGACATGGTGGTGAGCCATATCCCATGTAAGGTATGTCAATAAAAAGACCTTGAACTGGACATTTGGACTCCACATGGGTCACCACTCCATGTGAGGCCACCACCAGAACTAGTTCACCTTCATTATCATCCCTCAAACCAGAACATCCAAAGGCAAAAGACTCAAAACCCAGACTACCCCTGGTAAATCATGTCTCGTCACATGTGGTAGTGATCAAGCACCAAACCGTATCCTACCTCCTGAGTCCCGAAAAATCTTAATCTCCTTCTACTAGACATCCCAAATATCAAGAACCTATCTATGGTACAATTTTGACACGAACCAGCCCTGGGTGAACCTGAACCGGTCACCTGGGCTGGCTCGCGGCATGTCCCGAGGGGCGTACCCAATCCCCCCGAGATGGAAACTAGTGCTGGGAATCAAAGAAAAAACGTTGGGAAAAATTTGTCCCATAAAAGATAAATAAGTAAATAAGAATAATCAGTACAAAAGAACTAAACTCTAGCAGCAGAAAGAAATAAAACCAAATAGTAGACGTACATCCATGTGACCCTTTGGTCACCTCCCAACCAAGGCCAACATTGCTCCCAAAATGAGCAACTCAGCCAAGAAAACTTGAACAAGGGAAAACTATTACTAAAATGACAAAAATAGGCATGAGCATTAAAAATGCTCAGTAGCGGTGCCAAAGTAAACCACATAATCCAACCAAGACCACTTTACAGAAACAATCCCAAAAACACTAGTTTGCACATACAAAGATACAAAATAGGGTTTTCATATTTTAAATTAAAAACGATCCTAAATTTACCATTTCAAAAACCAAAACACTTCACAACCCAATTTCCCAAAACAATGCATTCCTTGAAAACAGAATTTTAAATCCATGATTATCACATCTGTACAAAAGAAGAACAGGTGATAAGTAAATGCTTGAAACCATGTAAAAGTAAAATTAAAGAAGTATATATAAGCAATAACCATGGGTGATAATAAACATCCCTAAAAACCCCCTGGACATACTCGGTTTCAGACTAACTGCCGGCATGGTACTCCATAGTCAATGACTAACTGGCCGCCCTAATAGCCAACCAGTGACAGGCCCCACAGGGCCTATCTACCAAGGGGGAAAAAACATGTCTAATCGGGGCTGGCTAGCAACCATCTCTTGATATTCTAAAGGATTCCTAGGAACCCATGGTTATTTTGATAATACTGTGTAAGAAGGAGGCCCTCGCATGCATGACTCATCTCACCGCACTTTCCAACCCCTTATACGGACACCACTACACGAAAACCCTCGAAGGGAAGTCCCCCTATAGAGATGCCCACAAATATGTATATATGAAATTCTTTCACATTCAACAAGGTGCCAACTGGGCCTTCATAACATGTGAATTTTCAAAACATTTCGTAAATGAGTTAAGTTGCCAATCGGGCACACACACTTTTCCCAAAAATCAGTACAAAAACCCCATTCAAAACCCAATACCAAATGGGACTTTAGACTGAACAACCATTAAAATCACACCCACGGCCAACCGGGGCAAGTTCTTTTCATCCCTCTTTGAAATACCGAACCATTCCATCAAAAACCAATCTTTAAGGAAATATAGTTTTTATGTGTCATTTTCATTTAGAGGCACATCCATGAGACCACTTAGTACTCCCATGGATGTTCCAACATCCCATGGAAAATCTAGTTTTTAGAAGAATCACCTTAGAAACAAATTTCATAAAACATATAGCATTGAATCCAAACCCAATTCTTTCACAACACTTTATGAAAGCAAATTGCATCTTTCAAACCAACCACCATTTCCAAAACTTTTCTAAAACAATATTTTGGTTCATCATTTTGTCAAACAAACACACCCAACCAAATCTTACATTTCCAAAACACAATCACTGTAAATTACAACCTAAAACATCACAAGGCACTCAATTTAACTTTACCATGAACCTATGCATTTCATATAAACCAACATCAAAAGCCACTTTCAGAAATTTAAAACAATAATACAACTATGTCAGATGCTTTTCATAAACAAAATAGAAATTCAACGATATATAAGAATTAATTGGAAACATTATAGTGCTCAAGGTTTTAATGAAAAATGGGAAATAGTTGAATCACACCCATTGGGGTACCATTTAACCATGGAAACCAACCCAAGGTGTTAATTATCCACCAATTGGGGTCGTGTTTTCATCATTAAATGAGTCAATTAAACTAAATTTAACATTTAAAATATTAAATAAAAGGGTTCTTCTCACATCACAACATCTCATATTATATAATAAAATAAAAGGAGAGGAAAGAAGCTAGACCGCAAACCTTATCCATGTAGTTCTTCCCTTATCCAGCATCAACCTTTTATTTAAAATAAATAAAAATACATCTAATAAACTATCAAATTTCCTAAAAAGAAAGAAAATTAACTTTCACTCTGATAGTGATACAAATAATAAGAATAATATTGATATAGATATGATATTAGTAAGAATATTATAGAGATATTTGTAATGGATTGGATTGTGAGATATTTGATGATCGGAAAGAGGGAGTTGATTTATCCATATATTGAAATAGATGGGAGATCCTTTTTAGGATAGGATAAGATATCATTTGGAAATATAAGGGGACATAAATAATAGGATTTCAATCCTTAAATATGTGTAAATTTATAAATTCGCCTTGAAATAATATGGTGCATGGTTGGACAAATTGTGCTACAACCATGCACAATTATCTGCATCAAAGGGGAACTTCAAATAGTTAGGCACACAATTTATCTAATCGGAAACATGGAATTAAAACCCACTCTATTCAAGATTTATGTAACACAATAGAACCTTGATCTTGTGGTCACATGATTAAAAATAGTAAAAGAGGATGCCAACACCCTAATGCCTACAGCTGCACAGTATGGGTAAACTGTACATGTCGGGCTACATAGTTTCTATAGACCGCATGACCTACTGTTACTCTCCATATTTTGATGTTATAGGCTCTGAATGATCCCTGAGAGCACCTGAGACCTCTTGGACATCATTAAAAATCGTTGTTAGGGCCAAAAAAAGGCATATAGACAAAAAAATTGGTTCTTACCTTTAGGGTTATATGTGACGTTAAAACCCCACATCCTTGAGATAAAGCATCTCCATATTTCCCTTCCATGGGTGGTAGATTGCCTTCTATGAATGTTCCTGGAAAATGCACACAAACATCATTCTACCACTCCCAAGTCTCATAAGGCATGTGGTTGTTCTTCTATATCACCCAAACTATAGGACCTGACCTTCCTCTATAATCCTTCATGTTCTTATCAACGAAACCTATTGGATTCTCTTCAATGGAAGCATCTGTCTCCAGCTCTAGGTCTTCAAGGTCAACAGAATGATACATTTCATCAAGATACCATTAAAGCATATATATGAGGATGATGTAGTGCCTTGAATGGTACATTTTAGGATAGGGAAACTTATAGGTTCCAATCCCGGCACTCTCATCTATATTTAAATTCTCGACATATTGACGTAATGAATTTCCTAATCTATGGAACTGTTTAATAAAAAATCTAGGAAATATATGATGAATGTACAGACATACCACCTGAAAATACATATATCTTTGTTTATGATTGGTACATGTATCCTACATAAAAATTGTTTTATCCATATGAATTTGAATTAGATGGATTGTAGCAAATGACTCTTGAACAAGAGAAGGACTCAGTAGAGCTACATCAACCTACCTATATCCAACACAATGTTTAATGACATTGTCTACTATAAAGGTACTCATACAAAGTCATCTAAATCATTTCATGAAATATTATGATGTACGAAAAATCAATTGTGGGTATATTAATTTCCCATGAACATCCAAATTCAAGGATGTAGCCCCATACCATATCCAAAAACACCCATATCATTGGTTCGGACTACCCTTCGGTTTGATGGTGATATGTCATACTCCAGCACACATGTGAATCCAAGGTCATTTGCAACCCTATCTAGAATAATGAAGTGAAAGGTTTGTTTGGATATGAAATTATAGAATTTGGAACACAATCATGTTTCACGATGCCCCATATATGTAGCCTTCTTTGTTCATCAATGGAGAAGGACACCCCAATTGGTTGGACATGTTCAACCACGGTCCAGTCTATCGATGATCACCCATACTACGTAATTTCATAATGGGGATATCATAAATCCCCTTAAAAATACATTTTGATTTCATTCCATTTCCACCTTGAAATTTATATAGTAATAATAATTATAGTAGGCCACTGGTTCTCTACCTTCACAAACTGATAGGTTGAACACTGTTTCATAAAACTTAATATCTACCACTTCATACCTGTCTACCAATACTAATGATGTATATCTTTTTACATCATGGTATTCTAAGAATGAACTTCTCATACATATTCTTTATATTATTATATTTCATCCTCAGGTATATCTGAAGTTAGGAAAACACACATGTAAAAGTGTATGGTTATGTTTGGATCCATAGCCCAACAAAATAGTTGGCTCTATTTTATGATTCTCTCCCTCAGAATGAGACCCAACGATTGAGAAACTTTCCTCATATGATCTCACCATTGAAGGAAGATGTCATTGTTAGATCTGCTACGACTGGTTTCCCATTAGGTTCCTAATCATCATGATGCCTCATGGAGAACATAGCCTTAAATTTATTATAACTTCTTGCCTCATTGATGACGTGCATCTGAGTCTTCCAGCTCAATGCATCAACCATGATATTTCCTTTTTCAATTGTGTAAGAAATATCACTGTTAATTGAATGTATTTATTCCACCAAAAATACACATCCTCAAATTCATGTTTTGATGAGGGGAGATTTTTTTGAGAATTTTAAGATTCATGTAAACAATGAATCACTATCCCAATAATTAGTTACTCTACCAGTATAGAGCGTGGACCATGATAGCTAGCTCGAGGTTATACTTATGATTGTTCCTCTCGTGATGATTCATTAGGGGTAATATATGCTACAACCTGATCATAATGAATTAGGGCCACTCACAATCTAATCCCAAAATCATCATATTATTTAGTATAGCTTCTTCTTGGATCAGAATACAACAGGATTGGAAGTGAAGTTTGTATTCCATTTAACACCTGAAAATGTATATCAAAATATTTAGCCTAGTCAAATTTCACTCTCTTATTGATCAAGATATTAAGATGTGTTACCAAGCATGAAAATTATAGGTTGAATCACATATTATTTACAAACATCCTTAAGAAGAATTAAATTTCAAAAAAATCATGGTATTATCCATAAGAACCATAGTTATCAGCTTCTCTGGGAAATCTAATTTTCCCACATCAGATATGGTATTGCCAAAGAATTAAACCTTATTGATCCAATAGTTGCATTTCTCAAGCTTCATATATAGCTGATGATCACTCAATATACTCATAACATCCACAAGAACATTTGCATATTCATGTCTAGTGCACAAGTTCAATAACATTTCAATTACGAATGCTACCACAATGAATTCAAAATACGAGTGGAACCTCAATTCATCAGATCCATGAAGACTATAGGTGTGTTCTTTATAACAAACAACATAACTAGATTCTCTTATAGATCATACCATCCATATAATAGAGTTTTTTATATGTGTATTAGCCTCACAAAAACCATATGGTATCTTGACCTCAAAACAATTATACATAAAATGGTTTCTCCTTGGATTTATGTGAAGAGGGAACCTATATATGGAAGCAGATACATATTCTCCATCATAATATGGTTATATTAGGGATATTACATTCAAAATCAAAATAGACCATTATACATTTGGAGAAAAGGCATAGTGATACCCATAGTGAGGTTCTGGGCCACATGAAACCCATCACCTCATGGTCTTCATGCTACTTCATGAGTTACATGAGATCTATATGTGATATTCTATAAGGGGGAATGGAAATTGGTGTCATACATGGCACAAGATTGATGTTCCAATAAATCCATCTCTCATGAGGAAAGAAACAGAAATATTCTGATTACATGTTCCAACCATTACCCAAAATAAGGAGAAATTCTATGACTTTCTTCCTTAGATCACTCATAAATAGACTATCCATCTGGCATGTTACTCCACCAAGCCTAGTACTCTTGGGTCTAGATCGAATTTCCGAGATATACCATTTAACATTATAGATATATGTACCTCCCTTATATGACATGAATGATACCTAATGATGATTGAAATCATCTTGACCTATATATGGAATGAATCATTCCATTCTGACAATGACATCAAATCTAATCATCTTGTGGATGAAGAAGCACCTTAGAAAACAGTACCAAACTATCTCATTGGGGAACTCCCTGCACAGTTTTCTACCCTCTACACATTCTATAAACATTTTATCACGAGACATAAAACCACCAGATTATTCTATCTCTAGTCTTAGACATACCATAGATTCAACACATAGAAAATAGTGTGATGCACCTATATCAAACAACATCGATACCTAAGTAGTGGATACTAGAATAGTAACATGTACAATAGATGGAACCAAACACTATTACATGGGAATAGGATTATAAAAATAATTAATTTCCAAACCGCATCTATAAGATGGCTACTTAGTAACCTAATATGGTCCTTTCTACAATCTCTGGACTCTAAGGTATGGCTACTGCATTCATGACCACCTACAAGGCCTAAATAGACTATAAAAACTAGGTTTCCACCTGACATGGTGTAACTGATCCATCACCTAAAGGTGGTGCTGGTGCAGAACCCTTCTCATTTGGAGTGAGAGGAATGGACCAGTGGAAATTATAGAGGTGACCTATCATATTGTAATCCTAACACTTGATTGGTTTCCTCATACAATGGGACATTCCATGTTCTATCTTCCAACACTGCTAACACACCACATAAAAATCAGTTCATGCCACCAAGATGGTACCGCCCTCACGTGTACCCTCGAAGAATCGTTTCCTACCACAAGATAAAAAATTTCATTTTCTAGAAGTTTAACATCCTAGTTTCACATCACATTATTCCCTCATGTATTGCTCAGTTATGAGGGCATAGTTCACAAATTATGGAACAATTTTTAGTCAAAAGATAATCACATATGAGTGTATGGAATATGATAGCACATCCTAAAATATCCTTGTAGTATTCAGCTCATCACCTATCAAGGATGGTTTAATGTTTTTAAATAAACTTATGTTAAGTGATTATATCATCAATGACATGTAACATTGTTGAGGATACATGAATTAACAAATGCGATGATTTCTCAACATCTAAGGGAAGAAGTAGTCAATGAATTTTGTCTGGAAGTCCTCCAAAACCATACCTTGATGTCAACCAGCTTGATTTTGAATGACCCAATATAGTTTGGGTCAATCACATTGCATATAGGTCATAGGACTCACCTTATACTATAGAGGTCTCCTGATATTATTGAATATGGACTACATAACCTCCAACTAAGATTCAAAATCCAGAGGTCGTTCATCCCCCAAGAATTATAGAGGATGTTTCTACTAGGACTCAGGGTTATGTATTCTATATAAGTGGTAGGATGAGAAGTATCCTAAAATGAATTCATAAATTTTATGAAGTTATCCTATATGTGGGAATAAACACCATATTAAAGGACAGTATGGGGTCCCTTAGGAGGTGATATAGAAGGTGTCACATGTGGCTCAAAGACACAACTTCAAGTGTATTCTCATATATATGTTCCTATTGTAAAACAAGAGGTCTTCATGTTTGAATTTATCTTAAAATTTCATGTGTATGCCTCAAATTAAATTTATAATAGATAGGGAACATTGTATAATTGGAAGATTTGAGGCCCACCTATAGTCATGTTACAACCCTAGCCTACTCCAAGAGTCCAGGATAGCTGATATAAATAATCCAAAAAATGATCGTAGGATACATATCATACTTCCAACAACTAAAGTTGGGTTTGGGTCAAGGTATCATATAATTTTACCATTTCAATATCAAGTTTTTTTCATTAATTCTTATTAATGAAATTAAATTCACATTTAAATAGATGAACTAAATGGATCTCAACTCCCAATTTATAAGGTCTCTTAATAATTATAAATTTGATTGTGGTGTACATTTAATATTAACAAAAACACATTCCATCCCATGCGACTGTTATTATGTGGCTCAATGTGCCACGATTGTCTACTAAAGGAATATACATTAACCTAATAAGGAAAAAATTTAGCATAACGTAGATACTTTATCCGGAAATTATTATTTATTTTCAATATAAAGAAAATGAATAACATTTATATTTAATAATTATATTAATTCAAGGAATGAAAAATATGTTATAAATAGAAATATCTTGAAATGAAATCAATTAACACAAGAACGTAGATATAGAATAGGAAAATGCATCACATTTTTTAATCCAAATTGTCCTAGTTTGATGCATGAGCTTTGATATGACCTCATTACATCTAGATATGACTAAATATCCCCATATAATAATTTCATAATTAATAATAACACCAAACTAGTGTGATAGAAAATTGTGAAATCCTTGAAATGGTAATAATAAGATCAATAACACTATTTAGCCATCCCGTGTAATTTGGGTTTCCCTTATACATGGGTTCACTACTCCCATGGAGATTCTTTTTACCAAATCCCAATATCCTTGTGTCATTTCTAAACAAAAATAGTTTTAGATAATGTAAAAGACATATAGTAAGTCATTTTAGCATCCCTCTCTATATTCTACTTAATGGTTCCCAAACAATATCGCCACAAGAAATCCAGTTTGCCTCTCTAAACACTAGAGGCTACAGATTAGATTCAATCGCCCAAGTTGAATCTATGGAGGTATTATTTCCATATTTAAAATAGTGACAAATATAAAACAATTGATTAAATTTAGCAAAAACATTAATAACTCGATGAATTCTTGGGAATAAAAATATGCAATCATAGAAGACTTATGATTCAATAAGAAAAAGATGAATATTGATAACAAATACAGAAAATTATGATGGAATTTCATGTACTCTAAAAAATAATGTATATGAGTCAAGGTATAAAATAAAATACAAAATTCTAATAAAATAGATAAAATCCAAAAATATAAATGACTAACATCTCAATCATAGGCTCATTCCTCAGCTCCAAACTCCATCCTAGAGCTATCAATTAGGAATCAGAAGCTATCTTCATCCCTTTGTTTCGACATCTATAACCATAAAGTATTATAAGGGGTCAATGGTATCTCATTTAGGGTTTGAGAAACAAATTTTATTTGGAATCCACTAATGGTGTCAGGGCCAATCCATTCTTTAAATATATAATTAATAGTATTCTATAGTAAAAAAATGAAAAATATAAGTAATTAAATATATATATTTTACTCGGTTCCACTTGAACACCAGTATTATTTACCTTCTTTATCCTATGCCAGTTATTTTGAAATAAAAAATCATGTGAAGGTAAAACGAATGGGGTAATATGAGGAAATACAGACTATATCAATTATTTTGATTTGGCATTGAGGACATGTACTTACGGTTCCAAAACCAAAAGAAAATATCTTATTGTTAATCCTTTCACTTACCTTTTTAAATTCAATTAAAGGAACAAAATTTATATATTATAGTGAGTCACCCAAATCCCCCCATTTATTGTTTTAATGGGATTCTGTGTTTTACTCTATGGTCATGGGGAAAGTCCAATAGCATGGATTCCATCAAAGGTGGACTATTCAAGAACAATCATATGTCATTCGAAGCATGTTGGGAATTATATGACAAACTAACCACATTGGCTATACCTTGTATTTCCCATATGGTCCCAAGTCAATCTTGTGGCATGGTATAACCATCATGCCATCAATATTATCCAAGTGGTCTCCCCTAAGAATCTAGAGTCACTGGTCTATAGGTATAAGAAATAATATTCAGAGATATTGTAAAAAGAATAGTTGGTGTCCCCATTGGTGTGTTTACAAACAATTAATAAATATTAGAATGAATGTAACACCCCATGCTTCTACGGTACTCTTCCCTTTGAATAATGCAATAGCGTGTGTTGTACACAACATCGAGTTCTAATACACACCACAACCGATCAAACTAGCCATTATGAATATTAATACCTACTCTTTGAAATTTTATCTCTCAAAATGGACTTCATTTTTGGATTTGGAGTATTGAATTTATCCTAAGGTGAAATTTTGGTACTTTTCAGATAACATTAATATTTTGATGAATAGTGATAATTACTATATTTTAATTAAAAACAACTTTTTAATCAAAATAATTAATAGTGGTAAATTATGAATTTGAGTGGTTTTAAATTATATTTAGAATATATTTTTACCATTTAATACAATTTTGGTCATTGGACATAATTTCACAATTAAACCGAACATAAACAAGTATCAATCTTTTGATAGTAATTATATCTTAAAAACACGCTTTTTGTTTTGACAGCGGGAATTAATTTTAAATTAATTTCTTCCACTTATATTTTTTGAATTTGGAAAAATGGATTCCATATTAGGAATCAGTATTTTCATATTTAGTGAATAGGTAACTTTTATTTTTAGACATTTTGTATAATTACTGCGGTAAATATTTTATTCACCATGGTTAAGGGTAAATCCAGTAAATAAGGGTTCAAAAATAATATTATAATAATAATAATATACCATAAAACGTGTCCTAACCTTATTTGTGGCTACATGTCCGACCATGGGAATCTTTGGGTTGACTTTGGGACCCCATGGTGCCACTAGTAAATTATAGGGACAATTTATTTTAATTAAGTTAAAATGAATACAAAAATGACACAAGCATATAACTTTTAGAAAAACAATTTTTACATAGGGTTATATATGTTTGATTTCTAACTAAAAATATTCATTAGAAAGATAAAAAGACTTCATACATAATGATATTTTATATATAATTTTTAGACATTAAATAATTTAATTTATTTATGACACAATGATGATGCAGTAATTACCATAATAGTGAAAAATTAAAATAATTGATATTATAAATACCCAAATAAATATAATTGGAGACTTTTATTGAATTACAGTAATTTTATAGGTAAATATGACATATTAGGATTGATGGAATTGACTTTTTTCGAAGTTATCATTTTTATATGAGTTTCACAAAAATCAATAATTGAATAGTGTAAAAATTGACATAAAAGAGTTTTTAAAACAAATATTATATTATTAATTGATATTAAATTCCTAAAAATCTAAGGGTCTGCCAAGAGACTTATATCATGATATTTTCATCATTAATGGACCACTTGGGGGGTCTCTTTGTTGTATATAGTATGTTTTTTAACCATATAATATTAAAATACAAAGAGACATTGTAAAAGTGAAACTAATTAACTAAGAGTTAATACTTAATGATGGGGTTAATATAATGACCCAAACCTGTCTAAATTCTATTGTTTGAGTGGTTTTTGACCTATCCCTACCTTAAACTTTAAATAATCAACTTTGGAGACATTAGAAACCGAATATGAATTTATTATAAAATAATATTTCTAGCTTTTCCAAAGGTTCCCCTCACCTCTCTTATAAAAGAGCACTCCTCCTTCTCATTAACTCACACCTTCAAAGACTTTTGGATAGGCCAACCTTTGAACAAATACTCTCTCAACTTCCCTCACTTAATCCTAGAGGCCTTAATTTAGTCAGAAAGCCAACTTAAGGATCCCATTTGATCAAATCAAATGGAAGAACCCAAAGAAGAGGTAATGATTTCACAACCCTTTTTTAAGTTCCTTTCTTCTTCCACTTCTCATTTATTTGTTATTCCCATTCTAAAATAATGAATCCAATATCTCCTATATACTGTAATATTATTATAACCATGGTACAACCATATTCATTATTCTATCCATCCTTTGAATAACATGTCACCATACGTGCGTACGTACGACTTACCGTCTCCACTTCGTGGTGTAATTGTTATTTAATAAATTATTATTTGGATGGGTATAATAATGATTTGTAACTCATGTAAATAATAAATATAACATGGTAATGATTCTGTATATATGATATACCATCCAATTATATATTATTTTAATATCAAAATAATGATATTGTCGCTCGTGCATACGTACGGACTAGCATCTCCACGAACGCGATGGGATTCATTCTCCATCGTATCCATTCAAGTATTATTATCACATGATGATTAATAATAGTATCTAAGGACTTTATATCATTTTGGATATGATTAATATACAACCTATCCATTATAAACATGGCTTACGCAACAAAACTTATAAATGAAAATGAGTAAGTTAACACCCTAAACGACGATAATTCTAAGATATTATTAACAAAGCAATGTTAAAAGATCATATATGATATCATATTAATGTATATGATTATTGAATAATTTAATAACAATTATTTCACCATTATATAGAAGGTTGACCTACCCCAACCAACGAAAAGTACAAGGTAAGGGTTTATTTCGGAATCTCTTCATTATTCGAGGTTTTTTATACGTAATAATATACTGGGATCTCTTTATCATCAACATCCATGTTTCTTAAAAATGTATTTCAAAACATTCTTACTATTTTACAGAATATGGGTTAAAGTCATTTATACCCTTGTTATACTTTTTATAAGATGTTTATAAAGGAATCTTTCCGTCGTTTTCCAAACAAGGTCCTTTTTAACCTTTTCGACAGAATTAGGGTAAGAATGTTTTTTAAACTTATACAGAGGGTGCGGCTATTTTCTGCTGTTATAAAATATTTGAAGCTTCCCTTACAAGATTATAAGGATATTTTAAAAATAAAGGTTTTATTTTATAAATATGTGACTTTTAAATGATTTTAAAAAAGGGCTATTTCTCTCAAATATAGGAAAACCTAGTGCAAATGTATATGTATTTAACGAAAGCTTAAAAATGTTTTCAGAAAACCTGACTCTCGAGTGTGGTAGACAGAAAGGGATTGGGCATGGACCCAACATGGCATGTAATTAGTCGAGCAGTCTCAGAATTAGTTATTTTGTTTTCAAAAGCTTGCATAATGTTTTCAGAAAAACACTAGAGTATATTTGAGCAATTTTAAACGTAAGTATCTTCTAATAAAAATTGCATCGGTAGGTCTCATGAGACAAACTAGTGTCTTGGCACAACTCCTTTGCAAAATCTTACTTGTAGTCTTGGCATGAGTCCTTGGCTATGTGGTTATGATATTCCGACATTATTCATTCCATCATTATGAAAGTGGTTATTGGTATTGCATGTGATTATTCGATTAGTAAAATATCCATGTGAATAAGTAAAAGGTATTATTTCATTTTATTTTTCCCATACTATGTTGATGATCAAGTTTAAAAGGCTTTTGTTTTAGTTATAAATTGCCTTAAATGTTTATTCTTTTTTATGAATGTTTCCCCTATGTTGTTATCCTTAATGGGCATTTGAGCTCACCCCTTTTCTATGTTTTATTTTTCCCAGGATGTGAAGAAGTAAATTAGGAATGAACTGTAGGGTTATTATGAGTGGATAATAGTGTGGAATATGGAGACAATATGTTGTTGTTGTAGTTTTTCACTTTATGATGTAATGTAAAACTTTATTTATATATCTAGTGTTCCCAAGACAACTAAACCAATCTGTCTTTCGTGATTTGATCTTTCTTGTGATCATGCCAATGTTATGTAATAATGCACCGAATCTTGGTAACTAGGGTCGGGTCGTTATAGTTGGTATCAGAGGAAGTTTAGTACAAACCTTGGAAGCTAGGTTTAGATAAACTCTTATTAGAGCACATACCCAGAAGATAGACTTTGAGGATTAGTATAGAAGAACTTCCTAGAATTTTAGTATTATAGTTATTTTGTGAGTTTTCCGAGCAATAAATCCATGTCTGGATACGAGCAGGTAGAGGCGGCTCTGGCATAGATGTACCTAGGGGTAAATCCCAAAAACACCACTTTGATCTAGACTCGAACGGGAACTGGTGCACGACAACAGGCCTTGCTTCACTCTTGGTTACGACACCTCTGGGGGATATTCTTAGGATAACTCTCATTTTCATTAAAAATCATTATGAAGGGTTTATGAGTATATATTTACTCAAAGAAAACTTTTTAATGATTATGGATTATATCCATAAATTGTTCAATTTATGTTAAGTGTTTTATGAGTATGGGATTATGTATTTTGATTCATAAACTGATCTAGTTTGTTCCATTGTTTAGAAATGGCGCCTAGTGGAAGAAATGAATACCGTATCAATGCATGCACTCCATGTAGTGATTTCCCTCCTGCTCAAGATAATTGTAGTGGATCCAGTGATGCAACTAGTGCTGATCAACTAATCACCATACTGGGAAAACTCACTCAGGTTATGAATAATAACCTTACCCGTATGGACCACCCTGATCTGCAGCGTGGAGGATCAATGTTAGATCGATTCATGAGGCAACAACCACCAACTTTAAATGGGTGTACAAATCCCTTAGTAGCTGAGCAATCAATAAATTCCTTAGAGAATATATTTCAGGCTTTGGGGAGTAGTGAAAGGGAAAAAGTTATCATGGCAGTTTTCCGCCTCACTGGAGATGCTGATCAATGGTGGTCATTGATTCAAAACATGAAGGAAGATGATGAAGTATAAAATATGGAATGGAGGGAGTTCAAAGATCTGTTTTTAGAAAAATACTTTCCTCGTGACCATCGAGCAGATATGGAAAGACGATTTGTAAGTCTGAGACAAAAGGAGGATGAGAATGTTGCAAAGTATGAGGCTAACATTAAAAGGTTAGAAAGGTATGGTGGAGATTTTATACGGAACCCAAGAAGTAAGATTGATCGTTTCATTGATGGGTTAAAACCATTTCTCCATCGAGCATTGGTCTTACAATCCTTCTCGTCATACGAAGACATTTTCTCATGTGCTATCAAGACAGAATAGGAATTCTCTAAGACTTATGACTTTATAGAAAAGTAAGAGAAGAAGAGATCTGCTGATCAATCTGGGAATGGAAATAAAGGGAAGAAGGGAAAGGTTGAATATCCATCCTATGGTAAATGTGGGAAGAAACACCCCGGTACTTTCTTGAAGGGATTGGGCGTCTGTTACAAATGTGGTGAAAAAGGCCACCATGCTCGTGATTGCAAAGGGAATAAGGAAGCTACCAATGTTTTGTGCTACAATTGCAGGGAGATGGGACATTATGCAAATGAATGTCCTAAGCATCAGAAGAACTTACCTCAAAAAAGGCCAATGGATCAAGGATAAGCTTATTTTATCACTACTACTGAGGTAGAAGCTCCGAAAGACGTAGTGGCAGGTAATTTAATGGTTTCCTCAAGTTTAGAAAATGCATTATTTGATTCTGGATCATCGCATCGTTTCATATCGTCCCAGTTTGCTAAAAAAATTAGATATTTCTAATTTTATTTAACAAGGGAGTTGTCAGTTAAAACTCCTAAGGGAGGTATCATTGCAACAAAGTTTTGTGAATCAGTCCCCATTAGAGCACATAAATGTTCTTTATCTGCTGATCTCATCGTCATACCTATGATTGAGTTTGATATAATCCTCGTTATGGACTGTCTTTTGGACTATGATGTGAAGATTTATTGTAAGAAGAAATAGGTTACAATTTTTAATGATGATGATAAGGAACACCTTCTCATTAGAGAAGAATCGTCACCACCTAATTATTATCTAGATCTACCCCCAGTAGATCAACTAAATTCAATTATTGGGAAGGAAGAGAATGAAATGATTGTGGGAGAGGAAAGGAATGTTCAAATAGAGGATGTAACTGTTGTGAAAGAATATGTAGATGTATTTCTGGAAGATTTACCTGGACATCATCCAGAACGAGAATTTGAGTTTTCCATTGATTTAATTCATGGATAAAGGCCTATATAGAACACCCCTTATAGAATGTCCACTGTGGAATTAGTCTAACTAAAGAAACAACTAGAGGAATTGAGTAATAATGGATTTATTTTCCCCAGTGTTTCTCCATGGAGAGCCCCTGTTCTTTTTGTTAAAAAGAAAGATGGATCTATGAGGTTATGTATCGACTATAGGGAGATTAATGCCATAACAATAAAGAAAAAGTATCCCCTACCCCGCATTGATGATTTATTTGACCATCTACCTGGAGCTCAATACTTTTCAAAGATTGACCTTCGATCAGGATACCATCAGTTGTGTATAAAGAAGGAAGACATTCCGAAGACAGCATTTCGAACTAGGTACGGGCATTACGAGTTTATTGTAATGCCTTTTGGATTGACAAATGCACCCTCTGTATTCATGGATCTGATGAATAGAGTTTTCAAGGAATATATCGATGATTTTTTGGTGGTATATATTGATGATATCTTGGTATACTCTAAAAGCTATGAAGATCATGAATGTCACTTGCGAATTATCCTGAAGACTTTGAGAAGACATGAATTATATGGGATGTTTAGCAAGTGTGAATTCTGGCTTCAAGAGATTTCTTTTCTTGGCCGTATTGTCTTTAAAGATGGAATCTATGTTGATTCTTCTAAGACCAAGGCAATCCAAGAATGGCCAGCACCTACGAGTATAACTGAGGTACACAGTTTTATTGGTTTGGCAGGTTATTATCGACGTTTCGTCCAGAATTTTGCCCGATTGGCAAACCCATTATCGAAGATCACACGTAAAGGGGTTAAATTTGTTTGGACAAAAGAGTGTGAATAATGTTTCGAAGAACTAAAGATAAGATTAGTCAATGCTCTTATATTGACTCCACCATTGGGGAATGATGTGTTTGTTATTTATAGTGATGCATCTAAGAAAGGACTTGGTTGTTTCCTTATGAAGAATGATAAGGTTATTGCCTATGCATCACGACTGTTGAAAATTCATGAGAAAAACTATCCTACTCATGATCTTGAGTTAGCAGTTGTGATCTTTGATTGGAAGATATGGAGGCACTACCTCTATGGTGAAAAATGTGAGGTTTATACTGATCACAAGAGTTTGAAGTATATTTTCTCACAAAAAGAAGTCAACATGAGGCAAAGTATATGGCTTGAATTACACAAGGATTATGATTGTATGATACACTACCACCCGGGGACGGAAAACATGGTGGCAGATGCTTTGATCAGAAAAGAACATGGAGTTTTGAACAATATGATAATTGAAAGGGATCCAATTTTCATGGATCTAGTGAAGATGGACATGGGAATAACCAGGGAATGTGAAACATCAATTCTTTTTCAAATGGTTTCCAAACAATCTTTTCTAGAAATAATTAAGAGTTCTCAGACCGATGATGAATAATTTCAAAAGAAGATTAAAGCTGTGAATGATGGGAGATTGAGAGACTTTCTGTATTAATATGGAATTTTGAAATTTGGGAAGAGACTTTGTGTTCCATATATACCTGATCTAAAAAGGGAATTTCTGGATGATGCTTATAGTTCCAATTTCTCTATACACCCTGGGAGCACCAAAATGTATAGGGATTTGAAGGAAAACTTTTGGTGGGACAACATGAAGAGGGAGATTGCTGATTTTGTGTCAAGATGTATGGTTTGTCAACAAGTGAATGCTGGAAGGCAACAGCCTGGAGGATTCATGCAACCTATTCCCATACTAGAGTGGAAATGGGACAATATTACAATAGACTTTGTCATAGGGCTACCAAAGACTCCAAGTAGGAACGATGCAATATGTTTTATTGTTGATCGTCTTACCAACTCAGCACATTTTCTTGCTATAAGAGAATACCTACCACTGGAACGTCTATCAAGACTATATATTAATGAAGTTGTGAGACTTCGTGGAGTACCCCTATCAATTGTTTCTGATCGTGATCCCCGTTTTACTTCGAGATTCTTGAAAAGTCTTCAGAAAGCCTTGGATACTGAATTTCATTTGAGCACTTCCTACCACCCTCATATAGATGGACAATCAGAACGGAATATTCAAACCTTAGAAGACATGTTGAGATCTTACTCACTTGACTTTCAGGGTATATGGGATCAATATTTACCTTTGTTGAATTTTCCTATAAGAATAGATTCCATTCGAGTATTCAGATGGCACCATATGAAGCGTTATATGGAAAGAGATGTCGCACACAAACCTGTTGGGATGACATTGGTGAAAGAAAACTTGTAGGTCCAGAACTGGTGGAGGAAACAATGGAAAAGGTGAAGGTAATCCAAAATCACATCAAAGCAGCTCAAAGTAGGCAGAAGAGCTATGCCGATAATTGAAGAAAGGATTTGGAATTTCTAGTCGGTGATCATGTTTTCCTGAAGGTATCTCCATGGAAGGGAGTCATACGTTTTGGTAAGAAAGGTAAATTGAGTCATAGGTACACCGGATCTTTCGAAATTCTAGAACGAATTGGGGCTGTAGCTGACCGATTGGCATTGCCGCCAAGTCTCTCCAAAGTTCACGATGTGTTCCACGTATCTCTATTGAGGAAATACACGACTGACCCAACACATGTACTAACCTATGAGGAATTAGAACTGGAACCCGATCTGTCTTATTGCGAATAGCCCGTCAGAATTCTTGATACGAGAGAACAAGTGCTGAGAAACCGGACGACGCGTCTGGTAAAAGTTTTGTGGAGAAACCATATGATGGAAGAGGCAACCTGGGAACCCGAGGAACTTATGATGAAGACCCACCCTAGTCTTTTCATGTGGTAGTATTCTAGAAATTTTGAGGATGAAATTATTTGAATGAGGGTAGAATGTAACACCCCGAGCTTCTACAGTACGCTTCCCTTTGAATAATGCAATAGCGTGTGTTGTACGCAACATCGAGTTCTAACACACACTAGAACCGATCAAACTAGCCGTTATGAATAGTAATACCAACATTTTGAAATTTTATCTCTCAAAATGGACTTCATTTTTGGATTTGGAGTATCGAATTTATCTTAAGGTAAAATTTTGGTACTTTTCGGATAACTTTAATATTTTGATGAATAGTGAAAATTACTAAATTTTAACTAAAAACAACTTTTTTAATCAAAATAATTAATTGTGATAAATTATGAATTTTAGTGGTTTTAAAGTATATTTAGAATATATTTTTACAATTTAATAAAATGTTTGTCATTGGACATAATTTCACAATTAAACCGAACATAAACACGTATCAATCTTTTGATAGTTATTACATCTTAAAAACACGTTTTTTGTTCTAACAGTGGGAATTAATTTTAAATTAATTTCTGCCAATTCTATGTTTTGAATTTGGAAAAATGGATTCCATATTTGGAATTAGTATTTTCATATTGCGTGAATAGGTAACTTTTATTTATAGACATTTTGAATAATTACTGCAGTAAATATTTTATTTAGCGTGGTTAAGGGTAAATATGGTAAATAAGGATTAAAAAATAATATTATAATAATACTAAATTACCCTAAAACGTGTCCTAACCTTATTGGTGGATACATGTCTGACCATGGGCATCTTTGGGACCATTTGGGGACCCCATGGTGCCACTTGTAAGTTATAGGGACACTTTATTTTAATTAAGTTAAAATGAATACAAAAATGACAGAAGCATATATCTTTTAGAAGAACAATTTTTACATAAAGTTATATATGTTGGATTTTCAAAAATAAATATTCATTAGAAAGATAAAACTATTTCCTACATAATTACAGTTTATTTATAATTTTTAGACATTAAATAATTTAATTTATTTATGACACAATAATGATGAAGTAATTACCATAATAGTGAAAAATTAAAATAATAGATATTATAAATAAACAAATAAATATAATTGGAGACTTCTACTAAATTACAGTAATTTTATAGGTTAATATGACATATTAGGATTGATTTAATTGACTTTTTTCGAAGTAATTATTCTGATAAGAGTTTCACAAAAATCAATTATTGAATAGTGTCAAAATTGACATAAAAGATTGTTTAAAACAAATATTATATTATAAATTGATATTAAATTCCTAAAAATCTAAGATTCGGCAAAGATACTTATATAATGATAGGTTCATTATTAATTGACATCTTTGGGATCGCTTGGTTGTATATAGTATGTTTATTAACCATATAATATAAAAATAAAAAGAGACATTGTAAAAGTAAAACTAATTAACTAAGAGTTGATACTTAAAGATAAGGTTAATATAATGACTCAAACCTATCTAAATTCTATTGGATGAGTGGTTTTCGACCTATACCAAACTTTACCTTTAAATAATCCACTTTGGAGCCATTATAAACCGAATATGAATTTATTATAAAATAACATTTCTAGATTTTCCAAAGGTGCCCCTCACCCCTCTTATAAAAGGGCACTCCTCCTTCTCATTAACTCACACCTTCAAAGCCTTTTGGTTCGGCAAAAATCTACCCAAATTCTCTCTCAACTTCCCTAACTTCATCCTAGAGGCCTTCATTTAGTCAGAAATCCAACTTAAGGAGCCCTTTTGATCAAATCAAAAGGAAGAACCCAAAGAATAGATAATGATTTCACCAACCTTTTTCAAGTTCCTTTCTTCTTCCAATTCTTATTTCTTTGTTATTCCCATTATAAAATAATGAATACAGTATCTCCTATATACTGTAATATTATTATAAATATGGTACAGCCATATTCAGTATTCTATCCATCCTTTGAATAACATGTCACCATACGTGCGTACGTACGGCTTACCGTCTCCACGTCGTGGTGTAATTGTTATTCAATAAATTTTTATTTGGATGGGTATAATAATGATGTGTAACTCTTGTAAATAATAAATATAACATGATAATGATTCTTTATATATGATATACCATCCAATTATATATTATTTTAATATCAAAAGAATGATATTGTCGCTCGTGCGTACGTACGGACTACCGTCTCCACGAACGTGATGAGATTCAATCTCCATCGTATACATTCAAGTATAATTCTCATTTTATGATTAATAATAGTATCTAAGGACTTGATATCATTCTGGATATGATTAAGATACAACCTATCCATTACAAATATGTATTACATAACAAAACATATAAAATAAAACTAGTAAGTTAACACCCAAAACGACGATAATTCTAAGATATTATTAACAAAGCAATGTTAAAAGATCATATATGATATCATATTAATGTATATGATTATTGAATAATTTAAAAACAATTATTTCACCATTATACAGGAGTTTAACCAACCCCAACCAAGGAAACATACAAGGTAAGGGTTTATTTCTCAATCTCTTCATTATCTGAGGTTGTTTATACATAATAATCTACTGGGATCTCTTTATCATCCACATCCATGTTTCTTAAAAATGTATTTCAAAACATTCTTAATATTTTACAGAATATGGGTTAAAGTCATTAATACCCTTTTTTGAATTTTTATAAGAAGTTTATAAAGGAATCTTCCTATCGTTTTCCAAACAAGGTCCTTTTTAAACTTTTCGACATAATTAAGGTAGGAATGTTTTTTAACTTACATGGAAGGTGCGTTTATTTTCTTCCGTTATAAAATCGTTGAAGCTTCCCATACAAGATTATAAGGATATTTTCAAAATAATGGTTTTATTTTATAAATATGTGACTTTTAAATGATTTTAAAAAAGGGATATTTCTCTCAAATATATGAAAACCCAGTGCAAATGTATACATATTTAACGCAAGCTTAAAAATGTTTTCAGAAAACCCGACTCTCGACTGTGGTAGACAAGAAGGGAATGGGAATGGACCCATCATGGCCTGTAATTAGTTGAGATGTCTCAGAATTAGTTATTTTGTTTTCAGAAGCTTGCATAATGTTTTCATAAAAACACTGGAGTATATTTGAGCAATTTTAAACGTAAGTATCTTCTAAAAAAATTGCATCGGTAGGTCTCATGAGACAAACTAGTGTCTTGGCACAAGGCCTTGGAATAATCTTATTTGTAGTCATGGAACGAGACCTTGGCTATGTGGTTATGATAGTCTGGCATTATGTATTCCATCATTATAAAAGTGGTTATTGGTATTTCATGTGATTATTCGATTAGTAGAATATCCATGTGAATAAGTAAATGGCATTATTTCATTTTATTCTTGACATACTATGTTGAAGTTAATGTTTAAAAGGCTTTTGTTTTAGTTATACATTGCCTTAAATGTTTATTCTTATTTATGAAATTTTCTGCTATATCGTTATCCTTACTGGGTATTTGAGCTCACCCCTTTTCTATGTTTTATTTTTCCCATGATGTGAAGAAATAAATTATGAATGACCTGCAGGGGTATTATGAGGGGATTATAGTGTGGAATATGGAGGCAATATGTTGTTGTAGTAGTTTTTCAATTTATGATGTAATGTAAAACTTTATGAATATATCTAGTGTTTCCAAGTCTACTAAACCAATCGGTCTTTCGAGATTTTATCTTTCTTTTGATCATGGCAATGCTATGTAATAATGCACCGACTCTGGGTAACTAGGGTTCGGGTGTTACAATGAAAGTATAAGAAGCCCTTCCAATGGGTCCTTAATTAGTAACCCATTGTATCACCCTTGACACTCAAATGAGGCATTTAATAATGTAATACATATATAAAATTCTTAATAAAATGGTCCATTTCATTCAATTAAAGTATTTAAATCATTATAGGCATTTTGGTACTCAAATTAACATTCGCGATCCATATATGTCATTAAGAATAATCCAAAAGGCTTTATCTGAATGAGAATTCAATTATTATACATAAAATATTATCTCAAATAATTAATTATAATGATGCACACCTCAATGTGTGTTTATCCTATTTAAGATAATGGAAAAATAATCCTCATGGTTGAATAACATCCATTGTGAAGGATTTAACAATGTGACCAACCCAAGCAGTTGATTTTCCACTAACTCTGGTCGTTTTTGATAAGGAAATTGTTTTAATTAAATTTATTTTAACATTTGATGTAATTTAAATAAGGTATTGGACTTTTTCACAATGAAACATATCATGAAACTAATGAAAATTAAAGGGAATTATCCTAGAGTGCATACTTTATCCTTGTAGAGATCCCTCATCAAGTGTCAACCATTGATTCGGTCTAGAATAAAAGTAATTGATAAAATAATCAAATTACTAGGAAATGTGGGAATGAGTTTTTACTGAGATAGTAAAAATTATATGAAGAATTATTTTGAATAACAAGGTATATTTTTAATAATATTAATGAGATATTCCCAATGGTTCCACTAGGGAGTGATTTTGAGATCGAATGGGGAAGTAATTTGATCACTCGATTGAGATGGAAGGGATATCCCGGATTATAGAGCATAAGAGATCCACTAGAAATATAAGCGGTGAAAGAAAAGGGTCCAAATCATTAATGTGGTGTTAATTTTTAAATTCAGCCTTAGTAACAAGGGTTCATGGTCTTTCCATATGGTTGTCAAAAACATGCGCCAACCTTGATCCATTATCTTCTTCACATAGGCACTCCACACGGTTAAGTGTATAGTTTATCTAACCACTATAAAAAAATTAGAAAACCAATATATCCAATATGTTTGTAACACCAAACATCTCTGTGTGTGGGGTGGCACAGTTTATGAAAAATCATGCGGCCAAATAAGCCGACTGTATATATTCCCATTGTGTATGGAAACCGTGTGTTCTTGGATTAATGACTTCTATTACTCATGTGGCATATATTTGCACTTACTATTTCAATTATATTGGGTAAAAACTTTTTATCACACCTAAACACTCACTTTATATGTTATACATCATTATTAGGGAAAAACAAAGGAATTTTATCCAAAAAACCATCTATTCCATCAAAAAAATATAATATTTTACATACATCAAACTTGGGTCACATATGCCTATAACGAGATCCTAAAAAAATTAATAACACAATAAAAATAATAGTGGTAGTATAATCATTCCCTGCATCACAAAATCAGTGGAATAAGAAAATATATTTGGTGAAAAAACAACACAACATGTACCTCAAGATACTCCTATGTTGTACCACAACCAATTAGAAGGAAATCCTTTAGAAGAAGATCAAATAATTGACCTAGAATAGATCAATAATATTATAATCATCGATTAATTGATCCAAAATTATTTTACTATGGTAATATTATGACAAAAAAATTATTAAGTAGAAGAATATCTTTCATAAAGAGATATACCTCTCCAACCATCATGATAAATCATTAAATGAATGTTTTAAAAAGAGAAAAGATCTTTATAATTTCTTTGGGGAGCTCATAGGTATTGAGAATGATTGATATATCCAAATAAAAAATAAATTATATATAGTAATTTTTTACAACCACAAATCCAAAATCATTCACAATGTTAATCTCTATCAAGTCGTGAATTACTCAATTTTTAATATATTTATAAAAATACATCTCCTTTGAATAAAAAACAAAACCTCAAGAATTTCACAATGTGAAGATG
Organism: Viscum album; assembly: GCA_963277665.1. Taxonomy (NCBI): domain Eukaryota; kingdom Viridiplantae; phylum Streptophyta; class Magnoliopsida; order Santalales; family Viscaceae; genus Viscum; species Viscum album. Next base: position 1,879,969,118 of record OY728130.1, read on the forward strand.
ATTCCTATCATGTACTCTTTTCATGACTTGAAAAAATTCATGAAATATACCCAATAACCAATACAGGATGTGTAACCATTCTGGATGTGAAAATTCAATACAGTGAGGGAAAAGTCCAAACTCTAATAAAACAACCTATACAATCTTTGATGTTCTCCGTATATGGGGATAAACTTCTAAGAACTTGAAAATTTTATACCCAAACATTATAAATTGAATAAATCATACATCCATAAACATCATGTAATTTTATCAGTAATATTTCTCCATCTTTGGGAGTAATAGATGACACCCAAATGAACATGAAAAAAAATATATATGAGAAATACCTGAATGAAGTTAATGTGATGTTACATACTCACCACCATATGAAATCCCATCAGTTATATCTCATGTGGAAGAATGATGATAAGAAATAGGTGTAGATACTACTCTCTCATTAATTACTCATGTTCCCAAGTCTCTTTTGAATCTGATTCATGTTTCTATAGCACTTTTACCAATGTAATTGACATCAAATGAAATGGTTTTACCTAAGAGGCCATGATATCATGTAGATTATCCTCAATGAATAATGTGAGAGGGATCATAATGGTGGTTCCTGACCTATGATATGTGGAACATATCATGAATATGCATCATCTATTAATGAAATTCCAATAATTAAGAAGACATCCCATGATGGTCAGATTCATAAAACATTATAATGTATTTCATTTACAACATTCCCTACATTCCTTGAGGATGGTGACCAACAGAAGGAGAAACATTCTAGAACACACTATCACTAATGGTAAAATATAAAGGACAAATCTGACAATTATCTAATGATTTATATCAACTCCGAGCTATAACTCAACACTAATGTATATTTTTAATACTCATTGAAATATACTAAATGAGTCACAGTCCAATAATAGATGTATCTCCCACATATTATCAACAATGAAGTTACCAGCATAGGTGTCAATACATATCCTCAAAAGAAACCATTTTAATCAAAATATAATAACAATTGTTCAATAAGAACACAACCAGTCCCATATGGATATCCCATGAACCACCAAAATCTATGTCCTAGTAGTGGATCATACCCTCTTGGATATAAATAATTTTCTCTATTTCGTCACAATTCTATGGATAATTAGTTTTTTTAATATAAATTGAGATCACATCATCTTTTGGAAACTCTTTTAGAAAATTGAGGTTAACCTAGAATTCCTATCTAAAATGACTGTATAGGGGACCCCATGTGACCTCAAAACCTCTTATATATACATATTACCTTGATCTTTATCATTATTGGATTCCCCAATCCTAATTAATTGATCCAACCTTTTAAAACAATAAATCATCACATAATAAGTATTCATACCTCAATAATTCTATCTTAATCCAAAAACAAATTCCATGGACACCTAATCCTATTTATAAACTGTAAATGGAAGATGGTGGCGGAACCTAAATGATTTCATATTGTGTTCCATTATCTATTGGTAGGTGAAAAATTGAGAATTAGAATATATAATTTCATACATCACACCCGCACACCATAATCACCATATAATTTCATAATACATCTTTTTTAGTTCCTAGATAACTGGATGATGAATAATTATGAAAATCATAAAAAAAAATTCTCCTCATATATATTTTGAATACAAATTGATCCAAAAAATAGAGAATACTGTTATAAGAGAGTGAATTACCGTAAATATACACCCAATGATATATGGTGTCTCAAATTCCACTGAATTCATCATCTTATGGCTGAACCTACATAATAGACTAAAAAATATATGATTATTGGTGAAAACTAGAGAGAACCTCTCTTGAATTATATTCAAAATCATCTATTGATACATAATTTGGAGTCATATATGGTTCTACTCATCCTTCAATTAAAAAATATCATATGAGGAAACCATCCTTCTAAGAGTGTATGTAATAAAATTTTACTTAACTATGGTGTAGATGATGTTGAATTCAAACATATGAAGGTACCCGACCCACCACAAAATTAAAGATTCATTCAATTATAAGAAATTATAATGCTCCAATGTTTATTGGAATAATAAATGATGAACCTATCCCTTAAATGATAGTGCCACCAATATTTAAGTGGATGAATTGCAACAACACAATCTAAATCATGGGTAGCGTAATTCAACTCATGAATACCTAGATTTCAAGAGTGGTAAGGCACCACATGATCATCATACATATGAAAAAACCCAAAATAAGCACCAGACACGTCCAAGAAAAACACAATCTAATTACCATTTTCAGGTAATAAAAAAATAGGAATTGATGTCAAAATTCTATTCAACTTTTTGAAAGAATAATGTCACTTTTCATGACATATGAATTTTAGAAGTTTCATGGTAATATCAGCGAAGGTGAAACAAATTATGATAAATACTTAATGAACAATGTGGAATATCCTATAAGGCCAATAAATCACCTAATTGAAAAAATGTAGTGTGCATCTTCCCGTGATATTATAAACTTCCCCTTATTAGGATCAACTAATAAGCCACACTAGGAAAACTATTTCACCAATAACATCATTCCTAAATCTAGAAATTGCATTTAAAGTGGTTTCCATAATAAATTAGAAACCCCATTATTTCCATAACAATATCCAAGAGAGGCTGATGAAAAAAAATGTATATTAGATAAAAAAATATCATCATGTAATGAAACTAAAAAAGTTTCGAGATAATCATTTAATATTTTCTTCATTAATTCCATATTTATGGATGTAGAGTTAGTGAGACCAAAATAAATCAAAATATATTCATAATGGACAGGCCTTCTCTTTGAATCCATCTTTGGTATATTAAACTACAAATATTTGATATGATGATATCATGTCTGGATATAGAAATTTTAAAATGAGTATTTCCCTTTTCAGTAATCAGTAAAATCATTCACACAAGGAAAATGAATCTTTTTCATAATCATATCGTTGTCCAACTAATAATTTTTAACAAAAAAATTCTGATCAAACTATAATTCTTCATAGAAAAGTGTAATGGATATTCCCAATAGGAAACACTATGTTGAGCAAAACCTTTCACCATCAGATCAGCCAAATGAAACATGAGAATTTCAGATATATTAGTTACATAGGATAACAGGTCATAAATGTTGTATATGTACCAAATAAAAGTTATATTGTAAATTATACCTCCATATATAACGGAATACAATATAAAATAACTTGGAAAACATTAATAATGTCCCAAAAATTTATTAGAAGCTAAGGAATAGAAGTAACATCATTATGATCAATTGATACTGATGAAAAAAACTCATGTTCCATGGGTGGGATGTTCCTTCACAACCAGACCTTAGATCCCAATATCCTTGAATCACATGAGAGTTTCCATCAGACTTATGAAATAAGAAACACTATTGATTAAAACAATCATTATCATGATGATTTAAAATTTAGTCTATATATATAATTATATCAAACTGCTCAAGATAAATAATTTATAAATCACAAACTAAATTCAAATATACTATTGATAAGGAACGTGATGGATACCAAACCTCCTACTCATTCCTCTTCATAATGGTTTTCGCTAACTCTATAGAAAAGGATAAGATATTTTTTTGAAAATATTGGAATATAATAAAATGGAATGAAATAAATGAGTTGAAAGAACCTAAATAAAAAAAAGTCATCTATTTGAAGGATTCAAATCAGAAGGCACCCCTCACTATTATTGGCCCCACACATACCTCCATAAAAAACTCACCCACTACGTGATGGTTCTTCAATGTTAAGGGATGGGGTTGGATACTAGTCATTAAAAAAATATAACTATTCATCAATAGCCTTTTTCATCCAATGATCCTTAAAATTATTGGAATATATAGAGACTAAAAAAAATGTAACGGATGACAATAAAATGAAAAAATGTTTCATATCTTATCATGTGTTGAAAAATAACATCAAGTGTGCTCCCTCAAGCCATGCTGATAGAATGTCATGGAACACTAATTATTACAACAGATGGTGTAGCATTGGAGAACTCTAGAGAACCACCTCTAGCACTTATATGATGACAATAAAACTTCTTCTTCCTACCCTATGCACCAATGAAGTTTCCAATATGTAAAATAAAATGTGATTAATAAACAACCCTTCCTTCTATATCCATATCTCCCTTCAATGGCCTATATACAATCTCAGTATTGGTCAATATGACCAACATAAATACCTATAATCTAGTATCCAATCACAAACCCTATAGGTACTTATGAGCCTTAAACTGTTCATTCATTACACCCTCTTTACCAATATAGATCATAGTCACAAACTGATTTGTGTACTTAGACATCGAACAATCCCCTTTCTCTAAAGAGAGGTACTCTATAGTCTTCTCCATGACATTAGAGAAATTTCTAAAGGAAGTGGTTCATGAAACTATTCAGGTCCAATCCCTCATGTTTATCTTCTAGTACCAAAGAATCCCAATATTGGTTACTAGGAACCTCATGTTTTAATTCCACACACTTCACCTTGATATTATCATGACTATCTTGGAATTTGAATATCTAGTCGCTCTTACCCATCTTGTCTGTTTCCAATTGAGGTTCATTTATACCATTATAGTATGGTGGATTCTAAAATGGGAACACCCATAACAGATAAATTTCTCCTCCATATCCATATTTTAGCTCAACAATTGTAATATAAACATTTAGTGTAGATTGGTCTATAACATCCACATCTTTAATGATATCCTTGATAAGATTGTGATGTATTTGGAGATTACCATGAAGAGAATCTACAACACTATCCTAAGGAACCCATTAATGAAATGTCAAATGAATAATAATTCCAAATATAATATATGAAATAATAAAATAACATGGTAATCAGAATTGAAACAATAAACCATAGGGAAAACTTGGATTATGACATAGAAATCGGAATAATATAAACACATCCCAAAATCCAGTGATGTCTTGAATATATTCATGGTAAGAGAAGTCTAAGAAATCACTGAAACATATATATAACTTCCTAAAAATACTATATCCAATCTACAAACATCCAATAAATGATAAATCCCTATATTTAATAAAAAATAATCAAGAATCGACATGGGATACCCTTTGAAGGTGATACCCAAACTACTCTGTTGCATACTTGAAGGTTATTCCTGATCCCCATAGTATGGTGACTAGCTCATGAGAATCAAATGAACTATAGGGAACAATTTATCCCAACCTAGAGAATACAACATCTAATATATATACACTTTTGAAGGAAATAATTGAAGGCTAAATAATAAATATATATATTATATCAAAAGGAAACAATATATGATATATAACTCAAAAATAGTAAAATGATTTTTGAAGTAGATGTCAATCTAAAAAGGATGGCTAAAAAACTAATATATCTACTCAATATGATAGAAATTGGAAACTCCAATATTCTCAAAACCTATAATCTAGACACAATAGATAAAAAAATTACCACCTCACTAATTTGACCTTCATTTCCATGTATTGAAATCATAACAAGGTCTGAACACCACTGATGGTGTTTTTAGGGTGTGATCTCAATAGTATCTGTAGGATCACATCCAGAGGATCAATATCATGCCTCTCTAAAACAATCAAAACATGTTAAAATTTAACGGAATCATGAAATGACAAATTGTTATTTAGTTTTTATATCAAAATCACGGTAAAACATTTCCCATTTTCCATTGTTCTAGAATAATCTAGTTAAAATAGTTTAAAACCATGTCACATATATCAACGATCTTGAAGCCAAGAATATACCACATATCACATAAAGTACTATAAAAATAAATCATATGTACCATCCTGAAATTGATCAATTATGTTAGGCTATATGGGATACTCGTACTAGAAAATATACAATAGTGTGCAATATGTCTCTAAATATATTCATTGAATCTTGAGATAAGAAGAACACCTTGAGAAGTGAACCACATAAATGTTCTATAAAGACCATAGAATATATTTATTAGAATGCATAGTAACACCCCATTTGTGAAACCCAAGAGAGTATAAATTGATGATTATTATTACTATACCATCCACCAAGGTATCCAAGGATTCCCATGCTTTAAAATTTTTAATCCATTACATCAATCCCGTTAATTTAAAACCATTTCATAAATCCATTTCCAAATTATTTGAAAATACCCTTTCCATTTACCAAAACATGGGGAAAAACATATTTCCTCAAAAACTCATTTGCACACATGTAATGAAATCATTCCAATCATTTTCTAAAAAATTAAAACAATATAAATAATGTTAATCCAATATAGGTAATATATGAAACCACCTACCTAAAACTCAGTTCACACATACCTGCACTGGGATCCACCAACATGTAATTGCATAAGGACATCAACAAAGCTCCTAGAATCAATCCATACATATAAAAATAAATTCAATATCCAAAGTTGTTAGTTAACAAGATAACACACCACATACCTCATGAAACATGCATGACACAATACAACTACGGCGATGTTCAACCCCTGGATGAATACAACTCCATAGATACTGAATATATTGTGAATATAATTAGTATAGATCAATGGATCCATAAATATAGAAAAATATTGATACTATAATCAATGTAAATGATGAATCATAAAGATATCTTACACTGAAAGATTCAACACAACAACAATGATAATAAATCACCGAACGAATCGTTTGGAAATAGATGAGAACCCCAAAAACCCACGGGAGAGTGGCTAAGTCTCGACAGAGAAGGCTTCATTAAAATGAAAACTAAATCAGACACTCCACATTGTTAAAACATCAAATCCAAAAATATTCATGTTGTTTATCCAATTTAAAATGTGAATTCCATGATATTTATGATTCACTAAAAAACAGTTCCCTTAAAATTAAAATAACATCTTCAACCAATTCACTATTGGTTATGGTCATAGTGGAGTCATGCTGAGGGGGTGATATATTAATGTATAATTTAATAATAGCATCCCAAAATAAAGAGTAGAAATCTTGTATGTAAAAATTATAAATAATTTATTTCTTATATATAAGAAAATGTTATAGTCATAGGAACATTTGTATTAGTGAATGTTTATTATCTAAAAAGGCCCTATTGGATTACCTTTATTTCTATATGAGGATACAAGGATAAAGTTACTCTTGTGGTGACCCATGAATTATTATATGATCTTAAAGAAACACCACACGATGTTCAAGTGCTATAGTGGTGAGTATAATGTATTGTTTTGTTCACTCAGGATCGCTCATTATTTAGTCGTGATGAAATCTCACATAAAACTCATGTTCCTAGAATATACATAGGAAAAGGAGTTGAGGTAGAATTATTTCTCTGCACAATACTTATCTATTGTAAATTTTATATACACTACACAATAGAAAATTTACCTACTTATATAGTTGGGATTTGATTCAAATTAGTATGTAACTTTAAACCAGCCATTAAATTTAATTTATTATCATCAATAAATACCTTTCCACAAAATAGTAATTATAAAACATATTATTTTTAGGTACGTTCCTACTATGTAAATAAAAAATATTGTATTATTATCTTCTTAATCAATATTTTCAATGGAAATAGTCTTCACACAATCTAACTCCTGTTGAATTTATTGAATAACCAAATTTATATTTGATTCATAAATAAATATTATATTCAAAATATAAAAAATAAATATATATTATAACATTCAATAAGAAAAATAAATATTGTATTCCCAAGCTGGAGAATATGTATTTATTTTATTTATTTGATCAATATAAATTGAAAAACATATTCCTCAAACCTATAAATAATATTTATTCCAATAATTAAAACCAAATAAAATATAATTGAGTTCAATTGAAGCACCCATTATATGACCCTAAATGATTTTTTATCATTGGCATTATGTGGTCTTTCCTAAAGTTTTATATTATTGTATATAACTTGGTCAAAGAACTGAAGAGAATCAACATAATATTACAACATCAACAACATCTTACAAAATATCATAGTGTAATATAATACCTTTGTTAAAATATCACATCAATATGGTTGCACATCATATGACCGAACTATATGGTTGATATGTATTTAGTTCACTATTTGAAATTATACATTGTTACACCATGGCCATGAAATTCAATGCAATAGTTTTTTTCCGATCGGTGTTCCAATATATTAGTATCTATAATGATGTAATGGAAAAATTCTTCCACACCATATTGATTATTGAAATGATATTTTTGACTCACCCAAAGAACCCAACATCCCCATAAAATGTTATCATAATGGTGTATGAAATAAATCTATGTAGATGAGTTGTGACATGCATTAATAAAAATCATATAGACTGTGGACTATCACGCATGCTTGTAGATAAGAATATTTGATGACACCAAAAGATGTTGAATTACTACAGCATGGTATTTTCACTAAATCTCTTATCAGGAATAATACCTGGTGAGAACCTCAAGAGAATATGAAACATCTAATTATGAGTACTCACAGATGATAGCTTATGTACTATGTGTCCCATTATAGCACGCTATCCACCAATATAACATTATATAAGAATATAATCATAGCACATAAAGGTTATCATCATAGAGGAGAAGTGATGTGACTTTATCTGTGAAATGCATACTCTAATACATTTACAAATTAGATTCATGAAGAATAATAAAGAATATATAATAAATTTTTTTATCAATATTCAATACATAAAATATTAATCTAATCAGATGACAAAAATATGGTCCTGAGAACCAACTCTAACATTCATGAAATGAGCTAGAATCATTTAATTTAAACCCTTCATTCCTTTACCCAATTCATGACATCTTACCAGCAACCAATACACAACATAATACCATTCATTTTAAAAAAAATAACTGCATGTACTACATGTTCTAAGATATTAAGAAACAACACATATAGTTTCTAGTGTTATTAGAACATGGGGAGAACCCTTTAATTCTTTTGAATCATTTATATATAGGCTCCATTAATTCAAAAAAACATGCATCTCTGATATTTATGTCATTTTCCCGTAAATATATTATTTCTATAAAGAGACCAACAACAAATCCAAATTAAGATAGTAATGAAAATAATGACGAAAAATATGTGAAATAACTAAATTTTATGTTTCAATTATAACTTATTATCACACATTAATTAATGGTTATTAATTATTATTACTATTCTTTGGGATAAACACCTTATTTTTCATGATTGATTTAATTTGGATGTCTTGATATCAATACATTGAACTTGTTTCCATCATGTTTAGAATTTTAATCATGTAATGATTATTATATATATTCATTATATAATTTTGTATTATTATTTATATAAATATGTGCTGAAATTCAATTACAACACCTATAAAGATGATAATATGTACGCATGTATGATTGATATTTCTACTTTCTTATGAATGTATAGATAGAAATTTAAATAAAAATATACCATTAAAGAACTATAATAATATCATATTTCTAATTATTATTATTTTGATGAAAGTGACAAGGATTGGTTTCCCAATCCATGTCGAAAGGAATTTATTAAAATTAAATTTTACAAGTAACACACGAGGTGTAATGATCTTACAACAAATTAAACAAAAAAAAGCAACTAAAAAAAGAAGAACATTAAAGAACCACGCAAAAAATCTTCAAACACGCTCAATAATGATAAACAAAGAGACCATGGAGAGTCTAGGTTATTGCATTCCAAAAAGACCAGAACCAATATTCAAGCATATCCAAGCAGCAAGAAACAATGCTGTCAAGCAGAAACATAATACAGGAGCTCAACAGGGAAAAAATCTACAAGCATGTATAAGAATCCGGCCAAACTTCGAACAAATAATAGATAGAGGAATCTATAGAGATGAAACAGCAAGAATTTATCAAGGAGACATCTCCAGGTGCAAGCATTCCCATAAAATCTGAAGCCAGACAAAAGATAAACCACAATCCTGGTTTGGAAACCACTAGGGCCTCAAGAAGTGTCTGAGTCAGAATAGTCAGAATAATCTGGAAGGGGCTGAAGAGGGACTGGTTGTGGAGGCACCTCAAGGCCAGGACTTCTAGATGCAAAAGATCTTGTGATGATATTTCTTTCATAATTGATTATTCCTCTATGTTTTCTTGTTTTCTTGGGGATTGGAGTGATGAAGCCATCCAAGTCCACGATGACTTATTTACCTTTTTGATCATTAAGATGAAAAGCCTCCACAACCTTGGGCTGGAGAGACTCATATGTATGCCCAGCTTTGTTAATCACATGACCCTCATATATTGAGACTTCCTTCATGTTAGGGTGTGTGAGATCATTCTTTTCAGCTTCATGATTTTCTTGCTGCTTGGTGACAGCAAGAACTTCATTGAAAAATCTGAATGTTGATAGCTATTTGCTTGAGAATTCAAACCTCCATTTTCCCCTTCATCACTTTCCTTGATAACACAATCATAGGGTTTTGCTATATCCTTAACCACAGTATTAGCTTCTTTTATAACTAAATTAGAAAGGCTATCAAGGCTTTCTTGATTTTATTTACAATTTTTATCTAAAAATATTTAAATCTTTTAGGATGGTCATTTTCTTTTCCACAATTTCTTGAAGGGTGCCCCAATCTGAAGCACATAGAACAGTAGTCCAGAAATATTTCATAAATAATATCTTGAGAAAACCCAAAATTTCCAAATTGAATAAAAATGCTGGATGGAAAATGTTGAGAAACATCTAACTCAATACAAATTCGAGCAATTGAAGGTCTTGTTAGCATTTTTTTTCCACATCCAATTTCAGTTGAGTTCCAAAAAGATTAGCAATGTGGAATAGTGCAGCCTGCTTCAACAGGTGAAGGGGTAACTCTGGGAAACTCACCCAGATTGGAACAATGGGGGATTCAGTATATGCATCAAAATCTGGAGTCCAAATTATAATTTTCAAAGAAAAACCTCTGAAGGACCATGACCGATTAAACCAAAGCCTGTATTATTCCTCCTCAGATGATAACCGAAAAATAATGTGAGAAGAGTTCAGGAGACTGAGCTGAAAACCATAAATCCTATCGCCTCAAGATATGAGCGAAGATACTTCAAAGATGGCCTTCGCTTTAAGAACCTCCCAACCAAAACAAATCATAAATCAGAAGAAATAAAATTTACCTCCCTTGTTGAGAATTAAATTGCAGGTTTCCCACGATGTCGAAAGGGTTTAGGGTAAATATGGATTTCCGGAATCACATCAGCTTGAGCAGGATGCTCATCTCTTGATTTCCCAGCTACTACAACCACGAAGGATTGAGAATCTACCCTAGGGTTTGCATCTTGCGCTGGGTTTTTCAGGAACACTCCTTGGGTCTCCATCCTAATATTTATAATTAATATTTAGTATTGAAGTCATTATAACCTTAAATACTTGGTCATAATGAAAAAAACTCATCCTTTTGTGGAGCTGGTACTCCACATTCATATAAGAGGGATGTTTTCGTTTCTAATATTTTGAAAATGAGGTTGATAATGTTTATACTATTATCTTAATAAAAAATCAGAATACATTGCATAAAGAATAAAATATTTTAGAATAGATAGCATATATTTAATCATATGATTAATCTAACATGAAATTAACATTACTCACTTTAACATTATAGATCATTGTTGAGAAACATTCTTTCTCTTAGACATTAATACTTGAAAAAATTTTATTTTGGAATGAAAAAATGATCTAGGATATTAGAATAAATGTATGATGAGATTCAGTTATCTATTTCATGAAAAATAACCCTTTACCATTGTGAATAATATAAGTGAGGAGGTTCCTCTTTGATAATAAGGAGAGAACCACCCCGAGATTTACGTAACTTATGAACTTAATAATATTATTTTTCTAGTTCATATTGATTTGAGTTGATATTTATCCAAGATATGATAAAAATATGTCAGAATAGTCACATAAAAAAACATTTAATAGTTAATCATTGTTTAACCCCTATCGTGATATTGTAATACCACCCCATATTGAACCTGTTGAAAATTACTCTAAAATCACGATTTTTACACTTTCGGATTTAAGAGTGTCATAATAAAGGGATGTGATCCTTAAGAGTAAATTGGATGATATAATCTACCATATAGCATAAAAATTATTAAAATAATATTTTTATAAAATTGAATTCATTAATAATTATATTATTTGATATAATAATCTATTAAATTTATTTTTTTGACAATTCACATAGTTTGCCATGAATGAAAAACTAATTTCAAATGAATTAGTATCCAATTTTTTATTTAAAAATATTAATTATTTATAATTATCTAAAAAAATTCATGTAACATAATAATCATTCCCAATATTATTACATTTATAATTCTTAAAACCAATTATTTTATTTTTCTATTACATGAAAAAATTTAGTGTTTTAATTGAAAAATAATATAATATAACAATTTACTAACTAAAATTAAGAAAAAAACAATAATAAAAAATGAAAAACAATTCTAAAATTTAAATTTAGAATTCAATAGAACCTATTTTTATACTTATGAAAAAATATTGATATTATTAAAACAAGGTGAGGGATATTTTGTATTTATATATTACACAAACTAATATCAAGTCATTATAAAAAAAATAAATGATTCTATATAATTTATTATTGGATGGTTATTTTATAATTATTCACATCCAATAAAATTAATTTAGATGTTGGATATGTTATTAAACCCTAAAACTGGGTTTTAACCTAAATTGTTTGATATACCCTTACAGATATGACAAAATATTTTTCATGAATACTATTTATAACGACGAAAAATAAAAAAGGTAACAATTAAAAATTATGAACCCATTTATTAAAAATAATGAATCCATATTTTCAATATCCTATTTCTATTAGTGGTAGAAATAAAACTCAAATTATTTTTCCAAAAAATAGTGAAACTAATTTTTAAGAAAATATGTTCTAAAAAATATAACTCGACTTATTATATTTTCATTCCATGTAAAAGATGTTAGTTTTATTTTATAAACTTTAGTTTAATATATAACTTATAAATTTCATTAAAATAATTTATAAATAGTATTTAATTTAATTTATTAATATAAAAACTCATTTCATTTGTAAAAAGTTTTTAATGGGAAACATCTATTTTACTATCAGATGAATTTATTTTTATTAAAAATCAATTAAAAAAAATAAATTCATATTTTTCCATGTGTAAACCATACTATTACATTTAGATTACTTCTAACATTAAAGCTACGAAATATTTATAACTTTTTTATGATATTATGGTTTTTTTAAACTCCGTGTTTTGTTTAAATCATGATATCTAAGAAATCTAGTTTATTTAAAGATAAATATATCGTAAAATATAATTGTGTTATATTCTAGACTCGTATAAAAAAATCTCTTTTCAAATTACATCACTCGAATATAAAATAATTGAGGATATTTTTTCCTTATAAATTCATTGGGTCCAAATGTTTATTCCCCTATTTTATAGTTTCTCCAAAAAAACATTGACCGAGTGAGTGATATGTTTTTGCAACACTTTCTCTTTCTAATATAAAAACTCAACTGGTTGATCCTCGTAAAATATATCATCCTCTATCTGCCTTTTCTATGAATTCAGTAATTATGAAGTATCATGTATGTAATTCTAAATGAGTGATATGTGAAATACATAATGAAAATGACTTATATTATAGAATCTCAAAATTATAATGAATATTAAAGAAAATTATATATCCAGGGATCATCAATCCTTTCATTCCAAATATCACTACATTATACCGTTGTGATATTTGAAGGAATACATTGTCACTATCTTTGAACTATATATCACACTTATTATAGTTAGTATAACACACTTCCGACTCTATCATTCCCTTATGTTATACCCAGTGGGTCTAATATCATTTCCTATTTCCAAATCCTGATGTGTTCCTAATAAATTTGTTTCTCAAATTTTTTCCATGTTTGTTGGATTTATTCAGATCCAACGATGGAGGAATTCATAAAGATCCGTCTGAATTATTAATAGAATGATATTATATTTATAAAATTCAACATGAATATGGTGTTGATCCCAAACACCTAATAAATATTTCATTAAGATCTCAACATGTATTCTAGATTTTGAAAGGTTCTCATTGATTAATCATCATTTTGATGATGATATGCAGTAAGGAATCTCATATTTGATTCTATGTCTTACTGATGTCATCTACAGAACATCAATGTAAACCTCATGTATCGATTAGATGTAATAGAATGTGGTACTCTATGTAATAATATATTTTTTTAATGCATATCACTAAAATCATATCAAGAGATAAATATTATCTGATCTAAATGATATGTGTAAGACCCTGACCCCAGAATCCTAGAGCTGGTGAATTATTTTAATACATTGGCATGATTACATGGATTCAAATTTGGAATGAAAGATCAGTTTAGCACTTTTGGATGACCTAATTAAAGTCATTATACCCATAGTACATTGGAAAAATAATGTAAAAATGATACAATGTGAAATAAACTGCATACTTGAAAGGTTATTCAAGGTTTTCTACTTCATAACCTACGGAAAGAAAATATAAGAAAGTATTGATCTAAAATTCTCTATAAGGGTAAGGGATACATTATAAGATATCAGAATCAATAATGAAATGTCAATTACTCTTATCACTAGAACATAATCTTGAGAATATTATGGATGGAATAGTAACTAAATTAATAATTTCATATAAATAATCACATGAAACATGACCATGGATATTCTACTAGTTGAATAATCACATGATTTATCTATTAATAATATAATAATATTTTAACAAATATTTTTTGGATCATAAACCAATCATTGAGGCCTCGACCAAGACATCATAATATACTAGGGTAAGGCCTACACCAAAAATAATTTATGTTTTGTCTCATGAGACCTTCAGATGCATCGAGTGGCTATAGAGGGCACACCCATAACATTATATGAAAAATGCATCCTTAATATTTCTAATGAACGATATATTTTGATCAAAGTGTTAAATTCCCATTTTAATTATTTGATTCCTAATCATATATGAAAATATAGTAATTAAATCCTTGATAATCTATTGATCAAAATGATTATTAATCATTCCAAAGTCTCATACCACTTTAAAATATTTAATTATTAATTCCATGTAATATCATAAAATATTAAAACTAATGTTTTGATATATACATGGTAATTACAAACACCACATGCAGTTTATAAGTGCTGAGCAAGTTGTAAATCTAATTCAATTAAAAGCGAGATGAGAAAAAGCCTCCTTATTTTGGAATGAAGATTTATTTTGTAAATCCATTTTTATTAGTTATTAAACCAGATTATAAAAAAATTTATCACAGAAAATAAAATAGAAAGCAATTGAAATTATATTTTAGCATAAATGTTTTCCCACTGAAGTGAAATAATATTAATATACATCTTAATGAAGCTTTAGAAATAAAATATTGCAGTGCAGTTTAATGAAAATATTAAAAAAATACAAATGGATAATGAAATTTTTTTCATAATACCATAAATGTACTATGATGTTATTCATGATGAAATATTTTATTTTAAGAAAAAAATTATTTCTTAAAACATATTATATAGTGCACATGAAAATGGTTAATAATTCAATAATTTCCCTTAAATCGAGAATTGTTTTCTGAATAATTAAAAAGGAAAGTATTTTAGAACATATAATCCAAATAAAAAAATTTGAAATTATATGAATATATAATATTTTTTCATATAACCATAATATAGAATATTTAATAAAAAATAAAAAAGCATTAAATTTTGTTAAGGATAGTGAAGGAAGAACCCGAAGAAAAAAATGAAGCTTCCGGTGGAAGCCTTTTTCTACTTTGTAATCAATTAAATCATATTCCCAAAAAATAATAATCATAAAATGATAAATAGAAAACTATGAAAATAATAGATTAATGATATGATTCGTAGATTGGATTTATACATACACCATACATAAGAAATTGTGGTGTATGAGGAATATCTCACAAAAAGGAAGTGAGATGAGAAAACCCATATCATAAGCCCAAATGCTTTCATTACTTCACCAAAAGTCATGGAATATGAAATTTTACCAGTTAATAATTTATTTCAGATCATATAAGACCTTTATATAATTTATTATATGTTTATCATTTTCATTTATGGAATTTTCATAAGTTATATCATTGAATTCCGTTCTTCCAGAGTGTTGGTTTCTTGATATTCTTGATCAGTTTGCCTGATTATAAGTATGGAAGATCATATGAATTGGATATGATTCTACATAATTTAGTTAATATATTATTAATGAAGATAAAGAAGTGTAAATGGTTATATTTATTATTTGGTTACATGGTATGAGGATGGATCATTATATAAGTCATTTAGTGAGAATTTAAGTGATTTTTATGATGGTTTTTTCATAACAACGAATTGGTTTTTTTATATTATTTAGTATCATGTAAAAGTGATGGTTCCAAAGTCATTACATAATATATAATACATATTATAGAATCTTCTTCGACCATAAAAATGGATTCATGACCAAACATGATGGGGAAAATTAAAAATCATAATTTTTCATCCATAATGTTTGTAAATTGGTATCCCCTTGAATGATGATATCATTTTTAAATTAAATCTGAATGAGTGTAAGGATATTGATGATGTTTCATCCATTAACATGATATAAGTATAGTATATTTCTGATAATAAATTTATCATGACCATTCATACTTAAAAGGTGATGATATGATATAAATATAAAACAAATTGAAAATTAAATTAAAAGAAAAAGGGATATGGTATACCTCTTGAAATGTACACCTTCACAACCTTCATCAGAGAAGGGTTTTTTGTATTTTGGAATGAAAAAGGGCTCATGGAGGTGGGTAGGGACTAGGGAAGATTATTTTTTTAGAAAATTGGTATTTTTCACGGGTTAGAGGAGTGAATATATGAGAGGATTAGGGGAAGTTTAGTAGTAGAGGAGGGGGGTGGGGTTCCAATATTTTATTCATTAATTTATTTTTTTGGATCAAGACTATGAATAGTAATTAATTTTGTTACTAAAAATAGTAATAAATGCATGTGAGAATGATACAATGACCATTTAAATCATACTTAACTCATGCATGATGCAGAAATGTATTTATTTAGCATATTTTGAAAATTAAAAATTTTCAATATTCACCAAAAAATCAAGTATTTTAAAAAAATCAAAAAAAATTACCCTAACCATTTCTAAGAATATAGAATTCAAAAAATTTCAATGTTTTACCAAAATAAATATTAATATTTGATATATAATTTTGATGTAATAACATTTTTTACCTAAAAAATAAATATAATAATTTTAAAATTGATTTTATAATACATTCAAATTTTAATTGAGGCCTCATTAAATTATCATAGTAAAACAAATATTCATTTAGAAATAAATTTCAGTAAAATAAATATTTATTTTAAATTACTTTCATGGGTGAGCTTACTACTCATATGGGTCAGTTTAATATAAATATTTCTAACATTACTATTCACTAAGGTACATTACTGTTCATAAGGTCCAAGTTATTATTCATAAAAAAACAAGTTGATTCTATTTCACATTAAAAAACATGAAAATTTCAATGGTGTATTTCTATTTATATAAATTAAAATCACATAAATGGAAAAATTATGTTCTATGTCTTGGTTATAACTATTAAAATTTTTATTTCCTAGATACTCATTATTTTGTGCATATAATCTATCTACTGAATTTAAAATATTAATGAAGAAATATAACCTAAAATATAGGGGTGACATATTAATAGTAAATATATTGAATACATATTAGAGTATTTATCAAAATAATTGTAATAGTCAACATATATTTTATTTAATTATATAATTTATTGATAAATATGACTTTTTAAAAAAATTAAATATATATATTAATATTATAATATTATACTACAGAAAAATAATATAGTAAAATATTGTTTTTAGAACACTAATTGTTTTTAAATCTATAAATTATAGTTATTTATAATTATTATTATTAATAGAAACACTTAATTTTAAAATATTTAATATTATTAATCACATTACCAGTTTATTACCTTATTCCCCTTGAATAGAATGTCATCACCACAATTCAAATCATCACTTTAAATGTTAAAGGTTGATGTTTGGAATTTCTTTATGGGAATCCCGCATCAGAAATAGGGTTAATAAAATATACTCGGGAAATATTTCACAGGAATTAGGATGGAGATGAAAAAAATTATCTTTTTTAATGGGGTGAAATTAGTTGGAAGTAAAAACATGAACATGGAAGAAAAATTAGTCTGTGTCATTCAAATGGAATGTTCTAGAGAACATGTTCAGATGAAAGTTGATTACTACAAAACAAAAATCTACTATAAAATATTAATTGATTTTATCAATTATTATGATAATAGGACAACATTTTATTTCACACACTTTTTTGGAGTTGATTAATTATTCCACTCTATAATAGAATAAATATAAGTTTATATTTCATAAATATAATCCTATAATTTAATTGTGCCTTGAACTATCTATACATCAAATCAATGCACAAGTTGTGTCTTGTAGTTAAGTATTTCATTAACCGAAAAAAAGATCAAAAAATGTTCAACGTAAACCAATCATACATGGTAAAACATTACAATATATAATATTTTATTACATTTGAAAAATGGTCATTTATTTTTAAAGATGAATATACCGATAAACCAGCTCCAATTTTTCACACTCCAAATATGTGAATAACTTCAGCATGTATCCTCTTGAAATATAGTAATAACATGAATTACCAAAAAACCTTATTAGATAAATGTATTCTTCTACATTCCATCTATAAGATACTTGTTATTTGATATAATCGTTAAATACAAAAGTGTTGTAAAATCCATCGAAGCTACCATAAACCATTTGTTTACAAGTTAATAATAATTTCCATGGTAGTAATTACTTATAAATATCTATCATTTCGTCATCATTATCCCAACATAAAAAAATTATTTTGGGTTGTATTTCACACAATCATATGTTTCCAAAAAAATTAACATTCTACTGAATATATATTCTTGGTACCATTCAATATATGATCAAAAATCCTTAATGAAGAATTATTGTAGTTCAATCCTCATATATGTTATATTTCATATAACCAATACATTGGTGATAAAATATTCAAATGTAATATTTAATGAATATACATATTAATTATTCTACTTTATCAATGGGATTATAATAAAGTGATCATCATTGAATTTTATCATTTAGGGTATATTTCTAAGATGCATAGGATATTGATTCACATATAGTTCCATATCCTCATAGTTGAAGAATTGTATTTTGGAAACCATTTTCCTACCTTAGAAATCACAAACTTTATGTCCTTTTTCTGAACACATATAAAAAACTCATATTCCCTTCATGAATTTTTTAGGGTGATTCATTCCATAGTTATCACATGTGGGATACCCCATCAGTCCATTCTTCCCTTTATCCATCTTTTCCTCTTACATCATTCTCCTTACTAGCTTACCTTAAAATCCATATGACATGAAGAATAATTTACTTATCTTTTTAACACATGATATTTTTTCCTCAGTTGAGAAGGATACCTTGGTGACTATTTAACACCAAATTTTTTTATTATGAATGTGAAAGATATTATCCTTCTTAAACTTTTCATCATGTACATTGGTGTATTTCTTGTTCCATCTTCATGATTCTATTTATAAATAATTAAATATACTATATTACATCATAAAATTATGATCATTATATAAAACTATTCATGGTATATAACATAACATATATTTATTCATTTTAAATCCTAGAAACATATACTTTTGTTTCATTTGAATCATAAACCATTTAAAATGGTATGTAAAAAAATGTGAATTTTCCTTTGTATATCCACGTTGATTGTTAAACTTGAGGAGTATTAAAGTTCATTTTTGTGTACCGGGATTCCGCAATACAATCTCGGAACACCTTGTTTGATTTATTACCCCTAGGTACATCTATTTTAAAACCATATAAAATTGTAGTATCCAAATAGGTAAGTATTCTTTGAGAGATGCACATAATCTATATCGTACCAAAATTTTACAATTTTCTTTTATTTTTATCCTCTCATATTATCTTAGAAGTATGTTACCTAACCTATATTTTGTAAATACACTTTCCAAGGATGCAGCTAAACATCCTTTGATACCAACTATAATGCCCCCTACCATGAATCCTTGAGCCCGTGCCTTATTTTAATACATTATATCATGATTACAAGGAATCAAATCCTAAGGAATTGAACAGTTTAGCAGTGTTGGATGACCGTATTACAGTAAACGGTACCTATAATACATTGTAAGAAGAAAATAAAAAATGATACAATATAAAATTAACCACATCCTTGACATCTCAATAAACATTTTTTTCTTAAAAATATTTGTAATGGAATCATATGAAAAGGGATAGATCAGATTCTCAGTATGTGTAACTAAAATAACAAAAGTTATCATAAATAATAAGGATAATTGAATAAATCATAACACTAAAACATAATATTGAGCATAATATGGATGGAATAAACGCTAAATGAATAATTCCATATATATAATCACATGATACATCACTATTGATAACATAATAGTAAAATAATGAAATGATTTATATATTACTAAAATTATAATGTGAGAATATATAATCTGGAAAACATAAAATTTAGTTCGAGGCCTCGGCCGTGTCTTATGAAAATACTAGGGTATGGCCTCAGATAAAGCCCAATTCGGTTTTCTCTCTCAAGACCCACCAATGGATCGATGGGCTATATTGTTGTTTCCACTGGAAATGGGGATGACCTCTTTTGTTTAAGGTTCAAACATTCTAATTGGTTTCTAACAGGTTTTTTGGTAGAACCGAAAACATCCAATGATTCTATATCCATTTGGACCTACTTTCCAAAGGTAGGTGCGCATTATTTGTGGACCGATGAGGATTATGAATTTGCATTGGTCGAGATGATGGGAGGTCGGACTCATCACACATTTTTGGGGGGAATTATTGTCTACTTTGGGACTCTCTTTATAGATTTAAGTTATGTTCATGAATCCTTATTACACAACCAATTATGAAAATGAGCTTTCCATATGATCTGACAATCAATGATTAATATGTATTAGATTTAGATAGTCTTTTATATGTATTTGAGGTTCTTAATCGATAGAGAATCATCTGTATTTGTTAGAGATTATTATTCAATGGTATCCTTAAACACATTATATAAATATCTTTTGGTCATTATGATAACCATACTGGTTTTAAATCCACTAAGCAGGGAACTTGAAGTTTGTTGTCATTCAGAAGGACATGGAGTATTGCAGATTTGGTATTGTACCTGTAGATGGGATACCTATATATCCTTGTTAGAAAAGGAATCAGAACCCATGTAGTTCGGGAATTAAGATATAGTTTAACGTCATATGTGATAGATTAGAATTAATGGGTGATAGGATTGAACCTCCGAAAGGCTTCCTACTTACTCTATTTTTAAGGTAAAGATCAAATTCCACGTAGTTTGGTTGTGAATTTTGGGGCTTACATATGATTAACTGCCAAAGAGATGTGTCCTGGTTACTTTTACACTCTATGCTTACATGAGTCATGCTCGGTGTGAGAAACAAGAGGTTTCAGTAAACCTGACAATTTGTGCCATGAAATATGTGATCACAATGAATGATATGGGTCTTATGTATGTATGATTTCCCAAATAGATAAAGAATTGGACTTGCATTAGAGAAGAATCCCAGGAACATGGTTCATAAAGGTATATGTGCTTTATGTAGATTTGGATACTCTAACTTGGGGCTTACACGTGAGGAGGATGCCCAAATTAGGATGGGACTTGTGATTGGGTATTATTCCTGAGAAGGAAGCCCCAAACCAAATTAAGTTAAGACTGGTTAAAAGAAATTATGACTGGGGCTTATTTATAAGAAGGAGGCCCAGGTTAAAGGGACTTGAGAACAGGGGCTTACTCCTAAGAAGGAGGCCCAGGATAAGGTAATTTTGGATTTGGGGCTTACTCATAAGGAGGATGCCCATATTTGGGGAAATGGGGCTTACGCCTAAGGAGGATGACCAAATTAGGGAACTTGGATAGGGACTTACTCCTGAAAAGGAGGCCCAGGTTATGAAATTATATCTGGGGCTTATTCCAGAAAAGGAAGCCCAGAATTAAGGGAACATGAAGACAAGGGCTTACTCCTGAAAAGGTGGCCAAGGTTAAGGGAAGTTGGGGCTAACTCATAAAGAGGATTCCCATATTTGGTAACTTGGGGGTTAGTCTTGAGGAGTATGCCCAAGAATAGAGGAATTGGGGCTTATTCCTAAAGAGGATGCCCGTATGAATGATCTTATCTTCTTAAAGGATGAGGTTTAATGAATGAAATCTCTAACCTTAGTGACATAAAGTTATGTAAATCACTAGGTTTTGAGAGATGTTCCATATAATTCCATTCAGATAAAGAAGCCGACCAAGGAATCATGCCATAAATGTCTTTAAAGAGGATTCTGAAGGCTAAATCTTAGAGAAGAGAGGTGTATTTGAAGGAAATAGATTAATGGACAGGAGGGGCACCCAAAAGATGGTAGGCGCGTCAGTCCTGTTTGGATGCGTAGGTCATGGTGACACAGGTATACATCTGGGACAAGGGTATACTTGCACGACGGTTAACCCATAGGGTAAAAATTGGGTGATGCTTTGCTTATGCCCTCAGTATTATCTCTAATGACTTTTAAATGAGTGGTGTGCAAGTTTTTTTGAAGGGATAAGGCGATTCGCAAGTGTCTTCAATTCCCCGAATGGTTAGACACTTAAGCGCGCAAGTGTTGATGAATTTCAACACTTAGGCCTTGTTTCCTCTCTTTAGACCTTAAATTATAAGTAATAAATTACCTTATATGTGTTCAGAAGGCTTTGAGAAGAGACTAGGGCGTCGGGAGCTCAAATATGAGTTTCTGGATTCTTCATCCCCGAAATGGGGGGCCCACAAGGGGTATTTATTGGCCTTTGAAGACCTTGGGAGAAAATAACATAGGGCGCGCAAGTCACCTACGTGACCAATATGAGGCACACAAGTATACTTGTGCGGCCATGATAAAACGTGCACGACCCAAGTGTAAACAAATCGATGTTAATGCCTTTGTCAATTTTTGAGGTTTGTTCAAATTCTTAATCACTTTGTGTTAACGTATTTCCCTTTTTCAGTATATAGATTCTGTGACAGAAAGGAGCATCAAAAATAGTCCCCCCTCATAGTTGGATCCTAAAGGAATTAGGATGTGACTCTGAGGTAATGAAAAAGGCCAAGGAAGGGCGGAACACAAGTTTTTAGCACGAAGATATTGGCGCACAGGTGAGAGGCAGGCAGATGGCATCACGTAGGTGTGATCAGCACAGGCTTCGTCGCGCAGGGGTGCGGCCTGCCCTATAAATATGCACCCCGTTCTCGTGCAAAGCACCAGGATTTCAAACTCTCATGCTCTCACCTCGCAAGTTGCCTTCGTTGCGCAAGCTTCTAGTTTTCCGCTGGTTCTTTGTGATGCGCTTCTATAGAGGTATTTAGAAAGGCAAGACGATACTTGTGTGCCCAAAACTTGTGTGACACAACTAAACTTGCACACCAAAAATGGACTTGTACACCTTAATGCATTAGCCATTTATCACTTTTCATTACAAATTTTATGAAAAGTCTACTCACTTAAGAGTTAATTATTCGACCTTTGTGCAAATTCAATGGCTCCTAGAAGAATCAGTACTGGTGATGAACTGGAGAGCAAGTGGATTGATGATATAATGATCATTGTAGGCCATTATTACTATGATATCTAGGACATAACTCTTCCAGATTTTCCCAAGTACTTGAATAAGTATCATCGTGAATTTCTAGAGAGCATCTACTTGCCTCTGTATGGGCATGGTAATCTGCAAGACGTCAAAATTCTAGAGGTAAATAACTATCTCCCAAAATCTTGGTTTCAGAATTACACCAACTTTGATTCAGCAAATATCTCAAGTGGAGGAGCATTTGTAAATACTGGAATAGTGGATAAGTTCTATATGATGCATGATAGCCCTTGTGCGCCAGATCTGAAACCTCATAAGCCCGAGCTGCAACCACATTGTTATCCTTCAATATTCTGAAATTCTCAGATGGATCAATCCAAATGCTGTAAGAAGAGTTGGGACTTCCATCCTGGAGGAGGTGTGAAGCCAGCATGGATGTGGGAATACTGGGTGCGACAAACCTATGTAGAGATTATCGTGGATTTGAAAGGAGTTGTGATATATGAAGCCGTCTGCGCTGGGCAGACATATGTCTACGGAAATGATGAGTTTGTGCCAGAGCTAATCAGCCGCTGGAGCCTTGAAACCAATTCACTCCATCTGAATCATGGAGAAGTAGGAATCAGTTTGTGGGATGTATACAAGATCTTGGAGGGATCCAATTCTGGGTGACGTGTATGATGAATTCATCCCCCCCAATGCGACATGGAATGATTCCAAGAAGACTCCGGCTTTGGCTCGGGAGTTATTAAAAATCATCCACATGCTCAAGAGTTCAAAGACCTCCCTAACTCATTCTAGAAAGTATATTAATCTAGACGAGTGGATGAATATGTTTCTTACCAAGAAGGTGGAGAAGGATTCGAAGGAGAAGGTGCCCACCTATACTTGTCCTATTACATTCCCCAGAACAGAGAAGAGGGGTGCTTTTAGAACATTCTGGCTGACCCTAGAAGCAGGAGAATTTGAGAAGTGGGGGTATTAAGTAAATCATAGAATCCCAAAAAGACCCATCTAGCGGGAATCATAGCCTTGTGGCTCAGTGTTTATCTTCTGCCAGTAAGGGATTCGAAGGGAGGCTTCAGGCCCGGGACCTTCGTTGTGGCAGCCAAGTTGGTTGAGAAGAAATCGGTTGGGTTGGCCACCCACATTATGGTGACGATTCACAGAAGATTACTCCATGTATTTATGGGTAAGTCTTCTTTTAGAATAGTGGGACCATTCCATGTTTTTTGGGGATGGATCACCACTCATTTCAGGACATATGATGTACATAATGGAGTACAGGTTCCTGGAATCTCTTTCAGGCCATGAGTGCAATCATATTCTATAATTACTCTGTTAGCTCTCAATATCTATGATATTAAGGTGAGGCTGGTCATGTTCAAGGAATTAAATTTCTTTCCATATGGAAACCCGCCAACCTGGTGGTTTATTGATTATGGAACCGCCGACCTAGAATTGAGGTCATACATGTTGGCTTGCAGAGGCGGTGTACTGGCCACTAGGATTGAAGGAGAGATTATGTGTGAGGCCTATGCTCCATACCAATTTTCATACCAATTCTAGTGTCTATAGTAGACTGTTTTATCCCCTCCTGTGCATGTCAGGTCAGAGTAGCATCTGATGGTTTCCTGACAACTATGGTTGCTGACATCTATTGAGAAGACTGGGGCAGTGTTTGATCTACTAGTTCATAAATCCGTGATTAACATGACTACATGGTATGCCGAGACCTGGATAGCATCATACCCTGAAGGGGTGTTGAATCGTCCGGTTTAATAGGTGGAAAAAAAGAATAGAACTGTAGAGAAAGAAACCCTTCATTGGAAAGGTGATGCTTCCCCACCTGGGGTTGATTCACCAGGATCCTCACCTAGGGTTGACTCGTCGGATTCCCAAGATGGGGATGATGAGACACAACATGGGGAAAAGAAGCAGCGTGCCAGATATAATCCTCATGTCATAATCAAGAGTCCAACTCCATCAACTCCTAGTGAGATACTTCATTGGGTTAATTTAATCATCATTACTTAATAGAGAAACAAGTATTATTTTCTTATCCTTTATATGTAATTGCAGGAGCTGGGAAGAAGATAAAGTCTAAGATTGTAGGACCCTCATCATAGGCTTCTGGTACACATATTGAATATCTACGATTAAGGTCTGTCCAGATGTGGAAAATTTTATATTGCGATGCTGAAAATGCCTGGCTGCATCTATGCGAGGGGCTACAATTCCCTGGAATAGGGAATCTTCAGGCATCTACAGATATCGGTTATATGGATAACCCCAATGAAGTGTGGGCTTACATCAGAGATGTGTAGATGCTCATATATGCCATCGACGATTCCATTCCTGTCACCAAGCGGGTAAAAGAAAGGATAGATCATGGTGCCACTGAGGTGACTAATGGTTTTGGAGATGAGGAGTGGCACAATTACATGTCTCTTGAATATGTTAGTTTCTTTCCTTATTTCCTATGCAATTTAATTTCAGTCAAAGATTTATTACTGAAGGAAATTATTTTCTTCAACCTGCATCTTACAAAGAATGGAATTGATGAGATTCCTTCACCACAGTATATCCTTGGTGGTACTTCCATCGGGGATAATGAATCTCTTCACGAGCTGGGTGAGATATCTCTAGGCCAGCAAGCCATGGAGGAGGAGTTAGACATGGCTTTTCATTCTCTAATTATTGTATTTGGAGATGATGATGTCAACACTCCTAAGAAGCCAAATAAGCAAAGGAAACAAAGGAGGAAGTCCAGAGCTTAAAGTTTCATTAGTAGTGGTAATTCCTTCAGATATTCATGAGTTTTAACTCATGAAAATATTGCTTATACTTCTTGTGATTTCATGGGCTTCTTCAATTTACCCTTTGAGGGAGAATATTGACCCTCCATTGAGGATGACGGAGGGTATTGGTGAATAGTCACAAGATCATGCTGGCTTGGCTGCTCCTGAAGAGGAGCCAGCTGTTATTCCCAATATCACTCCTACAGCTTCTGTATGGAGAGAAGAGTCAGCTTCTGGTAAATTAACAATGCATGATAATATGCTAAATGAAAACATCATCTAACTTCCATTTTGTGATAATTTAGGTTCAAACCCTTCTCCAGAACATTTATCGACCACTGTAACTGACGCCGTAAATTTATCTAAAGACGTTGTCTGGGGTTAGAGGCCACCGAATGAGGGTTTCCAAGAAGATGTATCAAATGGTACAACTTCTGAGACTAACCAGGATTTTGAGATAACATTGGATGAAATGATTGAAATTGGCGCATCTTTTGACGATTTTTTAGATCATGTTATATTACTATGTAATTTAGAAGATTTTGGTTGTAAGTGTTATCCTTATTCCTATTAAAAATAACTTCTTATTACATATCTTACCATGATTGGTTCAAATGTGCAGTTCCATCTGAACAAGCTGCTGAACTGCCAATGCCTGAAGGGGGTACAGATAGCCCTAGTATTGCAGAGACATTGGCTCAAGTGGAGCTGAACCCAGAAGAGCTTCCTCAAACTCATCCTGAAGATCCTGTTGAAGCTAGGAAAGATGGGGAGGATCTTTCTCCTGCTGTTGATCTACCTTTGGGTAAGGTATAAAAAAATTTGTGGCTATACTTAATTTGAAATAAATCCAATCAACTTTTTTCACCCTTTGATACTAACCAAAAACTTTCAATTGACTATGAAGGGTCGTCAATTTCAATGGCTAGATCTAGAGGTGAACCCTCAACCTCCTCCCCAGCGAGAATATAAATTGAAACAACAAGGGTTAGGGGGAAGGAGAAGAAAAGGGAACTTATCTAAGTGAATTAATCCCATGTTATATTCCCCCTTGTGACAGTAATGTTGAGTCCAACCCGGAAGTACAAAAGGCGCTCCAATTTGCATAACTCAAGGAATGGAAGAATATATGGAAGATCATATCTGAAGTGCCTCTAGAAGAGTTGTCATCGAAGATCCCACGACTATCATCCATGTTCTTTATGTTGGGACTTGACGGTTTTGGATATCAAGAGATCCAAGCTGCGGTATAACGAGTCATTTTAAGAATGTAGAAGGAGCAGAAGTGCCATCAGGATTTGACCAGGGTTGGGCTATCAGCCAATATCAGTGAATCTGAGGCTGTTGTATCCTGAGTTGAGGTTGATCATGCTTCCAAGTTAAAGGAGACGAAGCATAAGATCAACGAGAATGTCATCCAGCAGATGAACCTTCAGCAACAGATAGATGATGTTTCTAGGGATCATGAACAGCTCAACAATTCATTGGAAGGTGTTCAAACAAATGGAATGAAATCCATTGCGGATGCCAAGAAAGCACTTCATCAAGCTGAAAAGAGTGAAGCTAGTCGAGTGCATGAGCTTCAAGTGACTGCTAATGAATCTCGGGATTTCATAAATCAAATGAAGATTTATGTTGACAGCCTTTTGTAATTATCAGAAAAGAGAATAGACTCCAATATGTGGATGTCCTTATAACTTCTGTGCATCAATGATGAAAACTTTCATCCTCAATCATTTGCGCATGCTTTCTTTTCTTCCTACATTAAATATTTACTTAAGACAATTGGCCTAGTATGCATAGTTTTATTTATTATAGGATTATAAAAATAACCCTACAAACATTGCATCTTTTTAATTTCTCAATATTACCTAAATCAAAAAAAGTATATGTATTTTGAGCTGGGACTTTAATTTTGTTCAGATTTCCCATGTATTTTGTGGGTAGTTTAAATTCATGCACGTCAGACATAAAAAGGGATAATGTTTAAGGTCAAAATATCATTGACCAAATATATTAAAATTGATTCAATTCATTGATAATTTATCTAAAAACATATTACCACACTCAAGTATGGGGGAAAACGTGTAAACTATGACTTAAAAATTTTTGAAGCTGAGGAATGATATGAGAAAAGGGATAAAAGTCAATAGAAGAAGTAATTCCAATGAAAAAAGTTACCACTATTAACAAACCCGTTAGGGGGTTCATTTATTCAGGGCCGCTTAAGGGAATTGGCTGCATAGTCAAATAATATCATCTTTTGGCTAATAGATCCGTTATACAGAATACTTATTCAAGGCCGCCTACGGGCACGTGCTGCACAGGCAGGCAAAATAACTCTCAAAAATTTACTTTTCTACTGCTAAAAAGATAGTTAATGTTTTTGGAGATTCAAATATTCCAATTTATAGAGTTTTCTGTATAGAGAGAGGTACTAGAATACTGAGAGGATAATTCCAATCATGATTGTCAAATAATTGGATAAATGTAACTCCCACGAAGGACTGGCCCGAAGGAAAAGAAGGGAAATATAAACCATAGACTTGAATATTTCAGATCATGAAAAAGAGTATGGGACAAATATGTTAAGGATTGCTATTTTTGTGGATCCCTACCTATTGTCGTTAAGACAAATAAGAACAAACGAAGTTTTTCTCCTAAGAATGAATTTACCAATATTTAACAAACCCATTAGGGGGTTGAATTATGAAGGTCCACCTAAGGTCAATGGCTGCATAGTCAAATAATAGCATCTTTTGGCTGACAGGTCTGTTATGTAGACTGTTTATGCAAGGCCACCTAAGGGCATGCGCTGCATAGTCAGGCAAAAGAACTCTCATGTATAAAATATTTTTTTGTGACCAGAAGTCAAGAAAAGTGTTATGTAGATCTGTAAGTATTTAAGGTTAGAAGTATGAAATATAAAAATGGGCATTGTTCAATGCATGTAGACATACACAGACCAATGATAACCAAATTTATGTTGTGGCTGGGTCCTGAATTGAGGTACTGGAATTCACTACATATCCCATAAGGATGGGAACCAAGCCATACGAAGTTATTGAAATACAGTTTAACCTCATGTGGGAAGAGAGTCTAGGAAATCATAGTTTAAGGTCATAGAGCTCAGACCAAGGGGGAATTTTCAGCCAAGGGACTTAAAGTGGAATTTGGGGTTAGGACCAAAGGCTTGGGGATGGATTCGATGGATGCTAAAACATTCCTACATATCCCATAAGGATGATAATCAAGCCACACATAGTTCTTGAAATACCCTTTTTACATATTTGTTTCGTACATGTGAAGGGTGAAAGGGGACTTTAGTGCAATGGTGGTTTGACCCAAGATAAAAGGTCTGGGAATTTCCATGTATGCACGTAGACTTTATAATATAACCAGATTGGAGATCAATGTAAATAATTATTCCCTCTCAAGTGAGGGTGTCAGAGAATGTTATAGTTTATTGTCGTACATGACAAAAGTGTGAATAGTTTAACGTCTTATATCAAGGATGATGGTGAACCAATGTAAAAAGTATTGGTTCTAGGACTTTTTCACATATCAACATCATATAAGATGGAGGTGAACCGATGTGAAGATATTGGTTTTGGGATTGAACCTCTGGTGGATACCTACATCCCCAGCCTAGAAGGAAACGATCAAAGTCTGCGTTGTTCAATTAAAGAATGAATTAGTGATAAAATTGTTCTTGAGGACAATGACCTAAAAAATGGTTTCGGGACTTACACATGATTAGATGACCATAGAGGGTGTTATGGATGCTGTCTAATCTATGCTCATTTGAGCCATACTCAGTGTGAGAAATAAGAGGCAACAACAAACCTAACGATGCGATGTTTAACGTCATGTAGGACGTATTAAGGGACTATGCAGTTTAAAGTCCTATAGTGAGGACTATTGGTGCTGCACAGTTTAGTGTCATGTAGCAGAGAAAAAATACATTTTAACGTTATATAGGACGTATTAAGGGACTTTGTTCAGTTTTACGTCATGTAGAACAATTATAGGGACATAGTTTAACGTCATGTTGGACATGAAAATAGTTTTGCATCATATTGGACAATAAAGGTGTTGTATAGTTTAGCGTCCTATAGCTAAGATGATGAGGAAAATACAGATTAATGTCATGTTGGATGAAAGGGGGGCTGTGCAGTTTAATGACATGCAGTAAGGACAAAATAGGACACAGTTTAACGTCATGTTGGATGTATTATGAGCTTTTTCATAGTTTAATGTCATGTTGGAAGATGGGACAGTTTAACATCCTAATGTACAATAGTGTAAATAGTTTAAGGTCATATGCATGGACCAGTGATTATGAAATTTAACATCTTGCTGGATGTAAGGGACTTCTGTACAATTTAACGTAATGTAGCTTGGAAGTCACAGTTTAACGTCATGTTATATGTAAGTGAAAATAGTTTAAGGTCATATGCATGGACCGATGATGTATTTGTATTATAAAAAATACTTCATCAGAAATCTATCATTGGTTGGAGTAGTGATGAGTTCTCCATCCATTGAGATTAAAGAGTAAGATCCGTTGTAGTAGAACTTATGTATTGAGTAAGGTCCTTCCTACTTTGGCTCAAGCTTGGGAGGTTTATTTCCTGGTATCATTGGAGTTCTTAGAACCAATACCAATTCTCCCTGAATTAATGAACAAAGTTGAACTTTTTTGTTGATTGCTCATGCTATGCGATTCTGATAGACTTCCATGTGATGCAAGGTGCACAATATTTTCTCGTCTAATCGTAACAATTCATCCAATCACTTTTGAGATTGTTCATCTGTAGATGACTGATCACAAATGGATACCCTGAGTGAGGGTAATTGGAACTCAATGGGAAAGAATTCTTCTATTCCATATACCAATGAATATGGAGTTCACCGCATTATAGTGCAGGTGGTGGTCTGATAAACCCATAAAGGATGAAAGAGTTTATCAGGGCATGATCTCATATCTTTAATCACCATCTTCTGTTGTATGTTTGAAAGAGTCTTGTTGAAATATTCTATTTTTTCATTGGCCGATGCATGATATTGAGAGGAATGGTTGGATTTGATGTTGTATTCTTGATAAAACTTCTTTACCTCAGATGAAAAGAGGTTGGTGCCATTGTCTGTCAATATGGTATGAGGGACACCAAATATAGTAATGATGTTAGACTAGATGAAGCTAATAATGCTTTTAGAGCTAACTTCTTTGATAGGTATTGCTTCTTCCCATTTGGAAAATATGTCAGTAGCAGTAAGAATGTACTTAAACTACTTGGATGTAGCTGAAGGATAAAGTCCTACTACATCCATTCCCCATGTGGCAAATGTCCACGAGTATTTAGCTGTATGAACAAATTCTGGGGGTTGATGAATGAAGTTTGAATGTACATGGAAATAATGAAACTTCTTTGTGAAATCAACACAATCTTGGATAATTGATGTCCAAAAGAATACATGCCTTTGAATTTGATCATATAGTCTATGTTCAGACTGGTGGGCACCACAGGCTCATGCATGCACTTCTTTCATGATATCCATTGTCTCTTCACCGTCAATGCATCTAAAGAGAACTCTATAAAAATCTCTTTTGTAGAGAATTTTCTCTAGGTGATCAGGGATATCATAAAGTGTAAAATTGACCACACATTTGTTCTTTCCCGGCTCTATCACGTGGAAGTGTTCCATTTTGAAGGTATTCCCTAATAGGTGTCATCCATCCTGTAGTATGACCATATGGTTTATGAGTGAGACTAATACCATTGATTTCCTCTATTCTATTTGGAACATAAGGTGAAATTGTATGAAAGTGGGTAATACGGATGGTTCTCTCATTCCGATTTGGATATACCAGAGTTGTGGCTATATTAACCAGTGCATTAGCTTGGTCATTTTGTGATATCGAGACATATGATAATGTCTTTTCCGAAAGAAATTCCACCATTAACTCTCTGAAATATTCTTAAAAAGGTATTAACTCTTGTTTTTTGATGGCATAAACCTCATTGATTTGTTTGATTACTATGCATGAATCACCTTTCACTTTTAAGTGATTCACTTATGCATGAAGCGCCAATTTTAATCCTACGATGAGAGCTTGGTATTCTGCTTCATTATTTGTACCGCCTCCCAACAATGAGAAGGAATAAGGTAGCACTGCCTTTTTCAGGGAAATAAGTAAAATTCCTAATCCATATTTCTTGAATTTAGAATCCTCCTTTTTCTTCCCTATTGGACTTCTATAAGCACCATCAATGTACATTTCCCATGTTTGAATACAATATTGAATAAAGAAGATTTACTCATTAAGAAGTTCAATATCTAATAATGTATCTTCGACTGAAAGGTGTTCAGTAAGGAAATCATCCAGAGCATGGACCTCTATTTCCTATTGAGACATATACTAGATATCAAATTGGTGCAGAATAACTGCCCACCTTGCCAGACATTCCTTAAGCATTGGACGACTAAGGATGAATTTGAGCGGGTTATTGCGAGATACAAATTGGACCTCATGATGTTGCAGGTAGTGGCTATGTTTTTGAACTACAAAGATTAACGCCAGGTAGAACTTCTCAATATTTGAATATCAAGTTTCTGCTTCAAGCATAGTCTGACAAAGATAGTGAAGGTTGTTTTCATTCCCTGCATCATTCGTTTGGGCAAGGAAGGCACCCAATTATTGCTCTAAGGCTGTCACATAGAGGATAAGTGGTCTTCCTTCAACAGGTGGAATTAATACTGGTGGACTCAAGAGATATTTCTTAATAATATTTAATGCTTATTGACATTATTCAGTCCACTGGTAGTTGACTCCCTTCTTCATCATTTTGGTGACAGGTAAACTATTGCCTACCAAATTGGCGATGAAATGCTGAATATAGGCTAAGATTCCTTGAAGTCATCTCAATTAATTCAAATTTAGAGGAGGCGACATACAAAGGATTGACTTTGTCTTCCCTGAGTTGACTTCGATACCCCGATGGTGTACAACAATGCTGAGAAATTTTCCTGAGGATACCCCAAAAACACATTTTAAGGAGTTCATATTCAAATTATGTTGTCGAAGATTGTGGAATATGATTTCCAAATCAGCCAAGTGATTAGAACATTTCCTGGATTTAACAACAAAATAATCCACATAACATTCATCAAACTTCCCTAAAAAGGGTTTGAAGATACGATGCATGGAACGCCGATATGTTGCACCCACATTATTCAGGTCAAAGGGAATTACCCGATAGAAAATCACACCAAGAGGGGTTCTAAAAGCTATATATTATTAATCTTCTAGAGCCATTCAGATTTTATTATATCCAGAAATTCCATCCATGATGGAAAGTGCTTCATAGCCAGCTATTGCATCAATCAAGAGTTCTGTAATCAGAACTAAAAAATCATCCTTAGAACAATGCCGATTAAGATCTCTGAAATCAATGCAAACTCTTATTTATCAATTCTTATTTTTCACAGGGAAAATATTAGCCAACAACTTGGGATATTGGACTTCTCTGATGAAGTTAGATTGGATAAGATTATCCACTTCATCTTCAATTTTGGAATCATACGTTGGACATGTTCTTCTTACGGCTTGCTTAAATCCTCGATTTTTTTATGGAAAACCCAAATGATGAGTAGAAATATCAGGATCAGGTCTCGTAATCTCTGTATAGTTACAAGAAAATATATGTCGATTTTCTTTAAAAATAAAATATAATTTCTTTCTCTTCAAGAGTCAAGGCCTCACTAATTAAAGTGGGGTGTATATCTTCTTTTATACCCATATTTATTTCTCTGAGTGTGTCCATAGAGGTAGATATACCCTCTTCAAATGTTGGAAGAGTATCCCTAATATCTTCCTCTTCTCATCAACATGTGTTATCTCTTCTTCTTCTACTAGAATAGTAGATGATGAAGAATAATTTCCATGACTAGGAGAGATGTCAAAATTTGAACATCTTGAAGAAGAGGCTTCCATTTATGACCCTATTGATGATGAGGGGTCTTCCTTGGGTAATAAAAAGGTGATGATGGATTGAGAATTGACATCATCGCTCACCTATGACATTTCTATAACTTCTTCAAGCCTGGTTGGGGAAGTATAGACTTGCTAGATTTCAGTGGATGAAATAAAGACATCTCCATTTGAACTTTGGTCATTGCTTGGTGAATCCCCACTTTCTCCCATTATGTCTGGCTTGATTTTCCTAATTGAAATTATGGAAGTTTCAGTAAGATTATTTGGATTCGTGTCTATCCTTTCAATTTGACTGATAGGAAACACATAATCTGTAATCACATTTGTGAATGGGTTTACTGGAATCTTTTCCAAACCATATGGAGAATTAACCTAGGTAACCTCTCTTATTGTGGATTTCTTTTTACCCTTCATGTAATATAATTACACCTCAATGTATTGAGATTCATATGTTTTGAAGGGGGATTTATCACCATACAATGTCCCAATTTTACCATCGAAACAATATTTGATAAATTGATTGTATGATGAAGAGATAACAGCATGTTGATGTAGCAAAGGTCTTTAAAGAAAAAAATTGAAGGATGTATCATGATCAACAACCATGAAATATGAATTGGATAAAAGGTCTCCAAAGTGAGTTATAAGTGTAATCTCGCCCAGTGGTTCTTGTTCATTTTTATCATATCCTAGTAACATCAACGTAGAAGGAGATAAATCAGATTCTCTGAGGCCCAATCGACAAAGTGTATGAATGGGGATGAGGTTGACTCCTGAACCATTATCAATGAAAGCACTTCGGATGTCTACACCATTGAACATTCCAGATAAATACAAAGGAATATCATTATAATATAAATGGACTGTATCATAAATAAATATATGGAATTATAACACAGAGAACATAGAATCTTATGATCATGAAAATATTTCAATGTGACTGAAACATATAACATTACATAAACATGAGTCAAAAAAATATTCCAATACTATATCACATGGGGGATATAATACCATAATGGATTAGTTTTACTCCCAAATCCCTTACATATTTGAAATGTTTGGCCGTTTGTCTACTACCGACCGGTCAAAGTTCTGATTCTCTTCTAATGTGAATAGCAGCACTCGGGTCGAATCCTCAGAGATTATAATTTTTATTAGTCATTTGTTTTTAGTTGATTATATTCAGTTTGGAGGGGTTGTTTGCAGAGCTTATAAACTGATTGATTTATTAAGATTGATTTAACAAATTTATAAAGATTGGAGTGAGTTAATTTTTTGGGAGTTATGCTTGTGATGTCCTTGAGATATGCTTTATATTGCATTTAACTTAACACCCACTTCACAAGATAATGTTGATTGGAATTCATATGTTTTAAGGATTTAATCCAAGCCTTAAATTATCTTAGGGATCTAATATCAATTAGATCTTATTTATGGTTGTTTATTTACGGTTCCAATAATCCATGGAAACAACACATTAAAAAAACAATTCATTAATCCATGACATGTTAAGTCCAACATACACAATGATAATTTGATGAATATTCATCATGAAAATACTCTCAATAACATAACATACCTAAATTTTGACTCACCCTAATAATAGACTTTCTCATCCATTAATATAGTTATTAATCTAGAAATATATGTTAATAGTGATGAATTATAAATAGAATAAATAGAAGGGATAATATAATATTTGTGTGTCGAACACACACACACACATGAAGGGTGATCAAAATTAAAAATGAACATTAGATTGAATTTGAAAGTGAAATAAGGGAAGTGGATTGAACTGTATTTAAACTATTTTTTGTAAATTAATATGAAACTACAGAAGCTGGATTAAAATAATATATATGGAAGAAGAAACTTTCATTAAAATAGAATTACAAAAAAAGACTTACAATATTACAAATGAATAACAATACAAATGTAAATGAAAGGAAGCAAGGATGAATTGTTTCTCAAGTAAAATATTAAGTATTGATGGTCCTCCCAAGAATTGGTTAGAGCCTTGGTCATGCCAACCTATCCTATGTTTCACTGAAATTCCAACTCTTTACAAGGAGAGGAGGGGGATGTATTTGTAACCCATTATTGTGGGTAGTTTTCATTCCAAAACTGCCCCTCCACTTGAATCGCCAATTTGATAAATTAGACAGCTGAATCCTTGGATATGATATTTTAAAAAGTTGTAGATAAATATCTCCTCTGTCTACTCTGAATTTTTACGGACATTGGACTTAAGGATCCAATGTTATGGCCAGTTGATTAATAAAAGCTAATCTTTCCATTTCAATCTAAACTTGCAGTCCAAAATGCGAATTGGTTTTTGGATTAGAATATGCATTCAAATCTGAATGATTTCTTCAACAATGTCGGCCTCATATATCTCCTCTTTCACAATGAAAGATCTATGATTTATTTGATTATTACATCATGAGATATTTCATGAATAGTGTCTGGATCTAAATTCCTGTCCCGAATGGTGGGCTGGACATTAAAGTATTAGTTGGGCCCTTGTTCTTGGAGTTGGGATCATAAATATTTTTCTATTACTCCATGAATTTTTATCTGAATTTTTTAAGAGAATATAGAAATTTTCAGTTCTTTATTAATCCCAATAATTCAATCTTCATGGATGGTCCAGTTCCCTCATAGATTATGTGGGCCTTCTTGTATGGTCTATATGAGCCTTCAAATGGAAGAATTGGCCCATGATACCTTTTATTGAAATGATTGATATTGAATTAGGAATCATAAATAACAAGAAACGCACAATTTGGATTTGTATAGTGATAGTTATAAATAAAATAGTAAACTAACTCAACTTGAGTACTTCTAAAAATGCTAAAAAATTATACTTAGTATTAAAACATTAATATTTCAAACAAAGTTTGCATATTTCATAAAAAATAAGTAAAGGGAGTATATAATAAGTCATGAAAATATTAATAACATCAAATCGCCCACACATAGTCCTGTTCATGTCCTCATGTGAATCAAATATGAAAAAACATGACAATATCATTTTTACTCACAACAAAATATTAAAATATTTTTTTCCGAATCAGGGGAGGTTTAGACAATTTCACTCATTGATATTGAATTTCCCCACAAGTTGTTACAAAATCAATGTTCCCAAAAATAATTCAATTTTTATTCTCAAATTTAGAAATGGAAAATGGTGGCACACAAAACTTACTCTTCTCAAGATGATAAAATTAATTTATGGTGTTTCACTCATTCACCAACCAAAAGTGAAAATCGTAAATTTTTAAAAATCTCTCAGCTTCCAATCCCTATCCAACATGTACAAGAATCATGAGGTCTTTTTAAGGAGTTTTGTTTGTGGCTATGGGACTGTAGGAAAATGTTATCCAAAATATAGGAAAAAGGGGGTAAAACTCTAATATGGAATAAGAAATTCACACTTTTTTTAAAAAAAGATAAATGTTGAGAAATTGAAAAAAATATTTATGAGGTAATGAAAATTTCAAATAAGACACAAGATTTTACGGAAATATGAAGAGAATGAGAAGATGGAAAATTTAGAAAACACAAAGCTTCTCTCAATGACATAAGAATATAATGCAAGTGTCCTTATTTCCTTTTTCCTTTTTCTTTTTTTCTAATGTTGAACTTGAAACAGATCTCACACTCATATCCCAACCCATGATTGATCTCCTCATGAAAATAATTGTAATAGTTATAACACGATTGAAGGTTGAAAAATAGTGATTTTGACCTACCCAAGACACAACCCAATTTCTTTTTCCTTAATTTTTTTTCATTTTTTTCTTGAACACTTGTCAATAAATTTTGAACAATATGTCATAAGAATATCTACATTC
The DNA here is from genome assembly GCA_963277665.1 of Viscum album. Classification (NCBI taxonomy): domain Eukaryota; kingdom Viridiplantae; phylum Streptophyta; class Magnoliopsida; order Santalales; family Viscaceae; genus Viscum; species Viscum album. Next base: position 1,880,007,749 of record OY728130.1, read on the forward strand.
CCAAACCCCACTAAATGATAACCACTCCCCCACACTAAAATCGATGATTTCCCTCAAGCGTATGATAATATGGTGAAATCAACAAGGGGTACCAAAAATGAAATCCACCCCCACAATTAAATTTCAAAATAAATATTCAATGAAAATCCATGTTGATATTAGGTGGAAAAAGGTATTGGGCTTGTAATGTGGCTATCAAATAAAAGGTCTTCATAGGATCAAAGGGGCATTCAAAATGAGTATTAATGTAATGGAAATTGGAGGCTATTTTGGTATTGGGATTCTCATCTGATTCATAAAATTCCTCTATAATATTAATGCACACTAAAGAAGTAAATTCATCTCTTTGGTACATAAACTCAATAATAACAAATGGGGGTAAAAAACATACATTTTGAAAAGATGGTCCTAGATGGAATTGGAATGAAAGCTAATGTTGTTCCTCATGGGTCGGGAAAATATATTTTCAAATCAAAAATTGAGTATTAATTTTTTTTGGTTTTGACACAATATTATTTATCAAAATAAATGATTGAAAACAAGATTTTTGAGATGAATCCATGTCTTTTGACTGTCCAAAATTGTTGGAGAAAATTTAAAAACTAGATGGTGAGTAAGTATAACTCTTTTTTTCGTTTTTTCCTTGTTTAGTTTTTTTAGTGTTTTTAAATTACACACCCACACAAAAGAAAAAGAGTAAATTAAAATATGATGAGGAATGTGATAAAAATGGTAATGATGGAGGAAGAAGAAGAAAGAGAGATATAGAGAGAGGAGGAGGAGTTAAAGGGAAATATGTCCCCCCCCCCGGTTTGGATTTGGTGATTTCCATATCTATCCAGTGATGGATCAACTGCAGAAGTTGGGGACCTGATGGAATATAATGCTATTCTAGGATTTTTCATCCTCTCATGGTGATCCTTTAACCAATGTCCATTGAATTTGAATGTTGTTTTTTAATATGGGTCATGGACTTGCACTACACTAAATCGGTAAACATTAGCAATAACAAAAGGACCTTCCCAACGAGAATTGAGATTAACTGGGTGAATCCAAAATTGAGAGTTGAAAAGAATTACCTTTTCACCTTCATGAAAAACCGTTCTCAGGATTTGTTTGTCATGGAGTGTATTAGCCTTTTATTTGTACAGATTGGAATTTTCATAAGAATCAAGTTAAAGCTCCTCTAGTTCATCCAATTGCAACATTCATTCTTCACCATATTTTTCAAAATCAAAATTACAAGTTTTCACATCCCAAAATGACTTATGTTGGATTTTAATGAGTAAATGACATGATTTAACAAATACTAGCCTAAATAGAGACATCCCAATGGGTGTTTTATAGGTAGTTCAATAAGCCCAATGTGCTTCCCCAAGTCTATCAGGCCAGTCTTTTCTGTTGGGTTTTACAATTCTCTCAAGCACTCTTTTCACTTCTCTACTAGACAGTTCAGTCATTCCATTTGTCTGTTGGTGATGTGCAGTTGATGTTTTATGTACAACCCCATTATTTTTCAAAAGAGATTACACAGTTCTATTACAAAAATTGGTTCCTAGGTCACTGATCAAGGCACGAGGTATTCCAAATCGGTGGAAGATCTGTGTCATTAAGAACACACTAATAGTGTTTGGATCATCCCTTCTAGTGGGTTTGTCCTTGACCCACCTAGAAACATAATCAACTGTAATAAGAATGTATGATAATCCATTAGAAGTATGAAATGGTCCGATGAAATCAATGCCCCAAAAATAAAAGATCACAGATAAACTTAAAGGCTCGTAGGGCATTTCATTTCTCTTTGAAATTGTGCCGAATTTTTGGAAATTAGGACATGATTAAAAAAAACTCATTTGAGTCCTTAAAGAGTGATGTCCAAAAGAATCAAGAGTCTAGAACATTTCAGGAGGTCCTTTGTGGTCCAATGTGTCCACCTCCAGGAAGTGAGTGAAAAAACTCTAAGATGGAGGAATTTTCATCTTCATCAACACATCTTTTAATTACCATGTCATCCCTAGTTTTCTAATGTTTTCTTTCATTCTAAAAATTGTATTTTTTATCACTTTTCAACTTCCTTATTTTATATTTTGAAAACATTTCAGGAAAAATACTAGAAACCAAGTAAATTATAATTAGAAAATACCATTGTATTTTTGGAGTGAGAGATTAAAGGTGGTTAGTTGGATATTCTCGATCAATTATTTTAGAATGAGAAGAATTAGAAATTCTACTCAATTGATCAGCCATAGGGTTTTCTTTTTCTGGTTTTATCTTTGATTTCATGGTCAAACTCTTGGATCATTAGGATCCACCTTATTAGCCTTTGTTTGTAATCACTTTTCATTAGTTAGAACTGTATATCATAATGGTCTATGAAGATAATGATTTTGGCACCTAAGAGATAGGGATGGAATTTATCTATGAAAAAAACAACTGGTAAATGTTCTTCTTTAGTGACTGTGAAGTGAGATTGAGTTTCATCTAACGTTTTTGAGGCATAATAGATGACATGAAGAATTTTTTCTCCCTTTTGACCATGAAAAGACCCAACCGCTCTATAAGAAGAATCCCACATCAACTCAAAGGGTAAAGAAAAATTTGGGGTTGGATTATTGGGGCAGATTTAAGAGCATTTTTGAGTTCAATCAAGTCTCTCTTGCAAACCTCATCGAAATAGAATGTTGAATAATTATGGAGAAACCAAGTGAGTGGGAGGGAAAATATACTGATGTTATATATGAATCGCCGATAGAAACTGGCATGACCGAGGAATGAACAAATTCCTCGAATAGAAGTGGGTTTAGGAAGTGATTGGATCTCTTATGTTTTGGCAGGTTCAACTTCAATACCATATTTTGATACTATGTGATTAAGAACAATCCCATTTGCAACCATGAAGTGACATTTATTAAAATTTAACACAAGTTTACACTTGACACACTTCTGAAGGACTAGAGGGAGTGAATTCAAGATAGATTCAAATTACTCACTATAAATGGTAAATTCATCCATGAATACCTCCATGAAATGTTCAATTAATTCACAAAAGATACTAATCCTACACTGCTATAATGTTGTATAAGCATTGCAAATGCCAAAAGGAAATAATCTATATGAATATGTTCTAAAGTGGAATGTGAAAGTACTCTTTTCTTGGTCCTGAGGTGCGATTAAGATTTGCAAGTAGCCCATGTATCCATCAAGAAATAAATAGTGTGACTTTACAGCTAATAGTTCTAGAATTTGATCAAGTAATGGAAGAGGGTACTAATCCTTTCTTGTTTCAACATTCAATTTTTGTAGTCGATACAAACAAACAAAAATCTTGCGGTTGATTTGTGACTACCTCCCCATATTCAGTTGGGACAATAGTTATCCCACCTTTATTAGGTAAAACTTTAATTAGACTAACCCATTCTCTATTAGAAATTCGATAGATAATACCAGCATAAAGAATCATGGTGATATCTTCCCTAACTACCTCAAGTATGATTGGATTGAGTCTTCTTTGTGGTGGTCTAGTTGGTTTGGATGATTCCTCGAGATGAATTTGATGCATGAAAAGATCAGGGTTGATTACTTGTATGTCCTCTATGGTCCAGCCTTGGTCCATTTTTCCCTCTAACACCAGAACAAGTTTTAACTCCTAAGTTTCAGTATGTGAAGTAGAGATAATGACAGGATATGAGTGATCATGGAAAAGTAAAGAATATTTTAGGTGTGTAGAAAGAGGTTTCAGATCAGTCTCATCTTTCATTTATGGGTTATACAACTCAGTAAAGGATGATGGGACTTCAGTTTCTTCAGATTCATTTTCCTTGATAATGTCTAATGTAGAGCAGTAGAGATTATAGTTGATGTGGATTCAAGATATTTTTCAAGTTCCTCTAGATTAATGGAGACTATGAATGAGAGGTCAACATAAAATTCACCATTTATAACTTTGTTAATCATGGTACTTATTTTAAAAGATCCTTTATCATTAAAACATGATGAACATGATGGAATGGAGTTCAATTTACTCTCATAAGTATCCTAAGAATCATGGATTGAGAATTCAGAGTGATCTTCAGATGGGTTTTGAAAGGATTGGAAAATGGTGAACTTGACAAGTAGGTCCCCAAATTCCAGGTATAAGATGCCAGAATGGACATCAATTTTGGTTCAATCAGTCATGGGGAATGGTCTTCCAAGAATTAGGGGAGATCCAGAAGATTTCATCTCACCATCCATGTCAAGGACATAGAAATGAATATAGAAGATAAGATCATTGACACTGACAAGGAAATCCTCGATTATACCCTCAGGACTGGAAGTGCTTCGATTGACTAACTGAATGAAAATGCTTGTTGGATGTAAGGGACCTATACCAAGGTTGGAGAAGATAGATTTAAGCATGAAATTAATTGAGGCTCCTAGGTCTATGAGTTCATCATCGAAGTTGGAACATCCAATTTGGCATGGAACCATAAAGGTCTTTGGATCCTTTCACTTTATGGGAGTAGACATATGGGTGGAATCATTTTCAAAGGTCCAAAGTTTCCCCTTGTGGGTACACAATTATTTAAGAAACATTTCATTCATGTAGATTTGTTTTCTGGAATCTAAGAGGGTAATATTGACTTCAACACGTCTAAACATTTTGAGCATTTCAGGATCGGGTTCAAAGGACTTTTTTGGCATAGAAAAAACTTGTGTAAAAGGAATTGGATTCTTAAGTGGAATGGAAGGAGGTGAGGGAATGGCTTCTGGTTCCTTTTCACATTTCTTTTTCTTCTCATTTTATTGGTTAACATTAAAAGTACGGTTGGAGGACTCAGCATACGGAATAGCTATTTTTATTATGGTCTAAGTGGAATTTCACTTGAATTACCCTTGGAGTTGGGTAATGGTTGATCTAGGTGTTGGGGAGAATTTGATTGTTGTTGCTGGCTCAGGTGGTTTACAAGTTGACCAATTTGGGTTTCAATGTTCTTGATACTAGAATGGGTATAGGAGGCAAGATCATCAACAAAGATTTACTTTGGTTGCATGGAATAAGAGGCTTGTCCTAGATTGGGATTACCTTGATTTTAGTTGTTGGTAAAGCAATTGTATTGGTTTGGGATTTGGTAAGGCTCACTAAGATAGTGGAATCTAGAAGGAGGATTGACCATTTGAGTTTGAGGAACAAAACGATAGTGTTGTTGGAAGGTACAAATACCTTGACCATATTATAATTGGTTTGGGTTTTAATGAGGGTATTTAGGGGGATGAGAAATGGGATTCCCATATCTCAAGATATGGTTATATGTATAATAGAAAGGCTATGAATGGGGTTGGTTGAAGTTTTTCACAAACTGTCCTGATTGTTGAGGGTTGGTGTTCCTCTGTGGATATGATGCATTGAGAACTATTGGTAAAGATGAATCAGATTGATACTCTTGATGTTGTGGAAATGTTCTAGTTGGATGAAATGGGGAGTTTCAGATTCCATAGTTTTTTATATGTCCAGGAAACATTGATTGTGGAGAAGATGAGGTTGGGGCTTTGGATGCCACAACTAGTTGTCACACAAGACCTGTAATTTCACTCATCCACTAATTCATCTTTTTTGGCTCTATGGATTGATTATCTAGGGATTTTTTTACATGATCACGTGATAGAATATGTAATTTTTGTGTTTTTGAATCCATATTTCTTATGAGATCTCTTGATGTTGTGGGAGTTTTATCAACAAGATCACTGCAACTTGCATCATCAATGAGGGTTCGCTCCATAGAAAATAACCCCTCATTGATGTATTGGATCAAGAGTTGGTCACGAATTAGGTGATGTGGGATGGTTGCAATAATATTTTTTAACTTCTCCCAATACTCAAGGATTGATTCATTTTTGATGTGATGGATACCACTTATTTCTTTTCGGATATTAGTAGTACAAGAAGCAGGAGTGAATTTCACTAAGAAGAGTCAGTTCATGTCATTCCATGTTGTTATGTAACTAGGAAAGAGGTAGTAAAGCCATGACATAGAAGTTTCATCCAGGGAGAAATGGAATGCTCGACATTTGATTTGTTTATCAGAAACCCCTTGAGGCTTCCTAGTAGAGCACACCACTTGAAACTCTTTAAGGTGGAGATGTGGATCCTCACCAGCTAGCCCGTGGAAATGAGAGAGAAGATGAATCAAACCCAATTTGAGTTCAATGTAAGACTCCCTATTTGTATATAGAATACCAATAGGTTAGTAATTCATATTTGGGGAAGCATGTTCTTTTATGTGTTTGTTCTCTATGATTATCCATATCCAATTCAACTGGTTGGACATGGACTGGTTCTTTAATGAGTTGATTATCTCTTAAGTTCCTCCTAGGTCGGCGAAGAGTTCGCTCAATTTTAGGGTCAAAAAAATATGAGGTATTTGTTGGGAGGCTACGGGGAATTCATAGAGATTTTGGAAGAAATAGGAAGACATGTCTTTCTTTGTGTTTTTTTCAGTTTATTATTTTTATGAGAAGGTATGTTTTTATTTGTGTTTTGTTTCAATTTTTATTAATTTTTTTACAATAACTAGAAACTAATGTCTAATTAATTACACCATCCTTGGAAAAAGATCCATTTTAAATGCATGTCCGATTTTCTTCTATCGATTGTTCAATGATCTGATACTCTTCTAATGTGTATAACATCACTCAGGTCGAATCATCGGTGATGATACTTTTTAATAGTCGTTTGTTTTTAGTTGATTGTATTCTGATTCGGGGGGGGGGGGGGGGATTGTTTATATAGCTAATGAAATTATTGATTGATTAAGATTGATTTTAAAAATTTATAAATACTGGGGTGACTTCATTTTTAGCATGTTAAGCTTCTGATATCCTGGAGAATTGCTTTATATTTTATTTTAATTAACACCCAATTCACAAGATAACGTTAATTTGAATTCCTAAGTGTTAAGGCATTAATCCAAGCCTTAGAATAACTTAGGGTTCTAATAGAAATTATATATTATTGATGGTAGTGTATTTATGGTTCTAATAATATAATGAAACCACATATTAATCAAAAGAGTTCATTAATCCCTGACATGTTATGTCCAACACACACAATATTAGTTTGAAGAATATTCATCGAGAAAATACTCTCAATCGCTTAACATCCCTAAATATTTACTCACCCAAAAAATAGACATACTCATCCAATATGAGAGTTATTAATCTGGTAATATATGTTAATTGTGATGAATTGTAAATAGAACAAAAATAACGGGATAAGAAACGATTTGTGCATCAAACACACACACACACGAAGGGTGATCAGAATATAAAATGAATATTATATTGAATCAGAAATTGAAGGAATGGAAGGGGATTAAACTTTATTTAAACTATTTTAGGAACATTAATATGAATCTACAGAAGGTGTGTGAGAATAATAGATATTAAATAAGAAACTATCATTAAAACAGAATTACAAAAAAGACTTACAAAATGACAAACGAAGAACAACACAATAGTAAACGAAAGGAAGAAAGGAGGAATGATTTCTCAAGTGAAAACATGAGTACAAAATATCCTCCCATGACTTTGGAAGAGCCTTTCTCATCCCAAACTATCCTCATTTTCTCTTAAAATACAACTCTTTTCAAGGAGAGGAGGGGGATGTATTTATAGCCCAATGTTGTGGGCGGTTTGCATTCCATAATTGCACCTCCACTTGCATCGCCAATTTGATATATTAGATAGCTGAATCATGAGATATGATATTCTTAAAAGTTTTATTTAACTATCACCTCCAAATACTCTGAAATTTCAGTGGACATTAGATTTAAGGATCCATGGTTATAGTTGGTCGATTAAACAATGTTAATCTATCCATTTCAATCTAATCATTTTAATGTCTAAAATGTGAATGGGTTTTTTAATAGAAATATGCCTTCAAATACGAATAATATTTTCAACAATGTCTTCCATATATATCTCTTATTTTACATAGAAAATGCTCAGATTTATTTGATGAATACATAATGAGATATGTCATAAATAGTGTCTGAATTTTAATTCTCGTACAGAATGGTGGTCTGGACATTAAAGAATTAGTTGGGACCCTTGTTCTTGGAAGTGGGACCTGGAATTTTTATCCTTTACTGATTGAATTGTTATATGAATTTGTGAGGAGATAAATTAAATTTTTACTTTTGGATTGATTCCAGTAATTCAATCTTCATTGATGGTCATGTTTCCTCACAGATTCTATAGTCCTTATTGTGTGGTCTATATGAGCCTTCAAATGGAAGAATTGACCCATGATCCCTTCAAATGAAATGTTGGATATTGAATTTGGAATCCTAAAAAACTGAAACCAAACAATTTGGATAATTAAGAGGATATTTATAAATAAAATAGTAAAATGACTCAATTAGAAAACTTCTAAAAATGCTAAAAAATGATACAAAGTGTTAAAACATTAATATTTCACAAAACTTATTCACATTTAATATAAAATATATGAAGGGAGAATATAATATTGAATGAAAATATTAATAACATCAATAATGTATCATGAGACTAAAAAATTTCCAAATTCTTCGGAGCATAATATAGTTTCACCCTTCATAACATTGTCATGAATATGTGTTCCACATAGATAATCAAACATATGGAAAAGAAATTTGGGTTACCAAACGAATGAAATGGGTTTTATTATCATATAATAATTTATAACCAAGGTTAATATTGTAATGGTATCAATCAAAAAAAGTAATTCAATAATTATAGTTAATTAATAAAGGATAAATAATAATATATCTTGAATAATTATCTTCATGTAATTAAGAATCGTGAAACTTAGTTGTTAGGTTACTTTATAAATGTTCCACTTAAGTACATATTTTGAGAAAATAATAAATAGTTTTCAAGGCATAATATTTTACGTAAAATATAAATGAACTAAAATATATTATAATTATAAGATAGTGTTTTTTGAATAATATATGTGGTATAAAAACATTCTGGAGTGAACATTAAAATATGTATTAAATGGATAATTTACCTTTAATCATGCTTCCTATTAGAGAGGAATTGAGAAGGGATACATATTAAAATTTATTTCCTTTTATAAATTAGATGAATTGAGATATATAGACATATTTGGAATATATTCAAATATCTTATGAGTTTATCTTAGAATATTGAATAAATTTATTTGGTTAAATAGTGGGAAACTACAACTTGAAGGAAAATAGGATGATTTCATTGATGTCATACCTTATGTCAGAATATATTTTCTGCATGCACTTAATGTCCTAGATGTTAAAATTTGATTCATTAATTACATTATTCCGAAACTATTATAGTATTATTTTTTTATAATTTATTCATGTTAATTTATTTCCAATATCAAGACTTATAAATATTAATTTAATTGTTCTAGAACCGTATGTTTTCATGGTTTAATGGTCGGTTTACTTATAAATAATTATGGATGATATTTTCAAATGAGAATAAATATAAATCAGTGAAATAATAAGGTATTATTTCACTTTAAAATTAGTAAATCGTCTTACATATAATTTTTTATAATTTGATGATGACTAATTAGATAAAATTAAAATGAAATTTTTTTAGTTTATTATGGTGTTTTAAGGACATTGTGAACTAGTGTTGTCTTCATTAATATTATGTCTATATATTTGACTAAGAATATGAAACAAGATAGAGTATACATATTAAAATATTGGATACCCATTATATTGGTTTTATGACTATCCTTTAAGGTGGTAAATGAAAATGAAAACTCATTATCTATGGACACGGTATATCTCCAAAACACGAACAACAGTTTGGTTTCATTGAATTTGAGAAGATAAAAATTGGTATGGACATGAAATATTCCAGAATTAATATAAAACAATAAAATATAAATGATAATATTGTTATTAAGAATTTATAGGTGAATGATGTTAGGATATTGTAGATAAATAAAATAAATTAAAAGATACTTGTTTGAGAAAGATACCTTTTGAATATCAGGTCATTTGAGGACCACTTATGAATGTTGGGATATGAATTTTTTTAAGAACACAAGTTAAAGTAAATGGGGAAGTGTATTGGGAGGGGAATTTGGTATACTAATGACAAGCCACAAGGAATATAATGTTTAAGGATAAGGGGTGATGTGAGTGGTATTTATAAGGAGAGATGTGTGTTTTTTATTATATTCATTAGTTTATTATTTTAGATCCAAAAAATCAATAATACTGTTTCCTTTGACTAGATATAGTAAATGGTTTACGATATATTTCCCCAATGGGTTCTTATGTAATCCATGACTAATATTTTCTAGTATTTGGCTAATAATATTAAATACCATAAATTATTACATTTCACTATTCACTACAAAATCAACTATTTTAGAAAACCCCCAATAATTCACCCAAACCATTTTTTTACATGTATATTAAAAAAATATTATGAATTTTATTAAAATAATATTCTAAATATTATTAATTTAATTTTTAAAATAAATAATCTTTTATTCGCAAGATATAGATTTTAATTATATATTATATTTATTAATCCTTTGAAAAATTAATTAAATCTTCATACATTTATATTTTAATTATATTAAAAAATAATATTAACTTATATATATTTTTTATGAAATAATGTTTCATTGAAAAAATAATATTACTTAACAAATTTTAAAAAACCATTACATTTTACAAAAATACTGACACTTATTTTGTCATTTTTGAAACAATTATCTACTTATAACATGATATATATATATATATAACATATTATTATTTATAAGATACGTAAATTTTATTTTATACGTTCATATGTGAGGTTAATATTTTAATGGATAGATAATTGTTTCTAATTGTTATGTTACTATTCTAATGGTCTTGTTACTATTTTCATGTTATAGTTTCCCTAATTTCTATAAATATGTGATATTGAATTCATTATTAATTCAATTCTATTTTTTCTTAAGGTTATAAGTATATTTTAATCATTAAAATAAATATTTAATTATTAGTATCATTATTTTTTTAAATAACAGTCTTTGTCATTGTAGTCATTCTAGTTGATAAAGCCTATAAAATATTTTCCATTTTATTATATTATTTTCTATTTGTTGTACCGATGTAATACTTGGAATTTTTATTATATTATTTTATGACTAATGTTCAATCTTCATTTCTTGGAATAATGTTTATATTATGTTTTCTATTTAATGTATATGTTTTATGAAATAATTATAATTAATAAAATCAATTAATTAAATTTAAGGTCATTATATATGGGACATCTCATATCTATATAATTAGTTGCTGATTGTGATTTTGGATGAAGGAAACTAGTCTTTAATGGGAAAAAATATTTATTTTTCTTATTCAAGGAAGTATAAGGCCACATTCATAGTATTGTATATTTTTTAATGGTAATCCCACAATGTGTTAATAATCCTGTCATTATGATATATTAATCTTTATCCTTCATATTATATAAAAATTTATATAACATTTTATCTAAATAAAAAATCATTCCAATTTCCACCAATTAGTACTGGGATGAATGGCTGAAAAAATATATACTAATAAATTTGGCTACTCAATTTGGAACAGTATAATTGGATTATATTTTCCTCTAATATTGTGTGAGTCAAACTAAATATAAAATGATATTTGAATTCATGATGATGATGAAATTATTCATTCTAAATCTATATGGGTTTAATGCCTCATAACAATTATTTGATGTTGTTAATGGTAGTAAGGATATGTCTAATCGGCTTATTTATTTTGGGGGAATATTTCATTATGACCACTATTCCCCATATAGAAAATGAAAAATATTTTTTAATTGCAAGAAAATTATTTAGAGTCTATGAATTAAATTTGGATGTATTTGGAGTGATAGATATTTCATTTTGAATTCAATGAAATCAAATGTTATAGATATTCCTAAGGATTCAATGCTTATGATCTTGTGGGAGACCTTTCTCTATAACTATGGATCAAAAAAGATGTGAATACTAAATTCTTTTATAATTGTGAAGGTGTCTCCTCCTTCAATGAAACATTTGAGGACTATAAAAAAGCCTCGTTTAAAGAATAATTTCAGAAAAACCAATCCATAATAATAGTTAATGTCTACATCATATCATTAAATATATTATTACTTATATTGATCCAATATAAGTGTTCAAATATTGAGGTAGACTAATATAGTAACATCAATTGGAAGGTATAAACATATATAGAGGCTATCAACATTCATTGATCATGAGTTTTTTCAATGCCATTGATCTCTTCTAGGTTATTTTTAATGAATGTGGAAACAACCTTGCAATATAAATTTCTGATGGTTGTTTCATATCATTCAAGGTATTCAAAGGTTATTTCTACATTATCCACTGCATCATAATGAATGTTTTGATAACATGGGTTAACAAAATGATTTTTCATAGATGGTAAATCTAGCATCCTAAATAAAACAAAATTATTACCTCGAATCCAACCCACACTGGTCTAGTTCTAAAACACAATAGCATTTATAATATCCTTTAATAAGAAAGATGAGAAATTTTTTAAAAACAAATTTTTAAATTATAATCTAATATTGAGTCACTATATTAAAATAATAAATTAATGTCTACATATTAATATAAATTGAAATTTTATAACATATCAAATCCATATTATTTACAATAAATTGGATATTCTACAATTTATAAAAATGATCAATGAATAATCTACATTTTAACAATATAATCCTCAAAATCATGACATAACAACAAAATAATTCCTACAAATTCATAAAACCTATGAAAATGTTTGAAAAAATATTGATAGGGAAACAAAATTAAATATCTATTTTTAAAATAAATTATAATACTCTATTTTTAAAATTAATGAAAACTCCATTAATGTTTTTTCATTAGAAGTAAATTCATCATGATTTTTTTTAAATACACTTCTAAATAAAAATCATTTTTTAAAATAATATTTCATATAATTATGGTTTTGAATTATATAATTGTAAATTAAATAAAGTAATTAATATCTTTTTCATTAAATTATAAGCCATTGAAAATCACTATTAAAATCGTGATTTTCGTTTTAAAAATATAATATTTAATTTAAATTATATAAAAATTTTTTCATTGTAAATTCAAATTTAATAAAATTCAGTAGTCATATAATGAATAATTAATACCATATTGAAAAATTTAATGGTGATGTAGTACCCGCATTTTATATTTTTGAAAATTTCTATTGATGTTTTGCTTTACACCCCATATGACGTCGTTATCTTCAATCCTCATGTGCTGAAATGTAATAAAACATTAGTCTCATGGGATTCCCCTAAATATAATTAATATATTTGTTTTCCAATATGTGAAATCAGGGTAAAAACAATTCAAAATAAATGGATAATATATCGATAATTGTATGGTTAGTTAATGGAATCTTTATAAATGATGTTTTCCATGAAATAAATATAAGCATTGGTCATAAAAAACAAGAAAGTGAAGAAAATAAATTATTAGTTTTAATTGTAATGAGATATGATGTCTAAAGAAATATGGATCATCAATAAGAATATAATTGAATGTACATAAAATATATTAAACATAAAAAACATCAACGAAATAAGTTATTTCTTGAAAAAAAATTATATTAAAGAGTATGATTAAAAATATATTTATAGTAGGTGTTTAGAAAAACACGTTAAAAATAATATGATTTTTTTAATGTTTTAAAACTCATTGAATACCATATATGAATATAATTCCACGAAATATATTATATTTCTACAATTCCAAACATTATAGAGTATTCTTTACTATGAAACAAGGAACATATATTTGAACACCATGAACAATTATAATAGAAATTTATAAAACGTTCCCTATAATTATGTGTTATAAAAAATCTAATATATTAATTTAAAACATTTTACCTTAGAATAAAGGTTCACATAATAAATTTAACACAAATTTTTATAAAAAAATACCTTACCTTCTTTTTACATCAAAATCTCAATAAACCTAATGAAATCCCTCCCATAGCATATATCCGTTATGATAGCGTCTCCTTAAATTCATTCTTTATACCCCCCATCCACAATAACATTATTATGCATAGCCAAAATAATTATTTGATGAAAAAAATAAGTTAAGAAGGTCATTTTATAATCATATATCTACAAAAAATTTGAATATAGTTTATTTAAATGTTCAAAAATAGGTAATAGGCATGGAATGGATCTTATAAAGAAATAATTTCATCAACATCCGTTGGGGGTGCACCATAAATTTATGAGCCTTTTACTAAAAATTAACTTTTTTATCATGTAATCACTTTTTAGGAGAAAGTGAAGAACCAAAAAGAAAAAAATGACAACCAATTAATCCATAAACAAATAAAACCCAAGAAAAATATTGGACCCACCTCCACCGATAAAATAAATGTGACTAAAAACCTCAAAAATGCATGACCACTCAGATAATTTTCCTATACAGATATGAATGACCACATTACCGATGGCATATCCATAACCTCTCAGTCTTCCAAATCCAAATCTCATACATTGGTAAAGCCTCAATGCTCTGAACCCCATCTGAAGAAGATCCATGTATGTTGATGGAGGCTTTCAACAAAAACATACTCTCAAATCACACAAAAAATAGTCCAAATACAACTCAATCTAAAACAAAAGACCTCCCAATCCTAGCTATAATGTCTAAAAAGTTTAAACAGAGTTGAAAAAATTAATTTAAGGTTATGAAAATCCATTTCCCAATACCATTTCCATGAGATAGATTTTACCTTGAAGCTTGGAGTCTCCATTAAATAATTTTCAACTTTGGAGTCCAGTTTGTACCAGGACTCTATATACTTCTCAACTTTTATCATCCCTTTGAAGAAATCAATGACAATAATTAGGTTGTGTTTCTCAGACCCTTTGTATTTTTCATTATTAAGGCTCTCCCATAATGACCACCCCATCATTTTAGTTGCCTCCTCCTAAGATGAGTTAAGTAACATCACCTACTCACCAACTTCATCCTAAGAATAGATATGTAATTTCAAATGTTGGTAACCCTGGTCCCATGGTATCTTCTGGTTTACATGCTCAAAGAAAACATTTTTCCTCCTTAACTTCCTTGCTGATAGTGTCTCCAAATTATGTGGTAATGAGGAGTAGTCTGTCCTACCCTTCCTCCTCTTATTACTCATATTATACATCGAGTATGAGGATTCATCTGCTGAGTGAATGAGTTCATCTCAATTACCTTCCTTCGCACATCCCATGACTTTCACATGTGCCTTTTCTAGATTAGAAATCAACCCTACCTCAATAAGTCCTTAAGAACAATTTCTCATGTGAATTGAGGAACAGCACCTTGAGATAGTTCCCACTAATTTCCCATCACTACTTCAAAATACCAAACCCTCAGTAGGTCCCTATTTCTCCTTACACGGATCACTACTGCCCATACCTAGCACCTTAGCAACAACATCCCCATCACCATCCTCTATCTACATCACCGAAAATTTACTTACCTTTATCTGTATTTCTGCACGTGTATCCTCATGATGATCTAATCCATCTTAGCTCAGACTATCATTGTGGAGAAACTATTTTCATGTGTTAGTTCCAGAAAGGTTTTTCCATAACTTTCTAGAAGCATTAGGAACTGTCGGGTTGTCCCAAGGCACTAATTCATTATTCAGATGTGACTGAATTTGAGCTTCATGGATAAACCCTACCTCATTAGGCACATTGAGCATCCCTGGATCACTGACATAACAACTATTCTCCATACTAAAATTATAATTGAAATCTCCCCCTTCCAAAATTGTATTAAAAAATGGAAGGTTGTTTCTCAGAAAAATCTTACTCATTAAGCACCTCTGACTCCTTGTCACGGCCATCTCTCCTCCTCCACATAGGTAACTGAATCCCCTTATGACAGTCATCCAATGAGTTCCCTAGGCTCTTTCATCTAGAGCATAAGTCAATAGAGGTTTCATGGATCACACGTTGTTTGCAGTTATACTAATCACCCACTGAAATCCACAAATACTAAAACATAAGTTAAAACACATCCATTTCCACACACACTTGCGGATTGACAGGGTGACAGAGAACCTTAGTGTGGCTATCCAAACACATATATCTACCATCCCGATTCCCTTTCATATGCAAAATAGAAGGGGTTTGAAATGGGAGGTAGATATTGTGGAAGCATACCCAAGTTTCCATTGTTGGAGGGTGTTGATTCAAATAAAAGTTAAAGTAAAACTAAAATATATAATACCTGAATCTATTAAAGTTTTGTGGTGAACTTGACCAGAACTTAATGAGACCTTCCTTTGATGATAAGCACACCATCATGTCCCTGTTATCCATAAGCCCCACTTACACCCTATCTGGTAACTCTTAAGTAGAAATGACAATTTGATCGAATGGGTCAACAGAAGGATGTAGCTCTTTAAAACAATCCACCATTGTATGTTTTAGAAGAACATATGATTCTGAGAAGACCATAGTTGGTAATGGAACATTAGGGAAACCCTAAACCAACTCTGGGACCATCGGACGTAGTGGTATTTGATGGAGGGAAGGAAGGAGTTCCAGGTTAAAAAAGGGAATGAAGGGGTGAGCCTCTCCTTTAGTGGACGTCGAAGCCCCCCCCCCATGTTGGTGAGGGTGGGACCAGTATGTTGTCCACCGCCATAATAGACAGGAGAAAATAATGGATAGGGGTCCTCCCAAATCCTCTCGCAATTCTATTTCTGTCTCGTTTAAATATGTTGATATAATTTATTTTCCTTACTAATTCCTGATTAATGGTACATATATATTAATTGTGTGATGAAAATGTTTGATATAAATATAACATTTTGGTGACTAATAAAAATTTTAACATCTAGAGGATGCTATCGATGACTTGTGGTGTGTCGTGGAATTTTATTGTAGTCATTTCACAATTATGTGAAGTCACATTACATCGACCCACCATATATCATGATATGTAGAAACACACACACACTCACTCACACACACAAATATATATATATATATATATATATATATTTGAGTGTTTGTGTGTTTTATAGATATTCAGAATAGAAACCATGTTCTTAGATGAAGAAGATAGTGGAGTGACATATTTTTATATCTTATTAAACATTTTCAAAACAATTCATAAACCTCGATAAATCATGAAATATATTAAAATAGTTCCTTACTGAGAAGATATAATATTTAAAATATAATAGTTTTGTGAAATGGAAAGAGATGATGAGGAATCATTTTTATTTTTATCCCCTCCAAAATTAAAGAGTTGGTGATTTAAATTTTTATTATATTTGTAGTGGGATGTGTCAAGATGTGTTCATGAGTTTTAGGCTGAAATAAATGTGAACAATTATTTGGATATCTAGAAAAAAATATAGCTAATAATTAAAAATTAATCACAGGTGTTTTAAATATGTGAATAGTACCCATATATACTTATGTAGAATCTATATTTCTTAGGGTCGCATGATCCCTTAAATATCATTATATTTCTAGAAAAAAATGTAAAATCTCAACTAGAGTTTGTTATTTCATGTGGACTCTCGTGACAACCTATATAGGAATGATAATAAATTCCTTTGTTTTTTTCCACCCATGCACTTCATTCCGAACCTCTACAACATCTTCACCTAACCTAACACATCCATGGACGGTCAAGCTAGACGCTAAAGTTGGTTGGCCATAAATAACTTTTGAAATAGTTTTTTATAACTTGTTATAATATTCATTGATAAAATAAATTATATAATTATAATTTGAGTCATAAAATTATATTTAGAAATTTATTAATGGTCATTATAAACTTATTCATTTCAATTCTGATAATTTTTTGTTTTTATAATTACTTATTAAAATATTTTTTAAATTTTATTATTACGACATACATATTAATATTTAATATATTCCTATTATATAATATAAATTTTAATTTTGTATAATTATAATATTTATTTTATAAATTTTTTATTCCATAATATTTATATTTTTTAGAAAATATTATATTATTATAATATATTATAATAAACATTAATTATCTTCTTCTCACATTAATATAATATTTATAGTCCTTACATTCATTTTAAAATTATGTATATATTATTTTAATATTAACATTTCTTAATAAATATATGTGAAGAAAATTATTATAATTCATGTATTATCATATTCATTTTAAATTCTCATTTTGGACACCCTCATATCATAATATAATATATCCTTTATATAATTTAATGTGTTCAAAATCCTTCTCCACACGCAACACCAGGCATAAATGAAACCACAATATAGTAATATAGATTATAAATATCTATGTATGACTATAACGACCCATACTTTACATACATTGTTAATACTTCAATATTGAAGCACACTTATTACAACATATGACAAAACCACAAAGGACCGTATAGGTATAGTGTCTTTAGAAACTGGGAAACATAAACAACTGGTTCATAAATCTTCTACAGTGTCTCCCATTTATTTCATCATATCTAGGGTCCCTTTTAGCATATTCTACTTAATATCCATCTTCCTGACCTGGGAAAAAAAACATAAAAGGGTGAGCTCAAATGCTCAGCAAGGGCAAATAAAGGAAATAAAAATCATATCATATCTTTTTGAAAATCAAAACCTGCAAAAGAGATCATAATATATTAACATGGAATAAATCATAGAAGTGAAAATGAGATCCCCATAATCATAACATAAAACTTGAAACTTTGTGGCATGCACACATAATCATGGAAAATCATTTCTTGTTAGTCATGACTCATTGCCAAGACTATCTTAGTGGACAAAGTCCCTTTCTGAACCGAGTTCACTCCTCGTTTCAGTCCTGTATCACTGAACCGAAATAACCTTCCGTTCCAGCCATGTCTATCTCATGAGATATAAAATCTTTACCCAATGCATTGGAGGGAGATATAGGTCCCACCCATCTTATAATGAATCCTTTCTTATGTGTGCCACATAATCATAAAACATACATCATTGCATAACACATGAAACAAAAATGGGATTCTTGAAACATCATAAATCAATTCATATAAGATAAAGGAATTCATAAACATAATTCCATCACAACATAGTCAAACAAATGTAAAAATATGGATAGAAACATAACCCTTTATTATCTTAGATGGAAAATAATTTTGATAAAACACTTGAATTGAATTCTTGAGGAAAATATCCTTTCTTCTTCAAAAACATTTTTCCTTTCATAACATGTCATACAACTTTAAAATAAAAGAAGTTGATTAAAAATAAACTTGAAAACTTGTAAAGGAAGCTTCTTTGAAGTAATGTTTTAAAAATCCATTCATGCCGTATAAGTTAAAAAAAACATTCTTCGTACTTTTGTCGGAAAAGTCAAAAAGTACCTCGTACGGAAAAACGACAAAAGATTCCTTTCATATTCTTTACTAAAAACTCACCTAAGGGTTAAATTGGATTTAAACTATTGCAAGTGGATGGAAACAATATTACATATTGAGGGAACATGGATGTGGATGATAAAATACACCCCAGTAAATACTTACGAATAAACAATCTCGGATAAAAATGAGATTGTGATATTTCCCTTACCTTAGGTCCAATTAGCTTTGTACGTGTCCGAAGCTCCTGTATAATGGTTTAAATAATGTTATTGACTTATTCCAGAATCATACATATTTATATGATATCATATATGGTCATATTATTAGCTTCTTGTTAGTAATATTTCATTGTTACTTGTTACTCGGGTCTTTATAACTTTTTGTTCTTATGCGTGCTTTGTCGAATAAATTCTTATTCTTATCTTTAGGTTATAGATAATTCATTTCCATAATGGTATTAGTGTAGTATATACTATATTCATTCATTCAATTCATTTATATAATCATTATGAAATGAAGATCATGTAGAACGAGTCTCATCACATCGTGGAGACGGTATTCCGTACGTACGCACGAGTGATGATATCGTTCCTATGATCGTGGAATTGTATTGGAGTATATATATATTATTTCAGTATCAATATTACTTCATAATAATCATATTTAGTTACTCATTACACCATTATACCCATCCTTGTAAGGTGATGGTGGAAAATAGATTACACCACGGCGTGGAGACGGTATTCCGTACGTACGCACGCGTGGTGATTTCATTTTTCCGTAGGATGGATAGAAGGTGAATTAGGGTTGTTTCATATTTATAATAACATATCAGTATGTAATTAATACTTATGTTATTACTTTATCATGAAACAACTAAAGAAGAAGAAGTTGAAGAAGAAAGAAATTGAAAAGATCGGTAATGGATATTACCTCTTCTTTAGAACGCCTCTTTGAATCCTCCACTTAAGGAACTAAGATTGGTCTTTGGAGAAGACCAGGACCTCTAGGATTATTCTAGGGAAGTGGAGAGGAGAAAATGGCAGGGGTTGGCCGAGCTTGAGTGCTCAATTTGGTGTGAGGAGGAGGGGGAGGAGGTGTCCTTTTATAGGGGAGGAGAGGGGCACCTTAGGAATAACTAAAAATATTATTTTATATTAAAGTCAAAATCGGATTATAATGGTTCCAAAGGGTCTTATTTCGAATATAAGGTGGGGAAGGTTCGAAATACTCCCATCCAATAGAATTTAGACAAGTTTAGGTTCCTATTTTAACCTTATCATTTAGATTTAACATTAAGTTAAATAATTTAACTTTTACCATGTCTTTTTGTTTTCTTTCACTATATGGTTAATACTCTTACTATAACATGCCAAACGAACCCCAAATTGTTTATTATTTATATATATATCCTTATCTAAGTCATTTGGCCGAACCTTAGATTTTTAGGAATAAAATAACAATTAATAATATAATATTTGGTTTAAAAACTATTTTGTGTCAATTTTGACACTATTTGATATATGACTTTTGTGTAAGTCATAACAGAATTAAATGTTCGAACCATGTTGATTAAATCAACACTAATATATCATAGTAACCTAGAAAATTAGTGGAATTCATAAAAAGTCTTAAATTACATTTATTTTGGTGTTTATAACATTAATTATGTCAATATTTCATTAATAAGATAATTACTGCATCATCATTGTGTCATAAATAAATTAAATTATTTAAAGTCTAAAAATTACAAATAAAATACCTTTATATAGGAAATATTTTTATCTTTCTAATGAATATTTATAATCTAAAATCCAACATATATAACCCTATGTAACAATTTTTTTGCTAAAAGATATATGCTTGTGTCATTTTTGTATTCATTTTAACTTAATTAAAATAAAGTGTCATTATCACTTACAAGTGGATCAATGGGGTCCCAAAATCGACCCAAAGATGCCCATGGTCGACCATGTATCAACCAATAGGGTTAAGACACGTTTTAGGGTAATTTAATATTATTATAATATTATTTTTTAACCCTTATTTACCGGATTTACCCTTAACCATGGTAAATAAAATATTTACCGCAGTAATTATTCAAAATGTCTAAAAATAAAAGTTACCTATTTACACAATTTGAACATCCTGATTCCAAATATGGAATCCATTTTTCTAAATTCAAAACACAGAAGTGGCAGAAATTAATTTAAAATTAATTCCCGCTGTCAAAACAAAAAGCGTGTTTTTAAGAGAAAATAACTATCAAAAGATTGACACTTGTTTATGTTTGGTTTAATTGTAACATTGTGTCCAATGACCAACATTATATTAAGTGGTAAAAATATATTCTAAATATACTTTAAAACCACTCAAATTCATAATTTATCACTATTAAATGTTTTGATTAAAAAAGTTGTTTTTAATTAAAATTTAGTAATTTTCACTATTCATCAAAATATTAAAGTTATCCGAAAAGTACCAAAATTTCACCTTAGGCTAAATTTGATATTCTGAGTCCAAAAATGAAGTCCATTTTGAAAAATAAAATTTATAAAATTTCAAAAAGTGGTTATTACTATTCATAACGGCTAGTTTTAATAGCATATTGTTATTTAGTGAAACTCGGTATTGCGTACGACACAAGCTATCGAGGAAGGTCGTGATTGCGTGTAAAGCAAGCCAAGAAATTGTAGAAAAAGATTCCTTTGATGATTTTTTTTATAACATAAAAGTCTCGGGTGTTACATTCTACCCCCCTTAAAAAGAATTTCGCCCTCGAAATTCGTCACTTTGTAACAAACAGATGAGGATACTTCTCCCTCATCATTTCCTCAAGCTCCCATGTAGCTTCTTCAAGTTGGTGGTTCCTCCTTAAAACTTTCACCAAGTGAGTGGTCTTGTTTCGTAGGACTTTTTCGCTACGATCCAGAATCTCTATCGGCTGTTCTTCATAAGAAAGATCTTGCTCCAGCGGTACAACTTCTGAGCTGAGTACATGTGAAGGATCTGGTATGTACTTTCTCAGGAGAGATACATGGAACACATCGTGAACTTGAGAGAGATTCGGTGGAAGCGCCAATCGGTAAGCTACTTTCCCAACACGATCCAGTATTTCGAAAGGACCGATATATCTAGGGCTCAACTTCCCCTTCTTTCCAAATCTCATAACCCTCTTCCAGGGAGATATTCGTAAGAACACTTTATCACCCACTTCAAACTCTAGGTCTTTTCTTCGGTTGTCGGCATAACTTTTCTGTCGACTCTGAGCTGCTCTTATGTGTTGTTGAATAGATCTGACCTTTTCTGCCATTTCATCAACGAGATCAGGTCCTAATAGCTTTCTTTCCCCAACTTCATCCCAGCAAGTTGGAGTCCTGCATTTCTTTCCATAGAGAGCTTCATAAGGAGCCATCTGAATACTGGAGTGAAAGCTATTATTATAAGAAAATTCCACCAAAGGTAGGTGTTGATCCCAACCTCCTTTGAAATCCATAGAGCAAGCTCTCAACATATCTTCTAGGGTTTGAATTGTTCTCTCAGACTGACCGTCTGTCTGGGGATGATAAGCAGTGCTGAAACTCAACTCTGTATCCAGAGTATGCTGAAGACTTCGCCAGAACTTCGAGGTAAATCTCGGATCCCGATCAGATATAATAGAAAGTGGTACTCCATGCAATCTTACCACTTCCTTTACATATATCCTGGCAAGATGATCTAGAGAGAAATCCTCTCTAATAGGAATGAAGTGTGCAGACTTTGTAAGACGATCAACTATGACCCAGATAGCATTATTGCCTTTGGATGTTTTAGGAAGTCCTGTGACAAAGTCCATAGTGATGTTTTCCCATTTCCATTCGGGTATGGGTAATGGTTGTAACATCCCCTTAGACTTTTGTCTCTCAGCTTTAACTTGTTGACAAACCAGGCATCGAGAGACATATTCAGCAACATCTCTTTTCATGCCATCCCACCAGAAGTATTCTTTCAGGTCCCTATACATCTTCGTGCTTCCAGGATGAATAGAGAATGATGAACTATGAGCCTCATCCAGCAGCTCCTTCTTTAATTCAGGGATGGGAGGAACGCAAACCCGATTCCTGAACTTTATTATCCCATCACAATCAAGGTTGAATTCAGGAACATTTCTCACCTTCTTTTGTAACTCGACATCTTCTTTCTGTGCCTCTTTAATCTTCACATGTATAGATGGTTGAACATTCATTTGAGAAAGATAAGATTTTTCCCCTTCCATTATAATTCCAAGATCCATCCTTTGTAAATCCATAAATATTGGATCTTTTGTGATCCTCATCATGGATAAACTAGCATGGTCTTGTCGACTTAATGCATCTGCCACCTTGTTTGCTTTCCCAGGGTGGTAATGGATTGAGCAGTCATAATCCTTAATCAGCTCCAACCATCTTCTTTGACGCATATTCAACTCCTTTTGTGTGAAAATATACTTTAAACTTTTATGATCAGTATAAATATCACACCTTTCACCATAAAGGTAATGCCTCCAAATCTTTAATGCAAAGATTACCGCAGCCAACTCCAAATCATGTGTTGGGTAATTTTGTTCATGGATTTTCAACTGTCGTGAGGCATAAGCTATCACCATATCATTTTGCATAAGAACACACCCCAATCCCTTCTTGGATGCATCACTGTAGATCACAAACCTTTCTCCACTACAAGGCAGTGTGAGCACAGGTGCACTGGATAACCTTCTTTTCAACTCCTTGAAATTCTCTTCACATTCCTCTGTCCAGACAAACTTAACTCCTTTCCGAGTCAACTTGGTGAGTGGATTAGATAATCTTGAAAAATCTTTTACAAAACGTCGATAATATCCAGCCAAACCAAGAAAACTTCGGATCTCAGTTACTGTTGTTGGTCTTGACCATCTTTCGATAACTTCTGTTTTTGCTGGATCCACAGATATCCCCTCTTTTGAGATTATATGACCCAAAAATGCAACTTTTTGAAGCCAAAATTCACACTTGGTAAATTTGGCATAAAGCTTCTCCTTTCTAAGGGTCTTCAATATAATTCTCAAGTGATCTTCATGATCTTCCTTGCTCTTTGAATAGACAAGAATATCGTCTATAAAGACTACCACAAATTGATCAAGATAGTCTCTAAAGACTCTATTCATTAGATCCATGAAGATAGCAGGGGCATTAGTAAGACCAAATGGCATCACTATAAATTCATAGTGTCCATACCTTGTACGGAAAGCCGTCTTTGGTATATCCTCCCTTTTGACCCTTAATTGATGATACCCTGAACGAAGATCAATCTTGGAAAAGTATTGAGCTCCGCGTAGTTGGTCAAATAAGTCATCAATGCGTGGGAGAGGATATTTATTCTTGATAGTGATCTTGTTAAGTTCTCGATAATCAATGCAGAGTCTCATTGATCCATCTTTCTTCTTAACAAATAGAACAGGTGCTCCCCAAGGTGACGCACTAGGGCGTATGAATCCCTTATCAAGATTCTCTTGGAGTTGCTTCTTCAATTCCTGCAACTCAATTGGGGCCATTCTATAAGGTGTCTTTGAAATAGGCAAAGCACCCGGTACGAGTTCTATTGAAAACTCAACTTCACGATTTGGTGGAAGACCCGGCAATTCCTCCGGAAAGACATCATCAAACTCCCGTACAATGGGCATATTCTTAATCGTAAGTTTCTCTCCAACCATTTGAGATAAATAACCTTCATTTAGTGGAATCATGACCCATAAGATGGAAGGAATTTCCACTGGAAGGTTATGTTCATCCTTGCATTGATAGACGATCGTAGATTGATCTGGAATATGAAATGTGACTTCCCTTCTTTGGCAATTGATATGAGCTCCATGTAGAGAAAGCCAATCCATGCCAAGAATCACATCAAATTCCACTAAAGGAAGGATCACAAGATTTGCAGGAAGCACTTTCCCACAAACTTCGATCGGAGAAGAATTATAAACTTTTGATGCGATTGATGTGCCATTAGGTGTTGTCACAGCTAACTCAACATCTAATTGTTGAGGTAATACGGTGATACCCTTAGAAAATTCTTCAGAAATAAAAGAGTGGGTGGATCCAGAATCAAATAAAACATTTGCTACTTTAGAGTGGATGGTAAGTGTACCTTTCACCACGTCGTTATCGTACTCCACATCGCTGATAGAAATTGCATGTGACTTTCCTTTGTCTTTAGCCTTAAGATTTTGTTGACGTCGACCATCATCATCAACCCTTGGATTTGGGCATTGATTGGCATAATGTCCCATCTCCTTGCACTTGAAACATTGAAGTGTAGTAGGTTCATTCTGTGTATCCCTTCCTTTGTTTGCGTCATTAGACATCTTCTTCCCATTATCACGGCATTCAAATGCCCGATGACCTTCCTTTCCACATTTAAAACATTTACTTGTCCCTTTAAGACAACTCCCTCCATGTTTCTTTCCACACTTTGAGCATAAGGGAAAGTTCATCTTCTTTTCAGTGTGCTCTTTAGAGTTTCCTTTGAATTCCATCTTCCTCTTCTTATCAAACCCATGTGACTGATGGGTTACTCCAATCTCCATCTCGACTTTGAGAGCACATCGAACGATTTCCTCGTAGCTATTGAAGTCCCTTATGGCTAACGCCCTTCGAAGACTTGGTTTTAAGCCACTAAAGAATCGATCGATCTTACTCTCAGGTTGGATAATAATACCAGAAGCGTACCTTGCAAGTCTTGTAAAATTTGCTTCATAGGTACTAACAGATTCATCATCCCTTTGCTTCAGTTCAAGGAACTCTTTCTCCATCTTTGTTCGGAGAATACGAGGGAAGTACTTATTGAAAAATAAGTTCTTGAACTCGTCCCATTCCATAGACTCAATTTCATCCCTTTGCCTCGTATTCTTAATAAGATTCCACCATTGATCAGCATCTCCTTCCAAACGATACACTGCTAGGATGACTTTATCATGTTCAGAACATTGAAGAACTGAAAATATCTTTTCAGTTGTACTAATCCATTGTTCAGCAACTAATGGATCAGTAGACCCACTGAAACAAGGTGGACGCTGCCTCATGAAGGATTCAACAGAATGTTGCTCCCTCCTTTGCTCGTTTGGAAATCCTGCATGATTCATAGCTTGAGAAAGTTGTGTGAGCATGGCTACAAGATTTTGCATTCCAGCTCCCATATCGTTTGGTTGCTCAGGGGGACAATCATTGCATTGCCCATCGCATTCCGCATTAACACGGTTCCTTCGGGTTCCAGCCATTGACTAAAACCAAGAAGAATAGTGTGAGCAACACTAATTATAATAGGAAACCATATAATTCAAAAATAAAATTTTCATGCTTATGGTCTTATCCTAGGTTATTCAAGGCCATTTCTAAAACACTAAGATTGTGTTCTATGCTTAGACTTATCCTTAGGGTTCTTACTAAGGCTTTCACATCCTAGTTTCCAAAGGTTGACTATACCTTTCCTCTGATACCAACTATAACGACCCATACTTTACATACATTGTTAATACTTCAATATTGAAGCACACTTATTACAACATATGACAAAACCACAAAGGACCGTATAGGTATAGTGTCTTTAGAAACTGGGAAACATAAACAACTGGTTCATAAATCTTCTACAGTGTCTCCCATTTATTTCATCATATCTAGGGTCCCTTTTAGCATATTCTACTTAATATCCATCTTCCTGACCTGGGAAAAAAAAACATAAAAGGGTGAGCTCAAATGCTCAGCAAGGGCAAATAAAGGAAATAAAAATCATATCATATCTTTTTGAAAATCAAAACCTGCAAAAGAGATCATAATATCTTAACATGGAATAAATCATAGAAGTGAAAATGAGATCCCCATAATCATAACATAAAACTTGAAACTTTGTGGCATGCACACATAATCATGGAAAATCATTTCTTGTTAGTCATGACTCATTGCCAAGACTATCTTAGTGGACAAAGTCCCTTTCTGAACCGAGTTCACTCCTCGTTTCAGTCCTGTATCACTGAACCGAAATAACCTTCCGTTCCAGCCATGTCTATCTCATGAGATATAAAATCTTTACCCAATGCATTGGAGGGAGATATAGGTCCCACCCATCTTATAATGAATCCTTTCTTATGTGTGCCACATAATCATAAAACATACATCATCACATAACACATGAAACAAAAATGGGATTCATGAAACATCATAAATCAATTCATATAAGATAAAGGAATTCATAAACATAATTCCATCACAACATAGTCAAACCAATGTAAAAATATGGATAGAAACAGAACCCTTTATTATCTTAGATGGAAAATAATTTTGATAAAACACTTGAATTGAATTCTTGAGGAAAATATCCTTTCTTCTTCAAAAACATTTTTCCTTTCATAACATGTCATACAACTTTAAAATAAAAGAAGTTGATTAAAAATAAACATGAAAACTTGTAAAGGAAGCTTCTTTGAAGTAATGTTTTAAAAATCCATTCATGCCGTATAAGTTAAAAAAAACATTCTTCGTACTTTTGTCGGAAAAGTCAAAAAGTACCTCGTACGGAAAAACGACAAAAGATTCCTTTCATATTCTTTACTAAAAACTCACCTAAGGGTTAAATTGGATTTAAACTATTGCAAGTGGATGGAAACAATATTACATATTGAGGGAACATGGATGTGGATGATAAAATACACCCCAGTAAATACTTACGAATAAACAATCTCGGATAAAAATGAGATTGTGATATTTCCCTTACCTTAGGTCCGATTAGCTTTGTACGTGTCCGAAGCTCCTGTATAATGTTTTAAATAATGTTATTGACTTATTCCAGAATCATACATATTTATATGATATCATATATGGTCATATTATTAGCTTCTTGTTAGTAATATTTCATTTTTACTTGTTACTCGGGTCTTTATAACTTTTTGTTCTTATGCGTGTTTTGTCGAATAAATTCTAATTCTTATCTTTAGGTTATAGATAATTCATTTCCATAATGGTATTAGTGTAGTATATACTATATTCATTCATTCAATTCATTTATATAATCATTATGAAATGAAGATCATGTAGAACGAGTCTCATCACATCGTGGAGACGGTATTCCGTACGTACGCACGAGTGATGATATCGTTCCTATGATCGTGGAATTGTATTGGAGTATATATATATTATTTAAGTATCAATATTACTTCATAATAATCATATTTAGTTACTCATTACACCATTATACCCATCCTTGTAAGGTGATGGTGGAAAATAGATTACACCACGGCGTGGAGACGGTATTCCGTACGTACGCACGCGTGGTGATTTCATTTTTCCGTAGGATGGATAGAAGGTGAATTAGGGTTGTTTCATATTTATAATAACATATCAGTATGTATGTAATACTTATGTTATTACTTTATCATGAAACAACTAAAGAAGAAGAAGTTGAAGAAGAAAGAAATTGAAAAGATCGGTAATGGATATTACCTCTTCTTTAGAACGCCTCTTTGAATCCTCCACTTAAGGAACTAAGATTGGTCTTTGGAGAAGACCAGGACCTCTAGGATTATTCTAGGTAAGTGGAGAGGAGAAAATGGCAGGGGTTGGCCGAGCTTGAGTGCTCAATTTGGTGTGAGGAGGAGGGGGAGGAGGTGTCCTTTTATAGGGGAGGAGAGGGGCACCTTAGGAATAACTAAAAATATTATTTTATATTAAAGTCAAAATCGGATTATAATGGTTCCAAAGGGTCTTATTTCTAAGATAAGGTGGGGAAGGGTCGAAATACTCCCATCCAATAGAATTTAGACAAGTTTATGTTCCTATTTTAACCTTATCATTTAGATTTTACATTAAGTTAAATAATTTAACTTTTACCATGTCTTTTTGTTTTCTTTCACTATATGGTTAATACTCTTACTATAACATGCCAAACGAACCCCAAATTGTTTATTATTTATATATATACCCTTATCTAAGTCATTTGGCCGAACCTTAGATTTTTAGGAATAAAATAACAATTAATAATATAATATTTGGTTTAAAAACTATTTTGTGTCAATTTTGACACTATTTGATATATGACTTTTGTGTAAGTCATAACAGAATTAAATGTTCGAACCAAGTTGATTAAATCAACACTAATATATCATAGTAACCTAGAAAATTAGTGGAATTCATAAAAAGTCTTAAATTACATTTATTTTGGTGTTTATAACATTAATTATGTCAATATTTCATTAATAAGATAATTACTGCATCATCATTGTGTCATAAATAAATTAAATTATTTAAAGTCTAAAAATTACAAATAAAATACCTTTATGTAGGAAATATTTTTATCTTTCTAATGAATATTTATAATCTAAAATCCAACATATATAACCCTATGTAACAATTTTTTTGCTAAAAGATATATGCTTGTGTCATTTTTGTATTCATTTTAACTTAATTAAAATAAAGTGTCATTATCACTTACAAGTGGATAAATGGGGTCCCAAAATCGACCCAAAGATGCCCATGGTCGACCATGTATCAACCAATAGGGTTAAGACACGTTTTAGGGTAATTTAATATTATTATAATATTATTTTTTAACCCTTATTTACCGGATTTACCCTTAACCATGGTAAATAAAATATTTACCGCAGTAATTATTCAAAATGTCTAAAAATAAAAGTTACCTATTTACACAATTTGAACATCCTGATTCCAAATATGGAATCCATTTTTCTAAATTCAAAACACAGAAGTGGCAGAAATTAATTTAAAATTAATTCCCGCTGTCAAAACAAAAAGCGTGTTTTTAAGAGATAATAACTATCAAAAGATTGTCACTTGTTTATGTTTGGTTTAATTGTAACATTGTGTCCAATGACCAACATTATATTAAGTGGTAAAAATATATTCTAAATATACTTTAAAACCACTCAAATTCATAATTTATCACTATTAAATGTTTTGATTAAAAAAGTTGTTTTTAATTAAAATTTAGTAATTTTCACTATTCATCAAAATATTAAAGTTATCCGAAAAGTACCAAAATTTCACCTTAGGCTAAATTTGATATTCTGAGTCCAAAAATGAAGTCCATTTTGAAAAATAAAATTTATAAAATTTCAAAAAGTGGTTATTACTATTCATAACGGCTAGTTTTAATAGCATATTGTTATTTAGTGAAACTCGGTATTGCGTACGACACAAGCTATCGAGGAAGGTCGTGATTGCGTGTAAAGCAAGCCAATAAAGTGTAGAAAAAGATTCCTTTGATGATTTTTTTTTTATAACATAAAAGTCTCGGGTGTTACAATGACCATTATAATATTATCCATTAAATTAATGGAAATGAATAATTGTAATAGATTTATGTATTAAAATTATATTTTAAATAAATTATATATTCAATATGAATTAAATTCATTTAGATTAACTAAAATGAGTAATAAGATAAATTATTATTTAGAAAAATATTTTTATAAAAAATATTTCTTTATGTGATAATTTTTTTTATTTCATGAAAAATAAGATTAATGTTAAATTATTTTCAACATCAATCATTAGTTAATAGAACAATCTATTTCAAATGGTTTGACATATGTATAATAACAAATAATTTTTGAAAATGTCAGTTTCCACTAAAAATGATATGTCATTATATATTATGAAATTATTCAAAAAATAAATTTGTTCTTGTTGGTATATTCTCCCAACGTCGCCCGTCACTCGTGTTTCTACGCAAAACTCTGGAATGATTAGGTTTTATAAATTTTCATATCGGCCTCCTGAATTTAGGCCACGTTATTTTTTATTTTTTCTTCAGAGAACTATTTTTACTGCTTTTGGATCCATGGTTCTTGGTCTTTCGGGTGTTATTTTATGAAGTTTTTCAAATTATCTCAGGACTTTGATGTTGATTTTGAACCCCCCATCGTTCTGATATGGATTGCTTTCCTGGGTTTACCTCTCCATCCATTCAAGTAGAATGCCCTTTTTCCAATTGCTGAACTCTTCGGACACCCAATCAAACTTGACGCTCCTACATTGAATGTGTCAAGACCTTCGGCTTCTAGGATATTTACTGAAGTCGAAATATATCATGAATTTCCCTCATGGGTTTGGATACAAAATTGAGACAATGACTTTTTACATGATGTTTTCTTTGAAGAGGTACTTGCCTACTGTAAAATGTGCACCAGAATTAGTCATCTTAAAGAAAAAATGTGGGACTCCAAGGGCTTCCCCCACCCCTCCACATCTCAAGTCAGTCTGGGTGGAAAAGAATGCAACAAAGGTAAACCCCAATGTTCAGGCAGATGCACGTGTTGATTGTGTCAAGGTCTTGAACTCCACTGATGTTCCTAAGCCCGCCCCTGAGCCACCAATCCAGTCAGACATTACAACTTCTAATGAGGGTTTTGAGGTGGCTCATATTGGGGAAGGTGAACCCTCTAATCCCAAAGCTCCAGTGCCTTCTCACTTTGTCCCTTTGGTGGATGACGAGAAATCCACTCAAATTGAAGAAGATTTCTTAAAATCAAGTTCTAAAAAAGAAAAAAAAAATGGTGAATGCTGATGGATTCATTACCCCCAATCCAAAAAAAACAAGGAAGCGTAGGTACTTTTCTCATCTCGAAATAACAATTGTTAAGAGATCTATTAATACTTCTAACAAGGATATCATTGAATTCACAAGAGCCTCCAGTAAGATACCTATTGACATTTCTGCTCAAACTAAGCTTAAGTCTTCTACTAAGCCTCCTGATGATAATCTGAATGAGGGCTCTGATCCGGTTGTGAATACATTGCAGCATACTGGGGAGGTGAGCGAAGATTTGGAGTCTTTAAGGGATCAACGGGTTGAATTATCTTATCAAAAGATCAGAAATGGTAAAATAACCACGACGACTTACCTTGATATCAAACGAGAAGTGTTTATTTTGGGGTTGGACCTGGAGACCAATCAAAATCTCTTATTTCCTACGGACAATGCTAATTTTTTCCCCAGTTTGAATTCACTTTGTTTTCTTGCTGATAATGATTGTCTACGGCTCGCTCTGTCATATGGGAACAGGACCTTATCAAGAATTTATTTTTTCTGGAATACAGTGAAGAGTGCAGGACATGTCACATGGGTTGAATTTTTTGGTTATATAATCAGATACTCCTCTTTTATCAATTTTGTTTCACATTGTAATTTATTTCTATGATGATCTGTTCTTCTTATGAATAGGTTTCAACATTTTATGTTCAAAGGGTTGATAGATGAGATTTCTTAAATTCTTGCAGTTCCTCTCTTTTTTCATTCAGTATGTATTTTTTTCTATCTTCATGTAACTGATTTCCCTTTTTCTAGTGTAAATCCATTGCACCTCGAGACTTCATTGTAATCTTCCTTTTTTTAATAAATTCTGTTGGGACATGGGCTGGGAGACTAACCCATGTTTCACTTTTAAAAAAATATGATTTATTTATTATACAAAATAAAACAATTTATTCAAATCAGTATTGAAATAGATTTATCCATGATGTAAATTTAATGTTAAAAAACCAAATTTCATTTAAAAAAATTCTAAATTTAGTGTGTTTTAGTAAAAATTAACTACTAATATAAGTTGAAAAATTATTTGAAAAACTGAATTATAGACTTTAAATCAGTATTATCACATTTGGTAAAATATTCATACATATTATTTTCTAATAAAATTAATTATTGTGGTTAATAATTTAATACGAAGGTAAAAGTATATTTGGGTGAAAGATAATGTTTAAAAAATTCAAAAAAACACTCATCGTGGTGTAAAAATTCTTGTCTGAGGATAGTTTAAACAAAAAAACATTGTAATGAAATCATTTTTCCTATTTCTTTGGAAATTTTCTCATAAATTGTAACCTTATATTATTGTACATTTAATGGTTACTCCCCAAACATCCTTTAACTTCACTAATAAGAGGGTAACATCTCCACAACAGCATGGCATGACATCCCTTCATAATTATTACATAATATCAAAAAAATTATTCTTCCAAGAACCCTATAACAAATTAAAGAAATCATCTTTCACCATTATTTATCATAATATATTCATTACCAATGACACTTGTAAGGAAAAGTGAAGTCAATAATGTGTGTATCATCAAATAAATAGATATTCTCATTAATTTTAATATTTTAAATTAATTGTAGATAAAATAATACAATGATACTATAATAATTAATATACATTAATGTTACTATATATTAAAGGTACTATCATTTTGTATTCATCTAACCAGTTTATTAAGAATAATGAAATCATGGTTCATATGTATGTGCATACTACCACCACTACGAGCAATGAAATAAATTTTTCTTCACCACCCATAGTTGATGGTTCCTAGAATGGTTTATAAGTAAATTTTTATATTATGATATTATTATGTTTTTTTATTACAAGTTATTTAACCTTTATTTTATATGACAAATAATGTTTTATCATTAGTTATATAATTTTAAATGATAGAACTAAGAGGAAAATAATGTATTTTTTCAAAATATTGTCCTAATATAAATAATCATATCATTATAATTCATAAAAATTCAGATATATAATAATCATAAACTATATATTAGGTATTTTATAATCTAGAGTGATTATTTTACACTTAAATCATCTCATTACAATTTGTTAATTATGGTGGGTTCATGTTTGGGTCGTTCTAACCACCTACATGACCAATATTATACATTTATTACATATAATGATATGATTTATTATTTACAATTATAATATTATATATATATATATTCATTTTTATGGAATTATTATATCAATATTCAACTCATTTATTAATAAAATACATTTTATTTGTTAATAATAACATAAACATGATCCTAATTGATGTCATATTAATTATTTATAATAAAATCGTCAATAAAGATGAATTATTGAAATATAAACTATATTACAATATCTATTCTACCAAAAAATATGATACTATTGGTATAGAATTTGAATGAATTATAGATGAAAATATTAATTTTTGATACAAGTCCAAAGAGATAATGATTAAAAATAACCATTGTTTGAAATATATAAACAATAGATTAAATATAATAATTATAAATGAGGCATATAAATTGTAATATATATGAATAAGGCTCATATTAATGTATTTCTTTTATATAATTTCATTATTCAATATATTTGGTGTAAGCACATAATGTATAAAGTTTGTGGTAAGGGATTCTATCTCAAATTCATATACTATAAAACATTTTGGTATTAGGCAGATAATTTCATTAATATAGTGTATATACTACCTATTCTAGATATCATATAATGAATAATATTTTAACTATGGTATTTCAAGTGAAATTAAAATCCCACACATTCATGGGGTTTCGACTTGAATGGTTATTATGTTGTAAGGGTTTTCTTGTCCTCAATTTGGATTCTTTGAGAGAGAATACAATTTGTGATTCATTTTTTTATCATATGGTGTATTCAATAACCATGAATATATTTTAATCATAGGATTTTTTTATCTCATGGGTTTTACTATCAAAACCTTCTTACCATATTCACATTATTATGGAATATGTTGTTTCCCTAGTAGTATGGATTTTGTTAAATAATCATTTAGTCATTCAGTTATGATAATTCACAAGAAATTATTGCATTTTTGTGGGTAATTTCTTATCAATTATTGTTATATGTTGTATAATCTATTTATTAAACTTTTTATAACAAAATAAATGGTTCAAATTTTCCATTATTCATGAATCATATTTCCCATAATCGATAAGAATATCTCAAATATATTTTTATTTTGTTATAATGATTCATCATGAAATTTAATTTTTCATGAATGGTTTTTCCAAAAATATTATTTTATTATATTCTATGAAATAATGATATTTTGTAAATTTAATTTGTAAAATAAATTAATTTTTTACCCTTAATATAATTTTTCATTTAGCAATGTATATTTTTTTATATTAATAAAAAAATCGTTTTTTCTTTCAATTTTAAATGTGTTGTCATCCCCTCAAAATTTATAAAAGATAATATTTATGTACATTAATGAATCAATTACAAAAGGTTATTTTTGAAATAAAATGTTTTACTTTTATTTTACATCAATATTTTGATATCACCTTTGAAATCAACATGGTATATTTTTATTTTATGTTGATGTTAAAAATGATATCTAAACACACAATTACATTTTTTTATCCCACTACACCTATCATATGAAAAAGTATTTTTAATTATTTTGTTTATTTTATCCTTATCTATAATATAATGTGTGTATATATATATATTAATTTTGGTTATTGCATTCATGGAATCAAACTATTCGATTAAAACGTTAATTTTTCTATACTATTTGAAACATTTGTTTTTCAATGTTGATTTTCATTTAAGTCAACACCCATCTATGTTTCCTTTTATTGATTGGTGTCATGTTCCTTTTAAACATATTCCAAATTTTATTTGGATGTATTATCATCATGATATCATTTTTATTTAAAAAGGTAATAAAAATATTGGCACACTATATATTTTATTATATAACATAGATGATTATTTTAACATTTAATATATATTGTTTTTTGATAGATCATATTCCATATGATGTTAATTTTATTTTTTAAAATATTTATATTATGGGAATATTATGAAAAATATTGGGGATTATTGGGGCCTAACATAGATTTATCATTTATATAATTTAAATATTATCTGTTATATGGATAGTCTTGTGTTTATTTTTCTAAAGGTTACTTATGGAATTGTATGAAAGGTATTCTTATCTCGTATATTTAATTAATTGTAATTAATTTGGTGAAGATAGGGGCCCAAAATTATTTTTTCCCTTTATCCATTGACAATTATC
Source organism: Viscum album (assembly GCA_963277665.1). Lineage (NCBI taxonomy): Eukaryota > Viridiplantae > Streptophyta > Magnoliopsida > Santalales > Viscaceae > Viscum > Viscum album. The sequence goes on from OY728130.1 coordinate 1,880,044,080, forward strand.
ATGAGAAAAAACATGTTTCGTTTTGGGGTATACCTCTCCCCATAATATAATTGTGTCTATCTACATGTCTTGGACTCATTTTTTATGTCCTATAATAGAATTAGTATTAATTAAATCATTTGTTTTAATTTTTTCACATTTATAAAATTATATCATTTTCATGCTAGTTATGTAATCATGTTGTTTACTAATAACTAATATAATATTTTTTCCATATTTAATACATGATATAATTAATATTATGTTTTCCCTTACTATTAATTTGATCTCACCCCTTGTTATATTTATATTTCACAATGTTATGATGAAAAATAATATATGGAATATGTTTATAAGGATATATATTTTAAGAAAATATATTTTAGAAATGAAGAGTCAATATATAATATGTAGTTTCATATATAATAAATCAATTCCTTCTTGTTAAAAATCATGGGAATTTATAGTTATTGTTCTTTATAAATTTTGAAATGATTTAAATATAAAAAGGTCCTTGGTATTTAAGTGATGAATGAATAATTATTTATTTTTTTATATGGATGGTTATATTTATGATTTCATTGTAATTATAAAGGTTATTTTTTAAAATACTTATTAATGGAACTCGATCTAGGAGCGCTATTTAGGGGCATCATCATTTTCATCAATGGAAATTTTAAGATAAGAATTTAGATTAAAGTGTTAATTCGGGATAATTAATCGGTAAATATTTTAATGATTATCATAGCTTCCATAGACTAGATACCCCATTATAAAAATATGTTATTTAATGATAATGCAATGAAGCACATTGTATTTGATTATTTTTGTTTGAGAACCTTACTCAAAATAAGAGGGATGTGTTCGAGTGAGAATTTTATGTATTTGATAACGTTTTTGTGTTTTGTTATTGTATCTATTTTTTGTTTTTTTAGACATTATATATATTTCTATGAGAATACAATTTGTTATTAGATATTCAATAGATGTACCTGGGGATAATAAAACCTAAAATAGAAGTGTGGTAATTAACTTGATCGTCAAATGGTGCATGAAAAAGAGGCCTAAAATCACACTTGATTTTAAAATTTAATTGTGATATTCTGTTTTCAATCATATTTTTCATTTTTAACCACAATGATGAATATGATTTTTTTTGTTAACTAAATAGTTTTGAAAAAAATAGTCAAATAGCCCTAGATTAACAATGATTGAATAATGTGAAGAAAAATGTGGAAATAAAAGTATGAATTGATAAAAATAAATGTCTTATAGGGGAAGAAAATATTGGATTGATGTTTTAATTTTCATAATTAAATATTATCATAATTATTTTTGTTTACTTTTTATTTTTTGAATAGTATTATGAAGATGAAGCTAAGAATGGTTTTTAAATATATACACTATGTCTTATTAATGAGTAAATTAGTATAGATAAATTGTAATCAATTTTAGTATATTAATATTAGGAGGAAAAAAGTGAGTTTTAGAGTCTTAAATATAGTCATGGGGTTGATATAGTAAAATAGAATTATTTATTTTTTCTCTTATCAATATTAATTAAGTAATTGATATTTATTGATGTCATTTTGGTATATTTTGAATGTTATTTAGGATTATGAAAAACATATATGGATATTTATTTAATATTATTTCATCAAGGGATATAAATTATATATAAAATGGTATTATTAATCTTGAGATATTAATTTAAAAAGGCTATATTGGAGGTTCCCAATAATGATCGAAGTATCACTGAGAGGTGGAGGTGGGAATCATTGATATTTTTTATGTATCCCTTTTTTGAAACAACCATTTCCTTCTGTTAAATATTTTCTTCTCTGTTAAACACACATAACCACAAGAACATAATATTTATAGGGTTCACTACTCAATAAGAGTTGTTACATCCATGGTATGGTACAGAAATAATCCAGTACCACACAATCCACTAGAAAAAAATCCTTTGATGTGGAAAACAGTGAGTAAGATATAACCTTACACTCGCGTAGCACTTGGAAAACAATCAAAAAGTATGGGTGCACCCAATTAGCACAAATAGGGTGTTACAGTATTTCAGGGATTATTTATATTTGAGCTAGTGTATTCTTTGATGTACAAATATTCACTTTCTTACCCAGAAGCCAGTAAGAACTGTCTTATGCACAACTGTATACATGCGAAGATTCGAAATCTTTCAGGCACGCTTTTAAGTGTATTGCGCACAAATTTTATTCCAGACACACAAGATTTGACTATTGTCGTGAAACACCACTTGTGCGCAACTTCAATCTTGCGTTCAACTTTCTTCATGCACGCAACATCTCCTTATTGCGCGCAACAGTGGCTGGAAGTTGAGAAATTTTTTATGTCTAATATCTGAAAATGATTTCTGCATCTGTAACCTGTTTCTGTTTTATCAAATGTGATTTCTTTATTTGTGTTCTACTTTCATGTAGGTTCTCCTTTATTGGTTCCCACATCACTACAAAAATAATTTAATTTGATAATACATAAAAGGGAATCTGAGTGAAATATGTTTTCGAGAATCCATTCCATATTATATTCTGCACTGACCACACTATAATTTTGTATTCATCTCACTCTATTTTAATCATAACATTATGTTGGGAACCATTACAGGATTGGTTGAAGTAAAATGTTGGATTACACTTCTTTAATAATAAATGAAAAACAGAGTTGCAGGTGAGAATGAGGATTCGATGCAAGACATAAGAGAGAAGAAGATTCCCACGGTGATGCTTAAGTTAAGATGCATATAAAATATGCATGATAAACGGTTGGATACCCAATGTACTGTGAAACCAAACTTTCATTTTTCATTTTCAAAACCCATTATTCTACAAATATTCCTAATATATATAAAATATTTTGGTTATGACTATTATCCACACTATGTAGATGCACACCACATTGGCTGCATATGAATATATCATATCCAGAAACTCCATTATCTATAACCACTATATTGAATATTTGCATCTTCCCATTTTTTTTCTGGATCTTTTGTAAATAACCCTTTACATGAGCTTGATCTTTCCATTTAATTTCTTGGCCAATGTTTTTTATAATTCAGTTCATTGACATTAATCTCTATATAGTGTTGGTTATTTTGGGAAATATTTTGTTTAACTGGTTCTTCTTACAGAAAACATTAGTTGTTGAACACCTATTTCCATGTGAACATGTTTTTCTGTTTTCACCCTCTGCATGTTAATAATGATATAATGTCTATTAACTCTGATTTTTATGGAATGCTTAGTTTATCTAATTCATTTTTTTAACTTTTCCCTCATTCCATTTCAGATAATGGTCGATGATCGACACTTCTGGAGAGTTCTTTACAATGAGAAGCTTGCGGGGAGGGCCTCTTCCCAGCACCATGGATCCAGCCACTTCTCCCGCTCCTGTACTTAGGCAGCATCCATATGATGATGTCCAGCCCCTACTCCAGCCCCTATGTTTGTGCATCTTCCATATGATGATGTACATCCCATGATGCAGCTCGTGTGTCTGTGCAGAATCCATTTGATGATGTCCCGCCCCTGATCCAACTTCGGTGTTTGTACAGCATCCATATGATGATGTCTAGCCCCAGCTTTAGTTTCTATGTTTGTGCAGTATCCATATCATCATAATCTTCAACAAGGAATATATGGTGGTGGGCACTAGGGGTAATTGTTTTATGGGGGTTATCAGTAAGAAGGCAACATGAGTTCCCAGACTTTTTTCTATTGTAGTCGGACATAGAACACAAACAAATATTTGATACTGCCATTTCATTTCACACCATTTGTTATTTTCAGTAATATTCTTCTTTATGTACCTATTAATATGTATGTCTCATTTATTTACATTTTTCATACCATTGTTCATGTTTCAAATTTCACTCTTATTTTCTACAATTTAAACATCAGGTTATTTTACTACTGTAAATGTATCTAAATGTATTGTAATATTCATTGTATGTAGTTTGTCATCTATTACTCTATCTTATATAAGTTCCCACTGTTCAGTTATTGTGATCAAAATTGAAAATGAATTCAAATATTCTTCCTCAAAATCTATAAATTCATATACTATTACTCTATCATATTTCTTAGTCAACTATTTGAATGATGTCTTTATATTCTATGCACTTATATTTCATTATCATACAACATTACTTTCTAATTAAAATTTATTAAACATTATTTTTTCTTATCAAATTTAATAAATATTAATCTCTTATTAAAAGAAAAACCAGTAATCGAATGCGTCGTGCAATAGCACGGGCAAGTACTAGTTATATATATTTCTATGAGAATGGGATTTGTTATTAGATCTTCAATAGATGTAACTGGGGATAATAGAACCTAAAATAGATGAATTGTAATTAACATGATCGTCAAATGGTGCATGAAAAAGAGGCTTAAAATCACACTCGATTTTAAAATTTAATTGGGATATTCTGTTTTCAATCATATTTTTCATTTTTAACCACAATGATGAATATGATTTTTTTGTTAACTAATTAGTTTTGAAAAAAATAGTCAAATATCCCTAGATTAACAATGATTGAATAATGTGAAGAAAAATGTGGAAATAAAAGTATGATTTGATAAAAATAAATGTCTTATAGGGGAAGAAAATATGGGATTGATGTTTTAATTTTCATAATTAAATATTTTCATATTATTTTGGTTTAATTTTTATTTTTTGAATAGTATTATGAAAATGAAGCTAAGAATGGTTTGTAAATAGATACACTATGTCTTATTACTGAGTAAATGAGTATAGATAAATTGTAATCAATATTAGTATATTAATATTATGAGGGAAAAAGTGAGTTTTAGAGTCTTAAATATAGTCATGGGGTTGATATAGTAAAATAGAATTATTTATTTTTTCTCTTATCAATATTAATTAATTAATTGATATTTATTGATGACATTTTGGTATATTTTGAATGTTATTTATGATTATGAAAAACATATATGGATATTTATTTAATATTATTTCATCAAGGGATTTAAATTATACATAAAATGCTATCAATAATCTTGAGATATTAATTCAAAAAGGGTATATTGGAGGTTCCCAATAAAGATCGAAGTATCATTGAGAAGTGGAGGGGGGAATCATTGATATTTTTTATGTATCCATTTTTTGAAACAACCATTTCCTTCTGATAAATATTTTGTTCTCTATTGAACACACACAACCACAAGAACATAATATTTATATGGTTCACTGCTCAATAAGAGTTGTTACATCCATGGTATGGTACAGAAATAATCTAGTACCACACAATACACTAGAAAAAAATACTTTGATGTGGAAAACAATGAGTAAGATATAACCTTACACTCGTGTAGAACTTGGAAAACAATCCAAAAGTATGGGTGCACCCTATTAACACAAATAGGGCGTTACAGTATTTCCGGGATTCTTTATATTTGAGCTAGTGTATTCTTTGATGTACAAATATTCACTTTCTTACCCAGAAGCCAGTACGAACTGTCTTATGCACAACTGTATACATGCGAAGATGCCAAATCTTTCACGCACCCATTTAAGTGTATTGCGCAAAAATTTTATGACAGGCACACAAGATTTGACTATTGTCGGGAAACACCACTTGTGTGCAACTTCAATCTTGCATTCAACTTTCTTCATGCACGCAACATCTCCTTCTTGCGCGCAACAGAATTTCATTCACGCACTCCCCTTTTCCTAATATTTTTCCATACCTCAAAGCCCAGTATTTCACTATGTCTGAACCTACAAGTATGTGAAGGAATCACCTATGATTTATAAACCTCTTTGAACCCTCCATGAAAAAAACCCAATGAGTCACTGAAGATCCCAACTCATCATAAAAAACCCCATCTATCATCGCCTTTGGCGCGTAAGTTTATTTCAGGCCAAACTAATCGTTCGTGCACTTCTTTGAATCATTCACGTACTTCATTCCTTTTCCATTTTCGATGTTTGATCCTCCAATCATTCCTCACATGTAAAGACCCATTTTATGTCGCCTTTTTTGTATAAGTATCTTTTGCGCCAACCTCTTCTTTCGCGCACTTATTGAATCATTCATGCACTTCCTTCCTTTTCCAATTTTCAAATATTGGACCTCGAATCATGCCTTTTGTTCAAGACTCGAAATAATATTCAGTCTTAGGTGAAAAAATCAATCTTGCATGAAAAACCCCAATCTTTTATGCATGCCTCACCATTTAAAATTTTTTATTTCTGAATCATGGAACTCCACTTGCGCGCAACATACCAATTCATCTTCAAACATGCATACAACATCCATTTCCAAAAGAACTGGAAAATTGTGCCACATTAAACTGTTTTTTTGTTCCACCTATAGATTGTTCGTTCCTTTGGAATTTATCTCTTCACTGCATCCTATAACCATTCTTCGGCTTTCATCACTAAATCCACTACCATGATGTGTATCCTTTGATCAAATAGCTTTAGCATCATCAAATTTTCAATAGAAAGTACTAAAAGTTCCATGCCTTCCACTAGTATCATTCATTCCAATCAACACTGAATATGACTAGCATCAATTTTACTCACCCTTTCCTTCATAAGGCTTTCATAACAAGTTCTCCTAACATATGATATTTGTGAAATACAGATCAACAAATCATCTTCTGATTTTCATGTCCTTTACAAAGTGAATTTATTTATTCTTTGACAAAAAACAACATTTTGTAACTAAAAAACTCTTCGTACTTCATTATCCATCAAACTTGGTCGCAAAAATATTTTTTGGAATAAATATTATAAAACATATTATTTAGGAATAAAAAACAATTGTGTTTAATATATATTTGATGTTGAGATGATAAATGGTGGTTACATTTTGAATGTGTATGTTAGATAATACTGTTATCCAAGGGATTGATAATTCATTCATAATTTTTTTTTGAAGTTAATATCAATTTTTGTATTATGATACATAGTGACTAGTCTATGTCCTTATAAAAATTATTTAATACCATTCGGTGGTTAAATATGGAGTTGATTTCTTGTTGGAATAGATATAATAATTGTGGTTTATTAATGAGTATATTTTTATTATTTTTTCTGATGGTTTTTTGTAGATAATATATTAGAATGTTTGAAACATATTTTCTTTAATAATTTTGTAAATTTATAATTTTTCATTAATAAATATTGGTAGAATGATATTTCTATAGAAATTATGGTATATTTAATATAATTTTTTGTACCTAGGATGATTAATATGTTAAATATACATGCACTACCCACTCTAAATAGTTTTAAATTAACTATTTAGATGTAATTTATTTAATGGGGGAGGATAAAACATATCATAATCTTAATATAATATTACATCAACAACTTTCTCAATGGCTAATGTCAAATATAAATGATAACACCATATATTAATAAAAAAATAAAAAATTATGTGTGAATTGTAAAATTTAAATCATTAAATTTTCGAGAATGACTAAGAGTAAAATATTTAATAATTTTATGTATATAGAATATATTTTACACTTTTTATACGAATGAAATTCAATTAGTTTACTATTAATGAATAATAATATAATTTCTTGTTTTAAAAAGTATTTTTTTTTAATTCAGATCCACAATACATATTTCTTTGTTAGAATAATTATGATTAATGATTATTTTTATGATTTTAATAGTTGGTAAACACCAATTTAGTTAGTAAATGATGTTAAAAAATAGTATTAGTTAGTTTTAAAAAAATTTATTTTCCTATAAAAATGAAATTTCACGTTTTTTTACTTATTTAATGAATATGCATATAAATTTCAGAATTTGAAGTTGAAAATACGGGATAATATTTTGATTTTGAATATAAACATAATTATAATATGTAATCTTTATGTTTTACCAAAATATTATTCTTTAGTAAAAAATATAATTTTTGTAAAAGTCAAATTTTCATGACATTATAACAATATAAAATATTTAATAAGATTAAAATACATTTACATGATAAAATATGAATCTACTAAATTAAAAAATGAATTTTTTATATTTTCATTTAGATTTAAAAATCAATGTAAAACATTTATGCAACCTAATAAAAGGTTATATTTATAAAAATATTGGTTAATCCATTTATTTGAATCATTATTCTTCTTAATAGATTCTGTTTTGGAATTCTTAAAAATTATGAACCCCGTTATTTTTCTTATAATAATACATATTATTTCATTAAAATTAATATCAATGAAAAATTTTAATATATGTAAATTTAATGCTTTAAATTTTTGTTTTTCTAAAAATATTTAATTTTGTGATTTACAATCTCATTTTAAAATTATCATTCCAAAAAATTAAACATTTTTATAATATTATTTTTTAATTATAACTATGAAATTTCATTTTAGGTAAAACATTCAATCTTATTCATTATCATTAAAAATAATAAATATGGTTAGAAATTAACTATGATGTTAAAATTAAATTTGTGTTAAATTTCAAAGTAAAAACAGAAATCCTTAAAAACATCAATGTTGCGTAAAAAAGAAGTGATGAAAAGATTATATACCTAAACTTATAAAACACACCTTTATTTTCAATATTGTTTCCATTAAAACATGAATATTGACCTAACATTAGTGAAAATGTAAGGGTTACCCCAAAAACTACATTTTTTTCAATAATAATATGGAATCCTTTCTATCACATTAAGACACACCTTACCTGAAAATATAACCATAAAAAACAACCCCATTAGAGTATTATCATCTACAAACTATTTTTCTAAAATTTATCATTGTTAAAATTTACTCTAACCATAATAATATAATTACATTATTTATATTAATTTATTTTAGTATTATTATATAAATAATAATATTATTAAATATTCAACTATCCATTCAAATAAAAAAATAAATCAGTATTCATGTGTTTGGGTTGAATTCTACTACCACAAGTAGTAAAATTATTTCTTCCTCACCACCAATAATGGATTGTTATTATAAATAAATAATAATGAAATTTGATTTTTATGATATCAATATGGTTTTTAAAAAAAATTCTAAACCATTAATGATATGACCAACAATTAAATAACATTGATTGAATCATTTAAAACAAATGAACTAAGAGGAAAATGAGTTTTTTCCTAATAAATTTCATTATATAGATTATATTATATTTATTAATATTTAAACTCAGATATTCCAAATTATTAAACCCCAAATAATGAAATTATATTTCTTATATATTTATATTACAGCTAAAAAAATACTTTATAATCCATTAATCATTGTAGCTTTATAGTTCGGTCTGTTTAACTAAAAACATGAAAAATACTATACATTTATGTCAAGGATGGAATTTAAATTTTTTTTCTATTATAAAAAAAATATAAATGTATAAATGATGTTTTTTGGTATGTTTTTATCAACATTAAACTCAATAATTAACAAAAAACATTTTTTAGAATCATGAATACATGATCACTATTAATTCAACCACAAGGTTTATTACCAAAATAGAAATTATATGAAATTATATCTTTATAAATTATAATGTAACGCCTATTAAATGACCTTATATATTATAATACAGATTAATTTGAAATAAAATAGATTCCATCTATAATTTTATGAAACTAGTTCAATGTGAAAAATATTACATTAACATTGTATTTAGAATGGGTATAAATAATCTAATAAATATATTCATGACTATAAATAATGATTATAAATTACTATTGTTATCAATAAGGGTATAAAATGAATTTAACTATTTAATTTATTTATTCTTTACATTTGGTGAAAATATAGAATCAGTCAATACTGAGGTATTGTATTTATTATTAAATTACTATCATTAGGGAAAGGTTGGTATTATGCAACTCATTTAATTTTTTTAAAAACATTCTTATGTCAGGTAGGAATGCCACAAGAACAGGAACATCACTATTTGTTGATGTATTAAAAGATAACAAAAACAACTCTCATGTATTACCAAATAAGAAAAACTAATAAATTATATTTTACAATTATATATAAAACATCCATGAAACATGTAATCTATGAAAACAAATATCTAAAATTGATATATATGGTAGAAAATAATAAACATTCCTATTTTGACCAACTGTTACCTTCATATAATCACATTATAAAGGAAAAGACTACAAGGGAAGATACTATGAAAAATGAGGCTCTTCCCTTCAATATAATCCGGTAATAAACATATAAAATAACTCAAAGGTAAAATTATGGTGTGAATAAAAATATAAATAAGATACTACCATAGAATATATAAAAATAAAAAATGTCAAGAATTCATAAATTCTTGATTTAATTCAAATTTATTTTTCAAAAGGGTTTTTATAAATAAAATCAATTTGAAAATCATCTTTTGGGTTTTACAAATTCCATTCATATTCACAAGGTAAGTAATATGATAAGTAAATGTGAAAATCATGAAGTCATATTCAATATAATATATGGGTATTCATAAGATAACCATTTATTCAATAAAAACTATGATACAATCCATCATTTGATAATACAATCAAAAAATTCATTTTTTATTGTTTTTTTAAAATCCTCTTTCTGGATGATCCTGAACTAGAACCAATTGTATCCCTATTACACATTTCAAAACTGAAAAAACTCTGCAATACCTAGGGAGATCATTTCAAAATTCAAAATACCCCAATACCTAATGAGATCATGTTATGTCACATAAATCATACTATTTCTCTCCAAATATCATCATCACTCGTACAACTTTTTCATTACCATCCATCACAATGTCATCACCAAGGACCATTGGAGACTATTGGTGCCACCATAAAAATCACACCATGGCGTTGTACCCAACAACCATGCCACCTTCTTTACCCTCATCCACCTATCCATTCTGATATCCAAAATCTCAACAGAAATCGATAACACCAAAACCATGTATGATGTTAACTTTTTAACCTGCGAGTAGTAAACATATTAAGAATTCATAGAAAAAAACACAAACCATCACCACATTCAATAAAGAAGAATCACCATGAAGAATTGAACAATAGGAAACCATCTTCACAAGAGGATATCGACACATCCCACTCATGGAGCACCAAAGGCTACTGAATCCCACATCTAGGAACTTCACAGTTTTACCCATGAGTGATCCGATTGGGGGAGTCATAGAGGAACGTGATGTCAGATTAGGGATTTGAGAGACAAATGGATCTAAACCCTAGAAACAGAAAAGAGGAATAAGACCAGAAAATCTAACTCTAGCAATGCATAAAAAACCCATCATTTTCCGAACCAAAAAACAAATACTATAGGAAAACTCTTCTATTTGGATGAATATGAGTGGCGTAGAGGATCATGGGACTGAGAATTATTAGGGTATACAAGTGATTCCATAGTACACCACAATCGATGTAGAAGAAAATCCTTGAACGTGAGAATAAGAGAAAGGATTAAAAAAAAGAAAGCACCACTGGACGAATAAGGAGAAGAAAATCAGAAAGGATAAATCCAAAATTATTATGATAGGGGATGATACATCATGTCGATAGGGTCTTGAAAACACTATATGAGTATCTGAGAGTGAGAGAGGCTCGGTGAAAGACAGTCAAACAATAAACTACAAATCACAATATTTGGATTCTAACCTATGGGTATATGTACTTGAAATTAAAATAACACCATTTTCTAGTAATGCAATTTATCTAACAAGTATAAAATCTAATTTAATTACATTCACTAATATAGAACCAAACCATAAGTGTCATTACTAAAAAAATGAGAGACATGTCTATTCTAGATGCACCAAATCTTACACAAAGTGATATGTTTATCCAAAATCATTTAAAAATACAATATTAAATTTTGACAAAAAATATTAAATAAAAACCATTCCACTTCCTGACTTCAATCCACATTTAAATAAACCACTATTCAAAATTTTTATCAAATACCGTGTAATAAAAATCTATTTTAAATAAAAACACAATTAGAGACATGATTTAATTCAAAAACCCCAATTCGGGAAAATAAATTAAATTCAATTAATAAACTAATAGATGATAATAGAAAAATATAAATTCATACTAATGACCCCTAAATAGAGACACCTTCCTGAAGAATTGATGTTGAAAAAATTTCCATAAAAGAGGATGATCAGGAAAGTGTGGATCAGGTCCTCAGGATCCAAGATCCATAAGAAAAAAATCTATACTCAATTAAAAACATATGTTCAGAATATACATCCCCCATGGGTTCCATAATATTATTGTAGAAGATATAGAGTGACTATCGATGATGAAAATGAAAACTAGATCAACAACTAAACATTCATTGATGATATCTAACAATTATGATGGGAAATCACCTTGAATCTCAAGGAAGAAGTCTATAGATATATAGGGAAGGAATAGGTCAAGGAAAAATGGGATTTTTGGTATATTAAACATAAAATTACAAATGTTAAAGTGTGAATACAACTTATCATTGTCTTAGAGTGTCATTCATGGTTCAGACGCATGGTTAGATAACCTATGTGCCAACCCGGTGTGCATTATGTATAATGTTTCAAAGCTTCTTCGCACCATCTACTCAGTTTACTCAAACTATGCATCCACTTAGAAAATCAGCAATACCGAATGTGATATTCCAAAGTGAGACACACGTATTAAATCACCATGATCAAAACTTGAAATTAATCATAATTATAACATAGAGTGATCCACAACTGTTATTGAAGGTTAATACAAACTGTGCCCCATGAAATCCTTCAAAAACATCTATATTGACTTACATTACCTATAAATGTCTACAAAATCATTATTTAAATACCATGAATAAATAAAATAATACTTTAGATATGGTGTATACTATAATTCTTCACACCATGAAATATTAGTGTCCCAATATGGACTTGTAAAAAGACATACACACTATTTCCTCATTAAGAATTGTAGCTCTTATATAACTTCTCTATACCATTCCCACTTCCCTATATGTTAGACAAAATGAATCATTTCACCATGTAGTACCTTATCGTAGTGATAAATAATCTAAACCGGTTTCTTGAAAACTATTTTATCAGTCTCAAAAATAAGACTCTATCATTCTATCACATCAGAATGATCTCTTTTTTACCTCCTCTACTAGTAAATATGTAACACATTGTGGATTTATGTAAAATAGAATTGTAATTCAACCACATTCACCACATTTTAGAGTCTCTAAATGATCTCAATGGTCCCCAAAAACAACAGTGATAACTTTCTCTAATTACCCAACCGACAATGTATCATGTGAGGTGAATCTCAATGAAAATACAAACAACCATGCTCAAACTCAAGAAGTTGATTAAGAATGTTTACATAGAATTTCAAAAAACAATGTGTTGTAACCAAAATCATTTAGATAAACTTTACCTTTTACATCATTTCCTTAATGAGGGTTTTCCCAGCCAATGAGATCCCTCAAATTTCTGGCTATCATAGTGGATATCTATATAGCCTCCCACAATGAATTCTTTAAAGGGTTCCATATTTTCTGAATCCTAATAAGTATTTTTATAAAAAAATTCTAATAGAGTTATATTATTTTCCAAGGATCCAACAAAATATTATATATAATCTTAGGACATATCCTAAATAACATAGTCAATATATCCCTCCCTCAATTTCCATTTATCTTTCAATAATATTTCATGCTCATTTCCAATTGGGGAACCACCATATCATGAAAATAAATTTAGACTCTGGATTTTAACCTCATAACTATGTCTGAAACTATCAAACCGGGAAGCCCATAATGTCCCATAATTTTCTAAGCATAATATTCTCTTATCTATTTTACTTTCGTTGATTCCTTGATATATATGAAAACAATTGATATCAAATGTAAAAAATTGTACACACAAATTCATATATTGTACATGGTGTTCCTATAATACTAATGATTATGTATATGGTAATCTCATCCCACTTTCATAATGGAATTTTTCAAGGTTTCAACTGGCCATAATGTCTCGTTTGATCTAAATAAAGTTTTTGAAATGTGAGAAACTGTGATAAAAAATACGAAACTCACCACCTCATACTAGGGTAAAAATACATACATCTCAAATTCTGATACATCATGATCGTCCTAGAGTTCATTAAAAAACAAGACTCTTGTCCACTATCCATAAACTATTACCTTATAGAAATTGGAACAACCAACCTCCTATACAAGCATAATGTAGTGCTGGGTACTGAGACCACAAACCTGATTTATCCCCTCCATGAAATATTTTACCAAAGATTTAAAACTATATATTTATCATATAATAAAGATGAAATCATTCATAAAATTATGGTCCATCTTTCATTGTATACATGATGAATTTTCAACCATCCTTCTTCACTCTAAGGATTATCTCAACCAAAAATTTCAGTACAGACCACTCCTCAACTGATTCATTTAGGTCTTGGGATTTCAATTTTCATCTCAACGATTTAGTGACATGGTTTCCAATTATTCTAGTTTATTTAGATTCAATATAAATTCTATTAGGATTCTCATCCCAGCATCTATTTCATATGTTCATTTCAGTCTTTGTAAAAATATATTTTTGGCTCTTATGAATATAATATAACAAAAACCTCACACAAAATAGATTGTGAAACCTTATATTGAATGCATACATAATTGATTCAAATGTGTGATAATGGAAATATTAGTTCATCTTATAGAAAAATCATTATCATTATCTATATGACACTACAGGTTTCCAATAGAAAAAGTCTCTTCACAAACCCATACCAAAAGTTGGACATAAATCAACATAACTTGAATCCAAATTCAAAGGGGTCAAAATTATTTCTAAATGATACCTCCCCTTTAGTATTTCAAATTATATTTTACATTTTTCATTAAACTAAAACATTACTCCCTTATGTGTAAAATCTATAATTAGATATGCAGTCATGGATAAATATGCAATAACCATTCTATAGTAAAAACCAAATCAAAAGAATAATTATTTGTCAAACAAAATTCTGGGCTGCTATAGGAATAAAACATCCTATATCAACTCACAATACACTCAGAACCCCCCCCCCCCAATATGAATTTCCTTATAAATTTCACTTCATTATTACAAAACACACATATGGAAATCATTATATATAGAGTTTATTCCATCATGGTTTTAATAGTTATATTCAAATGGTCCATGTGCACCTCATATGACATCGAGTACACCAAACATCCATTAAATAAAAAAATAGGATTCCATGAACTAAAAAATGATATGGTTCATCTAATATTTAAAAAATCATAATATTTTTTCTGATACTTATTTTTATTAACTAGAAACATGGAATTCGTAAACCAACTCTAAAACTATATCTTATGTATATCTTCTTCTCAGAATCTAAACTGGTTCTAACCGAACTAATCGTTTATCTATGAAAACCATGGATCCCCTATAATATAATTAAATATATCATAATTATTGGGAACATTATATTTTTTCATGATGGATATGTGATTTAACATTCAATAATCCAGAAAATGAATAAGGATCACCTTAATCTTCTTATAAAAGTTGATTTTTGATGCCCAAGATGACATGCTAGGATGAATAAATACCTTATCCTCAAGGTCCTCATCTTAGAAATTATGTTCCAACAACTCAAGAGGTTTTATATGATTATATAAAATTCTAATTAACTTCTAACTAGGGAGAAGTTCAAGGAAAAACCAAAAATCTATCTACGTTAGAAAATTAGAATAAAACATTTGGAATAGCCTTGAGGTACAAACACACCACTACATAAAGTAGAATAAGAAATCAAGGGACAATGGTATCTATAAAAAAACTCTAATAACTTGCACAATATTAGCCCAGAATAAAGAAAAACATGATATACCTTTAACAATCTAGGGTCCTACTTACCCAGATAAAAATGGGTGACACCATTAGATGATAATTATTTTTCCTGAAAATGAAAACACACATTGTAGGAATTGTTGATAATAATCCAATCCATTAATTGTTTCATGTATCATGTCCATGATTTAACAATAAAGAACTAATAAGTCCCACACCATCATGAAATCATGTATCATCGCCTAACACTTGAGACACTTGAATCATTGTTTGGAAATCAGTAACAAATTGGTTGAACGATTAAAAAATAACACCATAATCAATGAACAAAATCACAATAAGAAATCGAAATTTGAGGATATAAAAGAATTAACAAAACCTATATCAATCCAATATATCACCATAAAAGGACAAAACCCATACCACTAAGTGTAATAGGGGATGTATCAGATTACTCTAGAATATAATCTATTTCGTTAGGACATCTAATCTCAACTCTACATTGAGATTAAAAATCCATTGGAACCTCCCCCATGGATTGAGATTATGAACCACCACCCTTGGATGCTTAAGTATGAACCTGTGAACCCTTGGGGAGACTGGATCTAGATTCATAGATTGACTATCATACATCATTTATGGCATGTATTGTGAGTTCTAGAATAGTTAGATTTATTATAACCACTCCATACACATTTTTAGTAGACAAATTTAAAATGTATTAATGAGGCCCTTGAAACTGGTCTTGAAGAAAACTGACAACCATTACTCATCTACTTCATGAAAGAAGACACAAGCTAACTAAAACCTACCCCAAATATAAATCAATCCAAACTAGTATTTCTATATATGTTTGGCACTACCAAATATTTTCTTTAAACTATATCCAAAAAGGTATTAAGGACCAAGAGAATTTACATTGTCCAAATACTTTCCCTCATCCCCATCTCAATCCTTTGATACATTATGTAATTATTTGTGACTAGCCCTGGTGCCAACATTAAAAACACAACAAATTGGGTTGAAACCATAGAATGGTATACTCCCCGTATTCCAAGGTCAGAAACTCTTGGTCATTTGTTACATGAAATGAATTAGGGTAAAAATGTTGCTTGATGACTTTCATGGAATATGCCATGTTAAGATCTGTGATCATCATAGATTTCAAAAAAATCCCACCATATCTTTTTTGGTCCCTCACACATGTACATAGAAAAATCCTCTTTAGGGACATTAGGAGTCTTAATGATTTTGAAGACGCTTTCAATATAATCAAGAAAATACCCATATTCCTAGGGTCCATCTTCACCATGGATGATAGTTGGATTCATCTTATTGAATTTTTATCCATTATCCACCACACATCAAGTGTTCAAAAAAACCTACTTGACCTAGATTCAGATTTATATTGATTACATATTCAACCGTTGAAGGGCCCACCAATGGTTTTAAATATTGAACTTATCTCATGAATTCCCAACCAATATTTGGAAGTTATCTTGAATAATTAACCAATTAATAAACAAAAAAAAATTCAATCATCTTTATAATAAATTCCAAAAATAATCGTAAAAACATTAAGGATTCATGTTTATGCCTCAAAATAGTTTTAATTTAACGAAAAACATGAATTATAGAGAAGAAATATAACACACTAAAAATGAAGATTTAAACTTAAATAAAATCCCAATATAGTTTAATCAAATTAATTGAGTCTCTATGTCAGAAACATTGTAAAAATATTCTAACCACCATTGGTAACTCTATTTTATACTACAAAGTGTTCCTGTTAGGAACCCTCTCACACTTACTACCATGATTATCATAATCGTAACTTGTATCTATTGATGACAAAAACTCAAAACTAGGTTGGTTCATCCCACATTAGGTTGTGTATTGAAGTCTGATACCTTTCTATATTGATCCATCCTGAGTGAATTATAAAAAAACCCAATCTCTCTCATCACAATGTGGTGAGGTGAAATGAAATAACTAAAAAATGTCTAGTATATTATAGAAATGTACAAAGAACCAGTGTACTACACATAAGAATACATAAAACATCCATGATAAATAAAATCCAAGAATAATTGAAAAAATTATAATAATAAATAAATGACCAATATGTATCAATATTACCGACAATCACCTCTAAACAATCGCATACAAGGAAAATACAACAAAAGAAGATTAAATAATACATGATTCCATTCCCATTACCTGAAACCTGAAAACACAAATCTACAACATCTAATGAAAAATATTGGGTGTGAGAAAATAAAATTTGGATTCTACTATATAATCATTACAAAGTATAATATCATGAAATAAAAATTATTGTCATTAAAGTAATGATAATTTTTCAAATCATTCACATAGACAAGAACAATTTGTAATTACCTTTTGGTTCTTATAAAATATTATCATATTTAAAAGATAATGAATAAAAAATGTAAATGTTATAATATTTAAATAATAATCAATATATTCCATGGGTAAAAAATATAATAATCATGTAGGAAATATAACCAAGAATCAATCCATCATGTTATATCATGTGAGAAAATAATTATGACACAATACATCCTATAATAATCCAATCACAAATAAAAAAACTTTTTTGGGATTTAAACTATGTGTATATGTACTAGAATCAAAATATAATCCCATAATCTAGTCATTTGGTTTATTTAGCCGATATATCCTCTAATGGAATAACACACATTAATGTGGAAGAATACCACATCTCGCATTACACACACTATGAGTGACATGTCTAAACCTAACACAACCAAGGTTACCCAAGGTGATAAGATTGTATGAAACCATTTAAAAATCCATTCTAAAAGTTTATAAACCATTTTAAATGAAAATAATATTCACTTTGGTTCTTGAAAAACGATTTTTGAACCCAACCATTATTCATGCATTTTATGATATAGATAATGTAAAAACCAACATTTTAGTGAAACCCCCACTAAAATATGATTTATTTACCATAAAATAATTCTAATACCAATTAAATTAAATTCAATGTATAACTAAAAGGTACTCACAAGATGATTATCCAATTAATAGAATCAACACTTTGTATATAGACTCTGAAATTAAAAATAAAGGTTGAACTAATAGCCTAGGAAAATGGAGATCATGGATGAGTGTATCAGGTACTCAAAAACCAAGATTCATAATAAGAAATTTATTCTCTATCGTGACCCTTAGATATAGAATAAATATATTCATTGATTTTTCTACGATGAGAATAAATGATATATCATGAGGATCAATGAAAAAGGAAACAACCTGGCTAAACTTGAAACATGTCATCATTATATCAATAAATATTTAATGATAACAACCTATAATCC
Source organism: Viscum album (assembly GCA_963277665.1). Taxonomy (NCBI): domain Eukaryota; kingdom Viridiplantae; phylum Streptophyta; class Magnoliopsida; order Santalales; family Viscaceae; genus Viscum; species Viscum album. The sequence goes on from OY728130.1 coordinate 1,880,063,312, forward strand.
AACAGATAATGTCTATAGAGAATTAGGTAAGGACTAGGTTAATAAAAATGGAATTTGGAGTGATATGTTATAAAAACTGAATGAAAAAAATGATAAAAAAACATCTTCATAAAGACTCAAGGTTCTGTTAATAGTTAGGCTGCATAGTTAGAAAAATTTTGTACTAACATTGTGTTCCTAATATCTCAAACAACATAGTTTCCCAGAACAGGATATATGTTTTATCCAAACCATAAATCCCCATTTTAATAAATTTAGACACTTAATGAAATTCCTTTTTGAGAAGGATGAATTTAATAACTATTCTCAAAATATCAAAAAAACCCAATTTTATAATATTAATATATCGTGATCTATTTTTTCGTGGTTTTTACTACCAATTCACCACTAGTGACCAGTCCTTACTTTGCCAAAAAAAAATCATCTATTTAGACCTATATTCACACAAATTATTTATAAGCTCTTTAAATATAAACTATGTTAATATTATTGTGTACCTAAGATATAGGTGTGTTAAATGTGGTGTATATAATATATATTATATATATTATACAATGAATTATCTTTTAATCGTGATATTTTAATTTTAATTTCAATCCACATCTTTCATGGATTTTTTATTTTGAAATTTTCTATTTGCATAATGGTTTTAATGATCTCAATTATGATTCATTGATACATAATATTTTTTTACATATTTTTTCTTTCTATCGTTTATTTGAATGAACAATATCATGAATACATATTTTAATATAAAATAAATGGTATTTTTTTATTAAATAAATATTATTTCAGTTATTTTTTTTAATCATTTCTGTAAGGATATAATGAATGATTGGAATAAAAAGGGGAAATAGGATTAATATTTACAATGAATTAAGACATACCAAAATTTAAAATGTAAATGAAATGTTTATAAGGCTCAGAAAATTTAAATTAAGGTAATAATTAGTATAAGTTACAATAATACTACAATTCACATCATCAAATACCTATTTATTATGTAAATCAACTATGGAATTAATGATAGGAATACATGATATAGACAACCATATATGGAGGGGGATCATGATTTATTACAATGTGAAACCATGTGGTTTTTCATTAATCAGGGTGATGGATATATTTTTATTTCTCTCTTTTCTAAAATCATGAATAATATCATTCCATTTGACTCGAAAACTTTATGAGCCCCAAGGACCGATATTGATGGAATTGATGGAAAAAATTGCAAAAAAAATTATTTTTCACTCGGGAGTGATTTATTCCTGTAAATTTAATTGCATAGGGGTTCTGAGAGTCTTTATTGGCTGGTGGGGGATCAAGACTGTGAGTATTTTTTTAATTTTATTTTATTCTTTAGGTTAATTTTTATGTTCCTCGTAAATCAAATTAATGATTTAATTATATTTTTTTATTTTTTCCCTCCCCTCCCAACATGTCTCTCTCTCCCTTTCTCTACTGGGATACCTTATTCTAATGATGGCGAATGAATAACTCCTATCTTTTCAATGGGGGATGAATTAATGGTATTCCTAAATTTTACTATATTATTCTTAATTTTTTTGTTCAATTTGTGATGAATTACAGAGAAGTGATTGGGTGCGGTAATCATCATAAATGAAATGAATCTTAAACTCGTCATTATTCTCTTCCAAATCATTATTACCTACCTTATAAAATTCTAAATCAATATATAATAGAGTTCAGTATCATTAATTGCTGTAAGAGAATATGCTAGGGTTGGTATATGGAAGTAATTAAATTATATTATATGATTTTTTATCTCACATGACTGTTATAAAAGGTGATATTTTTTTTTTTGAAAAAATCACAAAGGAATTTTTAATTTCACATTCATAATAGAGGGTTTAAATTCTTGTATAATGGTATAGTATGTCAAATTTAATTTGAAAAAAAATAATCATAAATGGAGAAATTCATAAAACCAATGATAATAACATGGTATTTCGTTCTAACTAAATACTTTTTATCTAACTCTTTATCTGGATGTTTTCTTTTGAAATCATTATTTCTTTTCCAAACACACAATAATCATTATTTTCTAAAATAATAAAAAATACAATAATTCAATTAGGTGAGGTGAGTGATCAAATAAATATTTCATCATGTAGAATGACCATGGTCATCCATCATGCTACGTGGGGAATATAAATTTTATATTTACACCCCTATATAATTGGTGTGTCATAATATGGAATCATTGGTGGGGATCTTAGAGGTATACATTCATTATATATATTAAATTTTTTAAATAATTTTTATTTTAAAAATAACTATAAAATAAAAATGATTTCTCCAGTGATGTATTAAAACTACGATTATTCTTCATAATTCTCTTTCCAACATGTGGACAAATATGAAAAAATGGTTTACGATGATTTAAAAGCATGATTATAATATATTATGAAAAAAATAATTGGAATGGAGAGTAAATAAAATGTATATTATATATTTCCATGTATTCTAGTAGTTGAAACTTTATATATATATTAATCAAATATAGATGGAAATTCCCCAATTTATTTTAATAATCGATGAACATGATGTGGTCCATTATGAATTTCTTGAAGATTAATTATACCTCTTTAAAAAAAATATGGAATATATTAAAAAATAATACTT